>OZ022563.1:34502920-35752920 GCA_963991005.1 Barypeithes pellucidus | reverse complement strand
AAAGTTTCATGGAGATTTTACTTTCTGTCCAAGAAGATCTCTATGTGAGTAGCCGTTATCTGGCTGTATTAGCTGACATAACCCAATCTACGTCTAATCGCAACACAAGGAAGTATAAATTTCACCTTTTGATATTTAGTTACACATAGAACTTCGAGATTGTGATTTTGAACAGCGGGTAAACTTTTGCATTATCTTTAATGGACGAATAAGAACCGATCCAAATTTTTTCTAAAATAAATAAAATGGTCCTCGATGAAGCAACTTTTCGTAGTAATTGGCGAGTTGGTCGTCATAATATGTATTATTATTCAATAGTTGGCACATTTTGGGTCCAGGAGATACAACATCAAAATCATTGATCACACTTAATTTGTGGTGTAGAATACTGAAAATTATTGATTCATATATTTTTCGAGAATCACCTAACTAGCCGAGATATCTTAACATTTGCAAAATGAATTGCCCCGACTTCTTGAGCCGGTTGGCGTAATTATTGAAAGATAAGAAATGAGAATTCAATAAGACGGAGCTGATCCTCATTACGGTCGTCAAGTCAAGGAAATTCTTAAACGGACATTCACAACAAAAATGGACCGAGCGGAGTGGATTCATTCAGTGCCCCCCCCCCCCCCCCCCCCCCCTCGATCTTGTGATCTGACCCCACTAAATTTTTTTCTTTTGTGTTTATGTTAAAGACCGTGTGTTAGTAGATCCCCCACAAGCAACAAGATATGGAGGATAGAACAGTGGCGATTCGTGACCGTTAAAGGCGATGAGGATGCTGTATTCTCAACATTTATACCTACCCCATGACAGTTTTACTTTTATACCAGTAGGATTTTTACCCTTCAGATATCATCATAGGATGAGCTTTTTCGGTTTCTAAAAATGTTTATTTTTAAAAAAATATGTCACAGCTCTATAAAAAATTTTTAAATCAACGTAGCCATCGGAAGTCTACACGTTTTTCGCACTAGTAAGCACTGCCAACAAAACTATTTAAGAATGCTACCGCAAATGAAGGTCCAGTTATGAGTTTCATACCAATAACTTATAAAATCGCGAGTGTTCTTGTCTATTGTTATTGAAAAATACTTTTCCATAAGGGACATCGCAATATCATGGAACTGCGTGTTGAAAGAAAAATCGCGAAAGTAATAATTTTACGACTCGATAATATTATAAAATTAACCGCCAAAACAAACACTAATCTCAACTGCACTGTTAACTCTACTCTCACTGACGGTTCTTCTTCCTAGGACCCAAGCAAAGTAGTCAATCGTTTCAATCAAAATGATCGATGTAGCCAATTTTTCAATTTTGACGATTAATAAAAAACAGTACTAGGTATTATAAAATGTTGTTTAAAACGAGCAACATTTAAATATATGATCAACACACACATATACATATACTAATAAGAAAAAAATAAAAAGAACAAACTCAAAGTCACTGTCTTACGAATTATATACAGTGAGTCCCAGAAGAAATGTCTAAATTCATTTAAAATTCACCGGTAAGTTTTTTCAAAAAACGCTTGTACCCGTCGATTTTGATTTTTTAATTTTTTTTTGTGGTAATTTCATGTATACAGGGTAGCTCAAAAATAAGTTACGACCATCAACTTCATTTTTTCAAATGAAAACATATATTTTGTTATTTCATTTTTGAATTTTGCATTGAATTCTAAGCATGTTTCATGTACCATATCCTATACATAAACTCAACAGTTATTGAAAAAATTAGGATTGAACATATCATTTAGGGAATCCAACGATCTATCAAATCTTCTGGCAATATGGCATTTTGGGCTCCATAATAAGTAAGAGTGTCACTGTCACAGTTTATTTCCATAGAAACTGTATGACAATTTTATTTCAAATAAGTATAATTATTGTCAAGCGTAGTTTCAAAATTGCGGTTTTCACAATAATGGTGAAGTTAACGGAACGGGAAAAAATTGAAATTCTATGCATGGTTGGGTTTGGTGATAAAACACGTACTCAAATAGAAACAGCCCAATTATTTAATGAAATCCATCCTAATCGTCCTCCCATATGTCAAAAGATGGTGAGTAGAATAGAGGCTAAGTTTAGAGAATTCGGTCATGTTAGAGATTTGCCTAAATCTGGCCGTCCTACTAGAGATGAAAATGAACAACTTGACGTTTTGCTTTCCTTGGAAGAAAATCCATGTACTCCCCTGTCGCACATTGGGGCCGATTTACACATGCCGAAATCTGTTGTTCACCGAGTAGTTCAAAAGCACAAATATCACCCATACAAAGTTATTCCAGTGCATGAGTTATTTGAAGATGATTTCGATAGGCGAAGTGAGTTTTGCGGACGCATGCAAAATATGTGCAATCTAGATAATAATTTAGTAAAAAATATTATTTTTTCGGATGAAGCTACGTTCTATTTGAATGGTAATGTGAACAGACAAAATTGTCGATATTGGGCAACAGAAAATCCGCATTGGATGATAGAGGTCCACAGCCAGTACCCTAAGAAAATAAATGTTTGGTGTGGAATCGTACGCGAAAGAGTAATTGGTCCATTTTTCTTTGAACAGTCTTTAACTTGACAAGTATATCTCGAATTTCTCCAACTAGAATTAATTCCAGCATTAGTGGCTTTATTTCCGAATCCATTGGATCCAGACTCCCCTGACGAAGAACTGATATTCCAACAAGATGGTGCTCCTCCGCACTATGCGGCCACTGTGCGCACATTTTTGGATGAAACCTTTCCCAATCGGTGGATTGGAAGGAGAGGACCTATCGAATGGCCTGCTAGGTCGCCAGACCTAACTCCGCTGGACTTTTTTTGTGGGGTTACCTCAAATCAAAAGTATTTGTTAACAGGCCAAACAATATGCAGGAGTTGAAAGAAAGGATCCGAAGAGAAGTGCGTGTCATAACTCCGGAAATGGTTGGAAACGTGCAAAGAAAGTTTATTGATCGTCTTGGATATTGTCAAGCCGTAAATGGCGCATATTTTCAACATTTAATTTGATTTTGTTGTGTTTTTTTTTAATAAACAGGTCTTACTTATAGATATGTTCAATCCTAATTTTTTCAATAACTGTTGAGTTTATGTATAGGACATGGTACATGAAACATGCTTAGAATTCAATGCAAAATTCAAAAATGAAATAAAAAATATATGTTTTCATTTGAAAAAATGAAGTTGATACATGAAATTACCACAAAAAAAAAATTAAAAAATCAAGATCGACGTGTACGAGCGTTTTTTGAAAAAACTTACCGCTGAATTTTAAATGAATTTAGACATTTCTTCTGGGACTCACTGTATAAGTATATTAAAGGTGTTTATAGGAGTTTACATGTTTCGCCCAGCACGGGCGAATCATCAGACCTAAAATGTTTTATTTATTTAAAAAAATTGGAACAGAAAAAAGATAAAAATACGGAAGAACGTTACTAAATTACCTTAAAATAAGATCGACACCACAAAACAAACAACTGCACAAACACATTTAAAAAATAAAATATGGGCTCATTAATATAAACTACAAATATTTTATACGACGTCTCCTTCTCAAGGATTCATCATCAACTTAATTTTTTCCAATTTCTAATGTAATTGTTTATTAGTCTTCTTTTATTTTAATGCGCATTCTAAAATATTAGAGTACACAGGGTGGCCTACAAACACGTGGCGACGAATTTAACCTAGGTTTTTTTTTAAAGGAACACCATATATTTATAACAATTTTTGGATTATGCATAAGATTTTAAATATTTTTTCTATAGATGGTGTTATAGAAATGACGTATTATATTTAAATGGGTGACTCCTTGGGTGTCCTAAAGAAGCGCAACAATTTTTTTTAGTGGACCGTTGGGGGTCTAGCCCCATAAATTCACAGCTCATCCCGAGTCGCTGCAACATGTCACCCTGTGGTGTAGTGTCACAAAGCACATGTTAAGTGCAATTCAATTCAAACGTCAGCTGTTGCGTCCAGAACAAACTACCCGTTTTAACTGAGGAACTTAGATTCGTCAATAAAAGCAATGTCAAATAATATACAAAGTTTGGACGCGTGGCCCGAAAATGATTAGAAAACAACTATTATACCTTCTGAAAACGGAGCGGATGGTCGAGAGTGTAAAGATTATTAACAAAATCGACTGTATTTTAACGCTCATTTTCTTATACTGACACTTTTAAGATTTGTAAGCCGCACGCTTGTACGCCGCTGATTGTGAAAGAGATGGAGATAGCTCCGTGCTTATTAGCTGTGAGAAAGAAAATGAAAACGCGATAACATCAGTCTTCGTTCGGGCTAGTCATTTGGGGTAGAGCTGAGGTGTGAAATGATTTAATTTTTTAAGTTCCTCGAAAGAAAAAGTACAGTCGCAGTATTTTCCCTTACCTTAATTGATAGATATATTACTGGTTAGAACACCCCAGCGGAGGGGCTGCGGTATTAGCTACTAATATGATTTTATGCAATTTGGTCGAAATACCATTAACGCCATATAAATTACACGCTTTGCAAGAGATCTTTCGTCTTATGGTAAATAGCTTAGTAATAGGGAAGAATCTCGTTTATCACCATAAGAAAAAGACGAATTTAAGCGACCTTAGTCCATCCCGTACCGCCTATTATTGAATTCAAATATCGTATAAAATAATAAAATGCCGAAAAGGTTTCCGATACAAAATCATACTCGATAGTTTCATGCTTGTGTAATCAAAGATTGTGATTTCTAAATCACTGAAAAAGTATCAAACTGTGAAATATTACCCATCTCCATTCCTAGTTTTGAACGTTTCCGTTTCGTTCGTTCTTTTTCAATGGACAAAAAATGTCATTTTTAAATTGAAGGAATATATTAAAAATGTGTGCTTTTTAATTTGTTAAACAAATAAATCTAAACCAGAAATCAAAGGATCTTTCCACGTGAATAGCTGCTATTTGTTAGGTTATGTGAGAGGTTTTTTCCTAAAACTTATATTCTGTGTGGCTTTTTTATAGAAATTATGGAACTAATAATTGTTTTTTAATAAGTAAAGGTAAGAGAGCATGTGTCTTAAATAAAATTGCCATTTTTTTAAAGAGTTTGGTCAATGACGTTTGACCTATTAGTTTCCTGTGCTTGTGACGAATTTGAAATCTATGTGTGATAGGTATTACTATTATTTGTGTTACAAAACATTTTTCGCCGTCGGTTTTCTGGAATCATATTTGTTCATAAATGATAAATGAAAAATTGTTAACATTATAAATTTTTTTCTAAAGAATTTGGCGTGTAGATATGACAACACCGGCCGAAATGCGCTGACGTCTTTTGACACTGCAGACCTCAGTGTTGATTGTTTATATATTACAACAGTGTCTGATTTGACATAAGGTGATAAAATCCGCTTATTTATTTATTTATTTCTTTGGGACACAAACAGGAAACCTGTTGGGTATACAGGAGGTCCACAATTTATATTTTGTTTAAGTTCTATAACTAACAATAACATGAAAGGTTTCAAAACACATTCAATATATATACATGAGAAAAATATTTTTTTATTGAATTACGCAAAAAAAAATCAAAATTACATTTGACATGAAAAATAAATCTATATTGTTGCAGTGCGTATTTGCGAGTTTTAGCTTTTTATTTAAAGGTGAATTTGCACTACTATTAGTATGGCTAAATGGCACATTAAATATCTGTGTAAGTCTTGGCATTAACATTAAAAAGTCCATAGAGTCGACCTTCGAGTTAACAGTTTTATATAAAAATAATAGAACGGTTAATGCCCTACGATCTTCTAAACTTAAGATTTTGAATGTTTTGCGCAGTAAATTATAGTTTAGGTCTATATTATTTCTATAAGCCAATGTTTTTAGAAATTTATTTTGCAAACGCTCAAGCCTCTGTATACATTGGATTCCAAACCGAGGACGCAAAGTTCAGGCGACCGAATACGTTGGCATAATAGAGGGTTAGTAACGTAATAATAGAGGGTTAGTTCGCAGCTGGTAAGTGTGCCTGTTGATAAAGCCAAGCATGCGGTATGCGCTATTAACAGCAGCCTCGATGTGTTGATCGAAAATCATTTTCTCGCCAAAAAGCACGCCAAGATCTCTAGTTCCACGCTCTTTCCTTAGTACATTTGCGTCTATAGTGTAGTTAAAAATTATTTTGTTATAATTTCGAGTAAAACTAATTGCAAAACACTTTTCAACATTTATAAATAAATTGTTATTAGCACAGTAATTTTTAAACCTGATGACATCTTGTTAAAACTCCTGACAGTCGTTATAATTGCGTATTGTTTTAAAGATTTTTAGGTCGCATAAAATAAATGTTTAGAAAATCTGAAACACTTGCGTATATATTTATGAAAATAATAAACATAAGTGGCTCCAAGTGACTTCCCTGGGGTACCCCCGACGTAGAGACGAAATGTTTTGAATAAGAGCCAGCGACTGAAACAATATTTTCTCGGTTCGACAAATATGACCTAAACCATTCCAACATGCCCCGCCCAACCTGACCTCTGCTAGTTTGATTAAAAGTAAAGCGTGTTCAATTTTGTCAAAGGCTTTGCTAAAGTCGGTGTAGACGGAGTCAACCTGAACACGCTCATCAAGGCTACTAAGAATGTATTGGCAATAATTAATAAGATTAGAATCGATTGACCTGTTGGCAATAAAACCAAGCTGTTCAGGGATTATGATGCTTTTACTAAATAAAATAAATGTATACTACTTTTTCAAACACTTTTGCAAATGTACAAAGTTTACTAATGGGCCTATAGTTCTTAATGTTTTTCTTGTCACCGGACTTAAATATTGGCACAACAATAGCTTTCTTCCAAATTGTTGGAAAAACGCCCAGAAATAATGACTGATTAAAGTTGCACACTGCTGCGAACAAAGACAACTGGAAATATCGTCAGATCCAGCGCCTTTTTTAGGGTCGAGCTGACGAAATACTGAAATGATGTCAGATTAGCGGAGCCGGAGTCGACTGAAATTTGCATTCTCGGGACTGGAAGCATCCCTTGAGACGACATTACTAGGTCGTTCATATACACTTTGAAAATAGTTTGCAAATAATCTACTAATACTTTTATTGTCACTTGTATTATAACGGTCTCGCAGGACATATCTGAGGGAATAGTGTAGCCAGACTTACCATGCTTGGCTGAATTTTTTATAATTGTTTGGAATTTCCACCTCTATGTGATGCAAATAATTTTTGTAATCTTTATTAATCAATCTTTTAGATTACGAAGTAGTTTGAAGAATTTTTTCTAGATTTCTATATATTTTCCATTTGTTTTTTTCTTTAATGACTTTAATAGTTGAACTGGAAAAATATACAGGAAATTTGCTACTACGAAATCCTGCAGGAACAAATTGTGATATTAAGTTTCTTAGAGTATGGTAAAATTTTGTAATATTTATCTCCAAGTTGTTACTGCTTAATAATTCTTCCCACGGGATACTTGATAGAGTATTGTTAATCTGAATCTTATTAATTAAAAGCGCCATTTATGGCTATTATTCTTAATTTATTTCCATCTCAGGATTTGCCGGTTTAAATATAATAAGTCATTTCCATAACACCCTGTATCATGTTATATATCTAAATCTTATAGTTTTCCAAATATTTTAATTTTTTCAGAAAAATGCCAGTTTTGAGCGTTGAATTTATATAGATTCATATTTGGTAAGGAGATTATATGGAGTTAAGGCAAATAAATTATGGAAACAAATTTACCCAGTTTGTACCAGGATTGCCAAATATATTTGTTTCCGGCCTTACGGTACTATAGTATATAGGTATGACTTGCGCTTGAGGCATCCCGGTCGGTAAACAAATATGATCCCAGTTAGTAGTCGAACCTAGCGGATTGGTCACTCGTCTCGGATCGATTCATCGGCTGTCGTTTTATTGCAGTCGCGCCGGGAGAAGCCCGGGCCGAGATCATTTGTTGCACTTCCGCTTGCGTTGCTCGTATGGCTTCTTCCTGTATGGTATCGTATCATTTAAAATAATTTCTATTGGCGATCGGCGGCTGAACCCTCTTTATTATTATACAGGGTGTTATGGAAATGACTTATTATATTTAAATGGGTGACTCCTTGGGTGTCCTAGAGAAGCGCTACATATATTTTTTTTTAAATCGGCCGTTTTAAAAGTGGGGTAACAAACACTCTTACTCACAGGTCAGTCCGCGCTACTGTACAACATTTCACCCAGACCCAATGGCAATGTTGCCAAACTTAATGTAAACCTGAAATTGCATATAAATTATAAAAATTAATTACTTACTTGTATTTATCTTATAACTAAAGAGCGGGACATCCAGGCACATACATAATCAGTTGTTTTTTCTGTTCCATGGGAACACTCCTGGAAACACTTTATGCTTGAAACATCTTAGATTTTGACAGCAACACAGAACACAATAATGCTGAAAGAGAACCGATAGTTGGTTTTGTTGAAAATACACTATCATATTATTAGATTTTACTACACATGACGCGACGTAATTTGACTTGTTTCGACATTCCAGATTTTCTGTTAAACAGCAGCTGTTGCGTCCAGAAGAAACTACCGATCTTAAATTTAACAATTTAGTTTCATCGATAAAAACAATATTCATAGTTTATTTATGGACTGGCAAGATACACGCGTAAACCGAAAAACATTACTTAAATATTACAACACAACGACCCGAACAAACACCTGCAAAGCCGATCGGATTGCTTGGGTGTGTGTTGGTGATAAGAAAATCAACCCTAAACCGACGCTCTTCCTTTTATACTGACAGCCCGCAGTCGCCAGCATACACTCATATATTAACTACGTCTGCTCAGTCGACCCGAGTGAGTGACAAAGATGGGGAGAGATGGCAGTGTAGCCTTTGTCACTTCTCTTCATCCTTGTCACACATTCGGCTCGACTAAGCAGACGTAGTTCCTATATGAGTGTATGCTAGCGATTGCGGGCTGTTAGTATAAAACGAACAGCGTCGGTTTACGGTTGATATTTTTATCACCAATACACACCCAAGCAATCCGATCGTTTTTGCAGATGTTTGTTCGGGTCGTTGTGTATGTAATATGTAAGTAATATTTTTCGGTTTACGCGCCTTGCCACTCCATAAATCAACTATCAATATTGTTTTATTGATGAAACTAAATTGCTCAGTTTAAGACCGGTAGTTTCTTCTGGACGCAACAGCTGCCGTTTGACAGAAAATATGGAATGTCGGAGCAAGTCAAATTTCGTCGCGTCGCGTGTAATAAAATCTAATAATCTGATAGTGTCTTTACAAAAACTTATTAGTTCTCTTCCAATGTGTGTTGTTCAGTGTTGCCTTGAAAATCTGTGCCCCGTGCATAAAGTGTTCTTATGAAAAATAATGAACAACTGATTATGTATGTGCCTGGATGTCCCGCTCTTTAGTTATAAGATAAATAGAGGCAAGTAATTAGTTTTTATAATTTATATATAATTTCAGTTTTACATTAAGTTTGGCAAGAGATTTTTTCCTAAAACTTAGTTTTTTATAAAAATTATGAAACTAATAATGGTTTTTAAATAAGTAACGGTAAGAGAGTATGTGTCTTAAATAAAATTGCATTTTTTAAAGACTTTGAAAATATTTACTTTCCTGTGCTTGTGACGAATTTGAAATTTGTGTGTGATATTACTATTATTTGTTTATTTCTGGAATCATATTTGTTCATAAATGAAAAATTGTTAAAATTATAATTTTTTTTAAAGAATTTGCCGTGTAGATATCACACCACCAATCGAAATACGCTGACGCCTTTTCACACTGCAGACCTTTTATTTTATTGATTGCGACCGTCGTCAGTAGCGGCCATGTAAATTTTCAGATTTCATATAAAGTGTATAATTTCGCTAAATAATTCAAAACGCCATTTATGGTTATTTTCTTCAATTTATTTTCATCTCAGAATTTGCTTGTTTAAATATAATACGTAATTTCCATAACACCCTGTATATATATATATGTAATAAAAAGTTGTTTAAAAATAGTTCAACACAATGTATCCTCTGAGGAAATCAAATTCCTTAATAATATAATAATTTTACAGCACAAGTTGAGTGTATCATTTATATTAATTTATAAAATATAACTAAAAAAATCGTCAAAATTTCTATCAAGTTATCTGAACTCACACCTTACCGCATCGGTTTTTCTAGTATTTATTATAAACTATTGACCATATTTAGAAAAATTTGGGCCTGGTTTGTTCAACCACTTGTCTTGTTTTTCCCTCGCAACATCTAGCAACCCTGTTGTTTTCATAAGAATTTTTTTAATTTCAATAACTTTAAACTTAAAAATCTCGGTTTTTTTTTAAAATTGTAATTCGCTTTAACTTTTTCTTAGTATTTCATATGCTTATTTTGATTACTTTTCGACATATGTATTTTAATTTTTCCCTATTTTTCATTGTTCATTTCCTACATTTATGTTATAACGGCAAAGTTGCCTAAAAAAAGAAGAGTCAAGTCAAGACTTTGATATACTTAAAACTGAAATAGCAAAGTTTCTTATTTGATGTAAGAGGCGTTTAAGAAACAATAGAAATAGAAATGAGCTGATTGACAGAATTTAAAACATGCTTGGTGAGTATGAAAAAATTGCCTTTTGGTACTTCTTTACACAGCAAGTGCCAAAGGGTTATTTCCACTAAAAATTATTTTCAATGTTTAATTAATTAGTGGTAAATCGAGTTGCAACCAATAAATATAAAAATATTTTACTTTATGTAATGGGTTACTGCCTACTCACATCTTCGCAGAGAACATGCTGAATTACCTGAAATATGAGGGTTTCGTGGTCATCACACCAAAATGTATTCGGCACATGAGTTTATCATCTCGGCCTCTTCAAGAAGTTATAATGCAGTTGTACAGAGGAGTCAATATTCAGACAACTCATTACTGCATTATAACTTCTTAAAGAGGTCGAGATGGTAAACTCATATGCCGAGATTCAATACATTTTGGTGAGACAATCCTAAGCAATTCAATTAAATGTGATTGCCACGAAACCCTCATAGTTCAGGTAATTCAGCAAACACGAGCTAATTAAATTTTGACAATGACAAAACGAAAATTAGCGTCAGTGTCAATTTTTGACAATAGCGTCATAGAAATTATTTGCTGATATTTACGGTATTACCGGAACTATGAGAGTTTCATGGCTTTACCATCACGTTTAATTGAATACCTTAGGATTACGGCTTACCAAAATGTATTCAAACTTAAGGAAGTAGTCCATTTCGCAGTAGAGTGGAAGTATAGGAAGGAAAGTAAAACTCACCGTCTGCTTCACTATTTTAATCAAACATGACAAAGACTGTTCTGTTTGGATTTTTAAAAATGTTTATTTCTTTTTGCCAAAATATGGCCTATTTGTATTTACTTGTAATTCGTCGTCAATATACAGTGTGTTTTACTTAATTAATATTTCAATCATAAATTACTTACTTGCAACAAGTTTTTGCGAACAAGGATGCTTCGGAGGTTCCTTCACCATTTTCAATCACACCCATGTTGTTTAATGTTATTACATTCCAGACGAAGGAAGTTAGGTTCTAAAATAATTTAACAACGCGTGCTGTTCGCATTCTGTATCTGTCTGTGTCTGCATTAATCTTCCTCGATTCGGTAAAGGGAGTTTATTCCATAAACATTGCCATGCCATTGTTTCTATTGTGTGTGATATCTGTATATCAGCAGAAGATCGAAATCGGATATGTTACATGAAAAATATTCTGAACTTCAAATAGAATTCAAAAATCGAACAAAATTTGGGGTATTCCATTTAAACAAACTAAAGTTAACGTTTCCATTCGTTTTACATATGAATTTTAGGGATATTCACTCAATTTGTTCGCATTCTGTATCTGTCTCTGTCTGCATTAATCTTCCTCGATTCGGTAAAGGGAGATAAAATATGGCCTGGATCAAATCACCTGCGTTTAACACGCTCACTACTTGGCTCTCACATATAATTACTTTAGTCTGATATTGACACAGAGGGATATTGACGCAAAGGGATAAACATAAATCTTAGTGGAAACACGTATGGAATCGTGACGTTGGCCTAGGCATGACGTCACTTGCATGACCTTCTTACTTGGTTTGATCCTTCCCATAAGCAGTCTCATCGAGCTCAATACCAGTTGTTGTGGATGCCTTATAATCCTTATCGTATATCATCCAAGAAACCCGAACAAGTCCCATCATGGGAACTGATTTTTTTTCACGGTGGTAATTCCAACTACCAAGGCATCAGATACTCTCTACAAAGGTCAAAGGAACAAAGTTATACAGTACATTTCAATATGAATACAAATTTCGGTTATATTTCTTTATAAAAAACAATAAGCTTTAATATATTTTTTTCACCTTCTGAATATAGTCGAGGCATTTCACCCAATAAAAATAGGAAAAAGGAAACGAAACCTGAAATATATTCTTACAAAAGCAACTTTTTTGACAGATTTGATAAATGACTTAGTTTCATAACCCACAATTTAGATTATTTTATACCAGCTCTAAAAAGTCAGCTGTTGAATGGCCGCCATTTTGGTTTTAAGAAATGAACAAGGTTTGTGACGTCATTTAGTTTGTCTTGGCCTATCTCTTAACCTTTTATGTGTTAAGCTAAGGCTGATGACGTAAGTACAGATCCGAATGACGTGGACTTTATACTTATTATCCTATTCTTTTTTTTACAATAATGTAAACAGCTACACTGCAAATAGACTATTTCCAGAAGAATTAATTATGATGACGCTTCATTAATTATTGCTTATTTTTTTTCAGATTCTGTTGATCGACATTCTCAGTGGTATCCAGGACATGACGATTCCTGTAAGACAAATATATAATTCTATATGACGTACTAAAAAAAATGGTGTAGAGGGTGACCCTTAATGACGTTTTAATATATCAGAGTGTCATTTTTTAGGTCGAACATATGTCCGTAAAGGCTTAAATTTCTTGCTACCAGGTATTGGTATTTTTTAAATTGTTATTTCCTAGTATTTTCGAAAGAACTTTACATATTTGTCTTAATTCTAGTGTGTTTGTGTTAATAGGACATAATACCATATATTATAAAAGTTATTCTATTGATCCACGCCCTCCTGGATATCGATAAAATAGCTTCTCTATATGATTTTATATCATATTAATACATACGAAAATTGAACATAATATCCAAAGTACTTTCGGAGAAATCACTACCCTGTAAAATACTTAAGCCGTTGCGGACATACGCGGTTGGCAAAAAGAATGATGGGATCACCCCCAATATTTTCATAATCATGACCATTATTGTAGTAACCTGATAACAAACCACAATATTATATTTATTTAGATACCCTCATTTTAATTTAATAGCATTTATCAGTGACCTCCATTAAGGTAAAAAGGGGTGACAAGCTACAAGAAAACTATTGGATAGATCTTGTTCAAATTCTGAATTTAGCATCGAAATGTGGTACTAACATGACTAATGCAACCAACCAACCAACCAACCAACCAACATGACTAAAGAATTTAAGGTAAAAAAATTATATGGATTATTTCATCGTCATGCATTTGCGAAATAATTACAAAAAGTCCAGATATCTCAAAAACTAACAGAGTCTGACAAAACATGTTCTAATCGGAAAATGTAATAAAAATGACCATGTTGTATTTAAAAAACGAAAGTTGGGAGCTACTTCCGGTATATCCGGAAATAACAAAATATGTGAATATTTTAGTTAAAGAGAACATAATATCTAGAAACCTAAATCCCCAAAGTGTCAGGAACATATATTCAGTAGTTCTCCATAAAGTTCTAATGCAAGCTCGTCGTGAATCACCCTGTATATACCAAACATTTATTTTTTTATTTATTAAAAATATGGTAACATTTATGTTCCGTTCCGAAAATAATTCTCTAAAAATAAAATTTACTTCTAAAAATTTGGAATAATTCAACATTAAATAAAAATACTTTCAATCGTAATATGAAGATTCATCTACGTTAATGGTAATTTGAGATACAGTTAAAAAAATTTAAAAAAACATTTGATCAGTGTAGAAGGATGTATTTGCATATTAGAATACAGTTTTTTATACCGAACAACTTTTAATAATTACAGTTTTCGATATTGTTAGAAATAAAAGTACTTTACTCTTGAGCCAAATTTATATTTTCTAACAAACCTCATATACGACTGAAAAAATGGAATATCTGAATCCAGAATGGACGTAATTAGAACTTACCTGCGCAGAAATTTATGGTTTTTAGGTTACTATTTAAAATTTATTCTGTTGACTCCTCGCTCATCTAAATAATTAAGAGTCCGTTGATGGTTACTTCGGGTGATACCCTTTAAAATTCGGGCGCACTCGAACTCCGTTACGGTTAAAAGGTATCGGTAATCCGACGCCCTAACTCCGTTACGAACATTTTGGGGCCCGAGGGTCGCACACCTGAATTCCGTTAAGTTGAATATTGTTTTATTAATAAATTAATAAGCACCCCAATATTAAGGTAGATCGTACTTATCCTATTATCTTATAATAAAATAAAACACACACAATAAAATTTTTATTTCGGAGAATTGACAGTGGCCTGTGAAAACTAGTGAGAACCCGTCCCGCTACGCCTTTTGGAGCCGATTTCCTTCCTTCTCTGTATTCGGCAAAAAAAAAACACAAGAAAGTTGACTGGGAAAACTAGTGAGAACCCGCACCGCTACGCTTCTTGTTTTAACATTTTAACATGTGTGTGTGTGTGTGTGTGTGTGTGTGTGTGTGTGTGTGTGTGTGTGTGTGTGTGTGTGTGTGTGTGTGTGTGTGTGTGTGTGTGTGTGTGTGTGTGTGTGTGTGTGTGTGTGAAGAATAGGTGTAAATTGAACGTGTTGAGTTTGTATTAAATAAATAAATTACTTCTGATGGTACGTTTATGTAATGTTATGCAATGTAGTAGTTTAAATAATAATGCTAAAGGTTTAGACAATGAAGTAGAAGAAACGTAAATCCGATATTAGCAATTGGAGCACATGAATGGAAACAAAGAAGAGAATGAACGGAGAAGAATATGAAGGGCTCAAGAAAACTGATGGGAAATGGAGTTATAATCAATCAAGAAGGGCAAGACAGATTAAACCTTTTAGCAACTGCAAGCACAGTAAAAATGACAAAAGATCAAATCTAATATTTTTACAGAAGATGAACGTTTAAATATGTTTCAATGCTTTTGGGACAACCTTAATTGGGATCAACGAAGAACCTACCCAAACGGTTTAATTAACACAGCTGTCCCAAAAGATAAAAAAAAATATGAAGAGAGACGATATATCGAGACACAATATAACGTTTTTTATCACCTTAAGAAAAGCGGTATTCGATTATGCAAAAAAATGTTTACTGATACTCTTGATATTGGTGAATGATCTGCTCGTTGTTGGGCGCTTGTAGGCAAAGCTGAGGAAGAGCCTGAAAATAATATTATTAATACAGTCGATTTAGCACAACCCAAAACTGTATTAGTATTATATGTACTATATTTCAGTAAACAGAAAAAGTATTAGGTTCACTGAAAGAAAAATGTCTTAAAACTACTTTTTAACGTGCTTTCAAAATTGATATTTCATTATTGTAGAGCCTCCTTCATAAAGACTTTACCTGGAGCCAGTTTGGCAGTCGAAACTATCTTTGTATAATGAGTATCTTAAATGTTGTCAAGACAAAGAAAGTGATCACCTAAGCACAAAAGTTTTTTATGAAGAATTTGATGAAAATAAGTTAAGTTTATTCAGATCAAGAAAAGATAAGTGTGAAGTGTGACCTTTGCGTATCCCATAAAGCAGGAAATATTACAGAAGATAAGTTTTTGAAGCACATTGAAAAAAAGAATAGAGTCAGAGAGGAAAAAGAGCATGATAAGAAAGATGTAGTCCATATTTTTACGGTAGGTATGCAATCGGTTCTTTTATGCCCAATGTTAAGAACTTCGTCAATTTATTACAAAAAAAAATTGGTTATGCATAACTATACCATTTACTTACAACTTAAAAAACAACGATGGGTTTGACTTCTTGTAGCATGAAGGAGAAGGGGGTATTACTTCTAGCGAATTTTCGACAATTTTATGTGATTCTATTGAAACTAAGTCGGGGGTCAAGTCTGGTGAAGAAGTTATTAGTTTTAATAACGGATGTTGCACCGCATTGTTACACTGACGAGCGCATTACTTCATTTATCTAAGAAGAAAAAAATTACTCTACTATAATTCATGTCACAGTTTGCATTTTACTATTGGAAGGAAAGTCCTTAATCAGGAAATTTATACACCTTCAGGTTATCTATCCGTCTGCAAATCAGCAAGAAAACACCCACAGCCTTATGCAGTGGAAGATTTAAGGCATACATATCTTAAAAATTTTAGTACCCTTGCATTTTTTACGTCCATTCGTTTAGGAACTATAATTGGAGATGCTACAGTAAACAATTTGTGTGCACTTAAGTACACTGAGGAAGGAACTTTATTCCTTAAAACTTTGACGACGAATGGACACAACTATCTAAAAGGAACCAGAAAGAAGTTCATGGTACAGAGCAAATGCCAAATCTACATGATTGTCCTTTGCCCATTTAGAAATCAAAATTTGAACATCTACAGAATTTAAGAAAAGAAATTCCTCACGATTACCACCCTAAATTTTAGAATGGTTAGAGTTATTAATAACTTCATGTTACTTAATTCTTAAACTATTTTTTATTTAAAAATAGCATGATGGAAGCTCAAGGTCCAAAATACTCCGGAGGTAAACTAGCCCCCATTCGGATCTCCGGACGGGGGCTGGTCTTGCGGCCCCATCAAGCGAAGTTCATCAAACAACAACCATTTCCGACAATTTACTGGGTTTCTTTAACAACACTCAACGAAGAAATGGTGTTGCACCTGCAGTTGCTAACCAACCCAGAATTAGAAACTTCAAAATTGATTTCTGCAATATTAGAGGGCTTAACACGAACATCAATTCAATCCACCAGCACTTAGAATCTTCCAAGCCTCACGTCCTCGCACTGACCGAGACAAAGGTCACATCGTCAACAAACACCGTCAACTATTTATACCCCGGATATGATTCTTATTTCCGATTTCGACGCAATTTCGGGGTATGTCTTTTTATTCGAGATGATCTCTGCTGCCAACGATAACTTACACTTGAACCGAAAGATTTTAATGTAATGTGGTTTAAAATATCAACGCAGAAAATCATCAAGTTTATCTGCTGCCTTTACCGTCCTCCAAGTAATACCCATTTCAGAGCTCTTTTCTCATCACTAGCCAATACAGTCGACTTCTTGCAAACCACCCATCCAAATGCCGAGATTGCTTTCTTTGACGACTTTAACGTCCACAATGTCAACTGGCTAAAATATTCAAATACAGACGATGAGCAAGGCCGCGAGGCCGAATCCTTTGCGATCAGTTCTGGTCTAACTCAACTCGTAGAAGAACCAACGAGGATTCCAGACAGAGCTGGAGATTTTGCTAGTCTTTTGGATCTTTTCTTGACATCAAATCCAGATCTATATACAGTCACCGTACATCATCCGTTAGGATCTTCCGATCAAAAACTTATTTCAACTCTAAGCGAACTACCAATTAATTCTGAACAACCTCCTAAACCTCGCAAGATATGGATGGCATTACAAATCGGCCAAGTGGGAAGACCTGAAAGGCCATTTTCGCACTTTTACTTGGATCAGCGTATGCTTCTCTTCTGATGATCGATGCATCTGTGCTGGGGAGGTCTCCGACGGCATTCTAACTAGCATGGAAGCATTTATCCCCTCCTCCAAAAGACGCCCTTAAAACAGCAAGCCCTGGTTTAGCAAGGATTGTGAGAGCGCTGTCAGATAAAAAATCTGGCTTACCGACAGTGACGATCAAAAACGAACTTCTTGAGAATCCAAACTATCCACCTCTAACACGTTCCGATGGTAGAATAGCATCCACAGCTGTAGACATAGCCGGAGACAAAGCAAAATTACTTGCTGAACTATTTTCTTCGCATTCCACTGTAGATTTCCAGGAAAGAACACCACCCAACATTCCTGCAGTTCAATCCGAAATGACCGATATCGTGTTCCGTCAGCGTCCCGTCAAACGAATCCTGAAAGGGCTCGATGTCAAGAAAGCGTCGGGTCCAGACGAAATTCCTGTTATAGTTCTCAAGAGATGCGCCGATGAACTAACACCAGTATTTTGTAGACTTTTAAACTTATCCTACAAACAAGGAATATTTCCATTGTGTTGGAAGACGGCGCGAGTCCAGCCTATACCAAAGAAAGGTAAGAGAACCCTGCCTAACAACTATCGACCAGTCGCATTGCTTTCAGTTATATCAAAAGTAATGAAGAAAGCTATTAACCAACATCTTCTAAAGTACCTGGAAGGCTTCAACATTAGCTCTCTGCATGTGGCGATTGACGGATTTCTCTCAGACACCTTCACCATCAATGCCGGTGTTCCTCAAGGGTCCATATTGTCTCCCACTCTTTTCTTACTCTACATCATCGACCTTCTAGTGAAAACGAAAAATCCGGTATTTAGTTTTGCTGACAATAGCATCTCATCTTTCTCTTTGAATGCACAAACATGGGCTGCCGACGCACATCTTCGCAGACAGCATGAAGTATAATGCCTCAACAAAGACCTGGAAGAAATTTTGGCTTGGGGTGACAGTAACCAAGTCGAATTTAACGCTAAAAACCCAGGCAGCAGTTTTCTCTAAAAAGGTTAACATTACATTACCTGAACATCATTAAGAATCCTGGTTGTTTTAGAAAAACCCTCTTTAGATATAAGGAACATTTGGAAACCCCTGTTAAGCAAATGTAATCTTAGTTTAGGTACGTCCGCTAGTATTGACGCATGACTGCACCCACGTCGGTCATACTCGACTAACTTTCTCACCCCCCCCTTATTAGTATAAATACTCTCGTAGTTTAGTAACTTGCTCAGTATTCACCTGAAGACGACTGGAGATACTTACCAGTTGAAACGTTGTGATGTAAATGAAATAAAGACAATGGAAGTCCAAAACACGTCTATCACTCACATTACAGAACCGGATATAGTCATGGACGGACACGCAATCCCACTGGCTTCATCTATTAATTTGCTGGGTGTCAATCTGGGAGGAAATAAATATTGGCATAACCACGTTGTGGCAATCGCCAAGATAGCTTCTCAGAAACTTGTTGTACTCTTCCGAACCAGAAAGATATACACACCTCAACAACTTTTGACACTATACGAGCCCATATTAGACCATCACTAGAGTACTGCTATGTCTGGAGCTCTGCACCCAAACATACTCTTCGGCTACTCGTCTGATTGAAAACCACGAGCTGACAAAGAACCGCGACAGCCTAGAACATCGGAGACATGTTTTTCATTTTTCATGGAAAGTGTTCGGCTGACCTTGCCCTCTTAAATCAGCCCAGAGCGGCGAATAGCAGAAGTATACGACGAGCCACTGCCACCTATCCATATGTGGTTAATAAGGACTTCATCATTATGGAACGACCTTCCCGAAGTCGTTTTTCCCATACCAAGAAAGGAAAAATTTTATCCACACATTAGTATTTGATATTAATACCACCTAAGAAGCAAATGAACTTGCTCTTTTGATTAATATACAGTGTCACCATTAAAGTCCGCACCATATGGAACTTTTTTTTATTAATGAGGTTAGTTAAAATTAAATTTCGGCAATCGTTTTTGCTTCAAATTAGACTAAAAATTATATAATCAAATGTCACCATCTGTCATTCGGTATCTGTCAAAAATTACATTCTAATCAAAAAATGCTGAAAAATGGCATTGTTTTACCGAATTTCAAAAAATTTTATTAGAAAAAGTTGTTTCTAGTACAATTCTTGGCCTAAATACAAAGTTTCAGTTTTCTAGCTCAAAGTTGATTTTTTTGCCATTTTTTCTAATTAACTTTTTTTTTATTTAATGTAAGTTCGCTTAATGGATATTAAACTATTTGCTTATACCATACTCAATATTTTATTTAGTTTGTATGAGCTTTTTTTTACTAGAATGCCATTTTTTTTCGAAATTTAAAATTAGAGGCAAAAAAATTTGACACAGGTGGTGCAAAGTTATCCTAATTTAAAAATTTTAACAGATAGACGTCAGATATTCCATTTTTTTGATAGTACATACACCTAAGAAGTTTAAAAAACTTATAATAATATTCCCAGATATCAGATTAGTTCAAAATTTAGACACATTTTCTTTTTATCCACAATAAAATATCAAGGCAATTTTGAATTTTATAAGTAGGCTATGGAAAAAAACGAATTAGAGTGCCGAATAAATAAAAGAAATGTCATAAATGTGAATATTTTCGCAAGTTATAGTTTTCAGTGTTATCACCAATGTTGTCCATTCAAGAAAAAATAGAAATTGTCTTAATTTGTGGAGAGAATATGCCTCACCGGCAAGTATCTGCCATTTTTAATGAGAGGCATCCAGAAAAAAATTTGCAGCATAGCACTGTTTCAAGAATAATGTCAAAATTTAGAGAAACTGGATCTGTTCGAAATAATTTTAAGAAACCTCACGCGGCAAGTAAATACGATGAAGCAGCACAACTTGATGTTTGTTTAACTGTTATTGACCACGGTCAAACTAGTGTAACCAAGATAAGTGATGCAACAGGGTGCAAGAGGGAAAGCGTTAGAAAAATTCTTAAGAAAAATCGATTTCGGGCATATAAACCCAAGTTTATAAACACATTAAAAGAACGCGATTTTGATATCCGACTTGATTTTTCGTTTTGGTATCAGGGACAATATGAGGAGAATATTCTTTTTCCATACAAGATATTATGGACAGATGAAGCCACTTTCTCTTCGAATGGTACCGTGAGCTCACAAAATTGCCGATGGTGGTCCCAAGAAAATCCTAACTTCACAATTGAATGTCGCGACCAGTATCATTTTAAAACCAATGTTTGGTGTGGAATTTTGAAAGATGAGCTTATTGGACCATACTTCTTTAGAGCAAACTTAACTGGTGAAAGGTACCTGAATTTTCTTGATAACGAGATTACCGAAGTTTTGGATAACATGCCCTTACACCATAGACATAACTTATGGTATCAGCTTGATGGTGCACCCATACATCAAACTGTAGCAGTGAAAGAACGCATAAACCAATTATTTCAAAACAGAGTTATAGGGCGTGATAGAGAATATCACTGGCCACCCAGGTCGCCTGACATAACCCCACTAGACTTTTTTCTGTGGGGTTATCTTAAGCAGAAAGTTTATAAGAATCGACCGTTTAGAAATATCGAGCATTTGGAACAAACGATAGGACAGTGTTGTGCCGATATAAGACCAAGCTTTTTACAAAATGCTGTCAAAGACGTTTATAGACGGACGGGTGTTTGTATAGAGCGAGAAGGACGTCACACTGAAATGTGAAATTTATATTGCTTTTGTGTTACCTATTTAAAATGATTAAAGTTCCTTTTTGTTCCTTTTAATAATAATGATAGTTTTAAGTATAAAATAAAATTTTTATCAAATATTTAGATGTATTTGTCATTTGAAAAACGAAACATCTGACGTCTATCTGTTAAAATTTGTAAATTAGGATAACTTTGCACCACCTGTGTCAAATTTTTTTGCCTCTAATTTTAAATTTCGAAAAAAAATGGCATTCTAGTAAAAAAAAGCTCATACAAACTAAATAAAATATTGAGTATGGTATAAGCAAATAGTTTAATATCCATTAAGCGAACTTACATTAAATAAAAAAAAGTTAATTAGAAAAAATGGCAAAAAAATCAACTTTGAGCTAGAAAACTGAAACTTTGTATTTAGGCCAAGAATTGTACTAGAAACAACTTTTTCTAATAAAATTTTTTGAAATTCGGTAAAACAATGCCATTTTTCAGCATTTTTTGATTAGAATGTAATTTTTGACAGATACCGAATGACAGATGGTGATATTTGATTATATAATTTTTAGTCTAATTTGAAGCAAAAACGATTGCCGAAATTTAATTTTAACTAACCTCATTAATAAAAAAAAGTTCCATATGGTGCGGACTTTAATGGTGACACTGTATTTCAATTGTAAAAATATACGTCGCCTTAACTGAAGATTATATATAAAACAACCAAGGATAATCCGAAATATATGGATTTAATCGAATCGAAACATATCGTCTGACAAGTAGACCCCGCTACAGCTTGTCGATGAATAACTAAAACCAAAAATATCAGGGATATATTTTTGGGCGGGAAGTAGTGTTACCAGTCGTACAATAGAACTAGAATTAGTACTTTTTGAAGACATTTAGTAATTTAGTACCTTTTCAAAATTCTCGACATATCGTGAGGCAACGGGTAAATAATAAACACTAACGTGAGTTAGGCATGGGCAACCCCTGCGTTACTCTTGTTTATGGGACGGGACCTTGTTTTTGTAGATATTGCCATCCATTCCTATGTGCAAATAATTAGTCCCAGCTTATAAAATCTAGTACTTGTAGTACAAAAAGGCAATCTTTATTTATCGACATAAATGCGATTGTTCGTGGTTCCATTGCAGCATGCAATGTAATGAGCAACGATCGATTTCAATATTCCATTTTTTTTTAGATTATGATATGATAGACGATTCCGATCATCATCACCACAAAGCAGGAGAACATGGTAAGATTCTTTTAATTTTTAAGATGGTCTGCGAACTGTCGTTTTTGAGATGTAACATCTTTTAAAATACTGCCTACTGATGAGTTGGGAAAGCGGGCATAATGCACCCAAGCAGTCACCCGTTTAAATATAATTAACCATAATATCACCCTGTTTTAATTAGTTACACCTTAGCATTAAATTTCATGTCCAGAAACGAGAGTCGAGGTGACTTCCACCATCACAATAAGCGAGCAAACAGGTATGTGTAGGGGAACTATGAATTCTCACATTGAAAATTGGGGTGACTAATTCAACTGATCGTGGTTCCACTGCAGCATGCTATGTAATGAACAACGATCGATTTCAATATTCAAATATTTTTTTAGGTCATGATATCGACCACTCGGATCATTGTCACCACAAAGCAGAAGAAGAACATCATAGACATGGTAAGATTCTGGAAATTTGTAAGATGGTCTGCCAACTGTCGTTTTTGAGAACTAAAACATTTTAAAATATTACCAACTGATGAGTTGGGATGGCGGACATAATGCACCCAAGCGTTCACCCATTTAAAACAGAAATAAACGCTTGGGAAGAAAACTCGTTTAGGGATACCAACTCCGGAATTCACTTAACTTTTAATATATTTACTTAAAAGGCTGAAAGTGTTATACATTAAGACATTCACGCGACAATCCCAAATGTTCACGGTGCATAGCAAAAATATGATCTAAGCTGGATTAAGCATCTAATCTGGATCACATGCATTATTTCAACTTTGACGGATTATTTTAATCTCAATTAGATACGTCAAATGTTTACGGTGCATAACAAAAATATGATCTAAGCTGGATTGAGCATCTAATCTGGATCAAATGCTAACGGAGAATACCGGCGTTAAACAATAATAAAATTGTTGCCCTGGTTCTATGCAGTGGACAATGTCGTAGGATAAATAAAGGTAGTGAACAATCTGTATAAATGATTGCAGTTGAACGGTACATAAATTTACCGAAAGTCTTTACTTTAAATTAAGAATTTCACTTATCCAAAGAGGCAGTTTATGAATTAAAACAATTAAAGGTTCAATGATTTCTTGAATAAGCATAAATATTCCGGTGGGTATATCAGTTTTTTTCTGGGCACAAATATGGGTAAATTTTACCTTGGGTCTTGTAGCGTAGTTAAAAAGAATATATATTTCAGTTTAGCCTTCCTTACATTGACTTTTTGATATAAAATATGATATAAATAAATAAGCGACGACACCCGTCTTTAAGTTAGGAGCCCGTTATTTCAGTAGTGTAAAGACTGGTGGCGTTGGTAGGTATGTTGAGAGAAATAGCGCGTTTTGGGGAATAAAATCCGTTGTAGGTTATTTTTAGAATACTGAGAATTTAAAGACACGAGCGTACGTAGATTTATTGGCAGATTTTTGTTTGACAATGGCTTACCATATTTTAAGTCGATGAGTTCCTTAGAGAACTGTTTACTCTGTAACATTTTAGCGATGAGGAGAAATGAGTACCCTAACTCTGCACAAGATAATGATGCTTTGAGTTTTTGGCGAAACGAAGACAATAGGCGACTGCTCGTTGTAGTTTGGAAAGCTTTGAAAATCTTGCGATTAGTGTATTCCAAAATTCATTTGGTTCAGATGAAATATGAAGAGATATAGTTGATAATTTTCATAATGTTAGTCCGTGATCAACGTGACAGATATCAGAGCTGCCTTGTAGAGTAGAGTGGTGATAAATACGCACTTAATATTTATTGCGTAGTATTTCTGAAACAAATATAATTCTATTGGTATATTCCGGAATATCCAATAGATAAATGTATGGACTATCACAAAAAATGCAATAAAATATCAAGGAACGATTATAAACTGTTATTTGCAACAAAATTGGGTGAAAACACGATCAATATGGGGTAAAAGATCGCATTTAAATAAAATGCAAAATAGAGAAGCTATACATTTATCAAAGTAAAAATAAACAGGTACGAATAAGTCAATAGCAGGTTAGCAGTAATCGCATCTAAATGCTCCTTTTCCTTCAAGTAATGAACATGCCTCGTGCCACCATTCCTGACAGTAATTGCATTGGACCCAGTCATCGTTGCGAGTTCTTCGGAGGTTTCTAATTTCTTTTTCATTTCTAACTTTCGGCCAAATGACATTGATTTAACTATTGGAACATTTGCCTGGGATCCAAACACATTCTTCTTTCCTTTATTATTTTTTTCTTCTTTGGATTTCTCTGCTTTTTCTAGCTCGTCTTTTACAGGAGTGCTGTTTAACACGACGGATTTTTTGCCCTTCCTATTTCCTTGCCTCAATAGTTTATCTTTCTTCTTTGGAAGCGGCAGGATCTGCTGCACTGAAATAGGTGCCGAGCTATTCGTTAATGCAATGAGTGTGGTGTTGCTCGATTCAAGAACTCTTTCGAAACCACTTGTAGATGGTTCAACTGGAAGTATGCTAGTGGAAGCAGTAGAGTCACTTTTAGAGGGTTCAGTGGAACGTTTACTAGTGAAAGCAGTGGAAACACTTGTAGAGTGTTCAGCTGGACGTTTGCTAGTGGAAGCAATGGACGTTACAGATGCTGCTCCTATTTTAGCTAGATGATTTTTAAATGGCTTGGTAAGAGTAACTTCTTCTAGCGCACTCGTGTTAATTCTGAGTTTCTTAGAAGAAATGGGAGCTGTATCTTCCGGCTCCATTTCTTCTTGTATATTCTCAACAAAAGCCCGACCTTAAACTTTTAAATGTCAAACCATAGAATATTTTCTCCAATGCTGCTACTCATTAAAAACACTTTTATAGGGTCCTAGCTGGGCTACTCTACAATCTAGCTTTAGCCTCTTTCTTAATGCCCCTTCTGTGACGCCTAGCGGCGACACGACGTTGAGATAAACCAGTTTGTAATAAAATTTTAGCTCTTTCGAAAAGTTCAGGAGTAATTGGCTTACGTTCGGATTTGCGTTTATAATTTCTAAAAATAAAAAAAAAGAGTTCATAAGATAATTTGGTCCTTACACGCCTTCACAAACCCACATAAATAATATGGGGCAAAAGTACGAAGCGAACTTTTGCCCCATAACATAATGCGCACTCTAGCCCCAAATAGCCTGTTTAATTTGACAACATTGTTAAGCGAAACCTGCTTTACAACGGCCGCGTCCTCTACATATTTTTGAGGTTATGTATTGACACTATTAATGTTTACTTAGATATTTGTTTCAATTTAGAGTGGTTACCACATACTAAAATATGTTAATTGATAATAACATCAAATGGTTAAATAAACTAACTCACCTCATTTTTATGCCTTTGTGGTGGAATACCTGGATCAAATTACATAACGATATTCAATATGGATGTAACTAAAGGTACGTTAGGCCGAAAGCGGAGCGACACGATATTTTGATGTAATAAATATTGAGGAAATTGTTCCATGGTCATAGAGAGTACGCATGCGCTGCACGCTACATATGCTGTCATGCTCGGATCAGCGAATCCATGTATTTAAATTTTTATGTTTCGATAAAAATAAATTTCTTTTATTTGTGTAACATTCACAATGTTAGTAATAAAATTTTCCCATAGAGAGAGGACATGATGGTCAGTGATTTCAGTATCCCAATTGATTTTTAATAACCACAATTATTGAATGATTATTTTTCCTAACACTATAACGCAAGACACTGAGCCAAGTGGATCATGCATTTTGGCAATCGTGGAGAGAATCGAGCGTTTCGTCACGACAGTTGTACTACATTATCAGCGGGGAAACGGTGAAAATATCTGAAGTGGGATTCCATTTTAACCCTAAAATTGAATTAGGTGCGAGGGATTTGAGCACCATTTGTGCAGGTGAGAAATCCGTTAGTGAGAGTTTCACAAATAACTAAAACGATTGATATTAGCTACTATACGTAACTAATCAATTTTAGAGAGAGTTGTAAATTATTTCAAAATTGCACTTCAAATTCACGCCACTGGCGAAAAACTTACACAAAGGGAAAGTGAAAAATTCACAATTATAGAACTGGAAATTATATGAATTACCACACGTGGTAAATATCAAAGAAGTGAGAAATTATAAAATTGCAAATTAAATTAACTACCACACGTAATTAACATAATACCAATGAAATATCTTGGGAAGTAAAAGTGATTTTTATGAAACTGCAAATGTATTAGTGGCAAACGTGCTAAATATACTGCAAAAAAAATTGGGCAAGAATCTCGACCCATTCTTCTGGAGCTGCTTTCCAAGCTTAGAAGGCAGGAGTTCCATATGATTTGATATATAACTTGCCTGCCTCATGCAGATTAGGTTAAGTGCTAAGTAGTTATTGAAGCTAAACTTCGGCTTTGCTGTGAGTGTACTAAATAAAGATTTATTATTATTATCTAGCGGCGACGGTAAAACTCACGGACGCAAAACCAAAAGCACAGTTTGTAGGGTAAATTAAGCTCGCTTAAACGAAACAAAGTGTGTTAAAATCGATTTATTTAAACATAATTGAATTCCTTCCACCACTTTATATTACTATATAGGAAAAGTTGTGTAGGATAAAAGTATTAGGAAATATGTAAGGATTAAAATATAGATATTTTCGATATCTGTCAATTATTCAAAATACAAAGAAAATATTCATTTTAACCTTGGTCATGACTGCGAATATTTTACAAACTTGAAAATAATTTCCAGCATTTTCTCTTGGGCACAATTACTTAAAAATATTAACCCGACTGCTATATGATTACTAGCTTTTGAGATATGACCAGCGGCCATTCTTAGTTGACAACTCGGTATCTACAATGACACAATTTCTATTGTTTCATTAATGAAAAACAGAAAACAAGGTTTATACGTTCAGGATTATTTTATAATAAGGTTTCAAGAGTATTAGTATTACTTTTCGGGGTGTTAGTTCTTAAAAATAGAAAAAGAAGGGGATACATTTTTGACTTACATGTTTACAAAAACCAGTACTTATACAAATCGAAAAAAGTACAAATTCTTTTTACATAATAATAAATATTCCATTCTCTTCCCTAAAGAACAGCTAATTATTAAAAACCATAATAATTATTCTAGAAGCAAGAATTCTTACAGTACAGCCACGGTCACCTACAGCATTTAGACAGAGTCTGAACCCGGTTTTCGCTATTGGATGCAACATTTTAAGGGCAAATAATATACGACGAGTTTTTCGGTGAAATAAATATAAATTAATATTCGACGGGTGGGGGTGTTTGGTGGTATACGTGCTCATGTGTTCCTTTGGAAGAACCACCACTGTCGTCAAATGCCGATTTTCTATGCAGTGAATACACGTGAAACACCTTTAACTCTGGAAAAGACTTTACATATAAATTCATTAGAAAATTATATAAGTATCATTGTATCAAACTTTGTAAAATTGTCACAATGTTTTTCCAAAAATTGGAACTTTTTGTTTAGTTCTTAAACCCGTAAAACTAATTTTAAATGATTAACAGCTAAAAGGATTAGAAGTTGGCCTTGTTTAGTAGATAATCTGAAGTAAGTTGACACTTACGTATCTATATCTGGATTAATCACTGCATAATAGTTACTCAAAAAATACAACCAAATTGTTACGAAATAAAGGGTCCGCGGTTTTGAAGAAAACTTAAAATTGTAAGTTCAAAGATTTTATTTCATATGTAAGAATTATATTTCTCTGCTGCATTATCAAAAATTATAAAGGCAAAAAATCGATATTTGAATTTATTTTAGAATGCAACAAAATTTAGTATTGGCGATAACGGCCAAATATAAAATTTTTAAATGTGACGAAGTCGAGTTTCAAAAGTTGCACGAAGGATAGAAAGAGACATTAGAAATATATATACGAGTAAAAGTTCTCTGTAAAGAGTGACATTCTTTATTATTAGCTTATGAAAATAAGCGACTCGTTATAAACGGTATAATATATACAGTGAGTCCCAGAAGAAATGTCTAAATTCATTTAAAATTCAGCGGTAAGTTTTTTCAAAAAACGCTCGTACCCGTCGATTTTGGTTTTTTAATTTTTTTTTGTGGTAATTTCATATATACAGGGTAGCTCAAAAATAAGTTACGACCATCAACTTCATTTTTTCAAATGAAAACATATTTTTTTTATTTCATTTTTGAATTTTGCATTGAATTCTAAGCATGTTTCATGTACCATGTCCTATACATAAACTCAACAGTTATTGAAAAAATTAGGATTGAACATATCTATAAGTAAGACCTTAAAAAAAAACACAACAAAATCAAATTAAATGTTGAAAATGTGCGCCATTTACGGCTACATCTTTTCAATTGTCTACGAATCTGTGGCCTAAGAGGAATATTGGTAGGCCACAGAAGAGATGGATTGACGATGTCAAGAAGGTGGCGGGGAGAGGCTGGTTCAGGACAGCACAAGACAGAGAAGCATGGAGAAATATGGAAGAGGCCTACGTTCAGCAGTGGACAAGTGAAGGCCGAGAAGAAGAAGAAGAAGAAGAAGAAGACGAATCTAATAAAACATATTCCGCTTAATTTGATTATCCTGAAAACTACATTTTAGGACATGCCAAATTTCTTCTAGCATTTTTGCATATTTTTTCGAGAACGCATTTTACTCCTGCACAAAAATAAAACGGTATAACCTCTAAGAGCAGAATGAAGTTAACCAAAAAAGAGAATACATTGGAAAGATGAAACTGCATTCTAATTTCTACTGCTATATGTTAAGGTTTGCTAGTGTACCTCATATTATTATCCGAATTTTCGGAAAGACATTTTTATTACACCCGAACGAAAATTAACTTTTAACACAAATGGCGAAAACTATGACATTGTGAAGGAACCAACCCAC
Organism: Barypeithes pellucidus; assembly: GCA_963991005.1. Classification (NCBI taxonomy): domain Eukaryota; kingdom Metazoa; phylum Arthropoda; class Insecta; order Coleoptera; family Curculionidae; genus Barypeithes; species Barypeithes pellucidus. The sequence continues at coordinate 35,723,250 of OZ022563.1, read as the reverse complement.
AATGCAAAAAATCATTCAAATAGGATCATAGGTTCCGAAATCAGGAACACATTTTTCTACATGCGTGCACTTTGAGTCAGATTAATCTCAAGTAGTTTTTAAATTATTATATCGAAAAGGTTTTATCAACGCAGGCGAGGCATTTATGTTTAATATTCTTTCCGGATTGCCGTTTTTAAATTTTCTTGCGGAAAGAGGAACAGTTATTGCAACCAAATAACTATATTGAGACCTAAAAGTCGCAATTTTATCATCATATAGTTTATAGGTATCTAGGATTAAACACTCTTGTTCTTATGAATGAAACGCTTCCTTCGTATTTCTCTATATGTTGATATTAAAAGTTCTTAACCTCTCGAAACTCGCTAGAGGAATTGGAAGAGAAATGCTGAGCTTTAGAGGCCAAAAAATACCGTGTCGAACATTATGTACCTCCGACTAGAAAGCGACAGGGATTTGTGGATCCCGATTTTGCATTTGTATCAGACTTTTCAGAAACTTTACCGAGTAGGTCATCAAATCACAACATCCAAGAAATTCGTCACGTACCATTTACTAGTAATACCATACCTATTAAAGAGAAAGTTTGCTGAAATTGTCAGAAGACCGGACATTATAACTGAGATTGTCATAGTCCACGAAAAGACCATATTACCGCTGTGGAACATCTGATGTGACAACTAGAAATTGTCCCAAATATTCGAATTTGGTAAACGCCCATGCAGGTTCCATTCTGTTTAATGGGTAAGACCCGAATTCTCGAAGTAACTGTCTTACCAGAGCTTTTACACACTCTCATCCTAGGAGTCGATTTTTGGAGAAATATGGAAATAATCCCACATTTAAATCAAGACATTTGGTAGTTTGCAAACAGTTCTACCTCTACTATCATTAATAGCATTAGAGACGAGAGTGCTCTTACTTACTACACATGGAAGAGGTTGGCCCACCCGTCATCTCCCAGTGAGATACCATTGCATCGGTTTAGTCGGCGTAAAGTTTACTCCTTGAGTTAACGTTTGCTCATTTAATTGACGTTTCGTCACTGTGCAAATGTTTCTGACTCTCAAACCCAAATCTATATACAGTCACCGTACAGCCTCCGTTAGGATCTTCCGATCACAAACTTATTTCAACTCTAAGCAAACTACCAATTAATTCTGAACAACCTCCTAAACCTCACAAGATATGGAATTACAAATCAGCCAAGTGGGAAGACCTGAAAGACCATTTTCGAAAAAAAAACGACCTTCCAGCGGCAAGTAAGACTTGTGAGTTTGCTGTCAGATCAAAAAATCTGGCTTACCGACAGTGGCGTAAAAACCCTACCACTGAAAATCGTACCATCTTTGTTACCGCTCGAAATCAATGACTAATAATAGACCAAAGCAAAGAAGCCCATAACGTGAGGCCTAAAAACAAACTTCTTGACAGTCCAAATGAAGCAAGGTCCTTCTGGTCAGTCGCTAAGGTCGTCAGCCAAAATTTAACCAAATCAACTATTCCACCTCTAACACGTTCCGATGGTACAATAGCATGCACAGCCGGAGACAAAACAAACTTACTTGTTGAACTATTTTTTTCGCAATCGACATTCCTGCAGTTCAATCCGAAATGACTGAAACCGTGTTCCGTCAGCGTCACGTCAAACGAATCCTGAAAGGGCTCATGTTCAAAGGTCCTTCCTTGTTCTTGAAGGCATAGATCTAGCCTTCGACCAAAATTTGTCTGGACATCTTGAAGATGCGATCTTGTCGAACCCAATGTGGATTTTCACTAGCATATAATGCATATTAGTCTATTTACGATTCCGTTATCTTTAAATGTAGACTTGTCGCTAAAGAGAACGAAACAAAACACATAAACACATTCCCATACCAAACAGTAATACAAAATATAAATCTTAGATTTGTCAATTATTTAGCACCGAAGATATATAACATTATTCCCTGAAATTAAATGTATTACGAAAATTAAGCCATTCAGGCAAGCATGTAAATTGTATGTGTGGAGCACCTACAATTGTTTGAGCCTCTATTCTAATGAATTCGGATGGTGGATGTAACTCTGGAGAGGAGTGAACATGACTATTTTTAATTTTATTATCTAGTAATACAGTATTATTAAGTAGTTGATTCATAAAATATAATCGGGTACAATAAAGAACTTTGTTTACCTACAATATAAGTTTTAGCACATACAGATGTTTGGTCATCTAGGTGCTATTCTTTCAGTTATTTATCCTTGTATTTTGCTTGTAAATCACTGGATAAATTTCTTCTTCATATTTTGTTTCAAGTAATGACAGTGTAAAATTCTATAAAATATAAAATACTGTTGATAAATAATTAATAATAATAATATTGTATTGTATTGTCATAACATAACAATTTTTTTATTCAAGAAAGCCACTTAAGGCATAGAACAATGTAAACAGAGTACAAAATGATTATATGATAATAAACAAGTGAAAAAATAACTACAAAATAAACCACATCAAATAGACAAAAAATAAATAAAGAAGAAAAGAAACATAAATAATAAATAAATAAACAAAAAAAGAAAAATATAGAAAAGAAAAATACAGAAAATCCCACCTACGTCAGTCCAAGACCAGCTCTATCACAGTCAGTCAAAAATTCATTCAAGGAATAGAAAGCTTTCCTAACTAAATATCTGGATATTATATTCTTGGCCTGTCGATGCGGTAGGATCCGTACACTCTCCGGAAAACTATTATACAGGGTGTAACTAAATAAGTGTAAAACATTTAAGGGGGTGATTCCTCATCGAAAAAAAGATAGGATCTTTCATATAAAGAAACTTCATTGGAGCATCCCTTGTTAAGATACAGCCCCTTAAAGGGGGTACATAAAATGTGTTTAACAATTTTTTTCACAAGCACTAAAAAAGTTACAATATTGAAATTAACCTGACATTTTCTACTACCAAAAAGACACTTAGCCAGTAATTTATTTGGTTTACTCCATGGTTGTAAGGGGTGGAAAACGCAACCCCTAAAATTTATTTCCAATGTAAGTTTTTGTCTTATTATTTGTTTACCATCTAAAAATTTATTTCCGATAGCCTGTTTCATTCTAAACAAAAAATGTCTCTTGAATTTTTTGCCCAAAATAAACCAGTTCGCAGCAAAAAATTATTTTACGAACAAGATACATATCGCCATAAAACGAAAATACGAAACTAATTTATCCAGTAGGCCGCTATTAGCGATAGTGACAATTAAATTGGTCTGAAGGTAGACATATTGAACATTTACTATGATTTCTAGATGTTGTATGTTTTGTTATTAATAAATTAGTTTTGTTTATTTATAAATTTTATGTACCCCCTTTAAGGGGCTGTATCTTAACAAGGGATGCTCCAATGAAGTTTCTTTATATGAAAGATTCTATCTTTTTTTCGATGAGGAATCACCCCCTTAAATGTTTTACACTTATTTAGTTACACCCTGTATATTTTAATTATTGAGTGAGTGACATTTTTTTGTATGTAAGTGAAATTACATCTTTCCGGTAACAAGTTAGTCTTATTTCTAGTTACATAATTGTGCTTAATAATGGAGTCTTCAAATAACTCTATATTATTGCACACAAACACAAAAGAGTCCAGTATATACATATCACAAAGCGTCAATATTCCTCTACCGCTGCTTGAGAAAAGATAAGACCATACCGTATTCTAGACTGAATGAAAGCGTGATAAGCAGACAGCGCCGCGTCAACTCCCACATTCCCTGCAATGACCCTCAGTGCATAGCAGTACCTAGAAATGCATACAGCCACGCTCTCGACATTGCGCTCTCCAGTCCAGTCTTCTATCGATTTTCACACCCAGAAACGAAATCTCTTCCGTTGTTTGAATTTTATTATTCCTATACTGGAAAGTCAGAGCATTGTCTGATCTACTGCCAAACACAATACATTGCGTCTTAGATACATTCAACAGAAGATCATGGGCTGAGAAATACCTGTCGAGAACGTCACAGGCCTCCTGCACCCCAATCAATATCGCATCAGAGTCATTTTCGCTAAAAATTAGGGTGGTGTCATCCGCGTACAGTACCGTGTATTCATCCGCTATATCGGAAAATTCATTGGTATATAGAATATAAAGCAACGGACCCAGAATGGAACCCTGAGGCACTCCCCTACTGACTCCTACTCTATCTGAGGCTATAGGTCTACCATAATTGTCGTTATCAATTACTTGTTGAGTGCGATTAGAAAGGTAGGATTTAATTAAATTCAAAGCATTTCCTCTGATACCAAAATTCTCTATTTTCATACTTAAAGTTTTATGATTGACACTGTCAAATGCCTTTGACAGATCCAAACACATGGCCATAGTAAGTTTTTTGTTGTTGAGTGAATCTAAAATTCTAGACATAGCCTGATAGATAGCTCTTATGGTAGACCTCCCCCTTCTAAATCCATTCTGATTATCCGAAATCAATGAGTGCTTCTCCAAGAAATCCGATAGACGGTTATAGATTGTTTTTTCGAAGATTTTGCCTATGTTACACAAAAGAGATATTTGTCTGTAATTCTTCACATCATCGACTTCACCCTTTTTATGAATTGGCTTAACTATTGCGTTCTTCAAGAGATCAGGATATATACCAGTTTTATAACATAGGTTAATAATAAAAGATAATGGTTCCGAAATAATCCCTGCAATCTCCTTAAGGACACTGACCGGGATGCCATCATCACCAACCGATCTCTTACTTTTTAGACCACTTATTATTTTAGAGATTTCATCAGGGGTTGTTAGACTGAGATACGCCGATTGTACAGAGCTAGCAGAAGTAACAACATCCCCCTTTAAAGAATTTATAGCAGGACAAGAATTCACAAAAAACTTGTTCAAGTTATTTACTATCTTAAATGGGCTATCATACTTTTTTGATAAACTGTTCAAAACCGACTTGTCTTTATCAGTGTCGGTAATATTTTTGACGAGCTGCCATGTTGCCTTCACCTTATTGTCGGATTTATTCAAAAACTTGATAATCTTTTAGCCTCCTTAATCACTTGCTTGAGAATTTTACAATAGTTATTAAACACATTATTGGCTATGATGCCTCTAATTTTTTTAAAGTATAGTATACGCTTATGCCTACATGAGATCTTTATACCAGTTGTAATCCAGTAATTCTTCTTTTGTAAAGAACACTTTTTAACAGGAAAAATTATATTAAAGTAATTGTGAATTAAATTTAGAAAAGCAGAGTATGCATCGTTAACCATCGCTGCCCTGTACACAGGCGACCAGTCTATTGTACTAACTTCTTGTTTAAATGATACTATCTTATTTCTTGGAAAAATCCTCCTATATACATATTCTATTTTGTTCCTATTATTATTTAAACCTCTAATATTAATTATTTGAGCATGGTGGTCAGAGAGTGCCGAGTTCAACACATAACTCGAGAAGTTCCGCTGCACATTATAGAAAATATTGTCCAAGAGAGTAGATGAGCTCTCTGTTTCACGAGTGGCTTTAAAGATACATTGATTTAAGTTATGAACATTAAACAGATCTAACAGATACTTAACTCGGTTGTGCCTATGGTCAAAAAAATCCAGGTTAAAATCACCAGCCAAGATTACATGATACTTAGAGTAGTTATGGATTATAAACTCCAGCATCCGCTCGAGATCCTCCAAAAATACTTCATATGACCCCACTCCTCTACGGTACAGACACACAACCATAGTCCTCAGCTCTTCACTATATGCCGCAGCAAGCTCTATGTCACCCTCAATGCTCATGTCACCAATGGTGCTCTCATTCTTAAAGTCATAGTTCTGGTCACAGTAGACACAAACGCCACCATGCTTTAAATCTTTCCTAGCATATAGAGATACAAGTCGATAGCCCTCAATCTTTATGAACGGAGCCTCGTCACGCTCTAACCAATGCTCACTGAAAAGTAATACCTGCGGTTTGCAAGTTATTCCTGACAAAAAACAGTCAATTTCCAGGGTTTTATGTCTGAGTGACTGTATATTTTGCTGCATAACTGTGAACGTACACCCTTTCTCAGAACTATCATACTCAGTGCACTGGGATTGCTACTTTTCCAAGTGAGTGTACTGGATCTTTAACTTTTCTTGCTTTTGTAGCCACTGATACGTCGGACACGTGATGTCATACACTCCATATTTGATCTCCAGGTTCAGTTTATATTTATGGTTGGTTAACTTACAATTTGAACACTCTGGACTTTTTATGTTGCAGTCTTTGGTTTCGTGATTCGTTTTCCCACAGGTTCCACATGATCTCTGCTCCTTGCATTCTTTTGCAGTATGGTTATACTGATTGCAGTTGTAGCACCGGAATACAGTTATATATTCAAAACATCTACATGACCTGCATCCAAGGAATAGCCTATTATCTCCTCCACATGCTATTCGCTGAAATTTGTTTGAATCACACTCTATGATTGCAAAATATGACCGTACCATTTTTTTCGAGACAATCAGCTTTATTTCACTTTCTGAAGTTACTATATTTGTGTTTTGCTGTTTCAGTTTTTCAATAAGTTGTCCCTCATTATATTGCTCTTCCAAACAAACAATTTTTATTTTAGGTCTTTTCTTGCTAGGGATCGTTGTTAAGAAGTTTTGCCTAATCTTAGGTTCCAGATCAGCCCTTAACCTTCTTGCCTCCACTTCACTCCGGCACTGAATAACCACGGCACCATCTCTAACCTCCTTAATTCCACTGATCCCAATGCCCAGTTCAGCAGGATTTACCTGTTGCTTAACAATTTTTATTGTTTCCGTGCTCTCACATTTATTTGTAGGCTAACCAACACCACACCCTGCTTTAGAGCATTAGCATAGTTAGGTTCTCCATCAATCGTCTTTTCCACCGTTTTTTCAGACCTCATCTCCTCAATTGCTTTCATTACTGCATTAGTTTTCTGTTCAATTTGGCCAACTTTTTCAGCAATCCTGATGTTTTGATTCGCAGTTTCAACACAATTTTCGCAAAACCACATTATGTTTTTGCAGTCCATAATGGCCCTCGAGACAGTATCCTTGATTTTTACACACATGTTATGAAATTTATTTCTGCACAGGCCACATTTTAGAGTTTTATTGTTGATAACAAAATTATCTCCGCATATCACGCAGTCATCCGAAGAATCCGGCATTTTGGCAACACCGCCCACCCAATTGCCTCACAAAAAACAAATTGGGTAAAGAATGCCTTGGGATTATTATGGTCGTTATCAGATATACACAAACCTCAATATGACCAGTTTTTGCTATTCTGCTTACATTGGTCACATATATGTTTACTGTTATAGACGAAACCAATTATTCCCCGGTTAATAACGAGAAAACCTCATATGTTCAGACACTAAACGACCGTGTGTCCGCGCGATACGACGGATATACGAATACTGTTGATAAATAATGTTGATAAATAATTAATAATAATAATATTGTATTGTATTGTATTGTATTGTATTGTATTGTATTGTATTGTATTATTGTAATTTAGGTTATGAAGAGTACCTAAAATAGCACACATTTTAGCCATAAAAATGTGTGAATAGGTTTCCCATGGGCGTGTGTGTACTCATACGATCATTCGATTTTTTAGCTTGAGCTTTTGCCAGTGTGTTGGATTATATCAAATTTCATCCCCTTTTATCGATAAATAAAGAAACAGACAGACGAACAGACCAGAACCTAGAAAAGAGTGTATGGATTCGCTTCCTTCAATTTTGTCATGAAAACTAGTCAACATATATTTCAGAAAGATAAAACTGTCTTGTTGACCAGTGTAATGAAATTAATATACTATTTGTTAAACAGGACCACCAGCACATCACCACAAAGCAGGACCAGAAGACAAAGACGGATGCGAAGACAAAGAAGGATCACCTGACAAAGTAGGACCAGGCTCAAACAAGGCAGCACACGGTACCTAGAAAATATGATCATATATCATCAACTAATTTAAGAAGATAAACCATATAAACCTTCATTTCGTCCTTTTCAATATGTTAATATGTAAATTTTTTAAATATCCAATTCGACAAAGATTTGAAATTATAGAAGCTATAATAAGTCGTTGAACTTGGACTCGCCGCGTTTGAGTTTTGATACTAATCTAGGCGCTGTATTATTTTTTCTCGTAACCATTCCGTATTTCGGTTAGATAAAGCTATATTTCCACTAACTGAACTCATAAAAGAACCAACGCGGATTCCAGACCGAGCTGGAGATTTTGCTATTATTTGAATCATTTCTTGACCCCAAACCCAAATCTATATACAGTCACCATACAGCCTCCGTTAGGATCTTCCGATCACAAACTTATTTCAACTCTAAGCAAACTAACAATTAATTCTGAACAACCTCCTAAACCTCACAAGATATGGCATTACACATCGGCCAAGTGGGAAGACCTGAAAGACCATTTTCGCACTTTTCCTTGAATGAGCGTATGCTTCTCTTCTAATGATCCATCCGTGTCTACTGGGGAGGCCTCCGACGTCATTCTAACTAGCAAGTATTTATCCCATCCTCCAAAAAACGACCTTCCAGCGGCAAGTAAGTCTTGTGAGCTTGCTGTCAGATCAAAAAAGCTGGCTTACCGAAAGTGGCATAAAAACCCTACCACTGAGAATCGTACCATCTTTGTTACCGCTCGAAATCAATGTAAGCTAACAATAGACCAAAGCAAAGAAGCCCAAAAAGGAGGCCTAAAAACAAACTTCTTGACAGTCAAAATGAAGCAAGGTTCTTTTGGTCAGTCGCTAAGGCCGTCAGCCAAAATTTAACCAAATCAATTATTCCACCTCTAACACGTTCCGATGATACCATGCATAGTCGGAGACAAAACAAACTTACTTGTTGAACTATTTTTTTCGCATTCGACATTCCTGCAGTTCAATCCGAAATGACTGAAATCGTGTTCCGTCAGCATCACGTCAAACGAATCCTGAAAGGGCTCATGTTCAAAGGAGCTTCCGCGTTCTTGAAGGCATAGATGTAGCCTTCGACCAAAATTTGTCTGGACATCTATAAGATGCGATCGTTCATATGTTCTCGATTAGTAGGAGATGTAGCATAGACTTGTTCTTTGGCATATCCCCAGAGGTAGAAATCAAGGGGTGCTAAATCAGGGGACCCAGGAGGCCATGCTATTGGTCCACCATGTCCGATCCACTGGTTATCTCGCCAATGATTTTAATAATTGTCTTGCCGTCTCATAGTAATGAGGGCCAGCGCCGTCTTGCTAAAACCAGAAGTTTTTAAGAGTGTCGGCATCTACATTTGAAGTTTGAAGTAAAATGGGCAGATCATGATGAAGAATATTAAGATAAACTTATCCCGTTAAGCGTTCTCCAAAAAAAATCACCCAATCATATAAGGCCCTAATATTCCTCCCCAGACATTAACCCACCAGCGATTTTGTATCTACATGTCGAACCCAATGTGGATTTTCACTAGCATATAATGCATATTAGTCTATTTACGATTCCGTTATTTTTAAATGTAGGCTCGTCGCTAAAGAGAACGAAACAAAACACATAAACACATTCCCATACCAAACAGTAACATAAATATAAATCTTAGATTTGTCAATTATTTAGCACTGAAGATATATAACATTATTCCCATTAAAATTAAATGTATTAAAAAAATTAGGCCATTCAGGCAAGCATGTAAATTGTATGTGTGGATCACCTACAATTGTTTGAGTCTCAATTCTAATAAATTCGGTTGATGTAACTCTGGAGAGGAGTGAACATGACTATTTTTAATTTTATTATCTAGTAATACAGTATTATTAAGTAGTTGATTCATAAAATATAATCGGGTACAATAAAGAACTTTGTTTACCTACAATATAAGTTTTAGCACATACAGATGTTTGGTCATCTAGGTGCTATTCTTTCAGATATTTGTCCTTGTATTTTGCTTGTAAATCGCTGGATAAATTTCTTCTTCATATTTTGTTTCAAGTAATGACAGTGTAAAATTCTATAAAATATAAAATACTGTTGATAAATAATTAATAATAATAATAATAATATTGTATTGTATTGTAGTGTATTATATTGTATTGCATTATTGTAATTTAGGTTATGGAAAGTACCTAAAATAGTACACGTTTTAGCAATAAAAATGTGTGAATAGGTTTCCCATGGGCGTGTGTGTACTAATACGATCATTGGATTTTTTTAGCTTGAGCTTTTGTCAGTGTGTTGGATTATATCAAATTTCATCCCCTTTTATCGATAGATAAAGAAACAGACAGACGAACAGACAAAAACCTAGAAAAGAGTGTATGAATTCGCTCCCTTCAATTTTGTCATGAAAACTAGAAATGCTATAAACGTCAACATATAGCTGACATTTCAGAAAGATAAAACTGTCTTGTTGACCAGTGTAATGAAATTAACATACTATTTGTTAAACAGGACCACTAGCATACCACGACAAAGCAGGATCAGAAGACAAAGATGGATGGAAAGACAAAGATGGATCACCTGACAAAGTAGGACCAGGCTCAAACAAGGCAGCACAAGGTATCTAGAAAATATGATCATATATCATCAACTAATTTAAAAAGATAAACCATATAAACCATCATTTCGTCTTTTTCAATATGTTAATATGTAAATTTTTTAAATAACCAATTCGACAAAGATTTGAAATTGTAGAAGCTATAATAAGTCGTTGAACTCGGACTAGCCGCGTTTGAGTTTTGAGACTAATCTAGGTGCTGTATTATTTTTTCTCGTAACCATTCCGTATTTCGGTTAGATAAAGCTATATTTCCATTAGTATAATGTTGATTATACTATTTCGCAATGACTAATAAAATTTTCCTTTTACGGGTTTTAAAACATTTTTGTACACTGTTCCTTCTTTTCAATGGGATTTAGTTTTACATATTATTTTATTTATGTAATGTAAGGAAATATATTTTGGGTAACCACTGGAACAATATCGTAAATCCGTTAGACTTATTTCTCGCAACAAAACGATATGAGGATAGTGTTCACATTTTTTAACCAATCATTCATCCGGAGCTTATGGCGGGACTACACCAGACTGTGCTAGACCTAGACCACCTGATCTGGTGTAATTTGTTTCCTAACCTTCATCAATTCTTAATTTTTGACTTAAATATGCATTACACTTTCATGTCGTTTGTATTCCCATTTTTACAAGATTACAAGAAAACTACACATTCAACAATTTTGCAGTTTATACATTTTCAAAAATTTAATAAATTTACGGTCGATCCTTAATGCAACTCAACACAAACATTCTGACTTTGGTAGATCACGTAACATTTGTTTTCATCGCCCTCCGTTCTTTCGTTGGATTTAGTATAGGTGCGCATTTTAAACTAACTCTAACAAAACCCTGTAACAACACCGCCATCTATTGGCTCATTTCGATAATTATAAAACATAGTATGCCGAGTAAACAGAAAATCATCGCGCCGACCAATGCCCGGGCAACTAAGCACGCATCTGTCACATGTATGTCTGTCATTTGACAGATTTCGCATTTTACCGCGTCGTTTGTGAAAGTGATTCGGAAGAGTTCATTCAATCGACACAACCTTAGATAAGAGAAACTGCTAATGCAGCTATATTGAGTTTACTAGCAGAAACATTGAAACTTGAATATAATGCAATATGGATTGGCAAAGTGAAAAAAAATATGTCAGATTGAAAGCGTTTTCAAACGAAATTCTAAGTTCAGTTGGTTCAACATTAATAGCCTCAACTTCGAAGCATTTTGAAAATCAGCAGTTTGTGAATATCAACTTTGAGCAACAATAGTAACTACCCGACAAACCCGAAAGTATTATTGTAATGTTACTATTAATATTTATCTAAATAAATAAAGGTTCTTATTTTGTTAGAACTAACTAATCAAAATAACTGTCGTATGTCCTTTTTAGTGTCCCAATTTCAAACCAGTAGTTTTAAAACTAATGTTCCTAAAGTTACACCTTGGCAATACTTCCATCAATGGTCGCATTCAGCAGGACTCATCGATTTGTAAGCGATTAGTAATCATCTGCTGAATGCACTAAAAAAAACGATTTCACAAATCGATGGAAAATCGGACGCCATTTTTTCCATCGAATTTAAAAAGCGATTTGTGATTTGACAGCAATTTATTTTACTTTTGTTTGTCAGGTTGAGGAGTAAAATTTATAAAAATGACGAAAGAAGTGAATTATAATTATAAAAACATATTATACACGATCTCCGCTAGTGAAAAGGAGCACTAAAAATAAAATTATCAATTTGGTACAAAAATAATCTGACAAAAAATGTATTCAGCAGAACTTCAAATCGTTTCGCATCGTGACGTCACCGATAAAAAATCGCTTATATATCGTTGGGCTCTGCTGAATGAATTCAATATCACCAAACCTGTGAGTCATTATTCGGCTACTATCGGTACTAATTATATTTTCTTGTTTTTCCGTTAAAACTAAATAATAATTTTTTTTTTGTTTTTATGATCAAACACAAGCACTATAGGAAAAATCCTTTAGGGCACTCTGGGAGTGGTGCGTGTGCGCAAAAACCGATTCACGTTGGTTTTGAATCGTTATATTCGTTGGTGAAAACGACCTCGGGCAGGACGTTCCTTAAGGATGAAGTCCTCCAGATGAAACAATTTTTAAATAATGAAGTTCGAAGAGTACTAAGCTTAACTACATATGGATGGGCGGCAGTGGTTCGTCGTGTATTTCTGCTATTCGCCGCTCTGGGCGAAATTAAGAGGGCAAGGTCAGCCGAGCACTTTCCATGAAAATATCTGTAAAAGAGAGTCAAATCCCCAGGTTCTTCGTCAGCTCGTGGTCTCCAATCAGACGAATGGCCCTCCTTTCGATGGAATCAAGTAGCAGAAGTGTATGTTTGGGTACAGAACTCCAGACATGAGAGCAGTACTCTAGTGATGGTCGAATCTGGGCTTTGTATAGTGTCAAAAGTTGTTGAGGTATGCGATTGCGACAACGTGGTTATGCCAAGACATAATTCCTCCCAGATTGGCGCCCAGCAAATTAATAGATGAAGCCAATGGGATTGCGTGTTCGTCCATGACTATATCCGGTTCTGTAATGTTAACCTTTTTAGAGAAAACTACTGTCTGGGTTTTTTTAGAGTTAAATTCGACTTGGTTACTGTCACCCCAAGCCAAAATTTCTTCCAGGTCTTTGTTAAGGCGTGATACTTCATGCTGTCTGCGAAGATGTGCGTCGGCAGCCGATGTTTGTGCATTCAAAGAGAAAGATGAGATAAGTGTGCTATTGTCAGCGAAACTAAATATTGGATTTTCCATTTTCACTAGAAGGTCGTTAATGTAGAGTAAGAAGAGAGTGAGAGACAATATGGACCCTAGAGGAACACCGGCATTGATGGTCAAGGTGTCTGAGAGAAATCCGTCAATTGCCACTTGCAGATAGCGGTCCTTAAGAAAGCTAGACAACCATGCACAGAATCGACTGGGCATACCATAGGATCGCAGTTTATTCAGAAGTCCCTCATGCCAAACACGATCAAAGGCTTTAGAAATATCCAGTGCAACAGCCCGAGACACCCCATGATGTTCGATTGCTTTGTTCCAAAGATGGGTGACATCGGCTAGAAGATCTCCAGTTGATCTTGACTTCCGGAAACCATATTGATGATCGCTGATAATATTGAAGCCTTCCAGGTACTTTAGAAGATGTTTTCTCCATTACTTTTGATATAACTGAAAGCAATGCGACTGGTCGATAGTTGCTAGGCAGGGTTCTCTTATCTTTCTTTGGTATAGGCTGGGCTCGCGCCGTCTTCCAGCACGATGGAAATACTCCTTGTTTGTAGATAAGTTAAAAAACCTAGAAAATAGTTGTGTTAGTTCATCGGCGCATCGCTTGAGAACTATAACAGGAATTTCGTCTAATTTAATACGTATCAAGTTTATTTTGACAAAATGGAAATCCTTCTAGAAATATCGTCGTCGGAATCCTGATCAGAAAAAAAGTATTTTGATTTATTGTTATATTGTTGGGAATCCTAATGCGTCATTCCCACTTCGATTTCCTATACAGGGTGGTTATTTAGGTCGTTTTATGAATCAAAGTTCAATTGAACATATGTCGCAAAGGCTTAAATATTTTGATACAAGATGTTGATTTTTTTTTAAATCGTTATTTTTTGAATGTCTCCGAAAGTATTTAGATTATTTTTAATTTGTTATGAGTTAATAGGATATATACCAAATATTTTATTTAGAAAATTGATTCTATCGATCCACTCGACTTCTCCTGTGGATATTGTTTTCTGATTCTGAAATCAGTATCTTGCGTTTTTCTCATCCATAATTTTTGTAAATAGCCTCCGAGGTTATTATTTTCCATGTTAATAATAATGAAATTTTGACACCTAATGTCATAATAATTTTTTTTTCAGTTTTTTAATCAGTTTCTGTGCTTTGTCGCTACGTTTTAATTTTAACCATATTAAAAAAATCAAGATAGCAGTATTTTAGACAATGAGAAATCAATAAAAAACTCTACTTACTCGACTTTGCATCTCCTACGCCTATATTCTCCGTAAGCATTTAGTCCGGATTAGATGTTCATTTGACGTCGCTAATCAAGTTTGAAGTAATCCGCCAAAGTTGATGGTTTGAGCCCGTAGTTTCCATAACGCAATTGATCCAGATTATATGCTTAATCCAGCTTAGATCATATTTTTGCTATGCAGCGTGTACATTTGACGTCGCTAATTAAGTTTAAAGTAATTAGTGAAAGTTGATGGTTTAAGCGTCTTTTTATTACATTGCGTTATTTCCTTTTGTGGCGTCTTTGATAATTTAAGATCGAGTGGAGAGCCACCGCCTATTAAAAATACTTGTTTCCTATTTTCAGAAAAATGTTTTCTGTTTCAGGCAGCCGAATTGCTGAAGAATAATTTTCGAATTGCAAAGTAACGTTATTTTAGAAATTTGGTACTTCGGTACTGCGCGCAACTGAACTGAACTGCAGCTACAAAGTTTATAAATGTCACTTTATACTTTTGTGTTCCATGGTTATTTTCCTCTATGTTTACTACTCGGTTATTTTTTTTTGAAATTACACATTTTTGAGAAATACTCAAAAATAAAGAACGTTTGAATTTGAAAGTAGGAATATCTCCTACTTTACCTGCTTCATCATTCTCTTTTTTACATTTATGAAAATTCACTGTTGCCAATTTGTTTTTTTTTTGATTCCCAAAACGTATTAAGGTGCATAACCGATAAACCCGTGGCAACTAAATCGGATTTGCAAATGATAATTAAATCTTAAAACGGATAATACGGGCGTCACTGTTTAAAAGTAATGAACGCTCGAAATAATATTTATGATAGATTAGTCGAGCGCTGAACGAATCGCTAATGTATTTTTAATCGGATCGCATTCCAATTCGAGTGGCATAAATAGCATGGAGAAATAACATGGAGATATAATTTTGAAAAACTGAGATAGCAAAATTAACCGGATACACTAATAAAGTAACTTCCTGTCGCCAAATTTTACGCAGAGTCAGTCAGAAATGAGTTATGTCAAAAAAAATTATTTGTAGCGTGTCATGTATAAAATTTCCCATAGGAGTACTGCAATTTTCCAGAATTACTAATGTTAACTATCCAATAATTGTGCTGATAGATCTGATTTTGATTGATTACATTATCCGTGAATATTTTGTAGGCTATATCAAGCCAAAAAGGAAATACCTATGTTAATATATTTAATTGAAATTTTTGCAATTTTTATTTTTAAATATACAGGGTGTGACAAATTCGGCCTTCACCATTGGTATTTTGGAAACGGTAAGAAATACGAAGTCAGTTGAATTGGGGGTAAAATTGCATAATTATGAGCCCAGTAAGATGCCGCAAAGCAATCAAAAATAAGTACATTCAAAATATTTGACAGAATCTAAAATTATTCAACTTCGGTTTTTATTTTTTCCTGACTACTAGGATTATTTTGTGATGAAGATGGTCAATTTAAGGAACAAAACGTCGAAAAAACACTAATTATTATACTGCTAGATTTAGGTCCTATTTTATAATTAAAACAAAAAATCCAGGCCCGCATTTAAAAAAATTAAGTTGATGATGGTGACCCAAAGACAAAACGTCGCATTAAATATCTGATGATGTGGTCTTGTCCCAAAAGCAAAATTTTAGAAATTTTTGAAAGTCTCAGTATTTATATTTGATTCTTGCGGCATATTATTGGCCCCATAATTACGCAACTGCCCCAATTTAACCGACTTCGTAGCTAGTACCGTTCCCAAAATCTCAATGGTGAAGGACGAATTTGTTACACCCTGTATTGTTGGGTTTTGATTTTTGTGTTTTTATTTTTATTCGAGACATATTTCACTAAATAGTATCCATTCATGTTTCAAAATAACCAGAAAATTTTTTATGCACTTATGCTATTAACCCCGAAACCAATAGATGCAAGTTTATCATAAAATTATCATTTAGATCTGAGAAAACTCCTTTTGGCTGGCAAGTAATATTACCAGTCGTACAATAAAACTAGAATTAGTATTTTTTGAACACATTTAGTAATTTAGTACCTTTTCAAAATTCTCGACATATCGTGAGGCAACGGATAAATAATAAACACTGACTTGAGTTAGGCTGCCCTGCGTTAAGCCCTGGTTTTTATTACATTTCGTTACGAAATATTTCGGTGGATTGGAACGGAAAAGTTCGTCGTTGGTAATTTGGTCACATGTGTAGTATTTACTGTAGTACAAGTTCGTGGTTAAAAATGGACGATATTAGTACAGGGTGGCCAACTAAGAGAGGTAAGCGGCTATATCTCAGAAACCGTTCACCGTACAGCTTTCGGAAAAAAATATTTATAGGAATAGTTGCCAAGAGAAATTGCTGGAAATTATTTGCAAGTTTGTAGGCCGGCCGCTAGGGGGCGTAACACGAATAGTAATTTGTTGCCAGGCGATTTCTCTAAAATTGGCATAGGTAAGGTATATTGATAATACATATAAATAAATCTCACTTATATCGTGAACAACTTTGCTTAAACACTTTTTTCTCTAGCCCGGCAAATAAAGTGGTGGGGGTAACGCAAACATTGATTTGCAAAAAATGCAATATCTCAGGAAAGCCTTATCTGAAAATATTCAAATTGGTGTTATTTAAAAGAGCTCTTCTTGCTTTATTAGCTACACTGCAAGCGATGTCTATGTCATTTTTACTGTAGTCCCTAGATGGCGCCTTCAACAGATTTAACATATTTATCGCTTTTCTCGAAAAACTTAAATGCAATGGTAAATATGTTATTACACCAGTACAGAGAGGAATAAAGGCCAGAGCAAACGGTGAAAACCGCAAGTTCCTATCTGTTTTTTTGCAAATCGATGTTTGCGTTACCCCCACCACTTTATTTGCCAGGCTAGAGAAAACAGTATTTAAGCAAAGTTGTTCACGATATAAGTAAGATTTATTTATAAGTATTATCAATATACCTTACCTATGCCAATTGTAGAGAAATCGACTGGCAACAAATTACTATTCGTTTTACGCCCCCTAGCGGCCGGCCTACAAACTTGCAAATAATTTCCAGCAATTTCTCTTAGCATCCTTTGCTATAAATATTTTTTTCCGAAAGCTGTACGGTGGACGGTTTCTGAGATATAGCCGCTTACCTCGCTTAGTTGGCCACCCTGTACATTCATTTGTATAGGGTTTCACGTATTAGGTCCCCCCTCCCCCCCCATCTTAACCTTTTTATTTTACGTGCTTGAGAAAAATTAAAACGATTGGTATACAATGTTTTTAAGTAGTATTTGCAATGAGAACAACTATCATTTAGGTCTGTTAATTACAAGTAGGGTTGAACGTACCTGTTTTATTTGATCCTAATTCTACAGTTATTTTTTCCATTTGTAAGTCTTTAAAAGTTTATAATTTTTTTGCATATATGGGTGGATTTTCTTTTACCCTCTATGTATCTACTTTTACTTTCTATCAATAATTCATCTTCTAAGTCACTAAACTCTGGTTTATGGTATTTTACACTCATAGTTAATAAAATAAAAGTTCACAAAAATAATAATCTGCCGTCGAAAAACTCCGTTCAAATCCAAAAGGTTGGATACCGACAAAATTTCATCAACGAAAAGTTGTTAGGCTTGACGTGTGTCATTATTAAGTGACATGGGTTATCGGTTCTTTGTTTTCGGATATATCACTATAGGCATACTAGGCTCTAGCCTATGGCCTCGTATTTAAAAATAAAAGAGTTTAAAATAACAAATACGATTCTAAATTGTCAAATTAAATTAGGCGTGCGGTGCCTCAAACTGGCAACATGGCAAGAAAATCTACGACAGAATAAAGAATCGGCGTAACTAAACGCGCTAATTATTTTTACCGGCTTTATTATTATTATTAATAAATCGGCTTTGTCCGGGTTTGTTATATACAATGTTCCTATTTTTGGTTATAGGGGGCCCTAGGCCCGTTACGCAATTCGGGGTCCCTTATCACTTCAAAAAATGGGTTTTCATTAATAAGTTATGCAAAAGTAATTTATACTGATTTACTAATATCATACGATCACAAGTTAGTGTCGTCTTATACATATATCCTGAACATAACTAACTGTAGTAAATTACTTAGTTGCATATTATTTAGTTGCATATTATAAAATAGGTGTCTAACAAAGGGCCCCAACATCATGTTGAATAAAACCAACCCTACTTGTAAATCAGATCTAAATGATATTTGTTCCCATTGCAAATACTACTGTAAAACCCTTGTATACCAATCGTTTCAATTTTTCTCAAGTACGTAAAATAAAAAGGTTAAGTTGGGGGGACATAATACGTGATCACCCTGTGCAAATGAATCTACTAATATCGTCCATTTTTAGCCACGCACTTGTACTGCAGTAAAAACCACACATGTGACCAACGACGAACTTTTCCGTTCCAATTAACCGAAATATTTCGTAACGAAATGTAATAAAAACCAGGGCTTAACCCTTTTTTTATGGAACGGAACTTTTTTTTGTAGATATTGCCATCCTATGTGCAAATAGTTAGTCCCAGTTTATAAAATCTATTACTTTTTAACACTTTTTTCAGTAGCAATCTAGTACAAGAAGGCAGTCAACTCCTTTTTATTGATCGACATAAAAGCGATTGTTCGTGGTTTCACTGCAGCATGCTATGTAATGAGAAAACGATCTATTTCACTATTCAAATATATTTTTTAGATTATATTTTCGCCGGATCGGAACATTGGCACCTCAAATCAGGAGAAGAAAATCATAGAAATGTAAGATTCTGTTAACTTTTAAGATGGTCCCGGACAAACCCGAACAAACCTAAAACTGTCGTTTTTGAGAAGTAAAATATTTAAAAATAATACGTAGTGATGACTTCGGAAAGCGGGCATAATGCACCCAAGTGTTCACAAATTTAATTATAATATATTTTTTTTTAAAACACTTTATTTTTGAACTAAAAACAGTACATAATGTCTTATGACTGGTAACAAGCACTAATAATAAATATATTATATAATAATATTACAATTATGCTCTGAGATGAAAACTAATTAACTATTCTACACCCATCCAGAACCATCAATCACTTTCGCAGCAAGAAAAAGCGAACAATATATAATGTGTCATAAAGCATCCAGTCTTCAATCCTAAAACTGCACTGAACTTTATTTTATAAGCATTTGTTTTATTTTTTTTTGCAAAGACTTTAGCGTTTGCAGTATTCATGTTTACTGGAAGTGAGTTATATGACTTCAGCATCTTTCTTGTAATAATTTTGTTTTGATGGATGTTTGTTCTTGATCTCGGCACATATAAGTTGTCACGGGCTCTCGTGTTGTGTTGATGCAGATCACTGTTTCTTATCGGACTTATGTTAGTTTTTATTTGCTTTTTAAGGATTTTATGAACCAGTTTACATTCTTCTAGCTTTATTATGTCACTAACATTAATCAGTTTATAGTTCTTATATATTTGTTTGGTTGGATATAGTCTCGGTAGTCTATGTAAACATTTAATAACTCTATTTTGATATCGTTGGAGTTTTTGTATTATTGCATTGTTTGAAAATGTCCAAACAGCACACATATATCGTAGATGCGACTTGAACAAAGCCTCATACATTGTCATTTTCATTATGTTTGGTATATAATTCACACATTTTCTTATAACACCACAGGCAGAAGCCAATTTCTTGGTGACATGGTCCATATGTTTTTTAAAATTTAACTCTGCATCTATATTTAGTCCTAGATATTTATAGCAGTTCACCATTTTTATTTGTTCCTTGTTTATTTTTATATTGAATTGTGCACTTTAAAAATCATAAACACAGTTTTTTTTATGTTGATCTTCAGATTATTTTTTAATAACCACTGCTACGGTTTTACTTACTTTTTCTTCAAGAACCCTTGGATCTGCGTCTTCGAACAATAGGACTGTATCATCGGCAAAAGTTATATGTATACATCCTAAGTTTGCTTTAGATAAACTATGCCCATATAAGACATATAAAATGGGGCCCAGAACAGACCCTTGAGGTACCCCTATTGTTGCTTCCTTCACTTCACTTTCTTTTTAGTTTACTGACGTATACTGCTTTCTATTTCTAAAATATGAATTGATTAAATTATATGCTGTACCTCGAACTCCCATTTCTTCTAGTTTTTTTTAACCATAATATCACCCTGTTTTAATTAGTTACACCTTAGCATTAAATTTAATGTTCGGAAACGAGAATCGAGGCGACTTCCACCATCACAACAAGCGAGCAGTCAGTGTAGAGGAACTATGAATTCTCTACATTGAAAATTAGGGTGACTAATTCAATTATTGATTAGTAGTGTATGGGAAGAGAAACGATTAAAACTACTTAGGGGGTTACTAATTAATTAAAACTGATTAGTTGTTTCTTTAAGAGGATGCCGGAGTCAGTCAAAATATCCGATTTGACCCCTGTTCCCTTGCCGTTAGAACAATACGTCGAACGTCCGCCCGTAGTCGGTACGCCGACAGCAGCAACGATAATCGGAAGAAAGATACCAAACGTGATCGGGGTCTAGACTTTAATTTTTAGCACTGAAAAACGGAGTTTTCTCTTTCTAGGGAAACGCTGCATTTTTTTCAATGTCGAACAAAAGATGTCTATAGTCCATACTTTCTTTCGACATGAAAGAGTAAATAAGATTAAATCTAAAAATCTTTCGGAACAAAAAAATATGCATTTAATCCAATTTTATTTAGTTGCATGCATTGCAAAGTTTCTTTTCTCTGAACACTTCCTAAAACAGAAATAAACGCTTGGGACGAAAGTCGCTGTATGCAGTGGGCAATGTCGTAGGATAAATAAAGGTGGTGAAAAATCTGTACAAATTATTGTAGTTGTAAATTTACAAAAATGTATTTACTTTAAATTGAAAATATCACTTATCCAAAGAGGCAGTTTATAAATTAAAACAATTAAACATTGAATGATTTCTTGAATAAACACAAATATTCATGTGGATATAACAGTTTTTACATGTGTCTTGCTGGTCACAAATATGGATAAATTTTACCTTCAATCTTGTAGCGTAGTTAAAAATAATATATATTTTAGTTTAGCATTCCTCGCATTGACTTTCTGATACCATATTTTCAAAGTATAAGAAGTTATGTTTGGTAATTTTTTAAAGTATTTTATTCAAAATGTGTTCTACAATATACATATGCAAATAATTCATCACAATATACCGTTTGCCTGTTAAGGATTATTTATATCTTTACATTTAAATCTTTAAAAATTTTATTACAAGTTAAGCAATAAAAACGAAAATTAAATGAACGAAGTTTAAATTAATTGGTAATACAAACAATATAAATCATAGGTTAGTTATATGTAGTTCTAAGGGTCTATTTATAAACTTTGACGTTCAGTTCAGTTGTACTGCGCTCGCAGTTGCAGTTCACCGACGTTCGCTGGACAACAATTTCTGATTTATAAACATCACAGGTCGTTCGCGGTCATTGTCAAGACCGATAACGTGTTTTAATTCTTAACTTCCCATGACATATTCTCACTCACACATTTCAAAATTAAACACAGCAATTATTAAATTAGCACAAAATCAACTTTACAAGGAAGCTATCTCTGCGCGGGGAAACCACAACTGCCCTAAAGTGTATCTGCCCTACTCCAGGGAATCTTCGTTTCTGCAATTGCCCTACCGAGAGCCCTACCCACCCTTACGATGCGGAGGGAGCGGAAGTCGACAAACAAGGATGGAATATGCATACTTTCTTTGTTGTTTCGTGTGTATTTCGTTATGGAAAAATTATTTTTTATAGTGTATAAGTTTCGGGTTCGAGCAAGATTCGAAATTTGTTCTTTGGAATAAACATGTTGGCTAATGATATCGTGTAGAACAAATGTCGCCGATTTAAGAAAACAAAAAACACGAAGGAATTTTTTTCAAGCGGAACGTACGTACATTATACCATGATATGAGTGGAGTACGTAGCCCGAAACGTCCGTCCATTGTGCGCTTAATAAATGATAGGTAACTCTAAACGTTCTCCTTATCTGCGCGTTTCACGTAAGACGTTTTTATAACCCCCGTATAACCAAGTTTCCCCTTAAGTTTTATTTGAATTTAATTTAATCAGATTATTAAGTAGACGGCCATTTTTGGAAATTTAATTTTGTCCCCATTTTTTATTCTATCCAGAGGTTACTTCCCCACCCAGGAATTATGTATTTAGAGCCAATCTACATTCTTAATCTTTTTAAATTTTGAAAATGTATGATTGCTGGTCGACACTATCAGTTATGTCGCCAGTCTTGATAATTAATGAAAAAGTCATCGCAACCGAAGACGTTCCTACTTAATTAGTTTTACGGACGCTTATCTTCGTCGATTACGATTTCTCGTTGTTTATTGGTCAGGGATGCCAGGCAGTCTTGGGTGGACCCACCACCTTTCACCGCTAACTGGAAACTGTCAGCGGTCCACCCGCGCAATTGAAGAAGATGATTGCAAGAATTTTGTCTAAGAATGTAAAATGACTGATTTTAATTTGAAGTATAGTTGTTTGAACGTAGGACGAGGCCTAGCTTTTTGTTCAAACTATACTTTGTATTTTGGAATTGGCTCGGGCATGTCCAATGGATACAATAACAATGCAAGTTATTATATTGAACACGGAGGGCTTTTCTTTATTTAATTTTAATGTCTGTTATCATTGAGGGTAATGAAGGGGTTAGTCCTCTCGTTAGTCGAGTCTCGCGAACCGGAAACCTTGGGGGTTAATTATTTTTATGTACAATAATAATTTAAATTATACTAACATATTTTCTCTCATAGAGGATCCAACCATCCTAACTAACATTCATCCTATCACGAACTTGCCACTTAAATGTTGGTATTTATTTATATACATTAGAAAATTATCCTAAGCTAGTATTTTCCCAACTAGGGATTTCAACTATCCTGTCATTTAGAAAATATTTAGAAAACGCGGTAGTGAATGCTAATACTAACTTAAGATATTTTATTTCACACTTACTACTTATTCCAGACTCAGAATGTTCTTATATCACAATCACGAGTATGCGACGGGAAAGTCCGCGGTTGGCTATTCTCGGAATTATTTGGCGTAAAAATACTCTAAAACCTGTAGCCACCATTGCGGCAGCAATTTTGAAAAGATCGAATCGCTGGCGAGTGCGGTTCTGTGGATGCCAGAAACCGACTAAAATTCTGCCTCCTGCAGAATTTCTTTATCCGTTTGTTTTAACGTTACATTGCGTCATCCTGACCGATTTAATCTACCGGTAACGCCATGCCCGTTGCGGCTAGAGAGATAAGGATCCAAATACTGCCGACACTGCAAAATTATAAGAACCCGTCGTTTGCCGTTGCTTGCTGGAATTATCGATCCATTTATTTGGTAAATTATTAAAAAATAATTTGACCGGGAAATCCTTAATAATTTTCTTTAATTGTAAAAAGGTAGTTTTAGAACACAGATCAACATTAGGATAGAAATAATAAATACTTGTTATAGTTCTCTAATTTATTTATATGTAGAGTAGCTGTCGGCAGGTTTGCGCTCGAATTTTGTTTTTCCAAATTAAAATACAATAGGAAATCGTCTCCAAAAGGTGTATCGGGGCGGGTTTGCACTTGTTTCCCCAGGGCATCTATCCATATTATTAGGTACACATTAATTTTCTTCTTATGTAAGAATAATATAATAATAATAATAATTTCGATAATAAAATAACTACTACTAATGGCGTAGTCAGGTAGGGTGCAGGAAATCCCAAAAATATTACAGTTTTAATATGAAAATAAATATGACATAACCATTCAATCGTTCGACGCTAAGAGCAATATTTTAAGTCTCTATCCAATAATCATATCACAGCATGTCAGTAAAAATGCATGTAAACAGGGGGAAAAGGCGTTCCCAACGGATTAGGTCATACGAGCTTAACCGAACATCACCCGAATGCACTCGAGTAGTAGGGCAGATGAACATTAGGGTAGTTGAAGAGTAGGATAGATGAAGCCATCTCCTCTGCACGAGGAAGGTTAACAACGAATTTCTAACCCTAAGAAGACTAGACGTCACCCCAGACCTATCAACGATCACGTGATTCACATTTCGCATTATATTGGTTTTAAGTCGAACTGCGGATGGGCAAAGCAACACGGAACATACAACAGAAAACTCCGAAAGTGGCCGAAAGTAACCAACGGTTACTTACTTTTATCAAATTATTTTACCGTATCATTGAAGAAATTTTATTAAGAAAGTTTTTTTTTAACCACAGTAAAGTGCATTCATTCCCCAGCATATATAAAGATTAATGTTAGGAAAAAAGGAGTTATTTAATTGTCATTATTAAGTAAATATTTCTAAAATAGCGAAGTTTTTTTATAATAAGAATAAAGAAAGCCAGCGGTTTCTGCTGTCACAAGAAAGGAATTTTGCTATTACAGGTAGAAAATATTCTATCCCAGCTAAGATAATCCTATCAAAGATTTCTTAGCTGGAGCTTCTCTCAGTTTACTGGATTATAACAAATTTCATCTCTTTTTGTCCTAAATAAAGAAACAGATGGACTCCAATTTTGTCACGAAACACTAGAAATACATGGTCAACATAGAGCTGACACTTCAGAAAAAACGGTCTTGTTGACCAGTTTAATGAAATTAACATACTTTTTGTTAAACAGCACCACATAACAAAGCAGCATTTCGTAAGAAAGCAGCATTACGTAAGATAGCAGCATTACGTCAAAAAGCAGCATTACGTAACAAAGCAAGACCAGGCAGAAACAATGCAGCAAAAGGTACCTACAAACAATGATTATATATCATCAATTAATTTAAAAAGATAAACTTTATAAACCTTCATTTCGTCCTTTTCAATATGTTAATATGTAAATAAGCAATTCGACAAAAATTTTAAATTATAGAAGTTATAAGTCGTTGAAATCGGCCTAGCAGCGTTTGAGTTTTGAAACTAATCTAGGCGTTGTATTTTATCTCTGGTAGCCATTAGGTACGTATTTCGGTTATTTAAAGCTATATTTCCATTAGCATAATGTTGATTTTACTGTTTCGCTACGGCTGATGAGATACTGTTCCTTCTTTTCAATGGCATTTACTTTTATATATTATTTTATTTAAAATGTAAGGAAATATATTTTGGGTAACCACTGAATCAAAATTGTAAATCCGTTAAACTTATTTCTCGCAACAAAACGATATGGTAATACTGTTCACGGTTTTTTAACCAATCATTCATCCAGCGCTTATAGCGGGACTACACTTGGGACGGCGACACAGGCCGCCCTGGCCGTGATAGCCCAGTCTGGCCGAACGAAATTCTAAGCAGCGCGGGCTGTGCAACTCGAGCAAACGCGACGGCACAAGCCGCCCAAGATAAGTATGGAGATCTCGTTAATGGTAACAAATACTACTTCGATTAAATGTGGAGAAAGTATCGCAATCAAAGCACTAACAATATACGATATAAAAGTTTGGTGAGCCGAGTTAAAAAAAATACCCAAATGAACCCAAAAATTACACATGAATATTTTTTATAAGCCGTCTCGTTTTCAAGGAATCATCATCAACTTAATTTTTTCTGAAGTTATAATGTCAATTTTTGATAGTATTTTTATTTTAATCCACATTCCAAATTTATATTAAGTGCACAAGCCCACAAGTCCAGTTTCTCACTTATAAGCATTTATTTCTCAAATTTCTTAACGAACATTTCTATACTTTTAAACTACGCTGTATTCATAAATGCCTTGCCCATAGGGATTGTTCGGGTTTGAAAGGAAGACTTGAAAACCCTTGGATATAACCTAACATCGAACCAAATTGTATTTATTTTATTACTTACATTTGAAAAATATCAGTTAAATTAAAATTTCTGTATGTGTTAGAGGACGGTCTAACATCAAAGGGGAGGAAAGAGGAGGATATATTTCCGATAAAATCAATAGTTTAACATTTTATTGTTATATTTTGTTCAAATACTGTTAACTTGATTTCAAATATTTAAGGATTAAACAACTTACCTAAGGGGAAGTTCAATCCCAATTATACGAGATATGACACTCCTCCTAGGTCACCTAGTTTAGAGAAACTGATTAATCATCACCTTCCGCCCGCTTCACATGTAGTAGCGGTGGGTTTGATCTAGGAGGAGTGTCCCATCTCGTATAATTAGGATTGAACTTTCTTACAGGTAAGTCGTTTATTCCTTAATTATACATCAATGGGACACGTCCTCCTAGATCACTCTGTAGATGTTTAAAGATTAAAGAGGCGATCTCATACTGATAACAAACCAAGCACGCTAGTTTAGCTATGTTAATCTTATGTATTATGTATGTAAACATTAAGACATGAACAGATTTTAAAATTATTTCTTTTAGTGATTGGTCGAAATTCTACTCAAAGATCACAACCTAATATAAAATTGGAAAAATATTTTATAAAAATTTGATATAAACCTTATAGGAAGAATTCTTGGCAAAAAAATAATTATTTAACAAAATAAGAGTGCAACTTATTCGATAGATCATAAGATCAACAACAATATTTATTTATTTATTTATGGGATGGTTTTTGTGCTAGTGTAATGATATAATTTCTGAATAAGGGTTTTTGGTAATTACAGTTCTGTGATCAATGCTGAATTTATAACTGGGTATTTGGGCTCAGACCTGGGGCCCCACATCATTAGGACGCCCCACATGGAGAACAGTATTTGAAAATTGTGTACTATTTCTTAGATATTACAACAAGTAGTACGAATCTTAACTACACGAACTTGTTTGTTTTGTTTCTACCTTCCAATGTCGAAGAAAATTTTTCCTCTTTTCCACTACCTGTACATGGATCCCACATTATTAGTGCTCCAGGGCCCCGGCGTCAAAGGTAAATCCGGCCCGGTCTCTGATAAAATTTACCGAATGTATTTGACCTGCCGAATACCCAGCTGCTTTCCTGATGGGTTTAATAGTACTTTCAGTTCTGAGCGTTGCTGAGGACACAACAGCATATCTAGTGTTGTGTCTTTTGAGTTTTTCGGTATCCACTGGATTTGAACATATTTCATATAATATAGCGGCTTAGAGTTGTGTCGTGATTGGGCGGTGGAGTTTCTTTATTGTTATTTATATATTTTTATATAAATTATCTTCTTGGCCCCTTAGCGGTTTTGTTCGGTGTATGTGGTGAATAATGGTAGTAGCAGTATAACGTTCTGTTTTTTTCTTCAAAAAGCATGAATTTTAACTGTGGCTTAGGTGCAGATGTTTTAAAATGTACGTTTCTGGTAGGTATATTTTTTCCCTGTATCCTTGATAAAAAAGAAAGATGAATTATATTGTTTCAATATTATGCTTTAGTTGTTTGTAGTTCCGTTGTCTTTTCTGGTATTTTCCTTCTGTACATTTATCTGATAATATTGCGGCTCCCTGGGTAAGCGTGCACCATAGGGGGCACTAAAAGGGATAGCTCAGATTGTAGGTAAATGATTTCTGTTCCAGAAAGTATGCATACACAGATTAATATACATTTTGTCCTATCAGATTTTTTCAAATTTTGGAAGGGAGGAATATGTTAATATACCCGTTTTAAGTTTTTTCCAAGGGAATGTAAACGCCTATGCCAAAATTATCTGGGTCATGCGCCGATAAATAAATCTTTTACATTTAGTAATTTCATAACTTGCAAACAAAGAAATTTTTGGAATTCCAAGCTTATAAATTATAGTTTTATTGGCTCTAATACTTAATGAAAAGTCTGTTTCAATATATTTGGACCTTGAGGCTTTGTCCACTGTTGTGTTAATGTATAATACAACAGTAATAATTTCTTTTCTTTCACACAATTGCTAAATTTGTCTCGTTATTGTGTTGATGCTTAAATATATTACACACACCCCATTCTATTAATGTAATATACTATTGTCATGTTATCTACCCATAAGATAATATGACAGTGAGAATGTACTTTCGCGAAAGACTTCAAACCGTATGAAATAACCTTAAATATCAATATATTTATGTATTTTTCTGTGCCTCAAAACCCTTTTACATCTTACCAGTACAGAATGGGGGGCATTCAAACCCGAACAAACCCCGAGGTGGAGGCATCCTTAAATATATAACAGACACAATTGGGGCTTAGAATGTTGTTTCCGCATTTGTCTATAGTTTTTTGGCCACCAAAGTAAATCGGATTCTAGACTAGTCGGTATTTTCTTGCTTCGGTCATCGCCCTTGTGCAATTTTAAAGACAAATATTTTTTCCTAACAAGCTATTTTGTATAAAACCATTCGTATTGTGTGGCTGGACATATTGAGGCTTATGGCTAATAATTTTAAAAATAAATAATCCTCTCTTGATTGTTCTGTAGCTAGCATTATTCTTGGAATTCCTTAATGATTATCTTTTTTAGTCTTTGGTAGGGCGCATGGTCACATTTCCTGTGTTGAAAGTGACCCCAAAAATGTTATTTCTTGGACTGGCCTTAAACAACTTTTTACTGTATTTATGATGAATCCCAGTTTTTCAAAAAATTATTTTAATGTAGTTTACATTTACTGTGGCCTATAAGAAGCGCGTCATCAAGTAAACAACCGAAGATGCGTTAAGATGGGTTTTAAAAGCTTAGTAAAACTATAAACTTCTGTTGACATCCCAAAAGTGTATTCTTAAATTAAAGCCCAAGATATTTTTTAAATTATGTAGATATGTGTACAAGAGAGTAGACATCTTTTAAGTCTAAACTAGCTAGCATTTTTCTGATATTAGGGTTTTTGCAGTTCTTGAATCTTCGAACTTAAAATGGGGCGGAGTGAGGAATTTATTTAGTTTTTTTTAAGATTTAAGTAAGTGGAAATGGCGTGGTTTACATCACACAGCATCTTCACAAAGTCAACGTGGTTCCAGAATTTTCAAGCAGAAAGGAACCTCTTTTTATTTTGAGAAAGCAGTGCTTCAGCTTCGGGATTGATAACTGGGGAAAAATGCAATTTACACATAGCGAGCCTTAATTAACATTTCTATTGCGTCCTTATCCAACCCTCGCTGGAGGAACACCTTCATCTGGTGGGAAAGTCTTGGTATATTTCGAGCAGTGTTAGGTTTCACGAGGAAGATCTTTACGCAATTCTTTCTCTCAACCCCGTTACTGTTGGGGACAGTGGCTTACACAGACTTCGATCATGGGGGGGGGGGGGGCATACCTGAAAAAGAATTCTTCATTATCATCAATTGGCGGGGGTCTGAACCCCCGAATCCCCCCTGTGTATGCCACTGGTTGAGGATAGCATTCTCATACTCTTTCGAGCTAGTGCAACTGCCGCTTTTGGAGGAGGTATGAGTGAGGTTAGGAGCCTGAGCCTATTGTATTGTATTGTATATTTCACAGGGGCTAATGAGTTTTTTTTATATGAACCATATACGCCACCTTATACACAGGGGCTAATGAGTTCACAAAAACTAATGGGTTAAGAGACGCTGTCTATTTCACAGGCTCTTTGACCCAAGGCATTTTGACTGACTACTCACAGGGAATTGTATCTTGCTTCGAAAACCATAAATCATAACCTCATAACTGAATATCTATTCAATAAATTTGTTAATTTTTCCTGTCCGCCTGATTTGCTAATAATATATGCCTTATCAATGTCAACATATATATATATAGTAACACATTTGCCTCGTTTGTGTATGTTCATTAGATGTTTTTGCTGGCACGGAAAAAGGATATTTGTCCTATGTACAATAAGAAATTGTAATACTTTAGGCAATATAATTAGGTATGTGGATATGTCTACGAAGTAAGTAGACTAATACAAGGCAACTGAATTAATAAAATAGTAGTTCTAAGTATGTGATGATAAATCTTGCCCGTCTCTAAAACAATGAAGAAAGATATTATGTGTACCTACTTGATTCATATTTCTCCAATATACAGGGTCGCTTTTATGTATGGAAACGGTCGATTATTTGCTAAAGTAAGATAGCTAGCGAAGAATATTAAATACAACACTTTTAGGGTTTTTAGAAATCTATTATACTACACATAAACTAAGTATACAGGTCAAAAAGCCATGGAAGAACAAAGTTACTTTATTTTAAATGGAACCCTCTGTATATTATTCAATATTTCAATTATTTATAAGATTCTAAAAAAAACATGTTAAGCACACCACATACCCAATCTTAACCGTTTTCGAGATATCGAGTTTCGAATTTCGTTTTCAAAAAATCTAATAACAATAATAAAAAAGACAAACAAAGTTTTAGTAAACAACAATTTAAAATCCTATTTTATAAGGTGCTCAAAGTGCCCACCGTTTACCTGCTGGCAGTAAGGAATTCGGTGAAAAAAATTTTGTAGCGAATCTGAAAGGATATTGAGAGCAATAATGGAAATTTCATGCATTATTCTATGTTGCAAATCTTCGATATTTTGTGGATTATTTTTGTACACTAAATTTTTGATATTGCCTCACAGGAAAAAGTCAAGAGGGGTCATATTAGGAGACCTAGCAGGCCATTCAATTGCACCTCTGCGCCCAATCCATTTACCAGGAAAAGTTTCCTCTAGATATTCCCTCACCATCCGTCCAAAATGTGGTGGAGCCCCATCTTGTTGCAACCATATTTGTTCAGCCGGTAAATTGGGGTTATTATGGTTCGGGAATAATCGTCTGAGCTGTGGAACAATATTCTCTTGTTAAAGTAATAAATATCGTTCAGAGTTCAAATTTCCATGTAAAAAATAGGGTCCTATGATGTTTCCACCAATAATGCCACACCAAACATTGGTTATTCCATCCAATGTGGATTTTGGTCTGACCAGTATCTACAATACGATATCTCGAAAACGGTTAAGATTGGGTGTGTGGTGTGCTTAACATATTTTTTTAGAATCTTGTAAATAATTGAAATATTGAATAATATACAGGGGGGGTTCCATTTAAAATAAAGTAACTTTGTTCTTCCATGGCTATTTCACTGATCCTGTATACTTAGATTCTGATTTCTAAAAACCCTAAAAGTTTTATATTTAACATTCTTCGCTAGCTATATTACTTTAGCAAATAATCGACCGTTCCCATACATAAAAGCGACCCTGTTATATTCTTTTCATTTTCTCTTTTAATTTGGACACTACTTCTCCTTTTTATTTTTCTCTCTTTCGACATTTTTCTTACGCAAAGAAAGAATCGGCGGCACTCAGCGCAAAAAGTATAATGACTCATGGGAAGCGGGCGGAAGGTGATGATCAATCAGTTTCTTTTAACTTTTTTTTATGGTGAACCACAAGCACTATAGGAAAAATCCTTTAAGGCATTCTGGGAGTGGTGCGTGTGCGTGTGCAACTTGCGATAAGAGGTATTAATACAGAGTGATCTAGGAGAACGTGTCCCATTGAAGTATAATTGAAGCACACGCAGAGAAAGACTGAGAAAGGAATAATTCATTCTCGCGGCATCATCGGTCTGCCAAGTCGAGAACAAACACTCTAAAGATTTCCGCAAAATTGGTTTAAGGGGATTTTCGATTCAGATAGATTATACGAAATTACAGTTTTACAGAACTAAGAACGGATACAATTTGATTTAGAAAATGATTTATTGCACAATTTCGATAAAATATACGAATACGAAGCTTCTTGGGTCGAAGATTATGAATATACAGGGTGTTACTTAATGATATGTACTTATTTTAATGGGTGATTCATTAATCTAATTTTAATCTTTATATATGTGTTCTTAACATAGTTCAAAAAAGGAGAAGGTTATAAAATTAATATTTGATTTCTTATTTTTTAGCTTCTATTAATTTACTAGTAATTATTAATTTTGCTCGTTCATAACCTAAAATTGTTTAATAACGCTATTGTGTGCTAGTAATATATAGTTGTAGGGTCTAATATGTTGCAAACGCTGTCTTACTAAAAAAGAAACTAATAATACACTCACAGCCATCGATCCACGCAATATTTGGTTGGATTTTGATCGCGTATAATTGTTTTATTTTAATTTCGATTTTTATTACCTTTTTTATTGTAGGTAAAGTCATCGAAAATGTTACACATGTGTGATATTTAAAGGAAGTAATAGTCCATAATATACAACTTGAAACAAGAACTATCTTTTGACCCTAACTTTCAAACACTCTGTAAAGTGATGGAAATATCAAGCTTGTTGTTTCCTCAGTTACTTATCAAATGGCATATTATATTCTTAACATTCTCGTTTTTGGTCCATTTCAATACTTTAATTTTTATAGAAGGTAGGATTCCTTTTAAAGTAACGGTACAATTTCCTTAGACGGACTTGGTAATGGATGAGCTATGGCAGTAGATTGTAGAACATTAGAGATGTTCCTTTACCTGAGCAAATTTTATGCTGATGCAGGATAATGATCGACCTCATGTTGCGAAAATTGTTAACGAGTCACGAGATGAGGTCGAAATTTCAAAAATGCATTGGTTCGTCACTCAGTCCCGACTTAAACCCGATAGAATATGTCTGAAACACACTGGTCAAAAAGAATCTCTGATATCTGCTCCTGGAAATTTACATGAGCTATGTACCAGTCTTGTTGAAGCAGCAAATTGACCAGAATTACCTACGGAACCTTATTGAAGCTAATCCAAGGCAGCTGTCATTCGTGCTCATGGAGGAAACACCCGTTACTGATGTTTATGTTCATTTAATTCTCGCCATTCTCGTAATTTTAGTTTTTGTTTTGAAATTAATACAATTTTCTTAAACAAGTTTGTTTCTTAAAAAAATCGTATCTGCTTCAGAAATATTAAAATGAACTACGTTATTAAAATAAGTTGGACATCTCCATCACTCTACAGAGTGTTTTCAAATTTGAGTAAATAATCAGTTCTTGTTATGTATATTATGGACATATTTTTAACTTTCTTAAAATGTCACACATACGCGAGATTTTCATTAAATTTTACCTAAAATATAGAAAAGGGAATAGTAAAAATGGGAATTAAAATTAAAAAATTATTCACGATCAAAATCCATCTAAATATTGCGTGGACTGATTATTTTATCTAACAGTATATAACATAATGTATAACATTTTCTCATATTTAGTGCTAGATAGACAAGTTTCAAGGAATAATTTACAAAATTTCGCCTAGCAGAGTAAAGTCCATATATTGTTAATTTATTTTCATTTAAAAACACTCAACACTCTTTGTTTTTTTAATTGAACAACGATATGTTTTATCTAACAGAATATATGTTTACATTAAACTTTATTTTAGCGGCAGTCCACGATCGTGATGCTATGGATGATGGGTGCTGAATGAGAACTTCATATGAATCTATATTCATTTATATTGTATGGTTTAGTAGAAATTAGTAATATTATATTCTTTGTAATAATGTTAATGAATTCATTAAAGTTGTTATATTCCATTTTTATTTTATTTATGGTCCAAATTCAACTAAGAAAGCAACAGAAATATTATCAAATTGCTTTGTTTTGCTTCGCACTTTCCTACAGTTAGCTTGATTTTTTTATGTGTTATGATCGCTCGAGTGAAGAGCTACTCGATTATTGAAATAATTCACATCGCTCGATTATTGGAGAGACTACTCGAGTTATAAGTTCAAGCACTAATCTTTGCTCATCGCTTATCACTTTTCACTCGATGCCCGATATTAGCCGCCGCCTTACCGCTGCCGGCCGGTCGGGTTTGTTCGGGTTTGCTCGGTGACCTCATCGCTTGATGAATCGAAATTTCGAGTGATTAACCGCTCGAGTAACTACTCGATAATTGGAAATACTACTCAAGTTAAAAATTAATAAACTATTCGTCGCTCTTCGCTCATCACATTTCACTCGATGCCCGATATTAGCCGCAGCAATACCCCTACACTTTCGAGTACTCGGTGGCGTCATCGCTTGATGAATCGAGAATTCGATTATTGGAAAGACTACTTGAGTTATGAATTCAAGCGATAATAGTCGCTCGGCGCTCCTCATTTTTACTCGATATACGGTATTAGCCGCCGGCCTACTACTGCCGTTCGAGTGAATCGATATTCCGAGAGATTAACTGCTCGAGAGATCACTCGATTATTGGAGAGACTACTCGAGTTATAAATACCCGATCTTCGCCGCCGAAGGCGTCCGTATTATATTATAGTTATATTTAGTTCTTCTTTTCCTGAAAATCGAAACAAAATATTAAAGTTACGCGTTACGGAATACGGTGTCATGAAGCTTGTCGCGGTTTTAAAGTCTTTTACCAACCTGATTTTGCTCTGCAAAATGATGCATATTTTGAATAAAATATTTTAATAAAATAATTAATAATTAAAATTACAGTTGTAAATGTTGTCAGAAATGTCAGTCTAAAACCACCACTGGTACCACAAGAAAAATAATACCAAAATTCCTCTAAATTTACTATATGTGTTGGGGTTTGGGATAAAGAAGAGTGGACTGTATATATTCTTATTATTGGTCAAAGAGAGGTGAATTTAAAATATTTATATATAATCGAGAAGCAACATGGACCGGCAACGTGAGACAGAGACAAAATGGCTTACCTTTGGTTGATTGAATTGCTTCCCAGGTGGCCACTACTGGTCCTGTATACAACCTCGCACACTACTGCACCTTGGAGGGTAGTGTTTTATATTAAAGGGTTGCCGATTCGCACTGAACCGAGGGGCCGAACGGGTTTTCGTTAACGTCCGTTCTCGGGAGACTATTATCTCGTATTTCGTCTGAGAACAGATTTGAGACTGCTTTGCGTACTGCACATTTTCTGGCACTACGCAAATAATTTTAGATTGAGATTTAATATATAAAAATATAAAAGTAATAAAACCTAAACATTATGTCTACTTCGGATTTTTTGTGTTTCTGGCTTTTGATCTGGAACATCGTAGAATTTTCTTAGCCTATGATTTTTGGCTTTTGAAGAAGCAACACCTGCAATGTTAGCTTTCGCAGAGATATTGAAGAGTTCTGCTTAACGACCTATATTATTCTTTTTTTTTATGATCAAACATAAGCACTATAGGAAAAATCCTTTAGGGCACTCTGGGAGTGCAAAAAGCGATTCACGTTGGTTTTGAATCGTTGGAGGTTATAGTCGTTTTGAAAAACGACCTCGGGAAGGTCGTTCCACAAGGATGAAGTCCTCCATATGAAAGAATTCTTAAATAATGAAGTTCGAGGAGTACTAAGCTTAACCACATATGGATGGGCGGCAGTGGTTCGTCGTGTATTTCTGCTATTCGTCGCTCTGGGCGGAATTAAGAGGGCAAGGTCAGCCGAGCACCTTCCATGAAAATATCTGTAAAAGAGAGTCAAATCCCCAACCTGTCTTCGATGTTCCAGACTGTCGAGGTTCTTCGTCAGCTCGTGGTCTCCGATCAGACGAATAGCATTCCTTTCGATGGAATCCAGTAGCCGAAGAGTATGTTTGGGTGCAGAGCTCCAGACATGAGAGCAGACAGATGGTCGAATCTGGGCTTTGTATAGTGTCAAAAGTTGTTGAGGTGTGTACAACTTTCTGGTTCGGAAGAGTACCCCAAGCTTCTGAGAAGCTATATTGGCGATTGATACAACGTGGTTATGCCAAGACATATTTCCTCACAGATTGACGCCCAGCAAATTAATAGATGAAGCCAGTGGGATTGCGTGGCCGGCCATGACTATATCCGGTTCTGTAATGTTAACCTTTTTAGAGAAAACTGCTGCCTGGGTTTTTTTAGCGTTAAATTCGACTTGGTTACTGTCACCCCAAGCCAAAATTTCTTCCAGGTCTTTGTTGAGGCGTGATACTTTATGCTGTCTGCGAAGATGTGCGTCGGCAGCCGATGTTTGTGCATTCAAAGAGAAAGATGAGATAAGTGTGCTATCGTCAGCAAAACTAAATACCGGATTTTTAGTTTTCACTAGAAGGTCGTTAATGTAGAATAAGAAGAGAGTGGGAGACAATATGGACCCTTGAGGAACACCGGCATTGATGGTGAAGGTGTCTGGCCACTTGCAGAGAGCGGTCCTTAAGAAAACTAGACAACCATACACAGAATCGACTGGGCATAACATAGGATCGCAGTTTACTTAGAAGCCCCTCATGCCAAACACGATCAAAAGCTTTAGAAATATCCAGTGCAACAGCCCGAAACTCCCCATGATGTTCGATTGCGCTGTTCCAAATATGGGTGATATAGGCTAGAAGATCTCCAGTTGATCTGGACTTCCGAAAACCATATTGATGGTCGCTGATAATGTTGAAGCCTTCCAGGTACTTTAGAAGATATTGGTTAATAGCTTTCTCCATTACTTTTGATATAAGTGAACAAACCCGAAAACCATATTGATGGTCGCTGATAATGTTGAAGCCTTCCAGGTACTTTTGAAGATATTGGTTAATAGCTTTCTCCATTACTTTTGATATAACTGAAAGCAATGCGACTGGTCAATAGTTGTTAGGCAGGGTTCTCTTACCTTTCTTTGGAATAGGCTGGACTCGCGCCGTCTTCCAGCAAGATGGAAATATCCCTTTTTTGTAGGATAAGTTGAAAGTCTACAAAATACTGGTGGTAGTTCATCGGCGCATCTCTTGAGAACTATAATAGGAATTTCATCTGTACCAGTAGCTTTTTTGACGTCGAGTCCTTTCAGGATTCGATTGACGGGACGCTGACGGAACACGATTTCGGTTATTTCGGATTGAACTGCAGGAATGTCGGGTGGTGTTCTTCCCTGGAAATCTACAGTTTAATGCGAAGAAAATAGTCCAGCAAGTAAGTTGGCTTTGTCTCCGGCTGTGGATGCTATTGTACAATCGGAGCGTGTTAGAGGTGGAATAGTTGATTTGGTGAAATTTTGGCTGACGGCCTTAGCGACTGACCAAAAGGACCTTGATCCGTTTGGACTGTCAAGAAGTTTGTTTCTGATCCTCACGTTATGGGCTTCTTTGCTTTGATCTATTGTTAGCTTACACTGGTTTCGAGCGGCAACAAGGATGGTACGATTCTCAGTGGTAGGGTTTTTACGCCACTGTCGGTAAGCCAAATTTTTTGATCTGACAGCACACTCCTTGCTAAACCAGGGCTTGCCGTTGGAAGGGCGTTTTTGGGAGGAGGGGATAAATACTTCCATGCTCGTTAGAATGGCGTCGGATACCTCCCCAGCACATACGGATGGATCATCAGCAGAGAAGCATACGCTCATCCAAGGAAAAGTGCGAAAATGGTCATTCAGGTCTTCCCACTTGGCCGATCTGTAATGCCATATCTTGCGAGGTTTAGGAGGTTGTTGAGAATTAATTGGTAGTTCGCTTACAGTTGAAATAAGTTTGTGATCGGAAAATCTTAACGGAGGCTGTACGATGACTGTATATAGATCAGGATTTGACGTTAAGAAAAGATCCAAAACACTAGCAAAATCTCCAGCTCGGTCTGGAGCCGCGTTGGTTCTTCTACGAGTTGTGTTAGACCAGAACTGATCGCGAAGGATTCGGCTTCGCGGCCTTGCTCATCATCTGTATTTGAGTATCTAAGCCAATTGACATTGTGGACGTTAAAGTCGCCAAAGATAGCAATCTCGGCATTTTGATGGTTGGTTTGCAAGAAGTCGATTGTATTGGCTAGTGATGAGAAAAGGTCTCTGTAATGGGTATCACTTGGAGGACGGTAAAGGCAGCAGATAAACTTGGTGATTTTCGGCGTTGATATTGTCACGCCCAGGTTTTAGGGTGTGACTAGGGGTGTAAAGGTATCGACGAGATCTTAGTTATTAAATAGAAAACGATGCGATTTATAAAACAAAGATTTATTATAAAGCCAACGAAATAATTACCTTAAGGGTTTACAAAAGACGATGGGAACAAAGATTTAAACTGACAAAAATAATTCTTACTTACAATAAGGTTAGATGGTACATCGGGAACCGGGCGACCAGCAAAGTTGTTCACAAATATATTCGACGGAATCTCGAGCACTAGTGGTTTTAAAATT
Source organism: Barypeithes pellucidus (assembly GCA_963991005.1). NCBI lineage: Eukaryota > Metazoa > Arthropoda > Insecta > Coleoptera > Curculionidae > Barypeithes > Barypeithes pellucidus. The sequence goes on along the minus strand of OZ022563.1, from coordinate 35,684,579 downwards.
TACCTATTACCAATAATGTGCCTTCTTCCCAGGTCAGCAGTTTTCCCCCTTATTGGGAATCGACGAACTCAGGTCGTCCAACTGTAATTGTGCTGACATGATGAGTTGACAAATTATTGATTCATCAGGATGTACGTATACTATTTTATAACTACAACTTCCCCAGTTTATTTAATAAATCTAATACCGGTTTAATGTTACATAGGAATGACCTGTGTTTTAACATTAACCATAGAAACTCATTAAAAATCTGAATATCGAATTTATAAAATAGTATGGTTCCTTTTGTGACAATATTTTAAACCACATTACGTCAAAGTCTTTCGGTTCAAGCGTAGGTTCTCGTTGGCAGCAGAGATCATCTCGAATAAAAAAGACATTGGAAGTAAACCTAATTCGATGCAATGAGTAGTTGGATAGTTTGGAACAAAGTACGATCGGCAGAGTCTACAATATTTGTAGGAAAAGCCACATAACATCCAATATAAAAATACTCTCTAATCTTATTATTTTATTAATTTTAATTTACCTTCTATTCACATTTTTGTCGTCCAGATGGTAAAAGACTCGTTCTTTGAGCCCTTTTTTATTTTCTTTATTTCTTTGGTTGTATTCCTTTTTTGACTAACTACACAATTTTGCCTGACTTGTGGGGTTCCATGTCCCGGTCCAGCTGAGCCCAATACTGTTCGTAATGCCCATGTGATTCTATGATTCACGTAATTAGGGCTATACATGAGCTATAATTACGTTTTATGATTAGTGTCTCTTTTATTCATTTTGTGAGGTGATTTTACTGTAATCGGGGTCTACCATTGTAAACCGACATACGTATGAAGGAAAAGGTAGAATTTTAGATACTCCATCAAGTGTACTTTTCTTCAATATATAGGTAAGGGTTAGAACTATATGTCTCACATGGCATGGTATATGACAGTAACTTGAGGTTTTGGTCTTGCCTAATAGTTGATAATCAATTTTCAATACAGCATAACTTATTATGTCATTCAGTTCAATTTAATAAAACCACTTTGTTCACTCTGCGGTCACTCTTCAAACTCTTAGGGCATGCGCAAAGCGGGTGGCGGCTTTTTTTTATGATCAAACACAAGCACTATAGGAAAAATCCTTTAGGGCACTTTTGTATTTTTAGCTTTCAGTTACTAACTGGGGCTAGTCGAGCAGCATTGCCCTAGGAAGAGTGACTGAGTATGGTGAACTATAAATTAACTTTTTATTTCAATTTTTTTTCTTCCGAACGATATCAAGAAGCTCTTTAATACCTTAATGACATACTCGTGTATATTGAAATCGTACGATGGCATCTATCTATTACAACATATAGGGGTAATTCTTTTACAAACCGAACACTTTTTAACCTTGACATTTTAGAATCGTCCGAGATTTTATTTACAACTTATATACATAAAATTAGTTGAAGTTCACGTTGAAGAATAATGAAAAATTCGTCTGTTTCTCTCAGAATATTCAGGTTCTCTAAGTTAATTTTAAAAAATCAGTTTTTCCTAATTTTTAGGGCAAATGTAAACTAGAATATCTGCTTTTCTGCTATATTAACTGTAACGAAATTGTAGATGGAGAAGTTTATTTCAATGCTAAATATAACAGAGAAAAATAATGCTAAATATATATCTTCTTGTAGTATGTGTTCTATAAAATCTCTTGAATTAATTGTAGATATCTCGAAAGACGACAGCAGGATAAAATAATTTTTCCAAGGATAAAATCAAATTTAATTGAGCATTGTTCATTTTCAAAACCACGGCCTAAAATCTACCATAAGGAAAATCGAGAGACTAATGAAATAAATGTGCTTTTAATTCAATTGAAACAAATAATATCATAATAATATATAATAACTATTTGTCTAAGGCTTAATGGACAACAATTTGAGAAATATTTATGAGAACAACGTTCAACGTTCAATTTTTAATGTCTTATATTTAATTGCACCAGTAATTATTTTTTTAAATATCCTTCATAGCATGGTAAAAAAATTGTATATTTTGTAAAAGATGTAAATTTCGGTCATAATATTAAGACTAAAAATAAAGAATATATTTCTGAGAAACTTGTTGAAAATTCGTCACTGGAGTCTACGTAAAAAACTACAAAGAGAACATGTTATTTCCTTTTGATAAGTTACAGGGTAACCGAAATATTGGGTGTGTCTCAAAATAGAAAATTCTCGAAAACGAGGAGGTCTAGGAAAATTCTAATTATGGCATCATTTGTTTCACAAAAAAGTAGCATAGTGCTGCGGAAACCGCAACCTTATATCATTTCTTATAACGGAAATACCCCGTAAAAATGGACACACTGTGCTTACCTTAATTGCATATAAAATAAACCTGTATTTTGCTATAAAAAAATAATTTTTTTGCTATAAACTTAAATTCATGTCATGCATGCAATGTCATAAATTAGAAAATAATCGAATACGAATAACGATATCGAAACATTAGTGACAAAAAATATGAACAATGCGTATTAAATTATTCAGCGCAATGGATTTTTAAATTCTGTGCGTGCAGAAACTTTTTAACTTATTAACAGACTATTCTAAGGCTACACTTATGATGGATAGTACTGAAATTTTGAAAACTCTCATTGAAACAAACTTTTAATCAAATTGTGTATTTGTCTTTTTAATTTATTCGTTTCTTAAAGACTTGGGTAACGCATTACATACGCTAGGACGTATGAAACTAATATGTCTCACAGGACTTAAGCCTAAATCATGATTCGCTACACTCCTAATATGGAAATTATTTCATATTTATAATCTTGATATTCAATATAAATCGTATTATTCCTTTGACATATAGTTGGTAGAGGGTTAGAAATTTACTTCCTTTAAAGAACAAATCACTAGGGTATCTCTTACTCGTAAACATCATTGTTTAATTATGTATTTAGCCACATTTACTTGACTTACTTAGACTTGATAGTATATTTTTGCATGCACTACGCCATACAACGATGCTATATGTTAATATAGACTCTACCATAGAATAATAAGTCATTTTACAAACATTATCTGGTAAATAAACATTTCTTAGTTCATAAAATTTGTAGATTATCTTCCTAAATATTCTAAGTGTTTAGTTTTTCGTCAATAATAACACCTAAATTTTGTATGCTTTGTACCATCTCTATCTCACCACAGTCACAGTTCCTAAATCCCTCACCATTTATACAGTTTGTTTTGTAAATTTATATATACATGCAGTCTGGTTAGCGCAAAAGGAATAAATTTGGTTCTGTTTTTTCATTTAATGAAAGTAGGCCACAGTCCGACCAAGCCTGTACTCTAAAAATAGAAATTTCAGCCTCCCTAATTGTTGATCTCCAGGTATCACCAACAGAGACAATCACAGTATCATCCTCAAAATAGAAGACACCATCATATTCCAGGATCTCTAAAATTGGCATAAACATTAAATAAAAAAAGGTCCGAGCACCGTACCCTAAGGCACAACGTGCTCCACCCGAACGGTCTGACTTGAATGATTTCCAATTGTTACTTTCTGAGTTCTTCCACTCAAAAATAATTCAATTAACGATTGCAATTCCTCTAATACCCGGGCTGTCAACGAACAGAATACGGTACGCTACAGTGTCAAACGCCTTCGCCATATCCAAAAAAATACTTATAACTTTTTTCCCCTATACAGGCTATTCAAAATCAGCCTCGTCGCTTACACAATGCATTCTCCATACTGGAGTCAGACGTAAAGGCAAACTAATTTTCTGAGAAGAGCTTGTTTGTCTCAATAAAAGATATAATTTCAAATTTAATACATTTTTCTATCACCTCTATTTTTCTATAATGCTCGTTAAGGCAATAGGTCTGCAATTTGAGGTTGAAAGTTCAGCGCTACCCTGCTTATGTAGTGGTGCTACAATTGTATTTTTAAGTACTGAAGGGTAAACTTCAGTAAATGAGACTCACGATATGCAATACAGGTTTTAAAAGAAATTGATGATATTGTTAAATCATTTCTGAAGTAATTAAATCTTCCCCACTGTTTACATTATTTTTCAGCGAACCGATTTGTTCAATCAATTCACTATCTGTGAGTGGTGTAAAATAAAAATAGTATAAATATAGAGTTCAAACTAGCTGCCGTCCGTCTTCTCGCACCATCGATCTCAGGTGGTTCTATTTTTCTAGCTAATTCTTGCCCAACATGACTAAAATATCGATTGAATTCATCCGAGATCAAAGAAGGATCACCCAGGGCATCATTGTCGGCATTTTTAATTACTTTTGCGCACACGCACCACTCCCAGAGTGCCCTAAAGGATTTTTCCTATATTGCTTGTGTTTGATCATAAAAAAAAAATTATGCTAGATTTACTCTTTATGTCGATTGTAGCTTCCTTGATGACTTTCACGAGTTTCTTTGAATCATGACCACTATTTTTTTTTTATTTTATAAATTTGATATAGTTTTTCCTGGAAATAGTATACATTGTTTTTTGTTCTGATCCCTTCTATGTATTGAAGTCTAAAGACTCTGCGTGCTCCATGGCTTTAACCTCAATTTTTTGCTACTAATTCTGTATTCGTAAGTACAAGCTGCAATGTGGTCCAACATCGACCCAATTAATTCAGTACTACATGTCTCAACATGATTTGAATCAAGAACACCCTACCATCTTGCTTCTGACGAAAGCTTTGTTAATGTTGTGTAATTTAATCCCGTAAGTCCTCTTGGATCATTGGAAAGATGAAGTTCATTATAGTACGATAAACATACATATATACTAATGAACCGGTTTCCCTAAGGATACTAATTGTTTCATAACATCATTTTTGAAGTCTGTATTTACTACTATACCGTCACAACCCACTGTCGCAATTATGTTTAAATTTTCACCCAAATAATTTCCAAGGAAGTTAAATAGGATTGTCTTAATACTATTGGCATTTCCTGAAGTAGGCCTCACATGATCTGAGTAAGTAGAAATACCACTCACAAAATTGAAAATACAGCGTTTACCAGGAGAGAGGCGCATTTCTATTTTAGAGTCAACTTGCAATAAAACCATTCATTTTTCATTAATTTTTTGTAAGGCATTCTTGAAGTTGATTCTTGTGACACACAAATAAATAAAAAAATTAGACTCGGTTCAATCGATGCACAATTGAAACTTTTATCGAAAATGTTTCGAAAATATCGTCGGTTTAAAGGTAAAACTCATTAAGTGCAATATTTAATAAAAGCGAGTTAAAAGTTTCGAAGTATTTAACAGGCATAATGCTATAACAGGAAAAATTAATTTTAATGTCTAAAGCTATTCTAGTACGTTCTAATTTTTCCTGTTAAGGATTATGACTGTTGAACATTTCGAAACTTTTAATTCGCTTTTATTAAAATTTGCACTTAATGAGTTTTACCTTTAAATAGACGATATTTCTAAACTGTTACTTGTGTTTATTCAAAAATGACAGCATAAATGGGCGGGCTATGTTAAACCATGCGCAAAACAATTAGGATATCTTCACTGTTGTAAAATAAAAGAAAAACAATATGAAACAATTTCTTCGTTTTTTTTAATTTCATATACTAAAGAACTAAAAAATCTAGCAGTAAATTTTATCGTGCAGTTTAGTAATTTGGCTTCATATTTTCAACGTGCCCTCGATTTATTTTCATTTACAGAAAAAAATATACTTTGTCAAAAAAATAAAAATTAGAATATTTTCAAAATTTAATTTATTTCTTTTATAAATCGACTTAACTAGGAAAATGGAACTTATCTAACAACTTTTGACTTTTCAAGAGATGCAGAAATTTCATTAAAACTCATTTTAACAAAACAAAAATTCATTTCGCAAAATGGCCGCTAGAAAGCAATAAATTATTTTGGGCCAAAATGGACTCAACACACAATTTCTAGTCTTTGGCTTCTATAATGTTTCCATGATGCACAGAAAAATAAAAGGTTAATTAAGGAATGCCACAGAAAAAAAGGTTTGCTTGTATGCATAGAAAACAAAGGTTGGATATGGACAGCCTAAGTCTGACGTCACCAGAGGTTTTTTGAAGATTTTGTAATCAACATCTTGTTTGAGGTTATGTTATTATTGTTAGCATAGGGAGATTTAAATTGTTATTTTTTTATTAAAAACAGCTAAATGATAAAATAAGATTTGAAATTTTTTTACATTGCCTGCAAAGAAGGAAGAAAAGAAGCAAAGGAAATCTGGATATCATCTTAAGGTATCTACCATAAATATATTAAAACAATTATTGGGTAACCCAATTATTTACGTTAATGTCTGCTTTACAAATTAGTTTATTCTTTTTAGGCAAGATAGGGTACCTTCCCAACATTTTTGATTTGTGGGTGCCGTTTTGTGAACCAAAACCTCCTCGTCAGCTAGTATAAGATCCCCAGATCATTTGCCTTAGCACTTCACAGTGCTCTACTAATGTTTTATCGGAAACTGAGTCTGGACAAACTCAAACAAATCCATTTAGAGCTACTCCAACTAATACTTTCAATGTATTACGGTGTTTATATATATGAGCTATATAGGTCAGTCTTTGAGTTTTCATGATGTCTGACATAGCTGTCTTGGTCACAAGATATCAGCTACGAACCAAAGAATACCGTGAAGGTTTCCTATCTTTCCTAAAAAAAAGAACTATTTTAAAAAGCAAGCATTAACATAATAATAATTGATTTACCCAATCATTGTTTTCATATATGGTACCTTATAAGTGATTTCCAGTCTTTCTTTCCTTCCTTTGCAAATTTACTTCTCATTATAAAACACAACCATTTTTGCAGATTTCGAATCTATAATAAAAAATATTTCAAGCTATATGGTGGTCGGCATACTTTATGTTGATAAATACAGTACAGTAAGCTTTTTTTACAGAAAAATAACAATTTAAATCTCGCTAAATAATAAATAACCTCAAACTTGTTCACATGGTGATTAAAAATCTACCTAAAACACTTACCTCAGTCTGTGGTTGAAAATGGATCAATAATAACACCTAAAATATAAATAATATTAAGAAGTTGCTTATTTATCGCCAATAAACGTACACCGATGCTATAAAAAATCTCTTATGGAAAATTCAATGCAATCTTGTGTCTTACCAAAACTTTATAATTTTAACTAAAAATGTTTCGAAAAATATTTATCTTCACGTGTCGTTAATGTATCGACACTATGGTTTGTCGCAAAAGTTTCGTAACATATGCGTCTGGATACAACTTTATAATTTTAATCGAAAATGTTTCAAAACGTCAGCAAAGAATGTGTGTCCAATTTGTGCCTAAAAATGCTACTTGTATATAAACTTCTTCGGGTGGTTAGGAAACGATTTTCCACATATTAATATTTATGATTAATACCACATGAAAAGCCAAGCATACTTTCTTTTGATTGATCTGTATATCTACTTTTACATATTTGAAATTTCTTCGAAATTGTAATACTTTTTCGTGAGCAGCATATGAATGGAATGAAAACATTAATAGATTAATAATTGAAAATCGACATTTTCATCATTGGCACCTTCCAAAATCGAAATGGTTGAACTAGTGTAGTAGAAAAACTATATACATACCTCAAGAGAAAAATGCCTTTCCTCCCTTGGATATTAACGCCCTCCGATTCGCATAGGTCATCAAACTATCCGCGGGAGGAAAAGCACTATTTTCCTCCCTTGGTATGAAAATAGCTATTGATATCGTCGGTTTCCATTTTCAAGAAACTAAATGTGTTACCGCTCGATATTACTTTAAGTACCTACGAAATTATATTTTCTGACTTCCTTTTATGATTTATTTTCCAAAAACAAATAGGTAATAAAAATCATTTCACAGTGTTACAGTCTATTCATAAAGTGTGATTAATTCTTGTTTTTACACCTACGTCCAACGGTTCGTTTATATAAAAGAACTAAATGGGTACCAATATTTCTAAAAACTTTGTCAGAAAAATGAAGTCTGCTATTTGTGCCCTCTTGGCAATTCTGATTTCAGTTTCAGTTCACTTAGTAGCTGCGGATGGTAAGTTTAAATTTATTTTTTTATTACTGGTTCCAAATGACGAAATTGAAATGGTCATATTATGTTTGAAAATAATGTTTACTCGACAGTCCCTAAGTTTAATTATTTAAGATAAGTTTTAGTTACAGAGGAAGGTACCCAAGCCCGGGCCCCATTTTGTTTCTGCTCTTGCTCAATCAATATATTTTATATAACCTTATTAAAAAAAGCTTTATACACAGTTAGTGTATTATTATACTAGAAAAAGAAAATCAAAGAAAAAGTCCGGAGAGACTAACACGGGATGAACTCAAAGTTACGGTCGCATAAATAATCTATTGTATATTTAAAGAAGCGTGGTTACATGTTTCGCCCAACTGGGCATCATCAGACCTAAAAAATTTTAAATTTAATTTAAAAACCTTTTGAACAGAAAAAAGATAAAACCACGAAACGACGTCACTAAGTTACTTTAGTATAAAAATTTACACCACAACACAAAAAAACTGTACAAACAACAAACAGTTACATTTAAAAATACGAGTAAAACAATATAAAATAAAAATATCGAATGTCAATCTTAATAGCGCTCATATCGAAAAAGAAGAAGCCGAGAAGTAAAATCCTGACTGTCAGAAAAAGGCGGCAAAATAAAACAGAGGTTACAAACAAACATTAATGAATTATGTTATTAAAAATCAAATGGGGCTCAAAATTGAATACCTTATTGACGCAAGACAGAACAGGGCTTTTCTTGGCTTTAGTTATTTCCAGTTTTTCAAGTAAATCCAACCTTTTACCCTTTTGGTAATCATATAAAATGTTTACATTTTCAGATGTCGAAAAAGTATGTCCCGACTCCAACAAATGGTTCGCGAAGGCTGATTTAGTGTTATTTATGTCCGTGTTTCGATATTTGTGAAATAAACCAAGGTGTTCATGAAATCTAGTGGGTATTTTTGTACCTGATTGACCCACGTACACAGCTGAACAATCGTCACATTGTAACGAATACACCCCAGACTTCCAGAGACGGTACGCCTTGTCCTTAATTCTAATTAGATGTTGTTTAAGAGTGTTGTTGGTTTTAAAAGCCAATTTAATATTAAATGGTTTAAAAAACTTTGCTAGTTGTAGAGAAATATTACCAAAAAATGTCAATGATTGATATTTAATGTCCTGTGATTTAGAATGAATGACATTGTAGGTTAGCCTGTACTTGTTGAAAAATTTATAATAAATTCTATTAATTGTTTTTAAAGCAAACCCATTACTAATCGCCAAAAATCTGATTAAATCCAGTTCCCTATTAAAAGAATCTCTAGAAAATGGAGTTTAAAAAGCCTATAGAAGAATGAATTAAAAGCTGCAAATTTATGTGAGTGAGGGGAGTTAGAATTAAATTGTATTATATTGTCAGTTGATGAAGGCTTCCTGTAGATATCAAAAAGAAATCTGCCGTCAGATCTGGTTAACAGGAGATCTAAGAAAGGTAGTTTGTTATCCTTTTCTATTTCAAAAGTAAAAAATATTTTATGGTGTAAAGTGTTTGCAAAGTTAAGGAAATCTTTAAAGTCCTGATCTGTACCATTCCAAACAATAAAAATATCATCCACATATCTCATATAAGCAACCAAAAAGCCAGAGAAAGGCTTTTCATAATCAACCCTCAAGGTTATCCATAAAAACCTCACTCAAAAATGTGAAAGACAAGAACCCATTGCCAAACCTGCTTTCTGTCTAAAAAACTTATTGTTAAATTGAAAGAAATTTTGTTGAAGAATCGTCTCCAAAAGTAAAATAAGGTCAGACATCACTAAGTTGGAAAGTCCTTTCCCCTGTAACAAGTTTTTAACCAAACTCATGCAATCAGTAGGGGGGATTTACGGATAACCTTGAGGGTTTGATTATGAAAAGCCATTTATCTGGCTTTTTGGTTGCTTATAAGAGATATGTGGATGATATTTTTATTGTCTGGAATGGTACAGATCAGGACTTTAAAGATTTCCTTAACTTTGTAAACACTTTACACCCTAAAATATCTTTTACTTTTGAAATAGAAACGGATAACAAACTACCTTTCTTAGATCTCCTGTTAACCAGATCTGACGGCAGAATTATTTTTGATATCTACAGGAAGCGTTCATCAACTGATAATATAATACAATTTAATTCTAACTCCCCTCACTCACATAAATTTGCAGCTTTTAATTCATTCTTCTATAGGCTTTTTAAACTCCCCCTTTCTAGAGATTCATTTAATAGGGAACTGGATTTAATCAGATTTTTGGCGATTAGTAATGGGTTTGCTTTAAAAACAATTAATAGAATTTATTATAAATTTTTCAACAAGTACAGGCTAACCTACAATGTCATTCATTCTAAATCACAGAACATTTAATATAAATCATTAACATTTTTTGGTAATATTTCTCTACAACTAGCAAAGTTTTTTAAACCATTTAATATTAAATTGGCTTTTAAAACCAACAACACTTTTAAACAACATCTAATTAGAATTAAGGACAAGGTGGACCGTCTCTCGAAGTCTGGGGTGTATTCTTTACAACGTGACGATTGTTCAGCTGTGTACGTGGGTAAATCAGGTAGAAAAATATCCACTAGAGTTCATGAATATCTTAGTTTATTTCACAAATATCGAAATACGGACATAAATAACACTAAATCAGCCTTCGCGAACCATTTGTAATATGTAATATATAAACATTTTACATGATTGCCAAAAGGGTAAAAGGTTGGATTTACTTAAAAAACTGGCAATAACTAAACCCAAGAAGAGCCCTGTTATATCTTGCGTCAATGAAGTGTTCAATTTTGAGCCCCATTTGATTTTTAATAACATAATTGATTAATGTTTATTTGTAACCTCTATTTTATTTTGCCGCCTTTTTCTGACAGTCAGGATTTTACTTCTCGGCTTCTTCTTCTTTTTCGATATGAGCGCTATTAAGATGGGCTATCATTTGCTGACCAATCCCGGACGATTCCCTTCACAACTGTTTTAATTTTGTGTAATTTTTTAAAAAACAATTTTTTAGGATGACATTTTAACATTCGATATTTATATTTTTATTGTTTTACTCGTATTTTTAAATGTAAGTGCTTGTTGTTTGTGCAGTTTTTGTGTTGTGGTGTAAATTTTTATTCTAAGGTAAGGCTCTGTTCAAAAGTTTTTTAAAATAAATTAAAATTTGTTTAGGTCTGATGATGCCCAGTTGGGCGAAACATGTAACCACGCTTCTTTAAATATAAAATAGATAATTTATGAGACCGTGACTTTGAGTTCACCCCTTGTTAGTTAGAAAAAGAAAGAATAATTATTTCTAGGAAAATATATTTACGTAATTTTTATTAAAGGCCATGAAAAATTGATCTGTATTGTTACAGTAGGAATTCGGAAGTTTTACATTTCTGTTCAGAGGTGAATTTGCACTGCTATTAGTGTGGCTAAATTTCACGTTACATATTTGTGTAAATCTTGAAGTTCGCGGTGGCTCAGTCGCTGGTGTCGATGTTAGAAGGTCCATAGAATCACCATTCGAGTTTATAGTCCTAGTATATCGTTTAATGTCCCCCGAATTTCTTGTACCGGGCGTCCAGAATTTAGAAAAATATGGAGAAGCTAAGAAGAAAATGCTCTTATGTATAAAGACACGATAAAAACACATTAGTAAAAGTTGTTGGGGTTGAAAAGCTACATCTCAATGCAAAATACTTACTCATTACCTAAATATACAGGGACCTGCAAAAAGTTCAATTGATACTACCGGATTAACAACTGTCATATTTGTCGTTGTTGTTAAATAAAATTCTTTATTGTTTTTCAATATTTGTGTGTTAAATTTACTTATTGTTTGTGAAAACAATAGTAATTTTTAACTCAATATGGTGAGACTGTACCAAATCTGCCGTAAACAGGATAAAAGTTCATACTTTTCAGTCACGTAAGTCGATTGTCTGTTTTTCCTAACCAAGACAAAAGATAAGAAGAAATGGGGATTCTACAGATAGAATCCCCATCTCTTTTTTGTTATGTTTATTTTTGTAATAAAAGGCGTCATATCGACGTGTACAAAGCATATAGAAATACCGGGTCCAGGTTTGTTTCAATTCAATGGTTAAAACCCTTTTTGTCCTCAATTTATGATTTAAAAAAACGAATTAGAGATGTAATTCAAGATATCCCATTGCAACGAGGAGGTTGATGGAAAAACCTTGGAATAGTTTTTTTGCTGATAATCTGCCTTTTTTTATTTACATATGTTTAAAAACAATTATTACTTGTCATTCGTTTTCTAATAAATTCGTTTAATTATGAATAATCAAAATAGTTTTGATATGTATACCAAACTTCGGTGGCGGTCCATCTCGCTGATGCCAAATGTCATTCCGTAATATTTGATCGTCATATTGATCATCGTAAAAGAAATTAAATTTGGTATAATTCTATTTCGAGGTAAATATAAGTAAGAATTAGCTGTCTATTAAATGTCTATATTTTTATCCAGTTTACAGCAAACCTGGCACAGTCTTACTACATTGAGTTAAGAATTGCTATTTTTCCACAAACAATTTAACACACAAACACTGAAAAACAACAAATAATTTTATTTAACTATAATAACAAATATGACATTGTTATGACCTTCCCAATAAGGGCTTTATTGAAAGTACAGGGTGAGTCAACGATAGAGTAAAGTTCATTTTCTCTTTTATGTTAAGAATTAGATAAAAACTCAAAATATAAAAGTTGTAGAGATCATTAAGGTGCACATTATAAAATTATATTGGAGTATACAGGGTGGCCCACAAAGAAGTGGTGAATATATTTTACTTTTTTTAAATGGACCACCCTATATTTCTATCAATTTTCGGATTACCATAAGATTCTGAATATTTTTTATATATAATGTTATATATCTAAATCTTATAGTTTTTCCAAAATTTCAATTTTTTCAGAAAAATGTCAGTTTTCAGCGTTGGATTTAATTGTTAATACCTACACTACCTTTGCAAATTAAAAGTTCATATTTGGAATGGACATTATATGGAGTTAAGGCAAATAAATTGTGGGAACAAATTTACCTCACTTTTTACAGGGTGTTCAAAATAAATTTTCGAATTTCAGTAACTTTAAACAAAAAAATCTCGGTTTTTTTAAATGGTACACCCTATATATTTTATTTCTTTCTGATAGAATACGTAATTCTCCTTAACTTTTATTTAATATATCATATGTTTATTTTTAAACATATTTTAATTTTTCTCTATTTTTCATTGTTCGTTTCCTACATTTATGTTTTAACGTCGTAGTTGCCATGAAGAAACAAAAGGTGTCAAGACTTCGACACAAGTACTTAATACTGAAAAACCTAGAAACGTTTGTTATTCGATGTAAGAAGCGTTTAGGAAGGAATTAAGTATGAATTTTCCTAAAAATGAGCAGATTGACATGATTTACACACTTGGCGAGTCAGAAAAAAATTGTCTTTTGCCAGTTAGGCTTTACGCAGCAAAGTACCCTCATAGGCGTCTTCCAACTAAAAATTATTTTCAGTATTTAATGGAAAGGGTTGATGAAAATGGTTGCGTTGAGTACACCAAACGTAAATTGGTTAATCGAGTTGCCACCAATGAAGATAAAAAATTGGAGATTTTACATCAAGAAAATCCCCATGTGCAACAAGACGGAGCTCCTCCTCATTACAGTCGTGCAGTCCGAGACTTCTTAAACGAACATTATCCAGAAAAGTGGATCGGACGTGGTTAATTCATTCGTGACCCCCTCGATCTTGTGATCTGACCCCACTAGATTTATACATTTATTAAGACGCAATTAAAAAATGAGAAAAATATTAATGGTAAATATTCTTTTCCATAAGTTTGTTGTTACTTATTTCCATTTTATTATATATATGTTTTGAAAATTTACCTCGTTTGATATTGTCCTGGTTACCCCACAGGTTTTTTGTCTTTTCATGGCAACTACGACGTTAAAACATAAATGTAGGAAACGAACAATGAAAAATAGAGAAAAATTAAAATATGTCGAAAAGTATGAAAAATAAACATATGATATATTAAATAAAAGTTAAAGAGAATTACGTATTCTATCAGAAAGAAATAAAATATACAGGGTGTACCATTTAAAAAACCCGAAATTTTTCTGTTTAAAGTTACTGAAATTCGAAAATTTATTTTGAACACTCTGTAAAAAGTGAGGTAAACTTGTTTCCATAATTTATTTGCCTTAACTCCATATAATGCCCATTCCAAATATGAACTTTTAATTTGCAAAGGTAGTGTAGGTATTAACAATTAAATCCAACGCTGAAAACTGACATTTTTCTGAAAAAATTGAAATTTTGGAAAAACTATAAGATTTAGATATATAACATTATATATAAATTATATTCAGAATCTTCTGCATAATCCGAAAATTGATAGAAATACAGGGTGTTCCATTTAAAAACACGTAAGTTATATTCACCACTTCTTTGTGGGCCACCCTGTATCCTCCAATATAATTTTGAATGTGCACCTTAATGATGTATATATCTTTTATATTTCGAGTTTTTATCTAATTCTTAACATAAAGGAGAAAATGAACTTTACTCTATCGTTGACTCACCCTGTATATTACGAACGCTGTAAATAGACGTAATGTCTTTGTCAAATTGACAAAAAACCTACCTAAGAATCTTCAAAGGCTGTGAATCAAAACCTTGTCCTCCTTGATTAAAGATCCTTGGAATTAACTATAAATAGAAACCAGAAGGGTAATATTTAGATATGGGCAGTTTAAACAAATTAAAAATGCGTGTTCTCATTCATGTATATAGTTAATAATAGAAATAAAAAATCATAAAACCAGAAACATTGACCATCATAAAAAATTAATCAAAGTAATCAGTTATATTATTTATAATCCCTTAACCTGTAATATTCTGGAATATAAATTATCTTAATAATTTCAATTTTTTTCAATTATTTTCAATATTTCTATTGTTATAATATTTATGTTATATATTGTTCAATATTCCATGTAATAGGCTTTTAAAGTTCGTTCTGAATTAAATAAAAATAATATTATATTTTATTGGCTTCTATGTTATTGTTCTCAGCTTGGCAAATAAGGATTTAATTTCCTCTTAGATATTAGGTAAGGTTCACTTTGCTTGCTCATTTCGGTATTATCAAAGCAAGTTACGTGCTTTATTAAATACTGGAAACATGCGTTGCTTAAAGAAAATGTCTAGCTAAGAACTCAGATAAATATCAGAAATGACAACTTAAATACACAGCACCGAGCATCGTCAAAAATAAGAAATTAATAATGCTTCGCCAAATATGTATGATATAGAAATTTAAAATAACTGTTTTATTTCTTTGCAATGGTATACAAGAATATTATAATAATACTAAAATCAAATAAATTTATAAGACAATTATACAACATAACTAAATATATGAAGAGTGAAACGTCTTATTACACAACACAAGATTGTATTACCAAGATAATGACAATCTTCTGAATATCTACAGGGTGGCCAATTAGTGCGACAAAGCTCAATATCTCATTTACCGCTAGGGATAGCGGAAAACTCTTATCACGAAAGTTATTAAGCGTTAAGAGGTGCAGCTTTTAAAATTATTTTCAACCATACAGGGTGCTCCAAAAGGGCGGTGTGATAAATATTTCATATTTTTTAAATGGGACACTATGTATATTTTTACATATTTGAATTCACCGTAAAATGCTGTACATAGCACCGTAATTATTTGTACACATTTTTGCAACGTTGAGAAATAGATTGGAAAATTCCTAAAATTTGTGCAAAAAAATGGTTCAATGAAATGTGTAATATTTTTCTTAACTTATAATAATTTGAAATAAAATGTTTTTATGTCGGAAAGAGGAATGTTGACAGAAGTCCATTATGATAACACATATCAATATTTTTATACAGGGTATTTTCTATGGATATGCCAACATTACGAACTTGAAACCTGAGTTTCGTAAGTTTTTTAAATGAAACACCCTATATATGATTACTTTATCTTGTAGATATTTTAATCCTCTCTAATTTTTATTAAGGTCTTTCTATACCTATCTGTACCAATCTTGGTGGTATTTCAATTTTTATTTAAACTCGAGCAAAAAAAAGTGGTTGTATTTTACCATTAATTATTTATTCATACGGGAGCCTACGACACAAAAATATTTTAGCGATTCAAGCTTGTGGACAATTTCTAAAGTAAATTATTACCAAATTATTTGTTCATATAGTGACCCCCACTAACTTGAACACATAATTCAATACGTTTTTTAAAAGAATGAGTCATGTTTCTACACATTTGGAACTGTTTTCAAAGTATTGCCTAATTATTTGTTCATACTGACCCCATTAACTTTAACACATATTCAATACGTTTTTCAAAAGAATGTTTCTAGACATTTGCCGAGTAATACTTTCTAGACATTTGACGAGTAATACTTTGAAAACAGTTGAAAATGTGTAGAGACATGACTCATTCTTTTAAAAAACGTATTGAATTATGTGTTCAAGTTAGTGGGGATCACTATATGAACAAATAATTAGCTAATAATTTACTTTAGAAATTGTCCACAAGCTTGACTCGCTAAAATATTTTTGTGTCGTATGCTCCCGTATGAATAATAATTTTTTTTTAAATTACAACATTTTGTTTTTATTTTGTCATAGGTGACTAGAAAATGGACAATGGTAAAATACAACCACTTTTATTTGCTCGAGTTTAAATAAAAATTGAAATACCACCAAGATTGGTACAGATAGGCATAGAAAGACCTTAATAAAAATTAGAGAGGATTAAAATATCCACAAGATAAAGTATATGATACAGGGTGTTTCATTTAAAAAACTTACGAAACTCAGGTTTCAAGTTCGTAATGTTGGCATATCCATAGAAAATACCCTGTATAAAAATATTGATACGTGTTATCATAGGGGACTTCTGTCAACATTGCTCTTTCCGGCATAAAAATATTTTATTTCAAATTATTATAAGTTAAGAATATTACACATTTCATTGAACCATGTTTTTGCACAAACTTTAGGAATTTTCCAATCTATTTGGCAACGTTGCAAAAATGTGTACAAATAATTACGGTGCAATGTACAGAATTTTACGGTGAATTCAAATATGTAAAAATATACAAGTTGTCCCATTTAAAAAATATGAAATTTTGTTCTCTGTATCTTTCATATAAAGAAACTTCATTGGAGCATCCCTTGTTAAGATACAGCCCCTTAAAGGGGGTACATAAAATTTATAAATAAACAAAACTAATTTATTAATAACAAAACATACAACATCTAGAAATCATAGTAAATGTTCAATATGACTACCTTCAGACCAATTTAATTGTCACTACTATCGCTAATAGCGGCCTACTGGATAAATTAGTTTCGTATTTTCGTTTTATGGCGATATGTATCTTGTTCGTAAAATAATTTTTTGCTGCGAACTGGTTTATTTTGGTCAAAAAATTCAAGAGACATTTTTTGTTTAGAATGAAACAGGCTATCGGAAATAAATTTTTAGATGGTAAACAAATAATAAGACAAAAATTTACATTGGAAATACATTTTAGGGGTTGCGTTTTCCACACCTTACAACCATGGGGTAAACCAAATAAATTACTGGCTAAGTGTCTTTTTGGTAGTAGAAAATGTCAGGTTAATTTCAATATTGTAACTTTTTTAGTGCTTGTGAAAAAAATTGTTAAACACATTTTATGTACCCCCTTTAAGGGGCTGTATCTTAACAAGGGATGCTCCAATGAAGTTTCTTTATATGAAAGATCCTATCTTTTTTTCGATGAGGAATCACCCTCTTAAATGTTTTACACTTATTTAGTTACACCCTGTACAATGTAACGGTGGTCCATCTCTATAGGGGAAAAGAATAAAGTTTAAAATTTTATTTGTCTCACCCACTAAAATTATTCCATGTTATATAACAAAGTTTTCATCAAAATTGGTTGAGATTGAACATCAGGAAATTGACGTGCTTTTCATTAAATTTGAAATATTACGAATGACGATTTATATGAATAAATAAATTTCTTCCGGAAATACTCAATATTTTTACCTTAACCATGAATAGGAAATACCTAAATTCATAATTGAATTTCACCTTCCCCATTGCGTTTAGCACTTCGATTGTAAGCTTATTAAGCAGCCTTTTTTGTTATTTAGACTAGTCTAAACGCAGTCTCTTGTGGTGTATGTCGTATCGCCTCATTGTAATACTGCACTCTTGCGAGGGTAGTTGTGAACGACTTTAAGAAAATCTAATGTTCTCTGCGTTTTAACTTGAATTGTGTTATCATAAATCAACAGATATGCTGAGAAAAGACTGAGAGAAGAGTATTCTTGATTGGACATTTTTTCCCAAAAATTTTCGGGACTAAATTACCTTCTATTGTACAGGTACCTACTGTTGGGAAACCAGTTCCCAACAATCGTGTTTATTTTTAGTTTATAATTCTTAAATCATAATTTCCTCGTGTACCCCGGTAAACAGAAAGCATTTTTTCCCTCGTAGTAATTTGACCGTTTTTTGCATATTTTTTCTCTCTCTCACACCTTCTTGTTGTGGATAACTCTATCTCTTACGCCCTTTTACTAGACCGCAAGCCAAATTACTTCTACATTCCTACGATTCAACCCTTTAACTCTCTAACGTATCCCCATCTTTCTTAATCTCGTCCTCTGTATTGCTCTTCTCTCTCATTCACTCCGCACGCGCTGGACGTCAAAAATTCCTTTGTCTTCTCAACCAATGAGAACTACGATAATATGTCTGGCGTTGTCGTGACGCAAGAGCAAGCGTTGGCACGCGGTGAAGACAGATTCCGTTCGACGTCGACTCGAGTCGGTGCAGGTACCGACCGCTTATGCATTTAAGTTCTCATTTTTTAACACGGCACAGGTTGCTAATTCATATTGTTGTTCTTGTGACCTCAACAAGACAAAACTTTGTCACGATTAAGTCGTAAATCTTCGTAAAGTTCTTTGTGTCATTTTTGGACGAAAAATAACATCACCGATTGTTTTACTTGATGAACAAATAAGACTTCTGGAGTACAAAATGGGTAGTAATTAACCAAGACTGGCAATTTAAGGCAGACGTATTAACTAAGTGGAAAGAGAAATGTTGTAATACTCTTGAGAAAACTACCAAACACTATTATATCCTTTTTAACGACGCTGCAAGACCAAGGTAATCTGTACCGTAGTTAGTTTTTGCCAAGCAAGACATTGTTTACTTGTGATGTTGTGTTAGTTCTCTTCAGTCACCTTGCGCTTGTCAAGGATATATAAGCAGGATTGTGCGTGAACTTAGTAACGTCAACCCCATTATTTTGATTTAGATAAACCTGCAGTTGAATAAATTGTATTTTGTAAGCTCATGTAAAATTGTAAATTTCATAATCTTGTATCATTCAACCATGTAAAATGCCAAACATTTCCTATATACACACACACACCAGTCTTTTTGTAACAATAAAACATATCTCTTTAACCACAAATTAAAGTCAAAATTCACACGAGCAACTAATCTCTTTTATTAACCTCACAACCACCCCCTATAACTTATAGTTCAAAATACCTGACCAGCCATTAAGTAAGCTGGTCACCCTGTTTTTAGTAGTAAAGAAGTATTCAGTTTTCTCTACATATTAAAAAATGGTCCTTCGAGCCTAGATACGTGATTAGTTGTTTGTTGAATTAAAAAATAAAAGATCTGACTGGTAGGTGTAAATAATTTAAAAAATATTTTTATGTCAAAAATTTAATTCGCAGATTCAGTGTATTGAAATATACACATTGAAGAGGTAGTCTTGTTAGCTTTCTATTGTTTGTGCATATAGTGTACCATTTCAGTGTTTTTTATTGAATATTTTTAAAACTTTTATTTTTGGTAATTTTCGCCATCGGTGCGAAATTTTACACGCAATAAATTTGCATCTCTCTCATTTGATATTGTCTACGTGTGGTAGTCAATATAATTTTCAGTTGTTTATTGAAAATATTTCCAACTTTAATTTTTGGTAATTTTCGCCATCGGTGCGAAATTTTACACGCAATAAATTTGCATCTCTCTCATTTGATATTGTCTACGTGTGGTAGTCAATATAATTTTCAGTTGTTTATTGAAAATATTTCCAACTTTAACTTTTGGTAATTTTCGCCATCGGTGCGAAATTTTACACGCAATAAATTTGCATCTCTCTCATTTGATATTGTCTACGTGCGGTAGTCAATATAATTTTCAGTTGTTTATTGAAAATATTTCCAACTTTAACTTTTGGTAATTTTCGCCATCGGTGCGAAATTTTACACGCAATAAATTTGCATCTCTCTCATTTGATATTGACTACGTGTGGTAGTCAATATAATTTTCAGTTGTCTAATTGAAAATATTTCTAAACTTTATTTTTTGCAAGTTTCGCCATTGGTGTGAAATTTCACATGCAATAAATAATTGCATCCTATTTTTTCAAATATTGACATTACTAGATGTAGCAGTGTATAATTGTAAGTGTGTTATATTTGCTATATTTGTGATATTTTTCGCTATCCCATTTGTATAACGTAGAAATCCCAAAGAATTTGTAAAGTTTTTACTCAATTGAAAATTGATACTAAAACATTTCTCAATACACACTCACTTATTACTCTCGTAAGTACGTGTAAAGACACGTCGCGCGCGCGCACAAAATCTTGGTTTTTTGCTTATCCCTTTTTTAAAATT
Organism: Barypeithes pellucidus; assembly: GCA_963991005.1. NCBI lineage: Eukaryota > Metazoa > Arthropoda > Insecta > Coleoptera > Curculionidae > Barypeithes > Barypeithes pellucidus. The sequence continues at coordinate 35,663,708 of OZ022563.1, read as the reverse complement.
TCCTACCATGACGGAAAAAGAGGAATTGTGTAAAAAACGTGGCGGCCACAAGGGTCTGATTACCCGGTTAAGCAATTGGTATGCTACCAATTGTGACCTTGAAGACTACTGTCAGTTTGAAGTTAGGTTGGAAGGTTTGAAAAAAGCATACTCAAGCTATTCCGATGTACAGGATGCAATAGAATCGATTGATCCTACCGACAGTGACCGCGAAGACATTGAAAATAAGGTTTTTGACCTACACGCTTCATTCAAACGAAAAATTGATTTATTATCAACCCCTCGCAATGCAAATATGCAACTCCTTTCCCCTAATGTAGTACCACCAAGTACTACACAATCTCTGCCGCAAGTACGGTTACCTGAAATTCACATAAACATTTTCAAAGGTGATATTTCAGAATGGACTTCTTTTTATCAATTATTTTCCGCATTAATTCACGACAACCCTTCATTATGTGATGTACAAAAATTCATGTACTTAAAATCTTTCTTAAAAGAAGAGCCTCTAAAACTGATCGATACTCTCGCAGTTACTAATCAGAACTACGACACCGCGCTAAATATTCTAAAAAACCGCTATGAGAATAGAACCGCAATAATAAACAACCATTTAATAAACTTGCTTGACATTCCTTCTATCGCTAAAGGTAGTTCTCAAACCTTAAGAGACTTTGTAACAAACTGCAGACGCAGTGTCGAGTCACTAAAAAATTTAAATTTGTCATTTGAAGAATTATGGAACTTAATTATTGTTCACTTACTCGAAAGAAAGTTGGATTTCGTCTCAAAAAAGGCCTTTGAATCGGAAAAAGGTGTTAATAATCTCCCTGTTATTCATGAATTCTTTGAATTTCTAAACAAACGCTGTTCAGTGTTAGAAAACTTGGCAAGCCTGGAAGGCAATACTCAAAAAAGACATAATAATTTATCTTTACATGTTAACAGCACCAATCAGTCACAAGAACGATGCTTATTTTGTAATGAGTCACATAAAATCTATTTTTGTGTCAAATTTAAGAGCTTACAAATTGCTGAGCGACATAAATTCATAAAATCCAAAAATTGTTGTTATAATTGTTTAGGTGGGAAACACCAAACAAATCAATGTCAATCAACACGATCATGCTATATATGTTCCCAAAAACATCATACACTATTGCATTTTGTGAAAACTCAATATAGTAATAATTATTCTAATACTCAAAATGGTAACACCTCTCCGAATCAAAGCAATCACTCTCAACAGATGCAAGGCATGAATTCTGCCAACAATCAAAGCGCTACGTTCCCAAATGCCCAAGTTCATAATAATTCAAATGTAAGAACTCAACATACTTCACAAAACACACCAAGTTATTCTCAGTCAAATGCTCAGAATACTAACCCTTCTTCTAATAATAATGGGCAAACAAGCCAAAATACAAATGCAAATAATACCCCCACTACAACTGTAGTATCTCAATCGTTGTCTGCTGTGGCAACGAAACAATCTCATGTTCTATTGGCAACCGCGTCAGTATACATATACAACGCAAATGGCGTTCGAATATCTACACGATGTTTGTTAGACAGTGGTTCTCAAACATCCTTTATCACTCAATCTATGATGGATAAATTGCAACTCCCTACTTATGACAAAAAACTTTGTATTTCTGGAATATCTCAAACCAGTTCGACTTCAAACAAAATGGTAGATTTAACTCTACATTCTAAAGTGTACTCTCGCCAAAAATTTAAATTATCTTGCTTCCAAATATTTCCTGCAAACTCCCACAAGTCACTTTAGACACTTCTCAACTCCGCATACCTCGAAAAATACATCTAGCTGACCCAGACTTTGGACAATCGCTAGATATTGACCTCCTGATTGGAGCAGACTTATATTACGATTTACTCTTGCAAGATATCATTCGCTTAGGGAAAAACCTCCCCCTCTTACAAGAAACTTACTTAGGCTGGATTATAGCTGGCAATATACCCCAGAATATAATTAACACTCATAACGCGTCTCATCATTCTCACTCAGTTGCACAAGGCAACGCACCCCCAAATGTCTCTTTATTCTTACAAACTAAAGATGAACAAAATAACCTTGACAATTTAATTGAACGTTTTTGGACTGTGGAGGAACTTCCTCAAAAAACTACTCGGCCACCTCTCGATGAAGATGCTGAACGTATCTTTTTTGACACCACAAAGATATTACCTGATGGCAGATATCAGGTCGACTTACCCCTAATAACCCCAAATGAAAATGAAAAATTAAGTGAATCTTTTTATATTGCTAAAAAACGATTTACAAATCTCGAAAGAAAGTTCGAAAGAAACCCCGCGTTAAAAATTGATTATAAAAAATTTATCGATGATTACACTGACTTAGGTCACGCAAAATATGTTCCCCTCTCTCTTGTCACTAAAAACACTCAGAATCAAGAAATAAACAAATACTTTATTCCTCATCACGCTGTGTTTCGTGAAAATAGTTTAACCTCAAAAATCAGAGTTGTGTTCGACGGAAGCTGCAAAACCAGCAATGGGACTTCTTTAAATGATGTAATGCTGAAAGGTTTTCAGGTGCAGCCTGACCTTTACGATATTCTTTGCAGATTTCGATCTTTTAATTTTGTACTAATTGGTGACATTGAAAAAATGTATAGACAAATTAAAATCAACCCGGATCAATGTTTTTTACTCAATATTCTTTGGAGGCAGAACGCAAATGATGACCTCAAATGTATCGAACTCAACACAGTTACGTACGGTACGAACTGTGCCCCCTACTTAGCCACTCGAGTCTTAAAAGACTTAGCTACAAAGCGAAGTAAAGAATTTCCCTTGGCATCCGATGCTATTCTCAACCAAACATATGTCGATGACATTATTTACGGCTGTGACTCAGAGCCACAGTTAGAAAAAATATATAATGAACTTAATTCTCTCTTACCCTCACACGGATTTAATCTGCACAAATGGTGCTCAAACTCCGCTGAATTCATGAAAAATATGTCATCTGACAAACCCATTGAAACCAAATCGAATTTTCTTGAAATATCAAACTCAATCTTAGGGTTAAAATGGAATCCTACTTCAGACATTTTTACTTTCTCTCCCCCTGACAATTTAGTTACACCTGTGGTAACGAAACGCTCGATCCTCTCCACGATTGCAAAAATGTATGACCCCCTTGGTTTAGTATCTTGCGTGATAGTGTTAGGAAAACTAATCATGCAAAAATTGTGGCTGCTAAAAATCAATTGGGATACTCAAATCACCGACCCTCATGTTCTCTCTTTATGGGAAACTTTCATTACTAACATTGTGAATCTTACACAAATAAAAATAAACCGAAATTTATTCCTAACAAAAAGGAAAGTAAAAATTCAAATCCATGGATTCGCAGATGCAAGCATGGCAGCATACGCAGCGTGTGCATATTTTCGTACTCTCTATGACGATGGAACAGTCTCGTCAAACTTAATTACCTCGAAATCTCGTGTCGCTCCCCTTAAAACAAAATCCCTCCCTCGATTAGAGTTATGCGCAATGCTACTCTTATCCCAACTCATAAAAAACATACTCAAGATTTATGAGGACAAACATGTTTTTGACTCTATTCATTTGTGGACTGACTCCACAATCGCTCTCTTTTGGATACAATCGCATGCATCCAGATGGTCTGTTTTTGTCTCAAATCGAGTATCGCAGATACAAGAAACAACCTCAACCTCTACTTGGAGACACATAGATTCGTTAAATAACCCCGCAGACTTACCTTCACGTGGCTGTCTACCACAGCAATTAATTCATTGCCCCCTCTGGTTTAACGGACCAAACTTCTTATTGACCAATGAAAATTTCGATCTGATCAACATACAAAGCAGTTCTGATATTTGCAACCCAGATCACGAACTTAAAAAAGTAATTCTTTCAGAAGAAAGAAAATTACCAACCACGTCTCTGCACATTTTAGCTGAACCAAATGAATTTTGGAACACTCTATTCGCAAGGTTCTCCACCTTTCCCAAACTACAAAGAGTAGTCGCGTATTGTCTTCGCTTCGCACAAAACTCAAAACCTCGCTCTGAAAAATTGTGTAACCTATTATCTTGTGCAGAGTTAGATCAATCATTTCTCCTTATCGCTAAAGTGTTACAAAGTAAACACTTTTCTAATGAACTCACCGACTTAAAAAATGGTAAACCATTATCAAACAAAAATCTGTTACCCTTTAAACCATTTCTTTGTGAATCTGACGGTCTTCTACGCGTCGGAGGTCGTTTAGAAAACGCAGATATCTCATTTGATCACAAGCACCCAATTTTACTCCCTGCTCACAATAGCGTTGTTACCATGATGTTGTTACAAGAACACATTCGATTAGGTCACGCTGGCGCTCAAACAGTTTTGTCGAACTTCCGCCTACGATGTTGGCCATTAAACGGCTTAAAGGAAACAAAGAAAGTTATCAGACATTGCATCACGTGCTACCGCTTTCGCGCTGAGCCCGCTCAACAAATCATGGCAGATCTTCCCAAAGATCGAGTTCAATCCTGTAGACCGTTTCAAAAGGTTGGTGTAGATTTCGGTGGACCCTTTCTCACCAAGGCATCTCGTCTTCGAAAATCCCCTGTAGTCAAATGCTACATCTCAGTCTTTGTTTGCATGACAACAAAGGCAGTACACATTGAAATTGTGTCGAGTCTCTCAACTGAAGCCTTTATTGCATGCCTCAAACGTTTTATTGCAAGAAGAGGCAATCCATCTATCATTTATTCAGACAACGGCACCAACTTTCAAGGCGCCAAAAATCAATTATACGAACTCTATCAATTTTTTAAAATTCCCCAAAATTCTGACACTATTCATGATTTCCTTACCATGACTGGAACAATTTGGAAATTCATTCCACCTAAATCTCCCCATTGGGGTGGTATTTGGGAAGCAGCAATCAAAACAGCAAAATTTCACATGATACGTCTCATTGGAAATGCTCAATTAACCTACGAGGAATTGAATACCGTGTTAGCTCAAATCGAAGCAATACTAAACTCACGCCCGTTGTGCGCTCTATCAAATGACCCATTAGACTTACAAAGTTTAACCCCAGGACACTTCCTAATTGGTAGTAGTCTTACCGCATTCCCTGAAAGAGATTTATCTGAAACCCCTGAAAATCGACTTTCCTTTTGGAAAAAATGTACTCAGATTCAACAACGATTCTGGAATCGTTGGTCAGTTGAATATTTAAATCAGCTCCAACATAGACCTAAATGGTTACTCCCCCTTGATAACATAAAAATTAACGATGTCGTTCTGTTGAAAGACAATAATACTTCTCACCCCCTCTAAGATGGCCTCTCGCTAGAGTCATCAATATTATTCCTGGACCTGACGGTAAAGTCCGCATGGTCACACTAAAAACTGTCGATGGGATCTACAACAGATCAATTACAAAGATCTGTCCACTTCCAAATGCTTCGGTGTCTGGAGGGTAGCCTCAGCGACCCTATCATGTTTTTTTGTTTCTCTACCTTATACTTTCCTTTTCATCGGAATAGCTTGCGCCCCGATTCTCATTTGTTCTCTCTCACTAATATTTCTTGAAGCTACGAACGCTTCAACGTCGGGCAGTATGTTGGGAAACCAGTTCCCAACAATCGTGTTTATTTTTAGTTTATAATTCTTAAATCATAATTTCCTCGTGTACCCCGGTAAACAGAAAGCATTTTTTCCCTCGTAGTAATTTGACCGTTTTTTGCATATTTTTTCTCTCTCTCTCACACCTTCTTGTTGTGGATAACTCTATCTCTTACGCCCTTTTACTAGACCGCAAGCCAAATTACTTCTACATTCCTACGATTCAACCCTTTAACTCTCTAACGTATCCCCATCTTTCTTAATCTCGTCCTCTGTATTGCTCTTCTCTCTCATTCACTCCGCACGTGCTGGACGTCAAAAATTCCTTTGTCTTCTCAACCAATGAGAACTACGATAATATGTCTGGCGTTGTCGTGACGCAAGAGCAAGCGTTGGCACGCGGTGAAGACAGATTCCGTTCGACGTCGACTCGAGTCGGTGCAGGTACCGACCGCTTATGCATTTAAGTTCTCATTTTTTAACACGGCACAGGTTGCTAATTCATATTGTTGTTCTTGTGACCTCAACAAGACAAAACTTTGTCACGATTAAGTCGTAAATCTTCGTAAAGTTCTTTGTGTCATTTTTGGACGAAAAATAACATCACCGATTGTTTTACTTGATGAACAAATAAGACTTCTGGAGTACAAAATGGGTAGTAATTAACCAAGACTGGCAATTTAAGGCAGACGTATTAACTAAGTGGAAAGAGAAATGTTGTAATACTCTTGAGAAAACTACCAAACACTATTATATCCTTTTTAACGACGCTGCAAGACCAAGGTAATCTGTACCGTAGTTAGTTTTTGCCAAGCAAGACATTGTTTACTTGTGATGTTGTGTTAGTTCTCTTCAGTCACCTTGCGCTTGTCAAGGATATATAAGCAGGATTGTGCGTGAACTTAGTAACGTCAACCCCATTATTTTGATTTAGATAAACCTGCAGTTGAATAAATTGTATTTTGTAAGCTCATGTAAAATTGTAAATTTCATAATCTTGTATCATTCAACCATGTAAAATGCCAAACATTTCCTATATACACACACACACCAGTCTTTTTGTAACAATAAAACATATCTCTTTAACCACAAATTAAAGTCAAAATTCACACGAGCAACTAATCTCTTTTATTAACCTCACAACCACCCCCTATAACTTATAGTTCAAAATACCTGACCAGCCATTAAGTAAGCTGGTCACCCTGTTTTTAGTAGTAAAGAAGTATTCAGTTTTCTCTACACCTACTAAGAGTATTTTTTAATACCCGGGAGGTTAAGTTAAGTCTAAAGGAAAGTACAACCTTAATAATAGCGGAAACTATAATATTTTGGAATAAAGCACATATTCAAACCGACGAGAAGCAATATAGCATTAAGAAATTAGTGGATCTGTATGCTGAATCAACCCAGAGAATATTATCGCAAATTACTGGATACAACTAAAAGAAATCTTTCACGAATTTATCAGATAACATGTAAGATGTAAGACAGTTTACTTGCACCCTTCTGGCTCTGGCATTATTATTTCTTAATTGTACATAATACAAAGAATGACTTAGTAAATTTTAAACCAAAATGTAAGCCTTCTGGGCTGCTTGCCAACTTTATCAATAAATTTCTTCTGATCGTCTTCTTTTTTCTAGAAAAATCTTGTACCCTTTTGTAAAATTTTCTGCCGGCGTTTTTGTCAAATAATACTTCGATTACAATAAATAATTAAGTATAATAACCATTTAGGATGGTCCGATTGAGCTAAAATTTGACAGTTATATTAAAATTTCACGAAATGGAACAACCAAAGGGATTGAGACAGAAAAAATTATAAAGTTGAAGATGGACCACCCTAATATCTATATATACAGGGTATCCAAGAAATGGTGATCTCGTTAATTGCAACAAAGACGACTTCAACTGCTTCAACTGCTCCCCATGATGTTCGATTGCTTTGTTCCAAAGATGGGTGACATAGGCTAGAAGATCTCCAGTTGATCTGGACTTTCGAAACCCATATTGATGGTCGCTGATAATGTTGAAGCCTTCCAGGTACTATAGAAGATGTTGGTTAATAGCTTTCTCTATTACTTTTGATATAACTGAAAGCAATGCGACTTGTCGATAGTTGCTAGGCAGGGTTCTCTTACCTTTCTTTGGTATAGGCTGGACTCGCGCCGTCTTCCAGCACGATGGAAATATTCCTTGTTTGTAGGATAAGTTAAAAAGTCTACAAAATACTGGTGAGTTCATTGGCGCATCTCTTGAGAACTATAACAGGAATTTCGTCTGGACCAGAAGCTTTCTTGAGGTCGAGACCTTTCAGGATTCGTTTGACGGAACGCTGACGGAACACGATTTCGGTCATTTCGGATTGAACTGCAGGATGGTGGTGTTGTTCCCTGGAAATCTACCGTGGTATGTGAAGAAAATAGTTCAGCAAGTAAGTTTGCTTTGTCTCCGACTGTGGATGCTATGATACCATCGGACCGTGTTAGAGGTGGAATAGTTGATGTGATCGATAATCTGATCCGAAGCACACCTCGTCGTTTGCAAGCCGTTATCACTACCAGAGGAGGGAATACTCGCTACTGAAGTCCTTACAATTTCTTTTGTTTGAACTATCAAATAAATATTTTAATTTTCATTTTTTTCAATAAATAATAAATACAAAACAAATATTTTTTTACAAGCAATCATGATAAAATCATCGCATGACGTTAGTAACGAGCTCTCGCAACTCCCCCACATACGAGCTAGTAAGATTCTTACTCCCCCTACTCCAACCACTCCAAGGAAATGGCACATCGTTTGTAAAGAATTCACAACACTTCGTTCAAATAATAGGAGGAATGGAACTACAACCAGGAGTCAACTTGTCAGCTTTGACGTCGAAAGCCTTTATACTAACGTCCCTTTAAAAGATGCACTTAATGTCATCAAAAGCAGACTTGAGGAAGACCAGACTCTACAAGAAAGAACACCGTTACCTATCAATGCCATCATGGAACTATTAGAATGTTGCGTCAACAATTCTTATCTCCAAGAAAAAGATAAGTTCTTCAACCAAGTGAACGGACTACCGATGGGTTCTGCTCTTTCGCCGATAATCGCCAACATTTATATGGAATGGTTTGAAACTGAAACAATAAAACAAGCAAAAAGAAACGAAAAACGTGGCTGAGATATGTAGATGACACCTTCATTATTTGGAATGGAAACGATGATGAACTAAAGAAATTCCTACAGCACATAAGCAGCTTCGCACCGACAATCAAATTCACCATGGAGAAAGAAGACAACAGTCAACTACCTTTCCTAGATGTCAATGTGAAGAAAAATGGGAACACCATCCAAACTTCAGTGTACAGGAAACCTACTCATACAGGTCAATATCTGAATTACACATAAAATCACTCAAACAACACAAAATATGGGATCGTAAGAACACTTGTGGATAGAGCAATCATTATTTGCAACTCAAATGAAGCACTCAAAAAAGAAACTGACCACATCAAGACCGACCTCAACAAAAATGGCTATCCCACGAAATTAGTTGACAAAATTTTGGAAAATCGTAAGACTCGGCCAAATACACAAAAAGGAGAGACAAAAGAGGCTCAACTAACACTCAACATTCGATATGTCAAAGGAATATCCGAGAGTCAGAAGACTAGGACAACGGTACAACATCAGAACGGTATTCAGCTCGAGAGACACCTTAAGAAGCCATCTAACGAAGACGAAACCAACTAGCCAAAAATATACGAAAAACTGTGTCTACCAGATCCCCTGCGAATGTGGCCGATCGTATATTGGGGAAACACTACGCTCACTGGAAACAAGGTAAAGAACACAGGAACAACACTCAAAAAGGAGAAACGGAAAAATCTAGTGCAGCTGACCATGCCTGGACACACGTCCATCACATCAGGTGGACAGAAGCCGAAATCCTGCTCAAAGAACCACACTGGAGGAAGTTCAAGGAAGCTGCTAACATACACCAGAACCTTGGCTGTTTTAGTAAACCTTCATTAGATTTAAGAAATATCTGGAAACCTTTGTTAAGTAGATGTAAGCTTAGAATTACTAATATCGCGCAAAACTGAACGCACGACTGCACCCATCTCAATTATGCTTCAGTGCACATAGCTAGTATAAATAGAGCTGTAGTTACTTTTCTTATTTAGTATTCACATGAAGACGACTGGAGATACTTACCAGTTGAAACGTTGTGATATATAACAAATAAAGACAATGCAAGTCCAAAACTTTTCTATCGTTAGTAAACTTTGTTACTACAAACCAATAAACAAAAAATGTCTGAAATAATTTGAAATTACAGAGTGACCCTAATTTAATTCTCGGCAGTATATATTACAAGAAATATCATGTAACGCAATTTCATATCATAATTTTTAAAATACGTAACAAAACATTTGTATTGGTCATCACTATCTTGTAACTTTACAACAAATAAATTAATTGGTCGCAGTAATTAATTACGATAAATCGAAATTTATACGGGATATTCTAGAGTCTAGAGAATATACTATTTTGGTACACCGTACAAATAAAAAGTTCTCTGTGTAGTTTTTACGTACAATTTAGTGACACACTCGGATTTTTCTCTGCGTTCAATAGGTTTCAAGAAAAAAACAAATTTGCTTCTTTTAAATAGGTTACACTATGTACATATATATGTCGCAGCCTTTTAGTGTAATCAGCCGTCCCATGGAAAGTCTGCCAAAAACTGAAACAAGAAAATTAATAAATACTTGTTCTAGTTCTCTAATGCATTTATATGTAGATAGCTGTCGGCCGGTTTGCGCTCGAATTTAGTTTTTTCTAATTAAAATACAATAGGAAATCGTCTCCAAATGTCGCCCACTTTCTACCAATTAACATTAATATTAAATTATTTTGTTACAGGAGACATGTATTCTCAGTTAACATATGGCCAAGGCCCGCCATTATCCCAGCAACTTCCAGGTTAGTATCTACTTTTTACACTATAAAATAATCTTGTAATATAACCATAAATCTTTTAAATATAACCGATAAGATAGGTTCACAATTTTTTTCAAAATAATCTAATTTTTACTGCGTCTTATAAACTTAAGGAAGAAAATGAAATTATAAGACAACAATACCTCTCCAAATTTATAAAATTTGCGATTCTTGTGAAGTCTGGTAGACACTGGCCGAAGCTATAATAAATAATTTTCAGTTCATTAAAGTTGCTACTAGGTAACGCCAAAAATATTAATATGAATGCAGAAGTCCCACAAATTTAAAAAATACATGAATATTACATAAGTCCTATTAATGAACATGGCGCCAAATACGGCATCATGTATGAAACAGATTCGCTTAGTTTTTAAAGTAATTTGGTGGTGTGGTGTTTTATAATAATTTATTAAAAATAACGCAAGGATAAGCCTACAGGGGACTCAATTAAATCATTAATGGTTAATTCAGTATTGCGGCATGAGCCGTGTTTGCATTTTGAAAGGAGTGCTATTTTCATACGGTTTTATTTTGCCTGGTATTCTTAGTTATCCATATTTCAAAACATGTTTTTTATTAATCAGAAAAATTTCTTTTTAGGATGTGTTAGATATTCAAACATTGTTAAAATTTTATGAAATAAACGTGAATAAAATAAGCTTTTTCTCATGAATGTTGCACAAGTTCAAGTTTATTTTAAAACAGACGATGATACAATTCCACTATCCTTTATAGACGTGCTGTATAATCATCCAAACATCAACATCACGGATGTGCCACGGCCCTAACTAATGTTACTAACGATATTTTTCAAGCTATCGATAATGGAAAATAACAGTTTTAACATTGTTGGACTTTTCCAAAGCCTTCGACACTATTAATCATGAATTACTGTTAGCGGTTTTACATCATGTTGGTCTTTCTGAGAGTGCAGTTCTCTTCTTCAAAAATTTTTTAACAAACAGATTTCAATCAGTTCGTGTCGGCAGTATGGTATCGGGTCCAGTTTTGATTCGTAATGGGGTACCACAAGGCTCCGCTTTATCACCTCTTCTGTATGCTATTTACACATAATTACTCTCAAATTCACTAAAACAATTCTCAGGCCAGTACTATGCTGACGACACACACGTTATACGTTTTATATCATTCAATAGAGCCGACACTGTTGAGAGCTGTAGAATTATAAGTACGGAACTGGACTCACTAAATAGACTGGCATTGGAACATTCCCTTATAATTAATCCTAAAAAGTGCTGTGTAATGATCTTCGGCCGAAAATCTGATGTGGATGCGGTTAAAAAGCTAATTAAGATTGACATTGACAATACAGCGTTACCAGTGAAGGACAATGTTCGCAATTTAGGTGTGACTTTTGACAGTGCTTTAAGGTTTAATGCGCATGTGTCAAGCTGTATACAAATGCTTTTATAAGACTTACTATATCATTTGCGCCATTTTTTATCGCGAAACGTAAAGAAGCTTCTATGCGATTCCCTCGTGCTCTCGATATTTTATCATGGCGATGTTGTGTATGGAAATTGTATTAGTGCTACCGATAAGCAAAGAATTCAACTTGTCCAAAATTCTTGTTTAAGATTTATTTACAGAGTACGAAAATATCAACACATTTCTCATAAGTTAACCGAGTCAGGCTGGTTGAGCATGCCAGAGAGGAGGGAACTGCATCAAGCATGTTACTTTCATAAAATTATAAATTTAAAATGTTCAACATACTTATACAACCGAATTGTATTTAGAACGCATGTGCATTCCCGTAATATTAGATTTAGAGGTAAAATAACGACCAAGCATGTTACTTTCATAAAATTATAAATTTAAAATGTTCAACATACTTATACAACCGAATTGTATTTAGAACGCATGTGCATTCCCGTAATATTAGATTTAGAGGTAAAATAACGCCACCATTTCATCGAACCGCCATTTCTGAGCGGAGTTTTTCCTATAACATTGCTAAGTACTATAATTCCCGAGAGAATTTTAAAAAGCTTTCACTTCCTGCTCTTAGGCTGCAGTATGCTAAATTTGTATCAGGTGGACGATATATTACTGTATAGATTTGTTGTGTTGCATCTGTTCTCTTTCATTCCTTTTTTTTAACACTAGGACCATCACTACACCACACATTTTAATTTTTTTTTTATTTTTTAAAAAAATTAAAAAAATGATTTTTCTGTTTTTTTAAATTTTTGTTTCATTATTAATTTAATTTAAGATAAATTACATATAGGTTAAGTACGATCAGAGGGGCATTCTAGGATGCCTCATCTGGACTTCGCCTTTTTCTGAATATAAATGCTTTTCTTTTTTTTACAGGTACTGTACTAAATATGTTTGTTTTTAATATTCAGAAGTATAGACATTATTATTATTATAATACCCTTCTCATTGAAGCAGTAAAACCCATTAATTGATCTTTTTTATTTAACTATATTTTATTTTAGAAGAAGAATTTTAGAAGAAGGAAAGCTCTCTCATCGAAGGAGCCACCCATTTAAATATAATAAGCCATTTTCATAATAATCTATTAATATTAAATAAAATATATTACAAGAAATATCATGAAGCCCAATTTATATCATGATTTTAAGTATACATTTTAATTAGTTCTTGTTATATTTAATATTAATTTGACAAAACATTTGTATTGGTCACCAATTTCTTGTAACTTCACAACAAATTAATTAAGTGGTCGTAGTAATTACTCTCGATAAATCGTAATTTTAGTAAAAAAAAGTAGTTCAGTTAGTTTCCTCAGTCACTTCAGTGACTGTGAGTGAATGTATGTAGTAGTAATAATGTAAGTAATTTTAGAAATTTTATAAATTTCATCGAATTACTACAAAAATGTGTAAATTTACCACTGAACTGCCCTTCTAATGCTCCACCTTGATTTTCGTTAGACTGTAAATTTATGTCGCCTTCTTTCTGCCAATATTTAATTTACATTAATATTAAATACTTTAAATTACAGGAACGTATCCTCAGTCCATATATGGCCAAGGTCAGCAATCAACTCAGCGATTTCCAGGTTAGTATCATAAAATCATCTTGTAACATAACCACAAATCTTTTGAAAATAACCGACAGGTTAGGTTCACAAATTTTTAAAAAATAATAATAATTATTAAATTAGTTTTCGTTTGCGCCCAAAACAAAGGTCATGATAACCAATTCCTCTTTTCAAAAACTCATACGTTCCTATCTCGATAGAATTAACTGACGGGATTCACTTGATCAAATTTTGTAATCAGAAGTTCCCATTTTTAACCGAGACAAATCTTAAAATATTTCAGAAATTATAAGATTTAGGTATAGGACATATTTAACAAAAAATGAAGACGTTCGGAAGATACATGTATGTGCCTAAAAATATATAGGGTATCCTATTTAAGCCATTTTCACAATACCCTAGAAGTATCATTGTGTCAAACATTTGTATTGGTCATCAATATCTTGCAACTTTACAACAAATAAATTAATTGGTCGCAGTAATTAATTACGATAAATCGTAATTTTAATAAACTGTTTCCTCGGTCACGTCGGTGTAGGGCGTACAGGGTGTTCATTTTTCGGTGGTTTTACGGGTAATCTCCATTACTAGTAAAGATAGAAGGGTGCATTTTCGCAGTACTGTGCTACTTTTTTCTGAAAGAAATGATGCCCCAATTAGAATTTCTCTAAGCCTCATCGCTTTTGCTATGATGTTCTTAAGAATATAGTATATTGGCACACAGTACAAATAAAACGGTCTCTGTGTAGTTTTTACGTATAATTTAGTGACGCACTCGGATTTTTTTGTGCGTTCAATAGTTTCCAAGAAAAAACAAATTTGCTTCTTTAACTGGGTTACACTCTATACATATACAGTGCGCGTCTAAAGTCACTTCACCCCCTGTTAACTTTTGATTAACAAATGTGAGAATAATGAGATTTTGGCACGTTCAATAATTACTGCAATACTACTTTTTTGGCATAAATTCTTTACTTATTCTTAAAAGATGGCGGCTGGGCGCCATTTAGAATAATATTTTTAAATGGCATGTGGGGTCCTGTGACACCTCATTCGAAAGGTATTTTCAATCTACAAACAGTCCCAAAGTTTGAGAACATTTTATCGATTCATTTCAAAATGGCGACCACTTTTCTTAATATAATTATATTTTTAGTAGTATGGCTAATTTTAGTACTTTATAATGCTCAAAAGTTGGCAACTACTTAATCAGATGCTCAAAATGTCCACCATTCACTTCTTGGCAGATGTATGTGAAATTCATCGCGAACATTATGAAACATTTCATGACTAATTGATGCGCACACTTGGATTATTCTTTGGCGCAAATCCTCTAATGACTGCGGTTGAGTTATGAACACTTTAGACTTAACGAATCCCCACAAAAAAAACGTCCATAGGAGTTAGGTCCGGTGAGCGAGCTGGCCATTCGATAGCACCACGACGACCAATCCATCGCCCGGGATAGTGTTCATCAAGGTAGTTCCTAACATCTCTACTATAATGCGGCGGAGCTCCGTCGCTGAAATGCTATATTACCAAATTCGTCAGGATTTTCCTCAATACACTCCAGAATCAAATGTTCTACGGTATTTTCTAGCATATCAAGATACAGCGGTCCAGTTAAATTTCCCTGTATAAAAAGTGGTCCTATAATATGGTTTCCCAAAATACCTGCCCAAACGTTAAGTTTCTGAGGGAACTGAGTATTGCATTCCCTATAAACATGAGGATTTACATTGCTCCAATACCGAACATTTTGACGGTAAACTTTACCGTTTAGAAAGAAAGTACACTCATCACTAAAATATATCCATTTATGGTAATTTCGGTTCCGGTTCAACCTTACAGCCATTAATTCACAAAATTCTAGTCTACGATCCGGATCATCTTCGGTTAACTCGTGTAACATTTTCAATTTGTAGGGATGAAATTTAGAACGTTTCAAAACTCTCTGAACGCTTTTAGGACTTATTTCGCATTCAGCAGCTACACGGGATGTCGGCTGCATCGGATTGATAATCAATTGAGCCACTATCTCAATCTGTTTGTCCTCTGGTAATGAGGGCCGTCCACTTCTTTTAGCATTTCCAACACTTCCTGTTGTTTGAAACTTTTGAATTAATTGCCGCAAATATTGCCTTGAAATTGGGCGATCGGGATAACGTTCATTAAAAATGCGCTCAGCAGCATGGTAACAACGCTGCGCTTCCCCAAAAATTAAAACTGCCTCTGTTTTTTCTTCCATAGGACGAAACATTTTAAATGAATTATTAATCAAATCTTTGTATTTTAAGACCACAGGTGACAGAATAAGCGATATAACTTAATGACAAATACTTATTTATTTGACAGGCCGAAACAAATTAATTTTTGGCAAAAAATTTACATAAAAAAATGTGGTCTATTGTACTCAAGATAAATGGCGGCTAGAAGTATGTTTCGACTTCTTGCAATGTTTTGATGTTGATTAATAAAATAAAGGCTTAACATTCTGTTGATCCTCACAACCCCCGAAATCGATAAAATTTTCTCAAACATGGGAACTGTTTGTAGATTGAAAATACCTTTCGAATGAGGTGTCACACCACCCCACCTGCCATTTAAAAATCTTATTCAAAATGGCGCCCAGCAGCCATCTTTTAAGAATAAGTAAAGAATTTATGCCAAGACAGTAGTATTTCAGTAATTATTGAACGTGCCAAAATCTCATTATTCTCACATTTGTTAATCAGAAGTTAACAGGGAGGGGAAGTGACTTTAGACGCCCACTGTATATATTGAAATACACTTCTAATGCTCCATTTGGATTCTCGTTACACTGGATATCGCAAACGAGCATGTCATATTTTAGTTTACATTGGTTGTAATAATTAGGAAAAACTGACATTACTATTACTTAGCAATTATAAAACAACTTAGAGAACTAGAATATTTTGACAGAAACAGAGGAATTTTTCATTGTGACTGTGTTTTTGTTGTTTTTTTATCGATCCCGTCATGGCATACTAAAAAAAATTCTATATTTTTTAAAAAATATAAATTTCGGGCGTAATGACTAAAAATAAAGTATTATATATTTCTGAGAAGCTTGTTAAGAACCTTATAAAAAAGATATAGGGTGGTCTACTTTAAAAAAAGAAATTTTTTTTTTCTTAAAAACGTAGAACTTTCCTTGTACTTAGAAAAACTGGAATCTATGTAAAAAACTACAAAGAAAACATTTTATTCTCTTCTGATAAGTTACAGGGGAACAGAAATAGGGGGGGGGGGGGTCTCAAAATAAAAAAATTTCGACAATATCCCGTATATTAAAACGAGGAGGCCTAGAAATTGGGGCATTTTTTGTTTCACAGAGATATCCGGTAAAATCAGACACTGTATATTTATGTCGCCCACTTTTCACCAATTAACATTAATATTAAATTCTTGTTACAGGAGACATGTATTCTCAGTTAACATATAGCCAAGGCTCGCTCTTATATCCGCAACTTCCAGGTTAGAATCTACTTTTTACACTATAAAATCATCTTGTAATATAACCACAAATCTTGTAAAAATAACCGATATGTTAGGTTCACAAATTTTTTAAAAATAATTTTTACTGTGTTTTATAAACTTAAGGAAGAGTATGCAATTAATGAAAAGGACTGGTAAAACTTGCCAGATTTATCCAAAATAATGAAAATTGCCTACAACTTACAATTTGCCTGCCGTGAAAGACAAGTAAATCATATGTTGAAGACGCCGGTTTGTGCACGAGTCTTCTTTAAGTAATTCTTCGGGAAAGCGGACTGTATTTTATAGATGTTGTGGAAATTTTCGTCTTGACTTTTGAAATCTGAACTGACACTTGCTGTATTTTTTGACACTTCTCGTTTTCTTGTCCCACTGTCAATGTTCCTTGTTTTTGAATTGCGACGGGTGGCACAAAAAGTTTATATTAAAGGTTAGTATACCAAACATGCCGGCCCCTTTGAAAGGCTAAAGTCTTTCAAAAGTATGAAAGTTATGCGAAAGTTAGTATAACTCAAATTTTGAATGAGCGAGTTTAATTAATTAGCAAAAAACAAACTTTGTTAATTGCTCGTTTAAAATGTCCATGTGAGGTTTTAACTTCTACGACCCGAATTTTATCATCACGCCCTGGAAAAACCGCACTGACACGTCCCATTCGCCAGTGTAGTGCAGCTAAATTATCTTCCTTCAGTAAAACTAGGCTACTAATTTTGATCTTGTCACAAGAAGGTTGCTGACACCATTTGCTTCGCTGTTGAAGTGAAGTTAAGTGCTCGGATGATCTCGACCATAAGTGTTGATAGAGTTTTTGAATGTGTTGCCAACGAGTCAAGTTGTGAACTTGAGCGTCAATATAATTTGGATTTTGGTGTACTCATAAGTGAGTCTCCGATTAAGAAATGTGAAGGATTAAGGACGGAAAAGCCATTTGGGTCAGACGACTGAGGACTTAAAGGTCTGGAGTTTAGGCATGCTTCTGTTTGAACCAAGAATGTGTAATATTCTTCATACGTGAAAACTCCATTTCCAGTTGTGCGTCTTATGTGGTACTTGAGGGACTTAACTGCTGCTTCCCATAGTCCTCCAAATGTATGAGATCGTACAAAGTTTTGATTTTTAATCCAGTGATCTTCTGATGAAATAAGAGTTATGATCTCTATTAAGTCTTTGTAAGCTCGAGTGAATGTGGTTGCATTAGCTGAATAATAAATGCGTGCAGGTTTTCCTCTTCTTGCCATAAATCGTTTAAGAGCAGCTAAAAAGGATACTGTGGTAAGTCCTGTAACTAATTCCAAGTGAATGGCCTTGGTACTTAGGCAAACAAATACTGTAATATAGCATTGAAAAGTATGCACTCTTCCACGTCGATGGCTTTCCTTTATTGAAACCGGGCCTGCAGAAGATGGGCCTCACATAATTCTAAACGAAGTACTGATTGAGTTTTAATAGGCGCAACTCGTGATTTGGAGCAAAGTAACTGTGATGTATATATGCCGTCTTCATGTGTAACTCGAATATACGCATATGCTTCTTGGGAAGCGTCGCTAAAACCGTGTAATTGAATTTCCTTTATATTGCCATGTGTTAAAATGTTTGTAACATTTCTTGAAATTTTCAACATATTTAAATAAGGTAACTGTTCCTGCAATTGAGTCCAAGTAGTACATTCTGAAATGGGTAATGGATCATCCCAATCCAATTTAATTGTCCATAACTTCCTTAGTATCAGTTTGGCTGCGAGTATAACAGGTCCAATTATACCTAAAGCGTCAAAAATTTGTGCAATTTGACTTAAGATTGTTCGTTTGGTGATTTTTTTATTTTCATTTTGATTGATTGAAAACATCAATAGAGTTCCAAATTAATCCGAGAGTTTTTGAACTCTCAAGTTTATCATGGGGAAGTAAATAATTTTCTACATCTCTATCTTCATTGTCAAATATGTCAGAACTGTTTATTTTCCATTTTCTTAATTCAAAACATCCTGATTTTAACAGTAAGCTCAATTGTTTGTGCAGATCCTTGGCCTCTGAAATACTGGATGCTCCGGTTATTAGGTCATCTACATAGAAATCTTGAAGTAGAATTTTAGCTGCTTGAGGGCTGTCACGCCATAATATTTTTTGATATTTTATATGATCTTCATGTATTTTTATTTGACGATACATTTTTTCTAAGTCTGCAGTGAGTGCATAATGTATGAAATCTGAATCTCGTCAAGATTGTGAATAAGTCATCTTGTATAGTTGGACCCTTCATTAGTGTATCGTTTAAAGAAAGGCCTGACGTTGTGGAACAGGACCCGTCAAATACAAAGCTTAACTTAGTTGTCAAACTTTCTTTTTTAAAGACTGCATTGTGCGGAAGAAAATATCCAGAATCCTCTTCAGGATCAATTGGTTTCATATGGTTCAACTCCTGATATTCAGTAATGAAATGTTCAGCCTTGAAATCCGAATTATTGGAAAGTCTGTTTTCTAGACAGTTGAATCTTTTTAATGTGATGTTGTGTGACTTTCCAAGTTTATGTGGATCTTCCTTGAATGGTAATTGAACTATGTATCTACCATCCGAGTCTCTGGTATGCGTTTGTTGAAAATTAATTTCACATTCTCTTTCTTCCTGTGTGAGTATGGGTTTAACTTCTATCACCCAAAATTTCTGAATTTGTTCATTTATTGCTTGTGTTGAATGGTATACAAAAAAACAGTTTTGGGGTGTTTTTATGTTGGTTCTTCCAGATACGAGCCATCCAAACGCTGTGTTTTGTAGTGTGGGCGCATTTTTGGTTTTTATTTGTCCAAAAGCAAGTAGATCCATGTATATTTCGGCTCCAATAAGCATATTTATTTCACTTGACTTGTGAAACTCTGGATCTGCCAACTGTAGATTGCTAGGAATGTGAAAATTTTCCAGGTCTATGTTGACCACTGGGACTGATATCTTAAAATAGGTATTTACACATTCGATATAAAAAAAGAGTTTCTTTAGGTCATCGAAGGAGCCATCCATTTAAATGTAATAAGCCATTTTCATAATACCCTGTATTAATATTAAATATATTACAAGAAATATCATGTAGCGCAATTGAGCAATCCATATTTAAAATACATTTTAATTAGTTCTTGCTATATTTAATATTAATTTGACAAAACATTTATATTGGTCACCAATTTCTTGTAACTTGCGGTTTTCGCAGTACTGTGCTACTTGCGAAACAAAAGGTGCTCTAATTAGATTTATTTCTAGGCCTCCTCGTCATTAATATACGGCATGATTTTGAGAATATACTATTTTGGTACACCGTCCATATTTCGGTTACCCTGTAACTTATCAGAAAGAAATAAAATCTCTGTGTAGTTTGTTTAAGTAGAATTCAGGGACGCATTCAGATTTTTTATACGTTCAACAGTTTTCAAGAAAAAACTAATTTGCTTTTTTGTAAATGGATCACACTATATATTTTTTAATGAGCAATTCAGTCCCGCCCAGAGCGGCGAATATTAGAAATACACGACGAACCACTGCCGCCCATCCATATGTGGTTAAGCTTAGTACTCCTCGAACTTCACTATTTAAGAATTATTTCATCTGGAGGACTTCATCCTTATGGAACGACCTTCCCGAGGTCGTTTTTCCCAACGAATATAACCTCCAACGGTTCAAAACCAACGTGAATCGCTTTTTGCGCACACGCACCACTCCCAGATTGCCCTAAAGGATTTCTCCTATAGTGCTTTTGTTTGATCATAAAAAAAAAGACTGTACATTTATGTGGCCTACTGTCTGCCAATATTTAATTAACATTAATATTAAAATACTTTAAATTACAGGGACGAATCCTCCGTCCATATATCGCCAAGACCAGCAATCAACTCAGCGAGTTGCAGGTTTGTTTCTACTTTTATACCATAAAATCATTTTGTAACATAGCCACAAAATCTTTTAAACATAACCGACAGGTTAGCTTAACAAGTTTTTTAAAAATAATGTGATTTTACTGCGTTTTATACATTGAACGCAGCTGTAATTATTAAATTAGTTTTCGCTGCCACCCAAAACATAGATCATGATAACCAGTTCCTATTTTTAAAAACTAATACGTTTCTATCTCGATAAAGTTAACTGACGGTATTAACTTGATTAAATTATGCAATAAGAACCTTCCATTTTTACCCGAGACAAATCTATGAACCAAATTCACATTTTAAAAAAAAAATAATTTTTTAAGTAAGTCATGACATTAATGTCCGTCATTACATCAAACAATTACTGGTGCGATTAGAATAAAATAAATATTTATGAAATTGTTCTCCATTATGCCACCTCCTAAAGAATTTTTTCTATACTGCTTGTATTTGATCATACAAAAAAAAAAGTTTTTAAGAAGCTTCTCAGAAATATATAATACTTTACTTTTAGTCTTAATATTATGCCCAAAATTTAAATTTTTTAAAAAATATAAATTTCTTAAGTAAGCCATGACGGACATTAAAAAACAATTACTGGTGCGAACAAACCCGAATAAAAATTGAACGTTTATCGAACTTTCTCATAAATATTTCTGAAATTGTTCTCCATTGTGCCTTTACATGTTGCACACATTGCTATTATTTATTATTATAACAGGAATTGTTTCTTTGAAGCAAAAGCTCATTTATTTCATTATCAGTCTCACGATTTTTTTTATGATAGATTTTAGCATCTACAAGTAATTTTAAAAATTTTATGAATTTAATAAAAAAATATTTAAATATACTATTTAAATACTCTTCTAATGCTCCACCTGGATATTCGTTAGACTGTACATTTATGTCACCCACTTTCTACTAATATTTAATTAACATTAATATTAAATACTTTAAATTACAGGAATGTATCCTCCGTCCATATATGGCCAAGGCCAGCAATTAACTCAGCGATGTCCAGGTTAGTATCTACTTTTATACCATCAAATCATTTTGTAATATAGCCACAAATCTTTTTAAAATAACCGGTTAATTTCACGAGTTTTTTAACAATAATGTGATTTTTACTGCCTGTCATTATTAATTAGTTCTCGCTTGCGCCCAAAACCTAGATCATGATTACTAGTACCTCTTTCTAAAAACTCATATGTTTCTATTTCGATAGAGTTAACTGACGGAATCCACTTGATTAAATTATGTAATCAGAACTTCACATTTTTACCCGAGACAAATCTTAAAATATTTCAGAAATTATAACATTTAGGTATAAGACATATTTAACAAGAAAGAAAAGTATTAGGAAGATACATGTATGTGCCAAAAAATATATAGGGTATTATGGAAATTACTTATTATATTTAAACCGGCAAATTCTGAGATGAAAATAAATTGAAGAAAAATAACTATTTAAAACAACATATTTAAAATCGCTAAATTGCCCAAGTTTTCAACGTTTAATAGTTTTTAAGAAAGAACTAATTTGCTTTTTTTGTAAATGGGTCACACTATATATTTTTTAATAATCAATTCAGTTTTTAACAAACTTCTCAGAAATATATACCTAATACTTTATTTTTAGTCTTAATATTATCCTCAAATTTACATTTTTTAAAAAATATAAATTCTTTAAGTAGGTCATGATAGACATAAAAAAACACAATTACTGGTGCGGTTAAAATAAGAAACAAAAATTGAACGTTTATCGAACTTTCTCATAAATATTTCTCAAAGTATTCTCCATTATGCCTTGACATGTTTCACACATAGCTATTATTTATTTTTATAAGAAGATAAACTACAAGTGAACATAACAACGGAAGAATTTACAGCCATGTGACTTGGAAGAGACCAAACAGGCGCAAACCCGATTAAAGTATGTTTCCAAAGTGTGGAAACAGAAGCGAAAATATTGAAATCAAAATTTAAGTTTAATTTGAATAACCAGTCTTTAGGATACAATTCAAACAAGAAAATTTACCTCAATGACCAAAAGAAATTTGCATTCAGGAGGCGCAAAAATTTAAAAAACAAAACGAATTTAAGTTTCTTTGGATCAGTAGAGGAAATATATTGTTTAAAAAGGATGAAAACATCAGAGTCATTCGGGTCGAGGATGAGGAAGATCTAAAAACTAGACTACAAAAAGTTAAATATTGTATATATGAACATTCAAAGCTTAAGGAACAAAATAGACCAAGTGCAATGTTACGTGCATCAAAAAAATTGTGATATTCTGTTACTAGTGGAAACATGGCTCTGCGATAAAGACAAGTGGCTTTATGATATCCAGGGGAGGTGATGTTTCAATATTTGTAAAAACTGGAATTGATCATCAAGAATTGGGTAAGTCCACGCCTAGGGATCATCTGGATAAATGTGGCCATAGATGATGAAGGTACTAAACTAACTCTATTATACAAACCACCATCCGTTAATAATGCCCACTTTTTGGATAAATTGGAAACACTTATGCTAAAGTACCCCAAAAACCATCTAGTTGTCGGAGACCTCTCATCCAGCTTTGTACAGGAATACAAGAATGTTATAGCAATAAATAATTATAAAATAATGAATAAAATCAACAGTGAAAATGCAACAAGAGTACCGACTAACACGTGCAGTATACTTGATCATGTACTGGTCGATCAAAGTAGCAAAAAATGTTCAGTTATAGTTGAAGACAACCCCCTATCTGATCACAATAGACTCATAATAAATACAACAGAAAATGTAAAACCCCATAAAGTGAAAAAAAAATTGAATATACACGTTGCCCGAGTGGGAAAATATATTGTTAAACAGATAAATAGAGAGATACAGACTGATCAGCCAAACATTGCATTTGATTAGATATACTGTGATAAAAGTTGCTTCATAGAAGAAACAAATGAAAGTGAAGTTCGTGACATCATTACGGGCATGCGGTACAGTCAACTTCAGAAAGGCAGAAATTGTACAAAATAAAATTTTAAAAATCTTATTCAATTTTGATAGACTTATGCACACTAATGAATTGTATAAAATAGTGAATGTTTTTAACATATCTAAACTGTTAGAGTTAGAGCAATGTAAACATATTTATAAAGTTATTAAAACAAAAACAAAGATCTAATACTACAATTATATTTAGAAATAGTATACATAGTTATAATACTAGGCAATATGATAATATCTATCAATGTACTATAAATAGCAATAGAGGGTAAAATAATCCTATATCGCAGGCTTGTGGTTCATACGATAATTTGATGTTCACTTGAAGAATAAGTAGCTGAATGTAACATTGACGTTGTTAAATATGGAACAGTTCTCGTTACCAGTGTTCTAAACACTGTTTAGAGATTAATTATATTGTTAATTGTATATTGAACTTTCGTGATATAAGTTATTACTAAATGTAACAGGAATTGTTTCATTGAAGCAAAAGCTCATTTATTTCATTATCAGTCTCACGATTTTTCTTATGATAGATTTTAGCATCTACAAGTAATTCTAGAAATTTTATGAACTTCATCGAATTATTACAAACATGTTTAAATTTACCATTGAAATACCCTTCTAATGCTCCACCTGGATTTTCATTAGACTGTACCGGGTGGTCATATAAGCGAGGAAGCCGGCTATATCTCCGTAGCCATCAATCGTACAGCTTTCAAAAAAGTTTTTAGTAAAAGTGGTCAAGAGAAATCGCTGGAAATACTTTTTAAGTTTACCAGTTGGCCGCTAGAGGGCGTAATACCAATACCCAACTGGGAAATCGAGGTTTTCTCTTTAATACGCCCACTTATGCCTTATTAAAAATAAATGTGTAGTAATTCCGGGGGAAGTATGAGCAAATTCGGTTTTATACTTATTGCTTCAACTTATCAAATAAAGTGGTGGGGGAAGGACAAACATTTATTTGCAAAAAACTAAGTAACTCCGGTTAAGGTAAACGAAATTTATCAAACATAGTCTCATTAGAAAGAGATTTTATTGCTTTATTAATTGCATTATAAATTACGCCCTTTTAGTTTTAGCGGTAACCGCTAGAGAGCGCTTTTGGGAATGTCAACGAAATTTGCTGTTTTTCTTCAAAATTGTAAATGGAAGCATATGTTGATTTTCACATAGTTAAAAGGAGAACTAAATTTTCAAGAACTCAGTGAAAACCGCTAGTTGCTGTGTCTTCTCGAACTAAAGATATCAACAAAACATTGTGGAAAAAAATTATTCAGACTACTATCATGTCGGATAAAAATAATGAGTAGGCTTTGATACAAAAATATTCTAAAACCAGTAGGCTTTGAAGCAAAAATTGCATTGTAAAATTTTAAAATTGTTTTACTAATGCCTCCCTAGATGTTGAAATTGTTTTCCGTCATTTTCAGTGCAGGATTTGAGTCCTCGAATCGCACTTCTAATTCTATTAATCATGGCTTCTCGTGTAGTTGGTCTACTTTGAAAAACAATGTCTTTTAACCTTCCCCATTAATAAAAATCTAAACATGTGAGATCAGGTGATCTGGCTGGCCACGGAAATAAACTTCTCCGTCCGATCCATCTAGCAGGGAACATTAAATCAAGGTGTTCTCGGACAGATGCAGAAAAATGGTCTGGACATCCATCGTGCTGAAACATCATATTTAATCTTGTATTGAGACATTTTCTAAGAGAAGTGGTAATTCATTTCTTAAAAAATGTAGGTATGTGCGGCCATTAAGTTTTTCATTTAATATAAACGGACCTTCCTAGTATTCCACACCAGACGTTCACACTCCACCGACCTTGATGCTGCACTTCTTGCATCCAATGTGGA
The DNA here is from genome assembly GCA_963991005.1 of Barypeithes pellucidus. NCBI lineage: Eukaryota > Metazoa > Arthropoda > Insecta > Coleoptera > Curculionidae > Barypeithes > Barypeithes pellucidus. Next base: position 35,637,745 of record OZ022563.1, on the reverse strand, counting down.
TTGGTTCTCGACCAGTAGTGCATATTATGCAAATTACGAACTTTTTTTAAAATATTTATAACGGTAGTCCTTACTTTAGTGCTGACACGAGGATTGAATTCAATATAACCTAATACGTTGATCACATGTTCTTCCGAACGGCCCTTACCTCGTCTTCGATATACAGGACGGTGAATATTTCCTGTAGTGCGCAATCATTGCACCAAATTAATGAAAGCCTTTGGCTTATATCGATGTCTTCTCGGGTACAGTACAGCATAATATACTCTTGAGGCAATGGTTGCATTTTTCATACACTCAAAGAAAACAGCAAGCATACCAAAAGCTTCTTAGTTGGAAATCGACATTTTAAAAAGCAATCTAATTAAAAGTGGCGCATGTTTTGCGCAATTTTTGCTTCAAAGCCTACTAGTTTTAGAATATTTTTGTTTCAAAGCCTACTAGTTTTAGAATATTTTTGTATCAAAGCCTACCCATTATTTTTATCCGACATGATAGTAGTCTGAATAATTTTTTTCACGATGTTTTGTTAATATCTTTAGTTCGAGAAGACATAGCAACTAGCGGTTTTCACTGAGTTCTTGAAAATTTAGTTCTCCTTTTAACTATGAGAAAACCAACATATGCTTCCATTTACAATTTTGAAGAAAAACAACAAATTTCGTTGACATTTCCAAAAGCGCTCTCTAGCGGTTACCGCTAAAACTAAAATGGCGTAATTTATAATGCAACTGATAAAGCAATAAAATCTCTTTCTAATGAGACTATGTTTGATAAATTTCGTTTACCTTAACCGGAGTTACTTAATTTTTTGCAAATGAATGTTTGTCCTTCCCCCACCACTTTATTTGATGAGTTGAAGCAATAAGTATAAAACCGAAGTTGCTCATACTTCCCCCGGGCTTACTACACATATATTTTTAATAAGGCATAAGTGGGCGTATTAAAGAGGAAACCTCGATTTCCCAGTTGGGTATTGGTATTACGCCCTCTAGCGGCCAACTGGTAAACTTAAAAAGTATTTCCAGCGATTTCTCTTGACAACTTTTCCTATAAAAAAACTTTTTTTGGAAGCTGTACGATTGTTGGTTAACGAGATATAGCCGGCTTCCTCGCTTATATGACCACCCGGTACATTTACATTAATATTAAATACTTTAAATTACAGTGACGTATCCTCCGTTCATATATGGCCAAGGCCAGCAATCAACTTGGCGATTTCCAGGTTAGTATCTACTTTTATACCATAAAATCATCTTGTAACATAACCACAAATCTTTAAAAATAACTGACAGGTTGGTTTACACGTTTTTTAAAAATAATGTGATTTTTACTGCGTTTTATAAATTGAACGCAGCTGCAATTATTAATTAGTTCTCACTTGCGAACAAAACATAGATCATGATAACTAGTTCCTCTTTTTAAGAACTAGTAATACGTTTCTATCTAGTTAACTATCTATTAACTAACTATCTAAAGTTAACTAACGGAATTCACTTGATTAAATTATGTAATCAGAACTTCCCATTTTTACCAGAGACAAATCTTAAAATATTTCAGAAATTAGAACATTTAGGTATAGGACGTATTTAACAAAAAAGGAAGGTATTCGGAAGATACATGCATGTGCCTAAAAACATATAGGGTATCCTGTTTAAAAAAAATTAAATTAAAGAATAGTTAAAATCGCCCAAGTTGCCCAAGTTTTCTACGGTCAATAGTTTTCAAGAAAAAACTAATTTGCTTTTTTGTGGGAGATTTGATTCTCATCCCAACACTGTAAAGTAGTGTTCGTTTTTATTTTGAAATTAAATCACACTGTTTAACTCTCAACTTTTATTACGAACAATAAGTAACGAAGAGGGTTTGATAATGAAGGCTAGTTCATAAATAATGTTCTGTTTACAAACGAAGTTTTTGTTCAGGTTCACACGAGATAACACGGGAAGGGCACTTTTCTCGCGCGTAATTAGCCTTTTAGTTTCGAGAACACTTTACATATCCAGTCCGAGTGAGTTCTTGTTGTAAAATTATATTTTTTCATTTAAAAAATAAATAATAATATTTTGTGATGGATGTGAGTCTTTGATATAAAATCAGACTGGCCGCTTATAATTTTGCAGTGTCGGCAGTATTTGGTTCCTTATCTCTCTAGCCGCAACGGGCATGGCGTTACCGGTAGATTAAATCGGTCAGGATGACGCAATGTAACGTTAAAACAGACGGATAAACAAATTCTGCAGGAGGCAGTAATTTTAGTCGGTTTTCTGGTGTCCACAGAAGCCGCACTCGGCCGCGGTTCAATTTTTTCAATACGGGGGTCCGCAAAAGTTGAGTACAGGTTTCAGAGTGTATTTATGCCAAGTAATTCCGAGAATACCAGCTGTGGATTTCCCCTGAGAAATTTTGATCTTCGAAGACTCGTTTCTGGCGCGAGTATAAATAAGTTTTTACAGGAAAGTTATGTGACATTCTGAGTCCGGAATCAGTAGTAAGTGTGAAATAAAATATCTTAAGTTAGTATTAGTATTCACTACCGCGTTTTCTAAATATTTTGAAAATTACAGGATAGTTGAGATCCCTTTAGTTGGAGAAATACTAGCTTAGGATAATTTTCTAATGTATATAAATAAATACCAAGTTCGTGATAGGATGAATGTTAGGATGGTTGGATTCTCTATGAGAGAAAACATGTTAGTATAGGTTAAATTATTCTTGTACATAAAAATAATTAACCCCGAGGTTTCCAGTTCGGCGAGACTCGACTAACGAAAGGACTAAACCCTTCATTACCCTCAATGACAGCAGATATTAAAATTAAATAAAGAAAAGCCCTCCGTGTTCAATATAATAACTTGCATTGTTATTGTATCCATTGGACATGCCCGAGCCAATTCCAAAATACAAAGTATAGTTTGAACAAAAAGTTAGGCCTCGTCCTACGTTCAAACAACTATACTTCAAATTAAAATCAGTCATTTGATATTCTTTGACAAAATTCTTGCCCTCATCTTCTTCAATAGCGCTGGTGGACTGCTGATAGCTTCCAGTTAGCGGGGAAATGTGGCGGGCCCACCCAAGACCGACTGACACGTGCGTGTCAAGTCGGCGTCGGCAATGGCATTATGCCTGGCATCCCTGACCAATAAACAACGAGAAATCTTAATCGACCAAGATAAGCGTCTGTAAAACTAATTAAGTAGGAACGTCTTCGGTTGCGATGACTTTTTCATTAATTATCAAGACTGGCGACATAACTGATAGTGTCGACCAACAATACATTTTCAAAATTTAAAAAGATTAAGAAAGTAGATTGGCTCTAAATACATAATTCCTGGGTGGGGAATTCACTTCTGGATAGAATTCAAAAATGAGGACAAAATTAAATTTCCAAAAATAGCCGTCTACTTAATAATCTGATTAAATTAAATTCAAATAAAACTTAAGGGGAAACTTGGTTATACGGGGGTTATCAAAAAACGTCTTACGTGAACGCGAAGATAAGGAGAACGTTTAGAGTTACCTATCGTTTATTAAGCGCACAACGGACGGACGTTTTGGGGATACGTACTCCACTCATATTATGGTATATTGTACGTACGTTCCGCTTGAAAAAAAATTCCTTCGTGTTTCTTTTCTCATTCTATTTCAGACTGCCGGCCGTCTATGCGCCAGGCTCAAGAGCGGCACAGCGGAAAAATGATACAGCACCCTTCGACTTTTATCGGAGTTCGTTCGGGTGACAGTTACATGACATGGTACACAACTAATAATAATAATATATATCTTTATTTAGCACTTGGCTAATCATATAAATATACACAGTATTCACAATACATCTTCTTAACCATCAGTTAAATAACCAAACAGTCTTCGCTTAAAAACATTCAAACTAGGTGCACCCTTGATTTCGATAGGCAAAGCATTGTACAAGCAAATGCCCTCATAAAAAAGGGTTTTGTGTAAGCTCGTCGTTTTAATGGAAGATACATGATAATTCTATCTGGAACGAATATTGTGTTCATGTAACTCTGATCTCCTTTCCAAAAAAAGATTCAAATATACAGGTAACTGATTATGTTCTATTTTGTATATTAATATTAAATTTGCCTGTCTAATGCATTGCTCAACGGATAGCCAATTTAATGCTGCTAACATATCTCTTATTGGAGTATACCCATCACAGTTTAACACAATCATAGGCGTCAATAGGCGATCCATCTATGTTTAAAAATTGATCCAAAGCTAAAAAAATTTTACAGTTTGTTTTTGACCCTATTACCATACATTTGGTTTTTGATGAGTTAAGTTTTAATTTATTCTGACATAACCAGTCATATAATATAGCCAGTTGGGCATTCAATTTAATGATTAATTCACGAAAATTCATCCCATAAATAGAAATCAGTGTATCATCAGCAAATAAATTATTTATTTTTTTTTTATTTAGCGTATGGCTACAATCACAGGTAGGTACACAACAAAATAACAAAAATTTCATAAACAAACATTAAGATTACAAATATATTCTATTGACTCTCTTGTCGCAATCAGGAAATCGGATGTATTGCCACTGTAGGAACTAATTGGGCAGTCCTCTACCAGATGTTTAATAGTCTGTCTTTCAGCGCCGCAGTCACAGTTTGGGGAAGGTATTTTTCCCCACCTGAAGAGTGAGTCGGAGCACCTGCCGCAATTCGTCGTGTTGTCCAGATTCGTCTTGGTTGATCAAAGCCCTCTGGTCTGCGTGCAACGCATGGCATATCCCGGTTGACAGGTGTGGCCGTCTTCTCCCAGTCTTCTTTCCACCGCTCAATTATGTTAAAGTTTTCCTCGATAAGAGTTTCTGCCGTTCTCAGAGGGGGTTTTCGTGAGCGTAGTCTATTTATGGTCCTACCGGTAATTCCAACATGGGAGCGGAGCACAGGGTCGGCGTTAATTTTTTCATATTCCCTCACCAGAGCATTCTCTCGGCGAATTTGTGGAGGGGCTATGTGGCTCAGTGTGGGTAGCCAATAAGTGGGCGTGGCCTTGATTGTGCCTGATATGGTACGCATAGCTTGATTGAGTTGGGCTTCAACACGTTTGGTGTGTGGGCTGTTGATCCACACCGGTGCACAGTATTCCGCGACGGGGTACACTAGGCCCAGTGCTGTCGATCTGAGTGTGGGCGTTGTGGAACCCCATGTGATGCCGCATAGCTTTTGCAGGATATTATTTCGGGTCCTGAGTTTTGCAGCTGTCTTCATAAGGTGTTCTTTGAAGCTTAGCGTTCTGTCGAGTATGACACCCAAATATTTTGGGTGTCTATTGTGACTGAGAAGTCTGCCTTCAAAGTTGATATTAAGTTGGTAGTTGGCCATCCTGTTGTTTAGGTGGAAGCACGATACTTCCATCTTTGCGGCACTGGGCTGCAATCTCCAGTCGCGAAAATATCTCCCAAGGGTGGCCAAGTCATTTGTTAGAATTTGCTCAGTTATCTCAAACTCCTTATTGCTTGGAGCAAATAAATTAACAAAGCAATGATTCGAAGCCCTGTAAATATCATTAATATAAATTATAAATAATAGGGGACCCAATACACTGCCCTGTGGGACACCCAATTTACTTTCTATTTTTCCTGATACTCTACTATTTATCTTAGTTCTATGATACCTGTCTTTTAAATAATCCTGAATCGAAAGTAGTGCACTATCACCAACACCATATGATTTTTAATTTTTTTGTGAGTTCCCGATCGATGGTCTCGAATGCCCGCTTCAAGTCAACGAACACACCTTGTCATCGTTTATATCTTTCCTCCATGTTGCACTCACGTACTGAAGAGCTGACTCACACGAATGTTTACTTCTGAATCCCGATTGTCCGACATACAATAAATTATTATTTTCAAACTGGTATTGAAGATAAGAACTGGTAAACGCTGACAGTGATTTTGTTCGAGCCTTACCTGTTTTTCTTACTAGAATGATAAATAATTCAAAAGTGCTGAATAAGACTTGCATCGAACTTGCATCTCTTAATATTTTAGAAATATGTTTAATTCCAAAGCTTATCACTTAAGTTATAAGTGATAAGCTTTGGAATAAAACATCACTTATAACTTAAGTGATAAGCTGTGGAATAAAACATACTCCTAAAATATTAAGAGATGCAAGTTCGATGCAAGTCTTATTCAGAACTTTTCAATTATTTATCATTCTAGTAAGAAAAATAGGTTAACATGCTGACATATAATAATATTAGGATTTAATATTTTGTACTGTAAATTTTCTTATGGTGAATTAGCATTAATTCACTTTTTATCTATTTACTCTAATATAAATTAAGGTGAATCCATGCAAAGCTATTCAGTATATCGTAAGGCGTCTTGGCGTTAGTTGCTATATTGTATCACCTTCCATCAATATATTTGTCTTAAACAAGCCCGTATAGTTTCTTTATCAAAAATTATTATTGGAACTCTCAAAAATCAATAAAAGGAGTTCCTACGAACCACGGCTGCTAGGAACTCTCGTAATTTGACGTGGAGACAACGAGGCGCAGACGGTAACAAAAACAAATACGGGAAAGAGTGTGACGTAGCTGCCAGACGTTTGTAAAGAATATTGTTTGAGGACCCTAGAGAGCACAGGGTAGAGGGGGATGCAGCGGTCTGCATCAAGAATCAACCTTTGATTCTCTGGTTTTAAATAAGAAGGAATTTATTAGCACCAGTGGTTTATTTTTATATGTAATAGTGGAGATTTATTTTACTTGAGTATTAATTGTTTTTGTAAGAGATATATGCTGAATAATCAATTCAGGTTTTAACAAGCTTCTCAGAAATATATAATACTTCATTTTTGGTCTTAATAGTATGCTTCAAATTTACATTTAAATTTTTTTTTAAGTAGGTCATGACGGACATTAAAAAAACAATCACTGGTGCGATTGAAATTAGAAACAAAAATTGATCGTTTGTCGAACATTCTCATAAATATTTCTCCAATTGTTCTCCATTATGCCTTAGACCTGTCACACAGAGTTATTATTTAATAATATTATAACAAGAATTGTTTCATTGAAGTAAAAGCTCATTTATTTCAATCATCAATCATCAATCATCAGTCTCACGAGTTTTTTTATGATAGATTTTAGCATCATAATTTTAGAAATTTTATGAATTTCATAAAATTACTACAAAAATGTTCAACTTTACCATTGAAATACCATTCTAATGCTACACCTGGATTTTCGATAGACTGTGTTCGATAGATGGCCGGACACGCAATCCCACTAGCTTCATCTATTAATTTGATGGGAGTCAATCTGGGAGGAAATATGTCTTGCCATAACCACGTTGTGGCAATCGTCAAGATAGCTTCTCAGAAGCTTGGGGTACTCTTCCGAACCAGAAAGTTGTAGACACCTCAACAACTTTTGACACTATACAAAGCCCAGATTCGACCATCACTAGAGTACTGCTCTCATCTCTGGAGCTCTGCACCCAAACATACTCTTCGGCTACTGGATTCCATCGAAAAGAGGGCTATTCGTCTGATCGGAGACCACGAGCTGACGAAGAACCTCGACAGCCTACAACAGCGAACACAGGTTGGAGATTTGACTCTCTTTTACAGATATTTTCATGGAAGGTGCTCGGCTGACCTTGCCCTCTTAATTCCGCCCAGAGCAACGAATAGCAGAAATACACGACGAACCACTGCCGCCCATCCATATGTGATTAAGCTTAGTACTCCTCGAACTTCATTATTTAAGAATTCTCTCATCTGGAGGACTTCATCCTTGTGGAACGACCTTCCCGAGGTCGTTTTTCCCAACGAATATAACCTCCAACGATTCAAACCAACGTGAATCGCTTTTTGCGCACACGCACCACTCCCAGATTGCCCTAAAGGATTTTTCCTATAGTGCTTTTGTTTGATCATAAAAAAAAAGACTGTACATTTATGTCGCCTACTGTCTGCCAATATTTAATTAACATTAATATTAAAATACTTTAAATTACAGGGACGAATCCTCCGTCCATATATCGCCAAGACCAGCAATCAACTCAGCGAGTTGCAGGTTTGTTTCTACTTTTATACCATAAAATCATTTTGTAACATAGCCACAAAATCTTTTAAACATAACCGACAGGTTAGGTTAACAAGTTTTTTAAAAATAATGTGATTTTACTGCGTTTTATACATTGAACGCAGCTGTAATTATTAAATTAGTTTTCGCTGCCACCCAAAACATAGATCATGATAACCAGTTCCTATTTTTAAAAACTAATACGTTTCTATCTCGATAAAGTTAACTGACGGTATTAACTTGATTAATTTATGCAATTAGAACCTTCCATTTGTACCCGAGACAAATCTATGAACCAAATTCACATTTTAAAAAAAACATAATTTTTTAAGTAAGTCATGACGCACATTAATAAACAATTACTGGTGCGATTAGAATAAAATAAATATTTCTGAAATTGTTCTCCATTATGCCACATGTTTCACACATAGTTATTATTTATTATTATAACAGAAATTGTTTCATTCAAGCAAAAGTTCATTTATTTCATTATCAGTGTCACGATTTTTCTTATGATAGATTTTAGCATCTACAAGTATTAATTTTAGAAATTTTATGAATTTCATCGAATTACTACAAAAATGTTTAAATGTGCCATAGAAATACGCTTCTAATGCTCCACCTAGATTTTCGTTCAACTGTACATTTATGTCGCCCACTTTCTGTCAATATTTAATTATCATTAATATTAAATACTTTAAATTACAGATACATATCCTCCGCCCATATATGGCCAAGGTCAGCAATCATCTCAGCGATTTGCAGGACTTTCTGGTTAGTATCTACTTTTATACCATAAAATCATCTTGTAATATAACCACAAATCTTTTAAAAATAGCCGATAGGTTAGGTTCACAAGCTTTTTAAAAATAATGTGATTTTTACTGCGTTTTATAAATTAAACGCAGCTGTAATTATTAAATTAGTTTTTGCTTGCGCTCAAAACATAGATCATGATAACCAGTTCCGCTATTCAAAAACTGATACGTTTCTATCTCGATAGAATTAACTGACAGAATTCGCTTGATAAATTATGTAATAAGAACTTGTTGCCACATGTTTCACACATAGTTATTATTTATTATTATAACAAAAATTGTTTTATTGAAGCAAAAGCTCATTTATTTCAATTTTAGCATCTACAAGTAATAATTTTAGAAATTTTATGAATTTCATCGAATTATTACAAAAATGTTTAAATTTACCATTGAAATACCCTTCTAATGCTCCAACTAGATTTTTGATAGACTCTACATTTATGTCGCCCACTTTCTGCCAATATGTAATTAACATTAATATTAAATACTTTAAATTACAGAGACGAATCCTCCGTCCATACTTAGCCAAGGCCAGCAATCAACTCAGCGATTTGCAGGTTTGGCTGGTAAGTATCTACTTTTATACCATAAAATCATCTTGTACAATAACCAGAAATCTTTTAAAAATAGCCGATAGGTTAGGTTCACAATCTTTTTAAAAATAATGTGATTTTTACTGCGTTTTATAAATTGAACGCAGCTGTAATTATTAAATTAGATTTTTCTTGCGCCCAAAACATAGATCATGAAAACCAGTTCCTCTGTTCAAAAACTCATACGTTTCTATCTCGATAGAATTAACTGACGGAATTCACTTGATAAATTATGTAATAAGAACTTGTTGCCACATGTTTCCCACATAGTTATTATTTATTATTATAACAGTAATTGTTTCATTAAAGCAAAAGCTCATTTATCTCATTATCAGTGTCACGATTTTTCTTAAGATAGATTTTAGCGTCTATAAGTAATAATTTTAGAAATTTTATGAATTTTATCGAATTACTACAAAAATGTTTAAATTTACCATTAATATACCCTTCTAATGCTCCACCTAGATTTTTGATAGACTCTACATTTATGTCGCCCACTTTCTGCCAATATGTAATTAACATTAATATTAAATACTTTAAATTACAGAGACGAATCCTCCGTTCATACTTAGCCAAGGCCAGCAATCAACTCAGCGATTTGCAGGATTGGCTGGTAAGTATCTACTTTTATACCATAAAATCATCTTGTACAATAACCAGAAATCTTTTAAAAATAGCCGATAGGTTAGGTTCACAATCTTTTTAAAAATAATGTGATTCTTACTGCGTTTTATAAATTGAATGCAGCTGTAATTATTAAATTAGTTTTTACTTGCGCTCAAAACATAGATCATGATAACCAGTTCCTCTGTTCAAAAACTCATACGTTTCTATCTCGATAGAATTAACTGACGGAATTCACTTGATAAATTATGTAATAAGAACTTGTTGCCACATGTTTCCCACATAGTTATTATTTATTATTATAACAGTAATTGTTTCATTGAAGCAAAAGCTCATTTATCTCATTATCAGTTTCACGATTTTTCTTATGATAGATTTTAACATCTATAAGTAATAATTTTAGAAATTTTATGAATTTTATCGAATTACTACAAAAATGTTTAAATTTACCATTAATATACCCTTCTAATGCACCACCTAGATTTTCGTTGGACTCTACATTTATGTCGCCCACTTTCTGCAAAATATTTAATTAACATTAATATTAAATACTTTAAATTACAGATACATATCCTCCGCCCATATATGGCCAAGGTCAGCAATCATCTCAGCGATTTGCAGGATTTTCTGGTTAGTATCTACTTTTATACCATAAAATCATCTTGTAATATAACCACAAATCTTTTAAAAATAGCCGATAGGTTAGGTTCACAAGCTTTTTAAAAATAATGTGATTTTTACTGCGTTTTATAAATTGAACGCAGCTGTAATTATTAAATTAGTTTTTGCTTGCGCTCAAAACATAGATCATGATAACCAGTTCCGCTATTCAAAAACTGATACGTTTCTATCTCGATAGAATTAACTGACAGAATTCACTTGATAAATTATGTAATAAGAACTTGTTGCCACATGTTTCATACATAGTTATTATTTATTATTATAACAGTAATTGTTTCATTGAAGCAAAAGCTCATTTATCTCATTATCAGTTTCACGATTTTTCTTATGATAGATTTTAGCATCTATAAGTAATAATTTTAGAAATTTTATGAATTTTATCGAATTACTACAAAAATGTTTAAATTTACCATTAATATACCCTTCTAATGCTCCACCTAGATTTTCGGTGGTCTCTACATTTATGTCGCCCACTTTCTGCAAAATATTTAATTAACATTAATATTAAATACTTTAAATTACAGAGACGAATCCTCCGTCCATATTTGGCCAAGGCCAGCAATCAACTCAGTACTCTGGTTTAAAGTGATCAATTTCGACGAAAGCGGTATCTAAGTTATTTTGTACCGCACCTGCAGCACTTATTATTAAAAACATATATTTCAACGTTACGTTACAATAGAAATATCTTCAGCTGACTGACTTAAAAAGAACAATAATAAACATTATAATGTAAAGATGAATGCATAACTCACGCATTATCACTTCTTTTTCAAACTTTTTAGAGAAAAAACTATAATTTTAAGGTACATACTATGTTACCTTCGATCTTATTTTAAAATAATCCGTTTTATAATTAAATTCCATAAACAAATAAAATATAAAAATTATGTTTGTCAACAGCTCAACAGTAGATAATATCACACAAATTTGAAATCGCATCACAACATTTATAAATATGAAATATTTCACAACAGAAAAAAAATCGGGTACTGGTAGAACTAACAAAACGTTTAAAATTCGTATACGTCAAGCACGTGGAACCCTCGACCACATCACTTCACCCCCAAGTCTCGGAACATACTGATGCCACGATAGTGGCGCGCGGCCGGTATCCAAGCAAGGGCGAGACTCATGGTATGATCTGACAACACGGTTAATATACTCTAGTGACCCACATTGTTGCTAAGTGAATCCAGATGGATAAAAAGGGTTTTTACCTTAGTATTTACATATTCGATTTAAAAAAAAGTATGTAAACTTTCTCTAGAACACCAAAGGAGTCGCCCATTTAAATATAATAAGTCATTTCCATTAACATCCTGTATATAGGGTGTCATATTTAAAAAAATTAAATTAAAGCATAGTTAAAATCGCTAAGTTGCCCAAGTTTTCTACGTTCAGTAGTTTTCAAGAAAAACTAGACTAACTAATATTACCATTGAAATACCCTTCTAATGCTCCACCTGGATTTTCGTTAGACTGTACATTTAAGTCGCCCACTTTCTGCCAATATTTAATTAACATTTTATGAATTTCATCGAATTACTTCAAAAATGTTTAATTTTACCATTGAAATACCCTTCTAATGCTCCACCTGAATTTTCGTTAGACTGTACATTTATGTCACCCACTTTCTGACAATATTTAATTAACATTTTATGAATTTCATCGAATTACTACAAAAATGTTTAATTTTACCATTGAAATACCCTTCTAATGCTCCACCTGAATTTTCGTTAGACTGTACATTTATGTCACCCACTTTCTGCCAATATTTAATTAACATTTTATGAATTTCATCGAATTACTTCAAAAATGTTTAATTTTACCATTGAAATACCCTTCTAATGCTCCACCTGAATTTTCGTTAGACTGTACATTTATGTCACCCACTTTCTGACAATATTTAATTAACATTTTATGAATTTCATCGAATTACTACAAAAATGTTTAATTTTACCATTGAAATACCCTTCTAATGCTCCACCTGGATTTTCGTTAGACTGTACATTTATTTCACTCACTTTCTGCCAATATTTAATTAACATTTAATGAATTTCATCGAATTACTACAAAAATGTTTAATTTTACCATTGAAATACCCTTCTAATGCTCCACCTGGATTTTCGTTAGACTGTACATTTATTTCACTCACTTTCTGCCAATATTTAATTAACATTTTATGAATTTCATCGAATTACTACAAAAATGTTTAATTTTGCCATTGAAATACCCTTCTAATGCTCCACCTGGATTTCGTTAGGCTGTACATTTATGTCACTCACTTTCTGCCAATATTTAATTATTATTTTATGAATATCATCGAATTACTACAAAAATGTTTAATTTAACCATTGAAATCCCCTTCTAATGCTCCACCTGGATTTTCGTTAGACTGTACATTTATGTCACCCACTTTCTGCCAATATTTAATTAACATTTTATGAATTTCATCGAATTACTACAAAAATGTTTAATTTTACCATTGAAATACCCTTCTAATGCTCCACCTGGATTTTCGTTAGACTGTACATTTATGTCACCCACTTTCTGCCAATATTTAATTAACATTTTATGAATCTCATCGAATTACTACAAAAATGTTTAAATTTACCATTGAATTTGAATTGAATTGAAACAAACCCTTCTAATGGATTTTCCATTTTCCAAAACTGGATTTTCGTTAGACCGTACATTTATGTCGCCCACTTTCTGCCAATATTTAATTAACATTAATATTAAATACTTTAAATTACAAAGACATATCCTCCGTCTATACAGGGTGACAATTTAAAAACTTGAAATGGCCATATATTAGAAACGAAAAACTGAAGAAAAAAACGCAAAAAACAGTTTCTATAAAATGAAAGGGGAACAAAAACAAGCGTATTAGCCCACCCCTATCTGCAACCCCTTGGACAGGGTGAGATAAACCCTTAAAATCTTAAATAGAAAGGGGGTCGAGTGATACATCATTTTGAAGCTCTTGAAAAATGCTTTCCAATGGTACCATAGAAAGGTACATTTCAGGAAATTCTTCTCTGTTTATTAAGGAAAACAATAAATGAAAAGATAATTTTGAAATTTTTTATTATTAGTTAATTAAATGTTCAAAATGATTGCTACTAATATCCTGGAATATTAAGAGATATCTCTTAAGAGTTCTAAACAGTTTAAGCCTCGGTATTTCGTTTTGGTTTATTTGCTATTTTTTTTGTCGAAAAAAAAAATTTGTTTATAAATATTCGCATTTTATTATCACAGAATTTACCTTAAAGGTAACTTCTACTAGTATTATTATTTTAAGAACAGTTAACTTTCGGTTTAGTTTAAACGAAAAACAGCACTTCTTATCTTTAACAATGGTGTACAGCACAGCTGAACGGGTAGAAATTATTTTCATTTATGGTTCCCAGGATCAATGTTTTTTAAGAACAGCTCAACGTTTTAACGAAAGGCATCCAGGTCAAAATGTAAGCCCGGAGTATGTTCGCCAACTAGTAGCCAAATTTAAAGAAACTGGTTCTGTCTCGAATATAAAGAGAAATCAACCGAGACTAGCCGACGAAGTAGCGCAAATTGAAATTCTGCGGCAGTTTGCAATGAATTCAACTTTATCAACTCGTCAAGCAGCTGTAGGAACTGGATTATCTCGTGAATCAATAAGAAAGGTACTTAAAATTCATAAGTTTTATCCCTATAAACTTCACATACTGCAAGAACTTGGTGACGACGACCCTGACAGAAGAATACAGTTTTGTGAAATAATGACAGATAGAATTACGGCAGAACCTCGACTAGTTAAAAATATTTGCTTCAGTGATGAGTGTACCTTTCATTTAAATGGTCATATTAATAAGTAAAACTGTCGTTACTGGAATGACGAGAACCCCCACGTATTTAGAGAAAGGCATACCCAGTACCCCCAGAAAATTAATGTTTGGGCTGGTATATTGGGAGATGGTATTATCGGCCAAATATTTATACAAGGAAATTTAAATGGCGACAGATATGCTGAAATGCTACAGAGGTCTATCGAACCACTAATAGTGCGAGAATTAGAAAATCAGAGGGACATACTCGGAAATTTATCTTTAGAAGAACGCTTACTACATTTCCAACACCTCCGCATTATGTAGTTCCCGTTAGGCAGTGGTTGGATGATAATTATCCCAACCAGTGGATTGGAAGAAGAGGTCCTGTTGAATGGCCACCTAGATCCCCGGACCTAACACCTCTTGACTTCTTTTTGTGGGGTCACCTAAAATCTGTGGTTTTTAAAACGCAACCTGAGTCACTAGAGCAACTTCAGCATAGAATAGTTCAGGAATGCCGTGCTATATCCAGAGAAACCTTTGCAAATGTACGTGAAGAATTTGAAAGTAGGCTTTATTATTGTCTTCAAAACAACGGAAATAATTTTGAACATTTAATTAACTAATAATAAAAAATTTCAAAATTGTCTTTTCATTTATTGTTTTCCTTAATAAACAGAGAAGAATTTCCTGAAATGTACCTTTGGAAAGCATTTTTCAAGAGCTTCAAAATGATATATAACTCGACCCCCTTTCTATTTAAGATTTTAAGGGTTTATCTCACCCTGTCCAAGGGGTTGCAGATAGGGGTGGGCTAATACGCTTGTTTTTGTTTCCCCTTCGTTTTATAGAAACTGTTTTTTGCGTTTTTTTCTTCAGTTTTTCGTTTCTAATATATGGCCATTTCAAGTTTTTAAATTGTCACCCTGTATATGGCCAAGGTCAACAATTAACTCAGCGATTTCCAGGTTAGTATCTACTTTTATACCATAAAATCATCTTGTAACATAACCACAAATCTTTTAAAAATAAATATCTTATAAAAAGTTTTTTAAAAATAATGTGATTTTTACTACGTTTTATAAATTGAACGCAGCTGATGTAATTATTAAATAAGTTTTCGCTTGCGCCCAAGACATGGATCATGATAATCAGTTCCTCTTTTCAAAAACTTATACGTTTCTATCTGGATAGAGTTAATTGACGGAATTCACTTGATTAAATTATGTAATCAGAAATTATGCAATAATTAGTGTGGATTAAAAAGAAGCAGAAGCTAAGCTGACCACTTCAAAACCTGCCTTAGATGCAGCTGAGGCTGCTTTACTGGTATATTAATGCACATGTCTCACTGTATGTAGGTGGTGACATGCCACCAATAGAAACAGTTTTCTTTTCTTTGTAGTGTCATTCGCGGAATTAGTATTTCGATATCTCTATTAAGCTTGGGTTTCCTACAAAGCGTTACCGTCAAATAGCGGGCGTACTTTGACGATGAGTGACGTCATTAAATTTTATCCGAGACAAATCTCAAAATATTTCAGAAATTATGACATATTAATTAGGACATAATTAAGAAAGAAGGAAGTTATTCGGAATGGGTCAGTTAAGTTTCCACCCTATGATTGAATTTCTTAAAACAAAATACATGGCCATTTTGCTCATTTTGCACAATTTTGCACACCTATAATGGAATTTTTCATAAGCTCGTGCGAGAAACTGGAGGCCTTTTTTACATGGGGGGCAAACTTGACGGCCCCCCTCCCCCTTCTTCTTCGTCAAACACGAAACTTTTAAATGCTGTAATAATGTGCCGTTTCTGCACAATTTTGAACACCCTCTAGAAGAAAATAGCCCATTCGAGGAATCATATTTCCCCTCATAAACGACCAATTCGACCCATTTATAAGTCATTTGAAAGGTTGAAATGCACACACCCTTCAGAGGAGAGTTACAGTACATTGGAGAAAAAATCTCCCCTCCCCCCCTATTGACGCCCAAATCGACCCATTTATAGTTCAATTGAAAGATTGAATTTTGCACACTACATTCCGAATTTTGCACACCCTCCAGAAGAAAGTTACAGCCCATTCGAGATATTTCCCCCCCATAGACGACCAATTCGACTCATTTATAGGTCATTTGAAAGGTTGAATTTTGCACAGTTTTGCACACTATATTTCGAATTTTGCACAACCTCCAGAAGAAAGTTACAACACATTCGAAAAAAAATATCTCCCCCCCATTGACGTCCAAATCGAACCATTTATAGGTCAATTGAAAGGTTTAATTTTGCAAAATACATTACAAATTTTGCACACCCTCCAGACGAAGGTTACTCCCTCTTTATGACAAAATATTGCTCTCTCATTCTAAACCAATCAAATCCAACACTACATTGTGAAGATGATTTTCTGACAGAGTGGTCTGATTAGCTTAATTTACTAATCAGGCAGCTTTGATTGTCAGTTTGATTGCCAACTATACAGGGTGTTATGGAAATGCGGTATTATATTTAAATGGGTGACTCCTGGGGTGTCCTAGAGAGGCGCTACATTTTTTTTTTAAATCGAACGTTTAAAAAGTGGGGTAATTCACCCCTAAACCTACAGGTGACTCCGCGGCACCATATGATATTATCCGGCGGAGCTGTCTGACAAACACATGTTCCTGCAATATTGCCAAACTTTGTAAAACTGTAGAACTTTTAGTTTCTTATAAAATTAATTATTTAGCTTACCTTAGGATACAAGGGAAGTAAATCGAGGATACTCTATGCTCACACTTTATGCTCTATACGTGCCCTGATAATAGTGTGGGACTGCCTAATAGCTATTAAGAAGTGAACTCAAAGTCACAGTAAAGCGGGACACTTTATTTCGGTATGCCTTCGCCATTCTGGCCAGACCTACCCAGCCGTGTTTTTTCGTATGAACAGTTTTTTGTGGTCTTCCTTATCTCAAAGGCCCACGTCGATACGGTACCAACTGCCTGCTATTTGATTTCATTTTGCTGGCAGCTTCTCGACGTTCTGTGTGTAGAGTTTAATTAAGTGTTTAAAATCTACTCCTGAGTCTGTAGTGCTAGGTAGGTGAATTACCTTTGACTATTATTATGTAATATTCGTACGTTTCAATGTAATCTGAAAGTACCTGCTTAAAACGCCACTCTATGACGACTAATTATGTTTTTTCTCTATTAGATAGTAAAATCAAAGTCATTAAATCAACCTGTTCCTCAAATCAACGTGTACGATTATTCACCCCACCTACTCACCATCCTGAGATCTGTTACATCTGGCGCCCACGAGGAGTGGTGAAAGTTACACAATAAAGATGAACAACACGAGGAACGAAACACCAAGGAATGCTTCTACATCAAGTACTCAACGATACGACTTGAGAAGAAGACCAATCCTCCGGGATTTCGGCGGATTACCACCGCAGCAGTCACCGTTGAGGCTTATTCCGGAGGTACCCCCTCCCCCACCAGCGTCTACCCCGAGTACATCATCAGGTAGGCCCGTTTACTTTCCTAATTCTGCTCCAGAAAGGGGAGGCGTACAGCCACCGCCCCCAGATTATTTTTTTCGGCCAAGAATGGAAGGCGACAATGGATTTTTCCAACAACCACTGGCGCAGCCAGCAATGCCTTTATTTTCACCGGAAGGTATCACTCGCTTGGTCACCGAAGTAATCACACAATTCCAACAGCAGTGTAATTTAAACAATAGAAATGATAATTTTAGAAATATAATTGATGTAAAAAAGCTGCCAGCATTCGATAACGATGCAATACACCCGGTTGAGTTTCTTAATAATATTGAGTACCATTACCAAGGTCAAGGGGTACCTTACGACCAAATAGTATGGCAAATAAATTCGCTTTTTTCAGAAAAAACCAAATTATGGGCAGACGCATACCTATCGTCTTTCACAAGTTACCTAGAATTTAAACAGGCTTTTCTAGACCATTTTTGGGGTCCTACAAAACAGTTAGGGGTAAAATTAAAAATTGAGGCTGCTTTTTACTCATACAGTGATAACATCTCTTTTGTAGACCATTTTAATTATTTTGTTGCACAGGCAAAATTTTTAAATCCACCATACCCTCCTGAACAATTAATACAAATAATCGCGAGGCATTTCCCACCGAACATTTCATCAATTTTAGTGGGAGTGAAAAATTTTCAGGAAGCATTAGAAAAACTAAGACAAGCCGACTACTACTTTAACAGAAAAAATATTTTAGGGTCGAATGGCGGTAATTCTAATAAAACAACCTTTAAACCTGCTGATTACGCCACAAGAAATAAAAGTAATAATAATAGAACGGATTTTGTACGGAAAAATGTAGCAAATATGCATTTAGACGAAGACTTCTCGATTCCTGATTCGGAAAACGGGAGGGATTCCCCCCACCAGGCGTAGTGGCGGGGAGTCTAAATTCAGCGGACGTCATTTTGAGAACCCCTCGCGAAGAAATGCATGAAGCCTGTGATTTTGAACATAAAAGCGATGAATCTAGATCGCCACAAATTAAAATTAATTTTTATGGCTATAATAGTATCGCCCTAATTGACAGTGGTTCAGAGGTATCATGCATTGCAGAGGACGTCTGGGTAGTTTTAAGCGATTTTCATGATATTGTCCCATCATTCTCATGTTCCGGGGTGAAGTTGTCCGGTGCCTTTAAATCAAAGCAAAAAAAAGTTAAAAAACAATGCTTGTTGAAGTTTACCGTTGGCGATTTTACTTTTGAACATGAATTTTTACTTGTACCCGATCTTGTTTTCCCCGTCATTCTGGGCGCGGACTTCTTACGCATGACGCATGCGCAGATTGATTTTTCAAAGAAACAACTCGTTTGTTTTTATCAAAATAAAAAAATCGTGATCCCCGAAGTTTTTTTTCATGAGTTCGAACAAAAAATCGACCGCGGAATAAGAATCGTGGCTTGTGATAGGGGGCGCATGATAGCGCACGTCGTCGAACAAAAGAAAAACGAGTTCGAGGAAGTTTTGTCCACTTGTGAATCGTTGAACATAGTACAGCGAGGAGAATTTAATAAGGTGCTCGAGGCGAACAAATCGGTTTTTTCGAATATACCAGGGTTAACGGATAAGTATTCTCACGTAATAAAACTGCACGACGATAAAGATTTCTTTATAAAACCCTATCCTTTGCCTTTAGCGCACCGTGATGCTGTCGAACGCGCGTTGCAAGATATGGAAAAGTGGGGGATAATTGAGCGCGCCGCGACTCCATTCGTTTCTCCTATTATAACCACAATAAAAAAAGATAACAGCGTTCGAATATGCCTGGACGCTCGTTTTTTAAATAAACGCATGCGCAAAGAATACGAAATGCCTCCTCCGATTGAGGAAATTTTGTTATCTATGTCCGGTTGTAAGTATATGTCCACTTTAGATTTAACAATGGGCTATTATCAAATTCCACTTAGCCCCGAATCAAAAAAATACACCGGGTTTATGGTGGGTCAAAAGACCTACCAATTTCGAGTTTTGCCTTTTGGGTTATCCACAGCGGTATCAGCATTTGTGCGGTGTATGGATGTCATTTTCAGAAGCGAATTTAAAAGTTTTCTAAAGTGTTATGTTGATGACGTTTTGATATTGTCGAATTCGTTTGAAGATCACGTGTCACATTTACAAAAAGTTTTTTCTAGACTAAAGGAATGCGGACTTAAATTAAAATTAAAAAAATGTTGTTTTTTCCGATCCGAAATTAAGTTCGTCGGGTACATTTTAACGCCGGAAGGAGTAAAGCCGTCGTTGGAACGGGTTCAGGCAATTACGGAGTACCATGAACCACAAAATGTAAAAGAATTGCAAAAATTCATAGGGTTATGTAATTTCGATCGACCCTTTTGCCCCAATTTTTCCTTTGTAAGCCAACCACTGACTAATCTTTTACGCAAGCAACAACGCTGGAAATGGTCGGAAATTGAAAAAACTGCGTTCGAGCGTGTGAAACAACTACTTATCGATGCCACCCTGTTATACCATCCCGATCCGGTACGAGAATGGTACGTTGTCGTCGATGCGTGCGATACGGCTCTGGGCGCGCAGCTGTTTCAATTGACTGATAGCGGAGATAAGAAGGTGGTCGCATGGGCTAGCAGGATTTTGCAGCCACGTGAAACACGATATAGTGCGACAGAGAAGGAAATTCTCGGTGCCGTGTGGGCTATGGAACGTTTCCGTATTTATCTGTTGGGAAAAAAATTCACTTTATACACGGATAACCGGGCACTTACATACTTAAATACGTGTCGTTTACTTTCGCCCAGAATAACGCGTTGGGCCTTGGCGCTGCAAGAGTTTAACTTTGACATTAAATATATACCGGGTCGCGAAAACTACGTGGCTGATGCGCTGTCGCGTTTTTCGGGGACTTCGCGTCTACCTACCCCTATGAGTAGAGAGTTTAAAATCCTCAGTAATTTTAAAACGTCGCCTGCTTTTACGGATGTCCTTAAAAACATAAAAGAATACCAGTCAGCTGACGAAAAAATCGAGGATATAAAAAATAATTTAAATAGCGACGAAAAGCTTCAAAGTCGTTTTGCATTGCGCGAGGGTGTATTATATTACCGTTCGGATTTGGAAGAACCGTATGTGCTATGTGTCCCTAAAGCATTAACACAAGATTTCGTTTGCTATTTTCATGAGCGTACAGGCCATTTTGGTGCTTATAAAACCTGGTGCGCGTTAAAGCGTGAAGCGTGGTGGTCGAATATGTACCGCGATATTAAGAGGATACTTCGTTCGTGCGACGTTTGTCAAAAAACCAAACATACCATTCTGCCTAAGCCACCCATCCACCCGGTCATACCTACTGGCAAGAGTGAGCTAGTCGCGGTCGATCTTTATGGGCCGTTGCCTACTAGTCGGGGGGGCGCGACTTATGTGTTCGTAGTTTTGGATGTTTTTTCAAAAATAGTGGCTTTATACCCGTTAAAGAAAGCCACCACCCGGGCTTGCTTGAGCCGGTTAACCTTAAATTATTTCCCACGTTTTGGCCGTCCATTGAGGGTGTTGGCTGATCATGGCACCCAATTTACGTCGACAGCTTGGAAAACTACCCTTACGTCATTAGGGATCGAGATCTCTCATTGTTCTGTTCGACATCCACAGGCAAATAATTCGGAAAGAGTTATGCGCGAGCTAGGGCGGTTGTGTCGTGTGTACTGCCACTCGAAGAATACAAGATGGGCGTGCGAAATAAAAAATTTCGAACATTTTTTGAATAACGTGGTCCACGAGTCCACGGGGTTTGCCCCTACGGAATTGCATTTCGGGATGGACCGACCCTTTTTGTTGCCATCTAAGGTACAATATCCGCGTTGCCCGGGTGATATGACTCACGCGCAGAAGTTGGTTTTGGCCCGCGAATGCTTGCAGGGAAGAGCGGCAAGGAGAGCGGCTAAGTACCCGTCGCGTCCTTTTCGCGCTTTTAAACTTGGCGATTTGGTTCTCCTGCATGAGGACCCTAAGTCCTCGGCTTTGTCCTCCGAAACAAAAAAGATGTTGTTACTTTTCAGTGGTCCATTTAGAATTAAAAAGTCTATTAGCTTCTGTACCTATGTTTTGGAGGAACCAGAAAGCGGAAAGGAGAGGGGAATGTTCCATGCCAGCCATTTGCGACCCTATGTGCCGTCGCCTACTTGAGAGGGCGATAGTGCGCTGTTCTCTCTGCTCTGTTTTTAGCCTTATTTGAATGTTATAAGCTTTTTTCTGCTGTGATTTGCATAAAAAAGTTTTGGGGGGCGGATAAAGCGGGACACTTTATTTCGGTATGCCTTCGCCATTCTGGCCAGACCTACCCAGCCGTGTTTTTTCGTATGAACAGTTTTTTGTGGTCTTCCTTATCTCAAAGGCCCACGTCGATACGGTACCAACTGCCTGCTATTTGATTTCATTTTGCTGGCAGCTTCTCGACGTTCTGTGTGTAGAGTTTAATTAAGTGTTTAAAATCTACTCCTGAGTCTGTAGTGCTAGGTAGGTGAATTACCTTTGACTATTATTATGTAATATTCGTACGTTTCAATGTAATCTGAAAGTACCTGCTTAAAACGCCACTCTATGACGATTAATTATGTTTTTTCTCTATTAGATAGTAAAATCAAAGTCATTAAATCAACCTGTTCCTCAAATCAACGTGTACGATTATTCACCCCACCTACTCACCATCCTGAGATCTGTTACAACAGTCTACTCCTTGCTTGCTTATACCCACTAAAACTGCTTTGTCCTTTTCTTTCCAATCTCGGGATATGACCGGCATATCTAAACTAACTAAATCACTTAAAGAAACAGACAGACACCCACAAAACCACTATAAACACTACCGTACTCTAGAATAAACGCACATAGGACGTCCAAATTTCAGTGACAATCCGTAAACTATGCTTGCAGAAGCCACATGTCTCTTATCCAACCTAAAGGAATATTTTCTAAAAGTTCTGGCAGGTCGATTTGCAGGATATGTGGTCCTATTAGGTGATTATCAATAATACATATCGATATGTTCAAGGAAAACCTTATCTGGCTATTGGTCTCGCTAACTAAATATTCCATCTCGGGTAAAGCCAACCTCATCTGTGAACTATCCTTCGAAATTAGTCAGGTACTTCGACTTGACTGTATGTACCACTGTTGTAACCTTCTTGTAAAATAAAGGAAGTCTTGTAGTTTCAACTTTTTAACTTTTGTAGTACATTCGAAAAAAAATATCTCCCCCCCACTGACGTCCAAATCGAACCATTTATAGGTCAATTGAAAGGTTTAATTTTGCAAAATACATTACAAATTTTGCACACCCTCCAGACGAAGGTTACTCCCTCTTTATGACAAAATATTGCTCTCCCATTCTAAACCAATCAAATCCAACACTACATTGTGAAGATGATTTTCTGACTGATGGGTCCGTGGTGGTTCAATCCTCAGACTCACTGGGTACTACTGTATTTCCCTAGGTTGTGGTCGCTGGTTCGTTTTAGGGTAAAATGTAAGGTTAAACAATTTGTAGAGTAAAATATATCTATTATCTTCGGGTAAGTAATAAAGTACAGAAAGTACAATTTCTACTGTATATACAATCTGTGATGTTGGGCTTACTTACATGATAGTCTTAGTACTAATTATCTTTAACACATTGTTCACTAATCTGTTGTGTGAGACGACCTGTTATGACTCAGTACTTAGACGTTAAACTGGTAGTAAAATGGTAGTTGACCTCAATGTCGGTAGATAAGAATGACCTCAATGTCGGTAGATAAGAATGACCTCAATGTCGGTAGTAAGAAAGTATTTGACCTCAATGTCGGTAAATAAGAATGACCTCAATGTCGGTAGTAAGAAAGTATTTGACCTCAATGTCGGTAGATAAGAATGACCTCAATGTCGGTAGATAAGAAAAGTATTTAACTTTAATGATTGCAAAGCCCCATCGCACTTGTCCGTACAACTTTGTCGTTCCGTACCGCACACGCTGGAGTATATCTTCACAATGGTAATAAAAAGCGCGTCTTGGACCGAAAAGGTTTGCACGTGGGCATTAGTTTGCCAATAGAAATGCGAGATTTCCGTCGGAACCCGCCGGTTGACTGGCGTTGGTAATATAGATGGAACGCTAAACAATCATTAGCAATATGTCGAATGTAGGTGAAAAATAGACAGGTCGACTGTACAGCTGCTTCAAACTGATCGATAATTCATTCTCAATGTTTTAAAATGCATTTAAATATTCTTCGCTAACAGGTGAGACAAAGAGCGAATATATTGTGTGTCACTCCGACACATGCATGTATTTAATAATAAGGGAACTGTTTGCTTATCGTGTCTAGAGTTGGAATGTGGTACAGGTCTGTCAAAATATGCAAATATGGTTTGATGTTGATTTGAGTATTTATATTATATTACTTGATTATGCTTATATTAGGCTCGGAAAGTATGTTTGAGATTGGTATATAGCGCAAATTACATGAAAGGAGTTATTGTTAATGATTAAACTGATAGATTATTTGGCTATTCTCGAACCGTGCCTATTTTGACGTGTTATAAATTGCATGAACATGTTTTGTAAGTTCTTGAATATAATAAGCGAATTATTAAGCGTGTTGTTAGTGGGATACGGGTACTGTTTCACAACATTCTCCCCCCTGTTGAATCCTCCTGCGATTCAACTAAACTGACTAACAATATTTTGAACTTTAAATGAAAAATCGATCTGATGAGTTAAGCTCGAAGTTAATGAAGTTATGCTTGAAGTAAATGAAGTTATGCTTGAAGTTAATGAAGTTATCCTCGAAGGACCAGTATTATTAAGCTAATACGACTGAAGAGAATATAAATAATAATGCCACTCTGGCTAATGAAATTAACTATTAGATTAAGTGTAAATATGAATGAAAGCTCCAGATAGGTTGTAAATCTACCTAGGTTTCATCGAACAAGATAATAACTAAATAAAGGGTAGAAAGCTCAATCTGAGCGTAGTAATGGTAACCTCTTACCATGGTAGACATCAGTACTCATGACCACCACCGCACAGGTTGTAAGGCTGAACTATGGGTTTCACAAGCAGTGAAGGTAGCAAGTAATGGATAGAAAATTGTGCCCTCTTGGCAACGGGTAGAAACTTGTGTTGCACACTTGGCAACGGGTAAAAACTTGTTTTGCACACTTGGCAACGGGTAGAAACTTATTTGCACACTTGGCAACGGGTAGAAACTTTTTTGCACACTTGGCAACGGGTAGAAACTTTTTTGCACACTTGGCAACGGGTAGAAACTTATTTTTTAGGAATACTCTCCTAAAAAGAACTTGCTGCCTAGAAGGATAGACAGGTAGAAGAAAAGAAGGGTGCCTTGTTCCTGAACACTGACATTTTTGATTTGATAGACACTGTAATGCCCCAGTGAGAAAGGTTAGAAACAAAAATGCTCTGAGAGCGTGCTAGAGAGTCTAGCCGGTGTTGCGGACAGGTAAACTGTAACATACAACGAAAGTGCAGAAGAAAAATCTGCCGTGAAAACACGCTATTAAGTTTAGCCACTAGGAGCGTATCTAGTGCAGAAAAAGAATATAGATTAAAGAGCTGTTAGGCGGTTAAGCTTAAGCAAACTCGGTACGATGTTTCACCTTGAAACAAAGGGAAAAATAAAAAATAAAAAATGCAAAGATCAATGACTTGTTTAGGTTTCCCAGGGAGACAGGCCGTAGCTCCCAGTAACGTTTATGGTACGATACCAAACCGAAATGTAGTAAGTAGAATGTATTCTAAACACAATCTCATTTATTGTATTTCAACTCGAGAAAAGTATACGCAATTTTGGTTGCTGCATAATTTTTAGTCAACATTTATATTTAAGTCATTATATAGAATCGGGGATACTTTAGTGATAGCTCTAGTGAACGTACTAGTGGGAGTTTTTAATTTAAGAACACGAACTTTACCGTCTTTACCGGGATATGTTTCTAACACTCGGGCTAAAGGCCACTGTAACGGAGGTACGTTGTCTTCTAGTAGTAACACGATGTCGTTTATTTTAATGTTCGCGGTGTTCTTCAACCATTTTGGGCAATTTTGAAGACGACTCAAGTAGTCTACAGACCATCGTTTCCAGAATATTTGTTGGATCTTAGTACATTGTTGCCAAAACTTTAATCTGTTATCTGAAATTTCACTTACATCTTTTTCCGGATAAGCCGTTAAATTTTCACCAATCAAAAAATGTCCTGGGGAAAGGTAACTGAAATCTGAAGGATCATTTGTCATTGGACATAAAGGTCGTGAATTTAAGATTGCTTCTATTTGCGTTAGGATCGTGTAAAATTCCTCAAACGTAAAAGTTAAATTTCCGATTATTCTATAAATATGATGTTTAGTGCTTTTCACTGCAGCCTCCCATAGACCGCCCCAATGTGGAGATCTCGGTGGAATAAATTTCCATTGAATTTCATTTTGTAAGAGATAGTTTATAAAAGTTTCACAAGCTGTCGAATTTTTGAAAAAAGTATACACGTCGTGTAGCTGGTTGTTAGCACCCTGAAAATTGGTACCGTTGTCGCTATAAATAATTGTAGGGTTACCTCTCCGTGAAATGAAACGTTTCAGGGTCATAATAAAAGCTTCAGACGATAAACTTGTAACCAATTCTATGTGAACTGCTTTTGTAGTCATACAAACAAAGATGGCAATGTAAGCTTTAATTTTTGGTGCTTTCCTTAACCGTGATGATTTTATTAGGAACGGGCCTCCGTAATCGATACCTACTTTCTGAAATGGACGTGAAATTTGAACTCTATCTCCTGGCAAATCTGCCATAATTTGTTGTGCTGGAAGAGCTCGAAATCTACTGCATACTATGCAGTTCCGTATAACGTTTTTAACTTCCTTCAAACCGTTCAAAGGCCAGTACCGTAACCTAAAGTTTGACAATACTGATTGAGCGCCTGCGTGTCCTAACCTTAAATGTTCTTGCTTCAGCATGATTCTGACAGTGGCGTTGTGAGATGGTAGTAAATAAGGATGTTTCTGATCGAATGAAATGTCAGCGTTCTCTAGCCTACCTCCAACTCTGACTAACTTGTCTTCATCTAAGAATAATTTGAGCATTTTTAACTGATGGTGTGAAATTATTTCATTCTTTTTTAATTCTGAGATTTCTTTTGAAAAAGATTGAGTCTGTAAAATGTTCACTATGAATGTTTGAGCCTTTGTTATCTCATTAACTGTAATACTTGAATCTGTAATTTTATTATTTTTATTTTTTGCATTATGAATAAACCTTAACACGTACGCCAATGAGCGTGTAAGTCGAGAAAATATTGAAAAATGTGAAAAATATTTCACCCAAAATTCGTACGCCTTTGGTTGTTGAACTGAAATAAGTGAGATTTTCTTTTGTTCGGGAATGTTCTCTATCTTTACTTCTTTATCAAAAGAATCCAAAACTACATCAAAATTATGTAAAAACTTAGGACCGTGAAACCAAAAATTTGAAATTGTTGTGTAAAACTGATGTTAATGTTAACCCCGTGATAAAAGTATTTATAAAATTATTTAATTTAATTTTGGAAAATATTGTCTGCTCCGTACGCCACTGTATAGACGTCGGCAAAACCTTGACTCTCTCTCTTGTTTGTGTAAAGAATGACGCCCTGTTTTCCGAGTTTTTAACTGTTTTATTTTTCGGAATGTTTCCTCCTATTATCCAACCTAACGAGGTACAAACTAATGTCGGTTTACCCTTCCCTAATGAATGAAGTCCATTCTGCAAAATGTCGCTGTACACATCGGCACCAATAAGTAAATCTATTTGTGATGGTACATGGAAAGTCGCGTCTGCTAAATTAGTTCTCAAATCTTCAGGGATATCTAATGCGCTCACTTCTACTGCCACCTGCGGTAGCTTATAAGTTATGTGATCTAAAATCACGCATGACAAGGAATAACTTTCTTCCTGTATTTTTGAATGAACAGTGACATCTGTCATTTTATTTGAAGGGAACCCGTGTTGAGCGATACCTGAAATGTTTAAATTATGTCTGTATACGTCACTTCCTATCTTATTTACCAATCTCTGGGTTATAAAAGAACTTTGACTTCCGTTGTCTAGAAGCGCTTTGGCAGATATTATTTTTCCGGTTTTTGCGTTAATTAAGTTGACTTGCGCAGTCGACAATAACACTGTACTTTGTTTATTAACTGTCGCTGACAAAGCTACTGCTTCCGGTTCGGTATTTTCACTAGAGCCATCGCGTTCACGCCTCGGATGCGCCGTTACGTCACGTGTTAAACCAGGTGGTAAGTGTGGTTCTTGTGTCTGTGTAGCTGGAAAAACGCGTTGTCTATTTAAGTTTGGAGGAGTCGCGCGCGGTTGCGATCTTAGCGGTTGATTATTTCTGTTTGTTAATGAGTGATGCTCACCTGTGTAGTTCGGGTTTTGATTCTGTCGCGGAGTATTGAAATTAGACTGAAACTGTTGCTTATGGTTTGTTACAATACGAGCATGTGCGTGTTGACAAGCAATGTGCTGCTGAATGTGCGCCAAAACAACTTGAACATAAATTTTTCCTGATAATTGACTCTGTGCGTTGCTCCACTGATAAATCTAAAAATCTTTGACATCTGAATACTGTGTGGTCTGTCGAGCCACAGATATGACAATGAAGTTTACTCTGACCGTTACTAGCAAATAAAGATATTCTGTCATTTTTAACTTTTGGACTACTACTTGTACTTGATAAGTTCTCAAATATAATGCAACGTTTTTCTAAAAATTCAAACAAGTCTTGTAACATGGGTAGTTCGTTTAAGTCCCTGTCTTGTTCAAATGCTCGTTTTGTCGCAAAGTCTAACTTGTTTTTCAGTATGTAAACTAACATGTATTCGAATCGTTGTGTCTCCGTTAATTTCAATTTTTTGAAAGATTCAATTGTCTTTTTATTTGTCGCTACAAAATCCCGTAAATTACTTGAATTTGACCTTGTCATAACAGGGGTGTCCAACAGTTGAATTAAATAACTATTTAGCACACAGGTTAGGTTCTCGTATCTATTTGTTAAAATATCCCAAGCCAAATCAAAATTGTCTGCTATAAGTTCAAGCGAGTCTACCAATTTAAAGGCTTCCCCCTTTAAGGCTGATTTTAAATAAATTAACTTTTGAACATTTCCAAGGGTCGAGTTCTGAATGATCAGAGCATTAAAAACTTCTGCAAAAGACCGCCATTCTGCGATACTACCGTCAAAAAAGGGTACCTTTAACTCGGGCAACTTGACATTAGACACTATTTGGGGTGGCGATGCTTTATGTGAAATTATGATTGGCGCCGCGCTACTATCTTTAATTTTATCAAATTCCGCCAACATAGCACAGTATTTACTTTCAACCTCATCCCTGTCTCCGTCGTCTATATTTAAAACCTCAATTTGGTCTTGAATCTGTGAGTACGTCTGGAACGCTTTCCTCAACAGTTCTTCCCGGTGCGGGACCTGTAATAGTTCAGCTTGGTCTGTTTTGTTTAGGTCATACCACCTTTTTGTTCGCGTGATTGCGCCCTTCGCCGTGCCACGCATTTGCACGAGTCTGTCTAGATCTAGTTCTTCCATTTTAAAAGTTTAACTTAAAAGTTCTGAGATTGAAAATACTACTGTCACTTGTGCGCTTAAAACCAATAATTTTATTGCTTGACTGCTGTAAAAAATATCAAAAACAATATGCACTGAAACGTTACACTTTCAAATTATTACCAAAAAATCAATAACTGTTTAATAAATTTCCTGAAAACAAATATCAAAACACTGTTTATGAAATACACTTTGTACGGTATCAATAATCAAACAAATTCTCAATAAATTTCCTGCAAAAAATATATGACACTTTCCATGGAATGCACTGTACTTGATTTCAATCAAATCAATAAAATAAATTTAAACTCTTTCCATGGAATACACTGTACTTTATTTCAAAAAATAATAAATTCTCAATAAAATTCCTGCAAAAAATGTATGATGCTTTCCTGAAAGAAAAACTCTCGATAGTTGTCAACTTTTAGTGCTTATTTCTATACCTTTTGGTACTGACACTAACCTGTGCTTATTTTTGTACCTTTTGACTAATTTTAACTAAATTAAATTTGCTTCTTGGCTAGAATATTGTTGTTTTCCTTTGAATTTTAGATTCAATTCTCACTGTTGAGCTTGTTTTTATTAATTACAACAATATTCTACCAATTAAACTCTCATAAAACCAGTTGGAAAGTGTTTTACTGGCCTTCCAACCTCGATACCTTGTACACTTGTTGTAAAATCCTGTTTTTGTTATCACTGGTCTCGTCAGGCTACGTTGTCCATTCGCTGTCGGGAACCTGGAAGTCTCTTCCACTGCACTACTATAACGATCACTGCTTCCTGCACCTTGGCACTAATGACAGTTTATTTTTTCCACTTCCACGGAACTTCTCTTGCTAATTTTTCCACTTTATTTTTCTCCGTTTGAACTGCTCTGCTGAATTTTCACTATACTTGTCACTTTACTGCTCACTTTACTTCTTTTTACTTTGTTTTTTGTTGTTGGGGATTGCTTATATTTTGTTTTACTGCTGTTGTACTTTATTTTTTCCTCTTCTTGGGACTGCTGGTATTACTTTATTTTTCCTTCTTCCTCTTTTTGGGACTGCTGGTATTTCTTTATTTTTCCCACTTCTTGGGACTGGTATTTCTTTATTTTTCCCTTTTTTCCTTTTCCTGGGACTGGTAGTATTTTTATTTTTTCCCTTTCTGGGACTGGTAGTATTTTTCTATACTTTTCCTACAACTGTCCAACTTTTACAAATCCGGCTCTGATGGGCCATATGATGGATCCGTGGTGGTTCAATCCTCAGACTCACTGGGTACTACTGTATTTCCCTAGGTTGTGGTCGCTGGTTCGTTTTAGGGTAAAATGTAAGGTTAAACAATTTGTAGGGTAAAATATATCTATTATCTTCGGGTAAGTAATAAAGTACAGAAAGTACAATTTCTACTGTATATACAATCTGTGATGTTGGGCTTACTTACATGATAGTCTTAGTACTAATTATCTTTAACACATTGTTCACTAATCTGTTGTGTGAGACGACCTGTTATGACTCAGTACTTAGACGTTAAACTGGTAGTAAAATGGTAGTTGACCTCAATGTCGGTAGATAAGAATGACCTCAATGTCGGTAGTAAGAAAGTATTTGACCTCAATGTCGGTAAATAAGAATGACCTCAATGTCGGTAGTAAGAAAGTATTTGACCTCAATGTCGGTAGATAAGAATGACCTCAATGTCGGTAGATAAGAAAAGTATTTAACTTTAATGATTGCAAAGCCCCATCGCACTTGTCCGTACAACTTTGTCGTTCCGTACCGCACACTCTGGAGTATATCTTCACAATGGTAATAAAAAGCGCGTCTTGGACCGAAAAGATTTGCACGTGGGCATTAGTTGGCCAATAGAAATGCGAGATTTCCGTCGGAACCCGCCGGTTGACTGGCGTTGGTAATATAGATGGAACGCTAAACAATCATTAGCAATATGTCGAATGTAGGTGAAAAATAGACAGGTCGACTGTACAGCTGCTTCAAACTGATCGATAATTCATTCTCAATGTTTTAAAATGCATTTAAATATTCTTCGCTAACAGGTGTGACAAAGAGCGAATATATTGTGTGTCACTCCGACACATGCATGTATTTAATAATAAGGGAGCTGTTTGCTTATCGTGTCTAGAGTTGGAATGTGGTACAGGTCTGTCAAAATATGCAAATATGGTTTGATGTTGATTTGAGTATTTATATTATATTACTTGATTATGCTTATATTAGGCTCGGAAAGTATGTTTGAGATTGGTATATAGCGCAAATTACATGAAAGGAGTTATTGTTAATGATTAAACTGATAGATTATTTGGCTATTCTCGAACCGTGCCTATTTTGACGTGTTATAAATTGCATGAACATGTTTTGTAAGTTCTTGTGAATATAATAAGCGAATTATTAAGCGTGTTGTTAGTGGGATACGGGTACTGTTTCACAACACTGACAGAGTGGTCTGATTAGCTTAATTTACTAATCAGGCAGCTTTGATTGTCAGTTTGATTGCCAACTATACAGGGTGTTATGGAAATGCGGTATTATATTTAAATGGGTGACTCCTGGGGTGTCCTAGAGAGGCGCTACATTTTTTTTTAAATCGAACGTTTAAAAAGTGGGGTAATTCACCCCTAAACCTACAGGTGACTCCGCGGCACCATATGATATTATCCGGCGGAGCTGTCTGACAAACACATGTTCCTGCAATATTGCCAAACTTTGTAAAACTGTAGAACTTTTAGTTTCTTATAAAATTAATTATTTAGCTTACCTTAGGATACAAGGGAAGTAAATCGAGGATACTCTATGCTCACACTTTATGCTCTATACGTGCCCTGATAATAGTGTGGGACTGCCTAATAGCTATTAAGAAGTGAACTCAAAGTCACAGTCTACTCCTTGCTTGCTTATACCCACTAAAACTGCTTTGTCCTTTTCTTTCCAATCTCGGGATATGACCGGCATATCTAAACTAACTAAATCACTTAAAGAAACAGACAGACACCCACAAAACCACTATAAACACTACCGTACGCTAGAATAAACGCACATAGGACGTCCAAATTTCAGTGACAATCCGTAAACTATGCTTGCAGAAGCCACATGTCTCTTATCCAACCTAAAGGAATATTTTCTAAAAGTTCTGGCAGGTCGATTTGCAGGATATGTGGTCCTATTAGGTGATTATCAATAATACATATCGATATGTTCAAGAAAAACCTTATCTTCCTTCGAAATTAGTCAGGTACTTCGACTTGACTGTATATACCACTGTTGTAACCTTCTTGTAAAATAAAGGAAGTCTTGTAGTTTCAACTTTTTAACTTTTGTAGTACAGCGGCTAACGTGTTTGGATTTCTCTCTCCTCTATAACTCGCTGATTAAATATTCCATCTCGGGTAAAGCCGAGCTCCATGTATAGGGAATTTTCCTGTGCTGCTCCATAGCACAAGACCATGCCCGTTAGTCGATTGAAGTTCTTGGCATTTTGAGTTTGAATAGCCAATTTATAATATTCGAAAATAATTTATATCTCTCTATCGCACGCACATTTCGGCAAATACCAGAACTATTGCGCTGTTGCCAGTTTTGAAACTGGAACGTCGAAATTTTTCGCGCCAAAACATTAAATTGAAAATTCGATTAAAAATTATTAATTTTGTCCTAAAGCATGAATGAAAATTATACGGAAAAGTAATATTCAAAAGCCAATGACATAATTTATGAATATAATTTTATAAAACATCATCTTATAAAAAAGACGCCAGCAGGTGGCATCATTGTAGTGTTGTTGTGTAGTGATGCCATACAGAAAAAAAGAAGGAAACGAAAATGTCCAATCAAACTGCCCGAACTTGTTACGTTAAGTGGTTGAAGGGTCTGTTTGTATATTAATTATTTAGAGAAAATTGAGTTTAAAGTTTTTTTGTCACGGTCATCGCTACATATTACCTTCATCAACTTGTATATCTGTTATTTACCATTAGAACAATATGTAGTTGTAAAGAATTTTATGTTCATAAACCATCATCCATGTAAAAACTTAGATGGAAGCGTTTCTAACCAGCAAAAGTGTTGTGTGTGCGTTAATTAATGTGCATTTGTGTGTTGTTTTAAATAATACCGAAAAGGTAACAGAGCTTAAATAAAAAAAAATTTTCCCAGTGAACAACTGAACGTAAAAGCTTAGAAATGTACTTTGAAAAATAAACATCTTCTGTCAAGCGGTTATTGACATTCTAAAGAAATTTAACGACAACATTGCTAAAATTTCAGTGACGTTTTTGGCCATAACCTATCTCAATATTGCTTTTTTTACATATGGCTACAGATTGTTTACGTTTGGTCAGTAGTAACAGATGTGTTTATTTGGTTTTACATAAGGTGTTATAAGTCGGTTATTAATTGAAAGCGCCATTTTTGGTTATTTTTTTTTCAATTTCTTTTCATCTCAGAAATTGCCGGTTTAAATATAATACGTCATTTCCATAACACCATGTATTTGCTAACGTAATTTACTCGACAGTCAAAGTTGTGGTTAGTAAGTATT
Source organism: Barypeithes pellucidus (assembly GCA_963991005.1). Lineage (NCBI taxonomy): Eukaryota > Metazoa > Arthropoda > Insecta > Coleoptera > Curculionidae > Barypeithes > Barypeithes pellucidus. Next base: position 35,603,430 of record OZ022563.1, on the reverse strand, counting down.
GTAAATATCTTTATGAAACCTAAGATTATAGTTTCAACCTTGATAGAAAGTCATATAACATTAGGCAAAAAATCAATTGTTTTAAGATTTTTTTTCGATTTATTAAATAATACGCCATATTAATAATAATATATATTTACGAATTTATCCAATAGCATATAACATATACAGTATACAAACGCCATATTTGAATTAGAACTTAAAACAGATTAAATTTGAACACATATTAACAATAACCTATTCTTAAGGGAGGCCTTAAATTGGGAATAATTATGTTAAATCAAAAATGTAAACATGATCTGGTAACCTATTGATTGATTTTTCTGCAGAATCTAGACTCTGGTGACACTTGAAGGTACTCGAAAATTTATTGTAGCTAGCAACGTTGCAGAATCAATAAGATTATTAAATATTTTAAAGAAGGAACAATAATCAAGACAAAGTCTCGTATATTCAAGAGTAGACATATTTAATAGAGTGAATAGGTCCTCTTAATTAATATCTTCCTTTCAGATATTAAGTTTGAAAGCTATAAATAAAAAATTTTCTGCAAATATCTAATTAACATTAATATTAAATACTTTAAATTACAGAGACGAATCCTCCGTCCATAATTGGCCAAGGCCAGCAATCAGTTCTGCGATTTACAGGTTAGTATCTACTATTATACCATAAAATCATCTTGTAACATAACCACAAATCTTTTCAAAATAACCGATAGGTTAGATTCACAAGTTTTTTAAAAATAATGTGAATTGAATGCCGCTGTAATTATTAAATTAGTTTTCGATTGCGCCAAAAACATAAATCATGATAACTAGTTTCCCTTTTCAAAAACTCATAGGTTTCTATCTCGATAGAGTTAACTGACGGAATTCAATTAATGAATTAACATTTATACAGTATACAAACGTCATATTTGAATTAGAACTTAAAACAGATTAAATTTGAACACATAGTAACAATAACCTGTTCTTAAGGGAGGCCTTAAATTGGGAGTAATTATGTTAAATCAAAAATGTCAACATGATCTGGTAACCTATTGATTGATTTTTCTGCAGAATCTAGACTCTGGTGACACTTGAAGGTACTCGAAAATTTATTGTAGCTAGCAACGTTGCAGAATCAATAAGATTATTAAATATTTTAAAGAAGGAACAATAATCAAGACAAAGTCTCGTATATTCAAGAGTAGACATATTTAATAGAGTGAATAGGTCCTCTTAATTAATATCTTCCTTTCAGATATTAAGTTTGAAAGCTATAAATAAAAAATTTTCTGCAAATGTCTAATTAACATTAATATTAAATACTTTAAATTACAGAGACGAATCCTCCGTCCATAATTGGCCAAGGCCAGCAATCAGTTCTGCGATTTACAGGTTAGTATCTACTATTATACCATAAAATCATCTTGTAACATAACCACAAATCTTTTCAAAATAACCGATAGGTTAGATTCACAAGTTTTTTAAAAATAATGTGAATTGAATGCCGCTGTAATTATTAAATTAGTTTTCGATTGCGCCAAAAACATAAATCATGATAACTAGTTTCCCTTTTCAAAAACTCATAGGTTTCTATCTCGATAGAGTTAACTGACGGAATTCAATTAATGAATTTACATTTATACAGTATACAAACGTCATATTTGAATTAGAACTTAATACAGATTAAATTTGAACACATAGTAACAATAACCTGTTCTTAAGGGAGGCCTTAAATTGGGAGTAATTATGTTAAATCAAAAATGTCAACATGATCTGGTAACCTATTGATTGATTTTTCTGCAGAATCTAGACTCTGGTGACACTTGAAGGTACTCGAAAATTTATTGTAGCTAGCAACGTTGCAGAATCAATAAGATTATTAAATATTTTAAAGAAGGAACAATAATCAAGACAAAGTCTCGTATATTCAAGAGTAGACATATTTAATAGAGTGAATAGGTCCTCTTAATTAATATCTTCCTTTCAGATATTAAGTTTGAAAGCTATAAATAAAAAATTTTCTGCAAATATCTAATTAACATTAATATTAAATACTTTAAATTACAGAGACGAATCCTCCGTCCATAATTGGCCAAGGCCAGCAATCAGTTCTGCGATTTACAGGTTAGTATCTACTATTATACCATAAAATCATCTTGTAACATAACCACAAATCTTTTCAAAATAACCGATAGGTTAGATTCACAAGTTTTTTAAAAATAATGTGAATTGAATGCCGCTGTAATTATTAAATTAGTTTTCGATTGCGCCAAAAACATAAATCATGATAACTAGTTTCCCTTTTCAAAAACTCATAGGTTTCTATCTCGATAGAGTTAACTGACGGAATTCAATTAATGAATTAACATTTATACAGTATACAAACGTCATATTTGAATTAGAACTTAAAACAGATTAAATTTGAACACATAGTAACAATAACCTGTTCTTAAGGGAGGCCTTAAATTGGGAGTAATTATGTTAAATCAAAAATGTCAACATGATCTGGTAAACTATTGATTGATTTGCTGCAGAATCTAGACTCTGGTGACTCTTGAAGGTACTCGAAAATTTATTGTAGCTAGCAACGTTGGAGAATCAATTAGATTATTAAATATTTTAAAGAAGGAACAATGATCATCAAGACAAAGTCTTGTATATTCAAGAGTAGATATATTTAAGAGAGTGAATAAGTTCTCTTAATTAATATCTTCCTTTCAGATATTAAGTTTGAAAGCTATAAATAGAAATTTTTCTCCCAATATTTAATTAACATTAATATTACATACTTTAAATTACAGAGACGAATCCTCCGTACAAGGCCAGCAATCAATTCAGCGATTTCCAGGTTAATCAAATATACAGGGTGTTATGGAAATCACGTATTATATTTAAATGGGTGACTTCTTGGGTGGCCTAGAGAAGCGCTACATATTTTTTTTTTAAATCGACCGTTTCAAAAGTGGGGTAACAAAAACACTTACTCATAGATCAGTCCGCCCTACTGTACAATATTTCATCCAGACCCAATGGCAATGTTGCCAAACTTAATGTAAAACTGAAATTGCATATACATTATAAAAATTAATTATTTATCTACCTACTTGTATTTATTTTTATACCTAAAGAGTGAGGAAATCCAGGCACAAACAGTCAGTTTTTTTTTCTTTTTCATGGGAACACTCCTGGAAACACTTTATGCTCGAAACATCTAGATCTTGATAGCAACACAGAACACAATAATAGTGAAACAGTAACGATAGTTACTTTTTTTGAAAATACACTATCAGATTATTAGATTTTATTAAACGCGACGCGACGAAATTTGACTTGTTAGTCAGTGGCATCCCATATTTTCTGTCAAACGGCAGCTGTTGCGTCCAGAAGAAACTATCGGTCTTAAACTGAGCAATTTAGTTTCATTTCTCAACAATATTCATAGTTTATTTATGGACTAGCAAGATACACGAGTAATCCGAAAAATTATTACAAACACGAGTACCACCTGCAAAACCTAGCGGATTGCAGCGTGTGTATTGTGTTATCAATAAAATCAAGCGTATTCCGACGCTGTCTGTGTTAAACTGACGGCTCAGCTGTAGTAAGCCGATTGTGTGCCATTTAGTCATTTTGAGTTTTGAACGCAGGGTTGTTCCATAGAATACTTTTGTACCGAATTCGGTATACTTTAGAAGGTATTGGCTGCATTCAACAGAACCCATCAATTTATAAGCCGGTGACGTCACGATGCGCATTGATTTGTAGTTCTGCTGAATGCATTTTGTTGTCAGTTTTTTGTTTGGCCTTCTAAATATTTTCATCAAATTTTACATTTTATTCTGTGTGAAATGAATAATTTTATTCTCTAATTTAATTCTCTTCACTAACGAAGATCGTGTATAACATGTTTTCATAATTTTAATTCACGTCTTTCGTAATCACAAATCGCTTCTTAAATTCGATGGAAAAAATGGCGTCCGATTTCCCATCGATTTGTAAAATCCTATGATTTCTCTTGTTATGTAGGGCTGTTGAAAGTAACGACTTTTTTTTAAGTTCACTTTCTTGGTGAAGGTAACGACCTTTTTTTAAGTTCACTTTCTTGGTGAAAGTAACGACCTTTTTTTTCTTAGAACTGAACTAGTTTTTTAAGTTGGTATCCAGTGAAGTAGCGTCCTTTTTTTAGGCGCCGTTGCTGGTACATTTCTATAAAATTCGGTACAATTTTGCCGATCCAGCCGGTACAAAAATGTAAAGCTTGTTACAACGCAGTTTGAAGTAGTTTGAACGTTTCCTTAAGTTCGTTCGTCGTGTGTCTCATTCTTAAATTGAAGGAATTGTATTTGAAATGTGTTTAAACAAATAAATCTAAGCGAGAAAAAAAGGAACTAAAATTAATTGAAACAAAGTTCCCGTGTATTCTTACCATGTGAATAGCTGGTATTTGTGAGGTTATGTGAGAGGTTTTTTCCACTTCGATTCTGTGTGGTTTGTGTGAAATTATGAAACTAATAATTGTTTTTAAATAATTAAAGGTAAGAGAGCAGTTGGTGTTCGTGCAAAATATCGTATGTTGAAAACATTAACATTTAGAATGGTACGACATAAAGACATCTTGCAATGCATCTTGTTCACTAGACAAACATAGGACATTTTGTAAATGGGAAATAGCTTGTCACCTATTAGGTACAGACATTGTGATATTTTGCAGTTGTGTGGGCATTGTGAAACTATTTAACTTACGACACAAAACAATTTTGCCCTTTTTGTGACATATGACAGTTTGCACGAACACCGACGATGCATCTTAAATAAAATTGCATTTTTTTAAAATAGTTTGAAAGATAATAATTTAAAAGGTCAATGACGTTTGACCTATTTACTCCTGTACTTGTGACGAATTTTAAATTTTTATGTAATATTACAATCATTTGTTTTGCAAAACATTTTTCGCCGTCGGTTTTCTAGCATCATATTTGTTCATAAAAGATAGAATGAAAAATTGTTAAAATTATTATTAATTATTTTTTTTCTAAAGAGATTGGCGTGTAGATATCACAATACCGGCCGAAATATGCTGACGTCTTTTTACACTACAGACCTTTTATTTTATTGATTGCGACCGTCGTCAGTAGCGGCCATGTAAATTTTCAGATTTCATACAAAGTGTATAATTTCGCTTAATAACACTGGGAAACAAATTTCAACTTTTTTTTTGTTTCCTGAACAAAACCTATTTTTTTGGATTCAACTGTACCCAAGTAACTAAAAAATACCTATTAAAGATTTTAGTTGGCTCGCAAAAAAAAAAATCTCAATTATTTGTTACAAAATTTTAATTCATAGGCATATACAATGGACATACAAAATACAGATAACAATATATTGTTGGTTCAACAAAAGCAACTAAATAGCACATTTTTATCATTGAATCCAAAGTTTAGACACTCATTTTGCGCTTCTTAGCTTGCCTTTTGAAAGCAGCCTCTGGGGCATCTCTCGTAATAGTCCAGCAGTAGTCGGCTAACATCTCACAGTTCCATTTTCCCTGATATCTTCTTTCCATGTTCGAAATATCCTGGTGGAACCTCTCACCGTGTTCGTCACTTACAGCACCACAATTTTCCGGAAAGTAATCCAGATGAGAATCCAGGAAATGAATTTTCAACGACATATTACACCCTAGGTTTTGGTAACACAAAAGAAGTTGGGCAACCAGGTCTTTATAATTTTCTGCTTTTATGTTTCCCAAGAAATTTTTTGCAACCATTTTAAAGGCATCCCAAGCGTCTTTTTCCTTGCCTTCAAGTATGGAATCGAATTGCGCATCTCCGAAAAGTTTCCTAATCTGGGGACCCACAAATATTCCCTCTTTAATTTTAGCGTCACTGATTCTAGGGAACTTTTCTTTTAAATAACTAAAAGCACGGCCTTCTTTGTCCATTGCCTTCACAAAATTTTTCATAAGTCCCAATTTTATATGAAGTGGCGGTAGTAAAATCTTTTCTGGGGCAACTAATGGCGCGCTGGTCACATTTTTCTTTCCTGGCTCAAAAGACTCTCTCGGTGGCCAAATTTTCTTTCTGTAGTGATCCGATCGTGCTCGACTGTCCCATTCGCAGAGGAAGCAGCAGTATTTGGTATAACCTAGCTGCATTCCAAGCAAGATCGCCACAACTTTTAAATCCCCACAAATTTGCCATTTATATCTTTCATATTGTATGGTCTCAAGTAACAATTTCAAATTGCTATATGTTTCTTTCATATGGACTGCATGACCAATTGGGACTGAAGGCAAATTGTTTCCATTATGGAGTAACACAGCTTTAAGACTTACTTTTGAGGAATCAATGAAAAGTCTCCAGTCTTTTGGATCATAGTCCAGATTTAAAGCTGCCACTAATCCCTCAATGTCCCTACAGGCTACCAAATTGTTATCCATGTTAAAAAATGGTGTTAGGTTTTTCTGACGGCTTCGGTACACAGAAACTTTTACTTCATCTTCAAGTAAATTCCATTGTTGCAATCGAGAGGCCAATAGTTCTGCTTTTGTCTTGGGCAGTTCCAAATCCCTTATAAGGTCACTTAATTCACTTTGACTTATTTTGTGAGGCTTTTTACTTGGAAGTTCACAGACAAAATCGGAGTCTTGCGAGGTTGATGGGCCGGCGACATTTTCCGGTACACTACCGTTTGAATCCTCTTGATCATCATCAGAATGAAGGGTATATTCCTGAGGTGGATTAGGTATAGGCAACTCGTCACTATGAGGCACCGGGCGTATGGCGGATTGTAAATTTAGATACTGTATCGCAGACCTTTTTTTCTCTGAAAAGCCTTTTTTGATGGGAGGTGTCAAACAAAAGTAACAGTCAGTAACGTGGTCTTTCGGTTCTCGCCAGATCATAGGAACAGCGAAGGGCATCTTACGGTTTTTTCCACTTAGCCAGCCGCGAATGTTGGACGCACATTTGTAGCAGCAGATATGGGGAGCCCAATTTTTATCCTGGTCTCCAACTTTGCAGCCAAAATACAAGTGGTAAGCCTTTTTTATTAAAGGGCTAAGCGTACGTTTTTGTTTCACAAAAGTCATTTCACCACATATATAACAAAAATGATCCGGCTTATTTACACAAACTCGCGACATGTTGCTCAAAACTCTCTAATTTCTCAAATACGAACAGCTCTCGATCAACTGGTGGTTGAAATACAACTAACTAACAATTTAGGATTTATATTATATGTATTTAAACCTCTTATAAAGTACACCTGTTATAATAAATCCAGGTATTTCTCATTTAATGGTGAAATTTTCCCATATATTAAGGGCAGGTAGGTAAATTATCATAATTGGGATGGATCTATAAAACCGGAGCCAACTGAGCCTTTTGCAAGACAGATTGTTAATTAGTATAATAAAATAAGTAAGATTTTGCTATTTTGGTCTCGGAAACATTTTTGCTGTTCCCCAGTGTAATTAATGGTTATTTTTCTTCAATTTATTTTCATCTCAGGATTTGCCGATTTAAATATAATATGTCAGCTCCATAACACCCTGTATAGGGTGTCCTATTTAAAAAAATTAAATTAAAGCAGAGTTAAAATCGCTAAGTTGCCCAAGTTTTCTACGTTCAATAGTTTTCTAGGAAAAACTAATTTGCTTTGGTATAAATGGGTCCACTATATTTTTTTTAATAATCAATTCAGATTTTAAGAAACTTCTCAGAAATATAAAATACTTTATGTTTAGTCTTAATATTATGCCTCAAATTTACATTTTTTTAAACATATGATTTTTTTTAAGTAGGACATGACAGACATTAAAAAAAAATATTACTGGTGCGCATAAAATAAGAAACAAAAATTGAACGTTTATCGAACTTTCTCATAAATATGTCTCAAATTTTATTTTATTTATTATTATAACATGAATTGTTTCATTGAAGCAAATGCTCATTTATTTTATTATGAGTCGATTTTTCTTATAATAGATTTTAGCATCTATAAGTAATTTTAGAAATTTTATGAATTTCATCGAATTTTTACAAAAATGTTTAAATTTATCGTTGAAATACCCTTCTAATGCTCCACCTGGATTTTCGTTAGACTGTACATTTATTTCGCCCACTTTCTGTCAATATTTAATTAACATTAATATTAAATACTTTAAATTACAGATACATATCCTCCGCCCACATATGGCCAAGGCCAGCAATCAACTCAGCGGTTTTCAGGTTGGTATCTACTTTTATACCATAAAATCATCTTCTAACCTAACCACACATCTTTTAAAAATAACCGATAGGTTAGGTTTTTTAAATATAATGTGATTTTTACTGCGATTTATAAATTGAACACAGCTGTAATTACTAAATTAGTTTTCGCTTGCGCCCAAAACATAGATCATGATAACCAGTTCCTCTTTTTAAAAACTCATACGTTTCTATCTCGATAAAGTTAACGGACGGAGTTAACGTCATTAAATTATGTAATCAGAACTTCTCATTTTTTCCTGAGACAAATCTTAAAATATTTCAGAAATTATAACATTTAGGTATAGAACATATTGTTCAAGGGTTATTAAATATATCCATATTTACGTTTATTTCTTTCAAAATAACAAATTATCGGTATCGGTATTGGTAAAAGGGTACATAAAAACATCATAAAATATCTATTTACAATTTCACTGACTGAGCGTACCTACTTTCTAAATTTTAATCCCTTAAACAAAAAATAGTTTTGCACAAACCTTTTTCCTATTTCCATTGTCAATTGACCGCCCCGATAATGGTATTTAAATATTCATCTCTCTTAATTAAATCCTGTGCGATGATTGGTCGGAGGTAATGTTGGAAAGAACCCCGTATGATACGGAACCCCGTATGACACGGACAACAAAAATAAGATCAGTATTATACCTGTTCACTTTTCTTAGACCCACGGTCGGTGGTTCGTCAGTTCGTCAGTTATAGTTTCAAATCAATTTTCTATTCCGTCTTGTACCGCAAACTACCTCTTTTCCTATTTTTTTTTCAATTTCAAGCGTTCGACACAGCGTATTTCTCTAATAAAATTTCCATTTCTTTTTTTATATCATAGAGTATCTGTATACGTGGAGTTCATTCTCTGTGAATTTAAATATAGTTTGGTCAATATTAAGTTCTAGAAATTAACTTCATAGTGTGGAAACGGATGAATTATTATTGGGCTGTGTCCTAAATATTAGTTTTGTAATTACTCGAGCGACAAACCGCTTGATCACTCGATTATTGAAATAACCGACATCGCTCGATTATTAAAAAACCGCTCGAATTATCTATTCAGGCGAAAACCGTCGCCCGTAACTTATTATCTTTCACTCGATACCCGCGCTTCGCTTGCCGCCGACGGAATTTACCGCTGTAGCGTGATCGAATTAAAAAACTGCTCGTATATTCAAACAGTTTTTCGCTCGATAGGAAATACTCTAGTTTTAAATTCAGGCGAATAACCGAACAATATCAACTGTTATAATGACCATCGTTTTACATACCGCGCGATCCGAAAGCTGGCTAGCCAGCGGCGTAGTTTAGGTCTCCGATTGTAAATATTAAAAAATTAAATGATATAATTTTCAAATTTTTATTTACTATAAACTCGAGAAAACTTCTCAAAAATAACATAATAATAGAAATTCTTAATGAAAAATAACAAAACGAACAAAATTCTTAACAACATATATAGAAAAATTCGTTGGTTATGTTATAGTAAACATTTTTAAATCGAAACAGGAACTTTTTATTATTAAACTCAAGAAGACTTCTTAAAAATAACATACATTATAGAAAATGTTAATGGAAAATAAGAAAACGAGCAAAATAGTTAACAAAACATAGGTATCGAGAAATTTTTTGGTAACCAAAAGTAAACATTCTTAAATTTAAACAGGAACGTTTAGGTAACTATAAACATGAATTTAAAAATATAATCACCTACTTTCTTATTTTGCCAGTCGCGTAACTAAGCCTAAATTTTTGAAGGGCACGCAGTGGGCACCTGATAATTTAAAGTGGAAGAATTTGACGACCATTTTAAATATCTACTAATTTTATGCTCGTAGATCGAAATAGATGTGAAGAAAAATAGCTCTTGGTAATACTTTTTGTTTTAAAAAAGCACAAGAATAAACCCGAGAAATAAATACATATTTGGGTGATTTTTGCAGTTTTTTTGTTTGGTATCGAGACACGTGGTAAAAATGCATTATTCACAAATAAATAAATTTCTGGAATTTTGTTGGTGACACTATAATTTTTTAGCGAAACCTGTGCCTGCTAAATACCCTACCTGATCGCATGTAAAGGGCTAGGCAGCCCGTTAAGCAGTCGGTGACGTCATCGCTTGGTAAATTGGAATTTCAGGCGATTCACTCGAGCGATTAACTCGATTATTAAAATCGCTCGAGTATTAAGTACTCGATTATTAAAATCATCGGTTTTTCCCAACACTACTAAATATCCCGTATATTTAAATATAAGGGTCAGCAGTTCACGGCAGTGTTTCCTTAATCGACCACAACCTGCAGAAATGCCCTCCAGTTAGTCAAATTGTAAGGACCAAGAGCACCCTTTCTAATGCTTTACCTGGATTTTCGTTAGACTGTACATTTATGTCGCCCGATTTCTGCCAATATTTAATTAACATTAATATTAAATATTTTAAATTACAGGGACGTCCATATATGGCCAAGGTCAGCAATCAACTCAGCGATTTCCAGGTTAGTATCTGCTTTTATAGCATAAAATCATCTTGTAACAAACCCGAACAAACCTTTTAAAATAACCGATAGGTTAGGTTCACAAGTTTTTTAAAAATAATGTGATTTTTACTGCGTTTTATAAATTAAACGCAGCTGTAATTATTAAATTAGTTTTCGCTTGCGCCAAAAACATAGATCATGATAACCAGTTCTTCGTTTCAAAAACTCATACGTTTCTATGTCGATAGTGTTAACTGACGGAATTCACTTGATTAAATTATGTAATCAGAACTACCCATTTTTATCCGAAACAAATCTTAAAATATTTCAGAAATTATAAGATTTGCTCTACAAGACAAATTTAACAAAAAAGGAAGATATTTGGAAGATACATGCATGTTCCTAAAAATATATAGGCTGTCCTATTTAAAAAAATTAAATTAAAGCAATTTAAAATCGTTAAGTTGCCCAAGTTTTCTACGTTCAATAGTTTTTAAGAAAAAACGAATGACTAAATGGCTTATTATATTTAAACCATCAAATCCTGAGATGAAAATAAATTGAAGAAAAATAACCATAAATGGCGCTTTGAATATTAAGCGAAATATACACTTTATATGAAATCTCAAAATTTACGTGGTCTCTCCTGAGGACCTTCGCAGTCAATAGTTAGTTTATTGAGGCAGTCTCGAGTTTCAAAAGAGCTTAGCGCATTATAGGCGGTGTTGTCATATTGCAACACAGAATTTTAAACGCACGTGTTCGGTTATTGACAACAAGATGTTTTTCACGCTCGTTATCATTTGTTTTTCAAACTTTTTAGGAAAAAAAAACTACAATTTTAATACTCTCATACCTGCGATCTTGAAAATAATCCGTTTTATATTTAAATTCCATAAAGAAATAAAACACAAAAAGTATGTTCCTCTACAGAATCAACAGTAGATAATATCACACAAATTTGAAATCACAATAGTATTTAGATATTCCATTTAAAAAAAAGTATTTAGAGTTTCTCTAGGACACCCAAGGGGTCACCCATTTAAATATAATAAGTCATTTCCATAACATCCTGTATATTTTTTAATAATCAATTCAGTTTTTAACAAACTTCTCAGAAATATATAATACTTTATTTTTAGTCATAATATTATGCCCCAAATATATTTTTTTAATTTTTTAAGTAGGTCATGACGCATATTAAAAAAAACAATTACTGGTGCGATTAAAATAAGAAACAACAATTGAACGTTTATCGAACATATTTCTCAAATTGTTCTCCATTATGCCTTAGACATGTTTCACACATAGTTATTATTTATTATTATAACAGGAATTGTTTCTTTGAACCAAAAACTAATTTATTTCATTATCAGTCTCACGATTTTTCTTATGATGGATTTTAACATCTACAAGTAATTTTAGAAATTTTGTGAATTTCATGGAATTAATATAAAAATATTTAATTTTACCATTGGAATACACTTCTGCTCCACCTGGAATTTCGTTAGACTGTACATTTATGTCGCCCACTAACATTAATTAACAGTAACATTAATATTAAATACTTTAAATTCTTCTTCTTCGAGTGCCTATTCCCTGTGGATGTCACGTTGTTCCAAATTACTTTATTCACTGCCGCTCTGAATAGAGCTGTTAATGTCACTCGGGTCCATGTTCGTAAATTTCGCAGCCAGGATATTCGTCTGCGTTCCACTGATCCTCGACCCTCTATTTTCCGTGTAGCATGAGTTGAAGAAGGTGGTACTTTTCACCTCGCATGATATGCCCGAAGAATTCCAATTTTCTACGTTTGACACTTGGTAGGTATGCCAGTTGTCCACCGATGCGATGCAATACCGCATCGTTTGACACGTTGTGTATCCACGGGATTCTGGGTATGCGGCGATAGCACCACATCTCAAATGCATGTATGCGCCACTAGAGTCTACCTGCAGCCAAAACCACATGGCATCGCGCAAGCTCTAACTCTCTTTTACCTAATCTCGGACCTAATACGAAAGAGACAAAGCGGCAAGTGGTTTTTGGAACTGATTTTCAGTTGTAGTTTGTAGTCGGTCTCTGGTTTATAATGAATGGATAATAAAAAGTGCATTGAATGTGTACTAGTTTTTGTAAAAAGAGGTGGTTTAATTGCACATATTAAAAGAAAACACCAACATAAGTAAAATTTAGTAAAGTTGTTTTACTATCGGGCTTTGCATAGAATAGTTAGTTTTTAAAGTAGGGACTTATTTTTGAAAAATACAACTTTTTTGCTAGTATTCATAATGTGACCTTAGTAGATTGTTATTATAATAACTCTTGCCAAGAATGTGATAAACAATTCATAAATGAAAGAAATTTTATTGCTCATAAAAAACACACAACATTGTATTTGTGATTTTTAAAAATTCGACAAGGAAAAAAGTCATTTTAAGAATGCACATGATATTTTGGTAGATGATCAAGAGCTAGAGTTCAATGACATCCAGGACTTTTTTGTATGGAAAACCGAACAAACCCAAACTGAAAAAGAAAATCATTGTACTTTTGTTAAAAATCGTTCGGCGTATATGAATAAGAGTTTAAAAAAAACAGATTATTATTGTCACCGCTCAGGAAACTACAGAAACACCGGGCACAGCAAAGACATATCAACAGGGTAGCTGTAAAATTAATGGATTATGCCCTGCGTCTATAAAAGTACATGAATAATGGCACTTGCAAAGTTAGTTATTCAAAAACTAATATTGGTCATGAATTTCACTTGGGGCATATTAATTTAACAGATACTGAAAGAAAAAATATCGCAGTTAAAATTTTCTTAAAAGTGCCCTTTAAAATGTAAATATTTCTTAACACAGTGCTGAGTCTCAAGTCGTTGTGCGCAAGGTCACTAAAGGTCTGAACCATTCCTTTCTTCCTTGTCGATTTTAGAATTAGCGCTTGCGCGATGCCATATGGTTTTGGCTGTAGGTAGACTCTAGTGTATGCGCTTACATGAGGCATCGGAAAGGGTCCACGCTTCTGCCCCATATAGGAGGGTTGAGAGTACATAGGAATTTAAAAATTCTTATTCTCACATGATTGCGAAATGCGGCGTATGTGAAAGAACAAACTTAATGAAAGTGAAGTGAGCGAATTGGAAAGACAGATGAGTGAACTAAAAATTAGATTAGAATTAGCTAAGAATAATGTTAATAAATATAGGCTGAAAATAGAGAATAGTTTAATATAAGTTAGAGTATAGGTTTATGTAAATAGTAATAAGTAAATGTGTTTAGTAGGTTAAGATTGTACATATATATATATAAATAAGTAATAGTAAGAGCAATGGGTGTATATTCTAAATATTGTAAATAAAATATGTATGTATGTACATAGTTGTGTATGCAAATATAAATTCCACCTTATATGTTTTCTTTGAATTAACTTCACAACATTTCTAAACCCTAAATAAATAAGTGAAATAGTTAGGTTAGATTTAGAGAAAAAAACCAGAAATAGAATAACAAAACTCTCTCATTAAACTCATGAGTAATATAGATAGGTTAGATTTAGAAAAAAAACACCACAAAGATAATTAAATATGATGATTGAATGATTTCTCAGAAAATTTGTATTCTTTATAAACCTTCTATAACAAGTACAATTGTTTCATAGTACACTGGAACAAATAGTATTTTCGGAATAAAATTGGATTTTTTGAGAAAACGCTTTGATATAGGTATAGGATAGTAAATACTATTTATAAAGAACAACTAATTTGCCATCAAATTAAACAAAAATATACAGGATTTTTCATTTAAAATAAAAAAGTTTTTAATGGTTGAATTATTTGACAATGAAGCTTAAATTGTGACCACCCTGTGCATTTTCTGGCGAATTTGAAATATTTTTGAGACTTGATGATGTTTTAGCTATTCGGTGATAATAGAAGAATATAATTTTTAGTCCAAGAGCTAAGGTAAAAAAATTATAAGGATTATTTCATCGTCATGCATTTTCCAAATAATTACAAAAAGTACAGATATCTCAAAAACTAACAGAGTCTGACAAAAATATGTTCTATAAAATGTGCTTAGTATTTAACGCTTAATCGAAAAATGTAATAAAAATTACCATGTTTTATTTAAAATACAAAAGTTGGCAGCTACTTCCGGTATAACCGGAAATGACAAAAACATGTGAATATTTCAGATAAAGAGAACATATCGATAAACCTAAATCCCCAAAGTTTCAGAAAGATATATTCAATAGTTCTCTAGAGAGATTTAATGCAAGCTCGTCGTGAATCACCCTGTATAAACTTTTGTCGAAAAATGATCGCAAATACCTAAAAAAATTATCAAAATTTTTCCAGTGACCCATACTTTTTCAAAGTGTCGTACAAAAGTTGGTCAAAGTTGACATAAAAAATATGATTCCAGTACTTCCTGATGAAAGGAATATTTGTGATTATAACGCATTTTTGTCGAAAAATGAACGCAAATGCCTTAAAAAATTATCAAAATTGAAGTGTCTGCGCATTACGGAATTCGGCCAACTAGCGCAAATTTTATTAATGGGTACTTCTTGAAGAGATCTAGATAAATATAAGCCTTTTCGAAAAATGGAGGAAATGCCTTTAAAAAATTATTGAAGTAAAACGAGACTTATAAAACTATAAATGGTTTTAAAAAAAAATTGAAAAAATGTATGCATTATATGAAGAAATATTTCAGCAACATTTAAATGTATATATAACCAGGGATTGTTAGGAAGAGCATCTTTTATCAATATGAGTTCGAACAGGTCAGAATTAATCTATTTACAAAAGATAAAGAAATGTTTACAGCAGAAGAGAGAGCAAGGGGAGAATTGGAAGATTAATATGTATTGGTACGAATGGCGTACAAAGAACGATAAAAAGTCATCTATGTCGGTACCACCTCAACCAAGACCTCTTTCACCGGTGTCTGAACCAGCACCGGTGCTCGAGGTGTTGTTCGAGGCAGTTGAAGAACCCCACAGATGAAGCAAATTTTTCTAGGAATGTTATTCAAAATTTCCATAATAATCATGTGTGGGCGAACGAGAACCCCCATGCCATAACCGAAACCCATTTCCAACAGCAATTTTCGATTAATGTATGGGCAGGAATCATTGGTAATCATCTTATCGGCCCATTTTTTCTGCCAGTACGCCTTGATGGATAGTCTTACCTACATTTCCTCCAAGAGGAACTACCTGTGTTGCTTGAAGATGTACCAATTTCGTTAAGGAATCAAATCTGATACATGCACGATGGAGCTCCTGCTCATTTCAGTGTAATTGTTCGCGACTATTTACATACGGTTTATCTTAATCGTTGGATAGGTCGCGGAGGACCGCAGCAATAGTCAGCAAGATCCCTGATCTCAATAGTTTAGATTTCTTTTTGTGGGGTCATCTTAAAACTTCGATTCAAAACCAACGTGAATCGCTTTCTGCGTACACACACCACTCCCAGAGTGCCCTAAAGGATTTTTCCTATAGTGCTTGTGCATGATCATAAAAAAACTCTGGTGTATAAAACTCCAATTAACAGTTTAGAAGATTTAAGAGAGCGAATAGTTACCTCCTGTGGAACAATAAGGAATACGCTGGGAATACTTGAACGAGTGGGCAATTCGATGCGAAGACGGGCGGAAAAACATGCCTTTTAAGTGAAGGTGGCCATTTCCAAGAATTTTTATGAAACAAAATTTATCATTAATTATTTTATCAATGTTAATAATACTGAGTTTCAATATGAATCTAGTGATTTTAATCAAGAACGGTGCGTCTGGCAAGCAAAACTCAAGAGACTATTTTCATGTAGAATGAACCAGGCTAATCAGAAAAATTATCCACATGAAAAAATGTCAATGGCGTACCATCTTTTTTGTAAAAAATATCAGAAGACATGTTTGCAGGGACCAATTCAATTACTTTTCTAACTCAAAATTATGGTTCTATATCCTATTAACACTCCTATTAACACATACTAAAATTGAAAATAATTTCTAAGGTACTTTCGGAGATATAAAAAATAATCATTTAAGAAATAAATATTCAACACCCTGTAGCAAAAAATTTAAACCGTTGTGGACATATGTTCATATGAACTTTTATTTATAAGATGACCTAAAGAATCACACCCTAAAATATTAGAACGTCATTAAGGAACACCTGTATACAAAATTTAGCACAATAATATAGTCACTGTGTTATTATTTATATTATAATATTTAAAAATAAATTTATTACTAATTAAGCACCAAAGACGATAATTATATGAACGAAGTGTACATTAAGTGGTAATAAAAACACTATAAATCATAGGTTGGTGATAGTTCATATATCACATATCAAACCGAGTTCAAACATAGGTTATTATAATATAAAATTAATATTAAACTTATGAAAACTATTTAAAAGTTTTTGTTTTAGTTCTCAAAATAGCGCACAATACAGAACACTCAATTCAAATGACATATCGATCGGTAAATCAAGTTTGTTTTTGACATGTTAAACTGAAGAGAAAAAACAATGGAATGGCGTTTAGAAAATTGCCTCTTTGTTCCTCTATCACCGACTCTACGCCATGGATACGGTTTTGTTCGGGTTGTGTTTTATGTAGACGCTGGAAGCAAGATACAACGCATAACGCATAACTCCGAAAGAGGGCGAGAGTAACCGAACAAGCGAAGAAGGTCGCTTCTGATTCAAAATATTTACCGTGCCAGTCAAAATATTTTACAAAGAAATTCTATAACGGTTTTTTTTAATCACAGTAAAGTGCATTCCTCCTCCGGCATATACAAGGTGTAACAAATTCGTCATTCACCCTTGGGAGATATGAAGTCGGTTAAATTATGACAAAGCTGCGTAAGTATGGCCCAATAATATGCTACAAATATATTTAAAATAAATACAGGTGCTTCCAAAATATCTGAAAAAATCTAAAATTTTCTGGCTCGTTTCTTATTCTTTCCTGACTGTTGTTCGAAGAGATGTTCAAAAATAAATTTCTCTTCCTCATTTCTACTTTTTATTCTCCAAAAGATGGCATCATCAGACCTTTAATGCGATGTTTCGTCTTTGGGTCACTATTATCAACTGCATTTTTTTAAAAAAGTTTTGGCCTGGTTTCCTGGCTTAAATTGTGAAAGTGGAACTAAACTACGTTCAGCGGTATACAAAACATACACCGACGTTTTTTCCCTAAAATTGACCATCTTCATTAATTTACCCCGACTACGTGGCTGTACTTTACTTTTGTTTCGAAGAAACTGGAGATTTTTAAATTATTATTGGTATTTCTGTCCTTAGGTACCACTACTGTTTTTTTTATTTCAAACTAACTGATTCTTAAAGCCAGATATTTTACAAAAGGCATTAAGTTCTACAGTATCGATTTAAACCGAATTTTTTTAAACAAAAGTATATTACGAAAGTACTAGGGGCATTTTAATGAAGAAGGTCAATTTAAGGAACAAAACGTTACGAACAAAACCAGTAAGTGTTGTATATCGCTGAACGTAGATTTAGTTCTTCTTTCATAATTTAAACAAAATAGTCCATGCCCGTTCTTAAAAAAATTAGGTTGATGATGGTGACCCAAAGATACAGCGTCGCATTAAAGATCTGATGATGCCATCTTGTTTTGGAAGCCCCTGTATTTATTTTAGATTTTTTTGCAGCATATTATTTGCCCATAATTACGCAACGTTTCCCGAACTTAACCTACTCCGTATCTCTTACCGTTGCCGAAATACCAATGGTGAAGCACGAATTTGTTACACCGTGTATAAAGATTAATGACAGAAAATAATTTTTTTAAAGGGTTATTTAATTGTCAATATAAAGTAAATACTTCTAAAATACCAAAGTTTCTTCTAACAAGAATAAAAAATATCCAAGAAAATTGTTGCTAATCTCAAGAAATAAATTTTGCGCTTACAGGTATAAAATATTCTATCTCAACTATAATATTATATATTGAAAATTTCAAATTTTTCCCCCAACCGTACTAGTGGCGTCCTAAAATTTGAAAAATTATTTTCTCCTAAAATTTGAAAAATTATTTTCAGACGTTTTTCGGATTTTGCATTGAAACACTTTAAAATTCTTACCCTTTATAATTTTACAAAACTCTTTCCTCAGTATTTAGACTTGAGACTTTCTGCCAATCTTTCATTAATATTAAGTATTTTTTGTTTCAGCCGACACGAAATCTCAGTTCACATATGACCAGCCCTCTGATCAGCAACGTTTAGGTATAGTATATACTTTATACTTAAAAGAAATCGTCTTACAACATAACAACAAATTTTTTAGTAAGTAATATAACAGAAATTTCTTATCAGCATTATGTCATTGTATGGTTTGGCACAAATCGCCTAAATAGGAATTAATTAATTAAAAACCCTATCTTTTCATTAAGTGCGGCAATAAAAGTCAAGAACAATTTTTATATTTGCCACTCTGTGCACTTCAGTTGTATAAATTATTGCACTAGTAACCATTCAAAAACGACTTAGCAAGGAGAATGGCGGTTTTAATTAATTGCTCTATTTTCCAAAAATAATATTGGGTTTGTTCGTTTGGTTGTTTCTACTAGATAACGTCAAATTCCGGAAATTCCTACTTTTAAAACCGCAGAACTAGCGCTACAAGTTCAAGTAGCCACGGTGGCACTGAAAATGTCACTGCCATATTACAAAATATTTACAAATTTACACTAAATTATAGGTAACTTCTACTTTTATGAGATGTTAGGTATTTATAGTAAATTTCCGATGTTATATTACGAAATATTTGTAAATTTCTATTGAAATATTACATATTATTTTTAATTTTAGTTTTTCCACATGGAGCTTATCGTCATAGACTCGTATTAGATGGAAGGCGTACGCTTTGGTGTTGCTCGTTTGGGTTTCAATAGCGAACTGTATACGAGGCGTAGCGACGCGGGTTCGTCGAAGCAGTCAAGCTGTAATACGCCGGTCGTACAGCGGTGCCGGTGCCTTTCAGTACGCTTAGCGGAGAAGAACACGTTTTCTCTATACAATGGCCGATCAAACTGTAAATCGTGTAAAATATTTGGAATTTAAGTCATCTTCTGATAACTCTTTGGCGGCAATAAATAACTTTTGACTACCATTTTTGTAGATATATGGATGAACCCAAAATTTCCTACGTTTCTTCTTGTTCTTACGGTTATGAAGATAATTTAACAAAACTAGGTGCTCTTCTTCACTTTACATCTTCACAGTGTAAACACGGAGGTCACACTACTGATAAAATAGAATAAAATCTATTTATTTGTGAGACTAATCGGCTCTGCATGACCAATCTTTTACGGGTCTAGGACGATAAGCTTCGTACGCAGACGTAGACGCAGACGTAGACGAATCGTCGCTGCAAGACGAATCTTTTACGTGTGCAGAAGACCCAAATGGCATAACGAATTGATACTCGACAATTCAAAATTTGACGGTATGCTGCCGTCTGCCGGTATCGTGTCGGTGCCGTGCTGTGTCGGTATCGCGTAGGTGCCGTATCGTTGCCGTCTCTGTTTCATGTAGGTAAATGTAAAAACGCCTGATGTTGATGATTATGATAATAATCATTATTATTTTGTTAAAGATTTTATGATCATTAATTCAATAAAAGTATTTTCTGATCGTAAAGTATGAACATCTACTAGTGGTGTACATCAATCATTTAGAGGAGATCGAATCAGTCATTTGCCGATTTCAAAAATATCCGAATCTTTCAAATCAATCATTCAATCTAACTTTTGTATTATGCATACATAGCACACCAGTGATGAGTCTCAATACGTATCGGTCTGTTCACCGCTTCCGTTTAGCGAACGATTACATCATGCAAAACGATTGATTACGCATTCTGATATTTTTATGATATAATGTAATGCGGATCGGTTGATAATGTTTTAGAATATAGTCACCTTTATTCAATACACAAAGTACCTATTGTATTTCCTTCGAGAGTGCCGAGTATTTCGACGCCATCCGATAACATCGAAATCAATATCTGTATTTGTCAATGTTTGTTTGTCTCTGTTGCTTTTAGTGTGGATGTTATTCATCTCAGTACTTCCTATCGGTCGTTCTCCGTTAGGGTGTGTTTATGTTAGAGCTGCGATACACGAAACCAGCGCCGTTTTCAGGATGGCAAGGTGGAACTAACGCGATGGTGTGATATAGTCTAAATCAGGTCAAGTACAGTACGTTTCACGAAAATTGGATACGACTTAATGATTTCCTGGGTCGGTCCCATTGTGTCGACAAGAGCTTGGCAATAAACAAGTGAAGTATGAAGGGACGGACTAAGGAAAACAAGTAATGATATGATTATATTAATGTAATCAAATGAAATAACAATTTTTTTTAAATATTATTAGTCATATTTATTTACATTTATAATGTCATTCTATAGATAGTTCTGTTTCGCTATCGCTATCCTCATCAAAATTAATTATAATTGGATTAATTATACGATCCAGGCTAATATACGAATTTTTACAACTACCTGGGGGAATATCATTAAAGCATGTTCGTATTAATTCTACAACACTAGAACTTAAAGTCGGAGAAATATTTTCAGACCTAACCAGTGATTTTAACTGGTGCCACATATGCTCTATGGGGTTAAAAATGCAATAATAGGGTGGAAGCCGTAGCACTGTATGTCCAATTTCTTCTGCCAATGTGTCACAAACATATATTTTTTTTATACAAAATATCTTTAAAACTTTTAAAATATCCCTTTTTTATAACTTTCTTCAAAATATATATCATTCGCCGCCATGTAGTTCTGAATCTCCAATTTTGTATTATTTGAGCTTGGCGCTTTATGTAATTGGCGACTGTGATAGCTCGCATTGTCCATTACTATCACGCTATTCTGAGGAATATTTGGTAAAAGACAATTCTTGAACCATTCCTCAAAAACTAACAAATTTTACCACAAAAAGATATTTAAATATAAATTAAGCAACCTAACCTACCTGATTTGCCTATATTTAATTATAATTATTACAATCCGGTCCTTTCCACATAATAATAACAAACGGTCATAAATAATGGAATGGCCCAGGTACTTTTACTGCAGTCATTAAGTTATATCCATTTTTCGTGAAACAATCTTTACAAAGAACAGATTTAAAATTATTGTAACTTTAATAATACATGGGTCAATGCTTTAACGAGCGTTTAAAGACCACTAGAGGTAATTATAGTTTTGTTTCCTTGGCCGTTTTTTTTTTTTTTAATTATAAATAGTTTGTTTTTGGGATTCGGTCACTTTGAAATGAAATTGCAATTGGTTAACGTTTCGGTTTATTATAATAAACCATCGTCAGAACTATTTGCAATAAAGAAAAAAGGCGTATAAATAAAAGAAAGAAGCAATATTTTTGATGGTGTTAATGACAAAATTCTTATTTTATGTTAATGTTAGTTTGTATAGAATGAAATGAAAAATATATAAATGAATACACCTTTTTTTTGATGATCAAACACAAGCACTATAGGAAAAATTCTTTAGGGTACTCTGGGAGTGGTGCGTGTGCGCAAAAAGCGATTCACGTTGGTGTTGAATCGTTGGAGGTTATATTCGATGGGAAAAACGACCTCGGGAAGGTCGTTCCATAAGGATGAAGTCCTCCAGATGAAAGAATTCTTAAATAATGAAGTTCGAGGAGTACTAATCTTAGCCACATATGGATGGGCGGCAGTAGTTCGTCGTGTATTTCTGCTATTCGCCGCTCTGGGCGGAATTAAGAGGGTAAGGTCAGCCGAGCACTTTCCATGAAAATATCAGTAAAAGAGAGTCAAATCCCCAACCTGTCTTCGATGTTCTGGGCTGTCGAGGTTCTTTTTTTTATTTTTTTTCTCTTTATTCATGTTTATATAAAGTATTTGTATTTACATTTGTAAGCCATATTTAATTAAAATTTAATATAAGATACTTATTTATAGTTTACATTGAAAGTCATATGTTCTAGTCTAATAGGTTTCCTAAAGTGATAATTAGGTTGGGATCTAACTTATTTAATCTAGTATACTTTGTTTTTATTAACTATTTGTAATCGCTAAGGGTGGCATTAACACCATTGCTTAAAATATATTCTATGGTTTCTATTGCAAGATACAGAGTTCGATGGTTTTGTCTTTTGGTGTTATTGCGTTTCCGTTAGTTCTTCGCGGTTCTTCGTCAATTCGTGGTCCCCAATCATATGAATGGCCCTCCTTTCGATGGAATTCAGTAGCCGAAGAGTATGTTTGGGTGCAGAGCTCCAGACATGAGAGCAGTACTCAAGTGATGGTCGAATCTGGGCTGTATAGTGTCAAAAGTTGTTGAGGTGTACAACTCTCACTCACTTAGACTAAATTTGATAACATTTTGTCTTGTGGTTGAGTGGATATGAACTAACTTAGTTATATAAATTTAGTAGTAAGGTAGGTTATTACATAGCACCAATTCTGGTGCTATGTATTACGGCCAGTGGGTGACCTTGAACGTCCGTTGTCGTCGTCGTCGTCGTCGTCGTATCTTTTGACATTTTTCCGGTTGCGAATTTTTTGCGAGAAAACTATCAGAGTCGAAACGACAAAACTTTCTGGTTTTAATTTTAGATAGTGCGCGCGTGTTGTCTCAAATTTTACAATATACAGGGTGAACCGTTTCGAAGTTATTAAACGTCAAAGTCGACTTTTCGGCGATTCCCGTTGAAATCCATTTCAAGTCGCAAAACTCAATTTTTTCGATTTAAATTTTCGGAGTGTGGAGTGGACCGGTCGCTACAGAACCCTATTGAAACTGGGTAACGTACGACGATTAGAAGTAATTTAAAAGAATTTTTGAAAGTCGAAATTTGGCAAAAAAGGGTCATTTCGGGTACCGAATAGCTCGAACTCTCGGGTGCGTCCGAGCGTCTCGCGGTTTAAAATTTAAGATTTCCCATCTCAAAAACTAGGTGCCATCAATACATCTATCTATACCTAAAGTTATTAGAAGATGGGAAAAATTTGAAAATACTGAACAAGTTGATATTTCGGGGTAAAAATGGACGGTTTTTCATTTTTTTCGAGGTAAAAACGGCTTTTGATCGAATTTTAGTTGACGTTACCGGAAAGATCTAGGTAATTCACATTCGATACGTATATTTTGCTTTCTTCGATTTAAATACCGAAATTACTATTAAAGAATGAATTTTAGTTTTTTGGAAATGCAAAAGTTTGTCACTGCTACACTTAATTTCGTCTATACGCTTTCCTATTTAACAGTTTCCATATTTTTTTGCTTTTTCGTCAAGCGGAATGATGGTACTTTAAGATTAATACCAAGAGCGCGTTTCGAATTACGATCTAAAGGATTAAAAAAAATTAAGTATATCCATTTTCAACCATTTTTCACTAAAAGATCGGTTTAGTCACGAATAACTCCTACAAATATCATTTCGGAGAGTTCTTTATAGGCGTATTCTTTCCGTCCATCTTTTCTCTAAACATTATTATTTTTCAAAATTTTCGAAATTTCCTTTCAATCGGGAGAAAAATGACGTTTTTCCGAGCTGGGACGGTCAATTTTTGCAAATCTGCACACTTCGTCGATTTTAATTAGCATGCCTTGGAATAAAATTAACCCAATTTGTTGACTGTCAAAATTCGGCCGAAATGGGCCAAAATGGCCTTTTTTTTAGCGAGATCCTGAAGTTAATTGAACGATTTGAGGATGGAAATGGTATGGAAAGGATTCTGTGGGATTTCGGCTTTCGATAATGACCCCTATCGTTGCCCAAAATGGAAAATTTCCTACCATTTTCCCGATTTCCAAAATGGTCTGCAACGACCTATTTACATTGGGCTTATGGGAGGGTCCAAAAACGGTGCATCTTGACACAATTTATTTAATTTCTTCTAATCGGTCCACGTTGGAGCAATGAAACTTTTTGGGTATATTTTGGTATATATGGCGTATCCTTAGCCGATGTACGTCATTATACAGGGTGTTCCGTTCATAAGTTATTAAACGAAATATTCAGAAAATGTGAAAAAATTAAATATTTTTTTCTACGACTTGCCGGTCTCGTAAAACTTAAGCGATTCAGTTTATATTCTAGTATGTTATCAAGAGACTTATTTAGAAAAACTCGTCGCGAGAGTTTTTTGATAAAATGTCGGGAAGTCAGGTTCTCGATTTTTTTAATGTTGTAAATCATGGGCAATGCAGGGTCATTTTCGATAATGAATTAATCGACTTGAGTAGCATAGATTGGCTCCGGGATTGAACCGGTGAATAGGTCATCTCAAATAGTAATATTTCACAATACATCATATCATGCTGAAAGGCCTATAAAATGGAGAAATTTGCGAAAAACTGAACTTGATGATTTTGTCAAAATTTTTTTTTTGTTATTTATGGGGTAAAATAATATTTCATGGAAATGTTATATAGGTCATCGGAAAGAGCACATCAGAACACGATTAAAAACCATAGTTTAGTTTCTTAATTTCTTATACAAGAATAACTACAATCGATTAGGCAAGAATCACTAATTTTGACATCCTCTTACTAAAAGCCGGCTGTACGCTAGTGTATGTAACTTTTTCAATCGTTCTTTAGCCTATCGTTTAAAGGAATAAATTACCTTTATGTTCCACATCGACTGTGTGACCCAAAAATATCCTTTGGCGGATAAAAAAATATTTTATAAATTTTTTCGAAATTTTTGTTATTAAAAGTCAAGTTTCCTCTGCTATTTCTTCTATAACCTTTCTTTTAGAGTTTTCTTTCTAGGTTTATCTGATTCCCTCATCTTTTCCGAACATTTTGATATATATAAAGTTATCATAAAGATGTTCGAACTTGGAGAAAATTAAGAATATTCGTAACGGTGACAGCAAAATTTCTAACTTTCGCTCGAAATGCATGAAAAGCGTGGTTTTTACAGTATTTAGTGAAAATTAGACAAGGGCAAGTGTTTAAATTCATCAGATTTGAATAAAAATTTGGAAAAATAGGCTTAATTTGATAATTTGGTAATTTGAAGAAAATTCAACTAGTACGTTATGTTAATATTGCTAAAAGGATTTTAAAAATATTTTAAATTTTTTGACACCTGTCAAATTAACGTTTCCTTGGTTAGTAAAAAGTGCAAGATTAATAGAATTTCACAAAGTTGGTGTCGTTTTCGTATAATTCGAGGGCAAGGAATCCGAAAATTTAATTCATATTTTGACAGCTGTCATTTTTAACAATTCTTTGATTTCGGTTAACTGTCGATCATAGGCGTAATGGTAACATAATTTCGCAAAGTTGGTGTCGATTTCGTATAATTCTAATGCAGGCAATCCGAAAATTCTATAAATTTTTTGACAGCTGTCAAATTGACGTATATTGGTAATTTGGTAATTGGTAATAGTTGCAATGTTAACTAAAATTCACGAGTTTGGTATCGTTTCTATATAATTTGAGTATGAGGAATTCGAAAATTTTATATATTTTTTGACAGCTGTCAAATTAACGTTTCTTAGGTTAGTAATATGTGCAAGGTGAACAAAATATCGCAAGTTTAGTAACGTCTCAATATAATTTAAGTGTAAGGAGTCCGAAAATAAAATTTATTTTTTGACAGCTGTCAAATTGATGATTCTTTAGTGAAGAATAAGTGCAAGGTTAACAAAATTTCAAAAATTTTGTATCGATTCTATATAATTTGAGTATAAGTTATCCGAAAAATGTATTTATTTTTTGACAGCTGTCATTTTTACATTTTTTTGTTAAAATATTTTAACAAGTGTAGTATCATTTCTATACAATTTTAGTATGAGGAATGCGAAATCTTTATCTATTTTTTGACAGCTGTCAAATTGACGTTTCTTAGGTCAATAATAGGTACAAGGTTAACGGAATTTTGTAAGTTTGGTATCGTTCCTATGTAATTCGAATGCAAGGAATCCGAAAATGTTGTTTATTTTTTGACAGCTATTATTTTTGACATATTTTATTCTATTCGATACGTAATATAGTGAACGGATTGTTCGCAATCGGTTATAGCTGGTCCCTTAAAATGTGAAACGGTAACATGGTTATAATGAACGAACTTGGGTGCTATGTACCCCCATCACAGTCCGCAGGAGTGTGGCCAAGCAATTAATACATCAACCTACATTCAGGCTGAACCCAAATCGGTGGTCAGATCTAGATAATAATAATAATAATAATAATAATAATAACAACAACACATGTAGGCGAATCTGTCACTGCCAGGAGGACGGCGGAGCCCTGCCGCTGAGCGGCTAGGTTAACAGAACTTCAAAAGTTTGGTATCTGTCTCATATAGGTGGACGGCGGAGCGTCGCCGCGGTGCGGCTAGGTTAACAGAACTTCAAAAGTTTGATATCTGTCGTATATAGGTGGACGGCGGAGCCCCTCCGTGGAGCGGCTAGGTAAACAAAACTTCAAACGTTTGATATCTGTCGCATATAGGTGGATGGCGGAGCCCCGCCGCGGAGCGGCTAGGTTAACAGATCTTTAAAGGTTTGGTATCTGTCGCATATAGGTGGACAGCGGAGCCCCGCCGCGGAGCAGCTAAGTTAACAGAACTTCAAAGGTTTGATATCTGTCGCATATAGGTGGACGGCGGAGCCCCGCCGCGGAGCGGCTAGGTTAACAGAACTTCAAAGGTTTGATATCTGTCGCATATAGGTGGACGGCAGAGCCCCGCCGCGGAGCGGCTAGGTTAACAAAACTTCAAAGGTTTCATATCTGTCGCAAATAGGTGGACGGAGGAGCCCCGCCGCGGAGCGGCTAGGTTAACAGAGCTTCAAATGTTTCGCATCTGTCGCATATAGGTGGACGGCGGAGCGGCTAGGTTAACAGAACTTCAAAGGTTTGATATCTGTCGCATATAGATGAACGACGGAGCCCCGCCGCGGAGCGGCTAGGTTAACAGAACTTCAAAGGTTTCATATCTGTCGCAAATAGGTGGACGGAGGAGCCCCGCCGCGGAGCGGCTAGGTTAACAGATCTTTAAAGGTTTGGTATCTGTCGCATATAGGTGGACGGCGGAGCCCCGCCGCGGAGCAGCTAAGTTAACAGAACTTCAAAGGTTTGATATCTGTCGCATATAGGTGGACGGCGGAGCCCCGCCGCGGAGCGGCTAGGTTAACAGAACTTCAAAGGTTTGATATCTGTCGCATATAGGTGGACGGCAGAGCCCCGCCGCGGAGCGGCTAGGTTAACAGAACTTCAAAGGTTTCATATCTGTCGCAAATAGGTGGACGGAGGAGCCCCGCCGCGGAGCGGCTAGATTAACAGAGCTTCAAATGTTTCGCATCTGTCGCATATAGGTGGACGGCGGAGCGGCTAGATTAACAGAACTTCAAAGGATTGATATCTGTCGCATATAGATGGACGGCGGAGCCCCGCCGCGGAGCGGCTAGGTTAACAGAGCTTCAAATGTTTCGCATCTGTCGCATATAGGTGGACGGCGGAGCGGCTAGATTAACAGAACTTCAAAGGTTTGATATCTGTCGCATATAGATGGACGGCGGAGCCCCGCCGCGGAGCAGCTAGGTTAACAGAACTTCAAAGGTTTGATATCTATCGCATATAGGTGGACGGCAGAGCCCCGCCGCGGAGCGGCTAGGTTAACAGAACTTCAAAGGTTTGATATCTGTCGCAAATAGGTGGACGGCGGAGCCCCGCCGCGGAGCGGCTAGGTTAACAGAACTTCAAAAGTTTGGTATTGTTTCTATGTAATTCGATTGCAAGGAATCCGAAAATGTTGTTTATTTTTTTACAGCTGTCATTTTTGACATTTTTTTTTCTATTCGATACGTAATATAGTAAGCGAATCGTTCGCAATCGGATATAGCTGGTCTCTTAAAATGTTAAACGGTCACATATGTTATAATGAACGAAGTTGGGTGCTATGTACCCCCATCACAGTCCGCAGGAGTGTGGCCAACGAATTAAAGCAGCAACCTATATTCAAGCTTCTCGGTGCATCCACTCAAATCGGTGGTTAAATCTAGGTAATAATAACAAAAACACATGTAGGCGAATCTGTCGCATACAGGTGAACGGCGGAGCCCTGCCGCGGAGCGGCTAGGTAATAACAAAAACGCATGTAGGTGGATGCCGGAGGCCCATGCGCGGGTAGCGCCTAGCGGGAATCTGTCGCATGCAGGTGAACGGCGGAGCCCCGCCGCGGAGCGGCTAGGTAATGACCAAAACACATATAGGTGGATGCCGGAGGACCCTGCGCGGGTAGCGCCTAGTGAGAATCTGTCACATGCAGGTGAACGGCGGAGCCCCGCCGCGGAGCGGCTAGGTAATAACCAAAACACATATAGGTGAATGCCGGAGGCCCCTGCGCGGGTAGCGCCTAGTGGGATTCTGTCACATGCAGGTGAACGGCGGAGCCTCGCCGCGGAGCGGCTAGGTAATGACCAAAACACATATAGGTGGATGCCGGAGGCCCCTGCGCGGGTAGCGCCTAGTGGGAATCTGTCACATGCAGGTGAACGGCGGAGCCCCGCCGCGGGGCGGCTAGGTAATAACCAAAACACATATAGGTGGATGCCGGAGGCCCCTGCGCGGGTAGCGCCTAGGGGGGCTATGCCCCCCTAGTTATTTAAATACCATAAAATAAAAGGTATGCATATTTAACATTATTTAAATTTTGGGTATTTGGTTTGTTTATTTCATCACATTTACATGGTAATAGAAAGGGTTGGGGAAATCCTATATTAAAACTATTTGCTGCTATTGTTGTTTATTTTTATGATGGTAAAGATTTGCATTTAGTTTGATGTAATTATATTATTGTAAATGTTACTAAGGTTATCTGTATCAGTTCTAAAATTACATTGGCCAAACAAAACAATATCTCAAAAATAGAATAAATCAACATAGAAGCGTAGACTGGTACGCCATACGAATCAATCACAAACTGCCCTATCGAAACACTCTACTACGAAATAAATTACAAAAAACGCAACATGAAAGAAATGATTCATATAAAAAAAAACAATAATACGATTAATTTTAGAACTGATACAGATAATCTTAATATCATTTACAATAATATAATTATCAAACTAAATTCAAATCTTACCATCATAAAAATAAACACTAATAGCACCAAATAATTTTAATATAGGATTTCCCAAAACCTTTTCTATAACCATGTAAATGTAAACAAACCAAATACCCAAAATGTAAATAATGTTAAATATGTATACTTTTTATTTTATAGTATTTAAATAATAACCTACCTTTCTACTTTTGTATAACTTCGTTAGTTCATGTCCACTCAACAACAAGACAAAATGTTATCAAATTTAGTGTAAGTGAGTGAGAAATGTACAAGGTGTGTTTATTTATATATTTTTTCATTTCATTCTATACAAACTAATATTAACATAAAATAGGAATTTTGTCACCGTCAAAAATATTGCATCTTTCTATTTTATTTCTACGCCTTTTTTCTTTATTACAAATAGTTCTGACTATGGTTTAGTATAATAAACCGAAACGTTAATGAAATATTGGAATTTCATTTCTAACTAGAGGTAATATTTATGTATGTAATATTTTAACAAAATAATATAATATTGTAAGTGAATAATATGGTAATAACTGGTCAAAGACATAGGACGGTAATAATTCATTTATCTATTTTCTTTGCTCAACTTTAATCTACACGGATATCGACAGCTAACAAAAAAAAAATTGGGGGAATTTGCCCACCTCGAATGTCTTGAGCAGATTATTTTGCAATCCGTTCTACGACGAGCTTTTTCAATTTTATATTATATCTAATTAATTAAACTGACTTTACTATTAAGTAGAAATTATTACAAAACAACAAGCAACAGAATCTCAATATTCTGACAAGAACAGAATAATTTTTCGTTATGACTGTGTTCTTCAATATTTGTTTTTGTTCGATTCCGTCATGGCATACTAAAAAAATTTCTATATTTTTAAAAAAATGTAAATGTCGGACGTAATGTTATTATAGGGTGATCCATTTTTAAAAAGAAAATTTGTTCGGGTTGTTTCTTGAAAATTATTGAACGCAGAAATAATCTGAGTACGGCACTGGATTCTATTTAAAATGGTGCAAAGTGAACATTTTATTCTTTTCTGATAAGTTACAGGGGAACAAAAATATGGGGGGGGGGGGGGTGGTCTCAAGATGTAAAATTTTGAAAAATATTCCATATATCAAAAACAAGGAGGCCTTGAAATATTCTAATTGGGGCATGTTTTGTTTCACGAGAAGGTATCAAAGTGCAGAGTAAACCGCATCCTTCTATCTTTACTAATAACGGAGATATCCCGTAAAATGGACACCCTGTACATTTATGTCGCCCACTTTCTGCCAGTTAACATTAATATTAAATACTTTTAGTTACAGGGACGTTCCATCAGTCCATACAACGCCAAAGCCAGCCATTAACTCAACTTCCAGGTTAGTATCTACTTTTTACACCATAAAATCATCTTGTAACAGCACAAATCTTTTAAAAATAACCGAGTTAGGTTCACAAATTTTTTGAAAACAATGTGATTTTTACTGCGTTTTATAAATTTAAGCAAGACAATGACGTAAAATTAAGGAAATTAATGAATAAGGACTGGTAAAACTAGCTAGATTTATCCCAAATAATAAAAATTGCCTGAAGCTGAATGCAACTTAAAATTTGCTTGCCATCAAATTATAAGAAAGTTGAATCATATATCGTCGGCCTAATATGAAAACTGCCCAAGTCCAAATTTACGAAATTTGCGATTTTTGTGACATCCGGTAAACACTGGCCTTTGAATATCAACATAGTGAGAAGTATGGAGCTTTGACAACACTAGACAACCCTGTCTGGGAGCTGGTTATCAGTCAGTCATATCGTATCATAGTTCGTTTTAATACATAATTATATATCCCGCCCCTTCCTCCTAGATCACTATGTAGTATACGCTTCTTTCTTATAATATTTTATGAAGCGCTCCTAATTTGAAAAAGATTGTTTGTAGATTAACGTGCGTGATTTAAGTGGAGTACGTAACCCGTAATGCCCGTCCGTTTTGCGCTTAAGCAATGGTAGGTAACTCTAAGCGTTCTCCTACGGAGCATTTTAACGTAAGACGTTTTTTCATAACCTCGTATAACCAATTTACCACTTTAATTTGATTTGAATTTAATTGAGCTTGATTATGAGTTTTATTTTAATAATTTTAATTTTGTCCCAATTTGGCTTCTATCCAAAAGTTGTATTCCCCCACCCAGGAGTTATTTATTAATACCAATCTAACTTTTGAATCCTTTGATTTGAATATTTAAGAACTGGTCGACACTATGAGTAATGTCGCCAATCTTAGTAAGTAATGAAAAATTCATCGCAACTTAAGACATATGTACTTAACTATTTTTTCGGACGCTAAGTTTTCCGATTACGATTTTTCGTTTCGAGTTTTTTGTATCAGGGATGGCACCTGAGGGACACTACATGTCCGGCGGTCTATAAGTGGGCCCACCATTCTTTCCCCGCTAACTGGAAGCTGTCAGCAGTCCACCAGATCGCAATTGAAGAAATGAGGGCAAATAATTTTGTCCTAGAAATTAAATTAGTGATTGAACGTAGGACAAAGCCTAACTTTTGTTCAAACTATACTTTTGGTTGTATTGGCTCGGGCGCGTCCAATTCAATATAACAAGGCAAGTTTGTTATCTTGAACACGGAGGGCTTTCGATTTATTTAATTTTAATGTCTTTGTCTTTGAGGGTTATTTAAGTGTTAGTCCTTTCGTCATTTGAGTAACGACCCCTAAGTACTCGTAAGTTAATCATTTATATACAATAAAGAATTAACCTATACCAGCATTGTTTTTTCTCTAAGAGAAACAAACCAACCTATCATTAATCTATCGCGTACTCACTTTTAAATTTAGTATTTACATTATTTAAAGTAGATAATAAACCTAAGCTAATATTTTTTCTCAACTAAAGAGATCTCAACTACCCTATAATTTTCCAAAAAATATTTAGAAACGCGGTAGAGGCTTCGAACATTAA
Organism: Barypeithes pellucidus; assembly: GCA_963991005.1. Classification (NCBI taxonomy): domain Eukaryota; kingdom Metazoa; phylum Arthropoda; class Insecta; order Coleoptera; family Curculionidae; genus Barypeithes; species Barypeithes pellucidus. The sequence continues at coordinate 35,570,573 of OZ022563.1, read as the reverse complement.
CTTAGGATATTTAATTTTTTGGGACTTTGGGAATAATTTTAGTTACTATTGCTTCTGGGGCTGGACTGGGAAAGTTCTAGTAACCATTACTTTTTATTCCGGACTCAGAATGTCTTTTGTCACAATCAGGTGAAATTTTCGAACTCGAAAATTATTCTAAGCTTTGGGCGCAAAATAAACTAAAATATAATTTTCTCAATAATTATGTCGATTTTTTAAGTATTGCGAATTTTTAATATCATGCCGGCGGGAAGTCGCCCTCAGTGCAGGGACAACGCTGCGAACTGTACCTATTCTGCTTACTTCTCTACCTATAGCTTCCACCGTCAATACGCTCGCTATTTTACGAGCGCTTGAAAAGTAAGCTAGCCTGACACCTCCAAGTTTTTTAATGATTATATAACTTCTTGAATGATGTTTTCTTTCTTGGCCTGTTCACTCGATAACTGTTAGCGCCCTAAAAAAATAAGCCCCCGGTATATAGATGATACCTTGTCAGCTAATTTTCTTAAGCCTATACTGAAATCACGGGTGGACACAGCTAGGGTACGCACTAGCCTGCTTTTCCCTGGAAAATGATGAACGTTGAATAATAGTGTTTATACATTATACATTACTTAAACTCGCACTGAAACATTCGAGTGTTTGAAAATAAAATTTACTGAGGGAAAGATCCGCGGTTGACTATTTTCGGAATTTTCGGTGATAAACACTTTAAAACCTGTAGCCGAAAATACCCCCCTTCGAAACCGCGTTTGAGAACGATTCTGGGAACCCCAATCGGCGGTCGACCGCGCAGAGATTGAAGAACCCAAACATCGACTGAACTCACTGCCTCCTGCCCGAAAAAAAAAAATGTTCTAATAATTTTTGCTGATGATGCATGTGTTACGATAAGAAAGAGAAGGAACCAAACTGCATGTTGAAAGATTATGTTAACCCTCGCTATAATAAATCGTGATTTAGGCAATATTGGGTGCTATTTGTGGTTTAATCACCCAAAATTATATCAAAACTAACATCCATAAAAAATATTATTTATTTAAAAAAAAGCATTTTTACAACAGGAGATGCTCCAAAAGCATACATTTGATGTAGCAGTGTTGCCGCACATTCTATTTACTTTGAATTCTGGTGGAATTTGCATTTTAACGGATATAAAATATTCAACAGTTTTGTATAGTGCATTTTAACTAGAGGAGCTATTAAATTTCTTAAATTTCGGTGAATCTATAGCCTACTTCATATAGTAGTGTCAGTTATGGGTCATTGCGTGCTCAGTATGTAAAAATCTGATAAACTGATAAAGAAATCAATTTTAAGATCAACTGTGATTCCAGGCACTGTGTTACTTGCTCCCAGTTCTCAATCTCGGAAGCTAAGGTTGTCGAAATGCACTGATGTCATCAGAAATAGGACAAACATTACATTTAGCTTAAGACCCAATAGTGGAATTAAAAGCTGGTCGTATCTTGTCATAACTTTGCACTTTGTTGCTAAATTATAAGACCATTATTATTCTATATACCTTAAGGAAGCAAAATTAACTGGTCTGGTAATGTGCAGGGGGTGGTTTGGTAAAATTTAGAAAAACATTTTTTTTTTATTTTTTACAACACTGATCATCAAACTGACTTAATCTTATTTCAAGATCCTTATTTCATCTCTATCTATCTCGAAATAAAGAAACAGATAGACGAACAGACAAAAACCTAGAAAAGAGTGTATGGATTCGCTTCCTTCAATTTTGTCACGAAACAGTAGGAATGCTAAGAAGGTCAACATATAACTGACATTTCAGAAAGATAAAACGGTCTTGTTGACCAGCATAATGAAATTAACATACTGTTTGTTAAACAGCACCACCTAAGATATCAGCAGTACGTAACAACGTAGTATCAGAAGACAAATCTGTATCAGAAGAGCAAGAAGAATCTGACACAGCAGGATCAGGCTCAAACAAGGCAGCACAAGGTACGTACAAACATGATCATATATCATTAACTAATTTAAGAAGATAAACTCTATAAACTTTCATTTTGTCCTTTTTAATATGTTAATATGTAATTTTTTTAAATAAGCAATTCGACAAAAATTTGAAATTATAGAAGTTAGAAGTCGTTGAAATCGGCTTAGCAGCATTTCAGTTTTAAGACTAATCTAGGCGCTGTAGATTTTTCTCTCGTAACCATTGCGTATTTCGGTAAGCTATATTTCCATTAGCATTTCCATGTTGATTATTCTATTTTGCTACGGCTGATGAGAGACGAGGTAAAATAAAGTTCTCCTTTTACAGTTATTAAAAAATTTTTATACACTGTTATTTTTTCAATGGGAGTTACTTCTACATATTATTTTATTTAAAATGATATACATTTGAACGTTATCTTAAGTTACACCTTTACCTATGGTAGCCTTAACGTTATGGTAAACCTTAAAAAATCTATTTTATAAATTTATTTGAGGGTCGACCGACGCATTAAGTATAAAGTTACCACGTTCTTAACGGTGTATTCCTTTAGATGAGAGTTAAAAAGAACTAACATGTGTTAAGGATGACTTATGTCATTCTGTGCCTTAAGGTGATGTTGAAATATCGGCTCATGGTTACACATAGAACTTCGAGATGGTGATTTTGAAGAGCGGGTAAACTTTTGCTTCACTCTTAATAGACGAATAGAAACCGATCAAATTTGTTTCTCCCCGATGAAGCAACTTTTCGTAGTAATGGGGCAATTAGTCGTCATAATATGCATTATTATTCAATAGTTGGCCAATGGTCCGGGAGATCATTGGTCACTTAATGTGTGGGTGGAATACTGAAAATTATTGGTTCATATTTTTTTCGAGAATCACCTAACGAGCCGAGATATCTGAATTTTTGCAAACGAATAGCAACGACTTCTTGAGGCGGTTGGAGTAATTATTGAGAGGTGACAAATGAGGATGGTTGTTTAATATAAAGTCAAATAAATTCAAAATTAATTTTAAATTAATAATGTTTTCAATATAAATTAATTATATTACATATTATTATAATTTTTATCATTCGCGGGGAACTTTTTTGGTGGAACTAGTATGGGAATTAGGACGAGAGTTGATGCAATCAAAATTATTTGTAACCTTTAAATCGCATTCTACGTTGTCTATGGTTACGAAGGCCGAAATATTCCTGATATGGTCTCCATATGCGATCCTTTCAAATGTATACCAAAATGCCATATAGATACCTCATTGAAACCATAAGAAAAAATTAACAGAAACAAATAGAACTAAATTACAATATAAAGGTGGGTACCAGACTATGCATCGAGTCGCCATTCCTGAAGCGCGAAGCGCAGTTCACCCCATCCGTCAATAGTTCGTAGTGTTACTGCGCACTAGCGAATCAGACGGTTTGCTAATCGATTTTAAATGCACAACCCCCTACGCACTATTCATGAAGTACCGGAGAACCATGTATCGCGATTAATGAATGGCAAATCGACGCATAGTGTGTGGCCTTTAGATGCTTATGCTACGAAAACGAAAATATATATGTCTTCGATTTATTAAGAAGTTTTGGCGTTACGGCCGTTTCATAACTACATCTTCAAGACGCTAACTAATGAAACCAAACTAATGGTATATAATATAAGATTCGTTTGTACACAATGGTGTCATAAAACTTAAATTAGGTTACACACGAATCTTTATTCACAGAATCTAAGAGTACACGAGCCAGATTTCCTTGTTCGGAGGGAGTTTTACGGCTTGTTTATTATACACGTGTATGTGACCGGTTATTACCATATTATTCAATTATATTGTTATATTATTTTGTTAAAATTTTCCCTCTAATGGTCTTTAAATGCTTGTTACAAATAAAACAGTAGTACATATTTAATGTAAATACAATTCTTTACCTTTCCTTCAGCATCTAAAAATATTATTAAAGTCACAATAATTCTAAGTCTGTTCTTTGCACTTGGCCTGATTTAAACTATATCAGACCACCGCGTTAGTACCACGTGACCATTCTGATAGCGGCGCTGTTTTTGTGTATCGCAGCTCCAACATAAACACACGCTTAAACAATAATTGGTTTTCGGCGCTCGGTTCTCAGACTTCGGTAAACTTTGGTCTCGTCAATCGCGAGCCTGGATATGTTTATTACGATTGAAATAATTCAATACTTTCCACTGATACAATCTTTGATATTGAATCATTCACGATTGACACACCTCTAACATCTATCCTTGTACCGTGATAGATAAAATGCAGCTAGGCCCATAGCCCGGAGAATAGCGGTTGTGTTTGTTGTGTTTATTTCTTATTATACCGGGTGTTTCAGGAGGAACGCTTACCCCTATAACTTGCTTGTTTAAAGTACAGAAATACAATTTTTTTGTGTTTGTAGGTCATATTATTATTCACTTTATGACATGACGGACTCCATTTTGTCAATTCCGGTTTACTGAAATTACAATGTGATCACAACTTAGATCAATGAGCAATATTTTTCAAACCTAATTTACTACAGCTACCAAACTTATACCTAAGGACTCACTAGAGTTCCTTATTTTTTTCTAATATCCTAATTACACTAATGTTGATGTGTACCCAAGCACTGATCTCTGCTTTTGTACCAACACAATTACACCAGCGCGAAGGGTTTGATCTTCTTGAGTCTCCTGGTCTGGTTCGTATTGTCAAGGAGCTGGATAGCCTCGACATTAACGTGATGAAGATGACTCTTGGCGAATTCGCTAATGGCCTAGCTAACGGTATCCATTTCCATGTCCCTATGGAGGTCACTATTTCTGCAGTACCAAGAGGCATTGACTATGCTCCTTAGCACTTTGTTTTGGAATCGCTGGATTATTGCTAAATTGCTCTTACTGGCACAACCCCACAGCTGGATGCCATATGTCCATACTGGCTTGAGAATTTGTTTGGACAGAAGTACTTTGTTATATGTACAGGGTCGCTTTTATGTATGGAAACGGTCGATTATTTGCTAAAGTAAGATAGCTAGCGAAGAATGTTAAATACAAAAATTTTAGGGTTTTTAGAAATCTATTATAGTACACATAAACTAAGTATACAGGATTAGTCAAAAAGCCATGGAAGAACAAAGTTTCTTTATTTTAAATAGAACCCTCTGTATATTATTCAATATTTCAATTATTTACAAGATTCTAAAAAAAAATGTTAAGCACACCACATACCCAATCTTAACCGTTTTCGAGATATCGAGTTTCGAATTTCGTTTTCAAATAAATTATTAAATTCATTAATTCTAATCCATCAGTTACCTTAGAAAATATTTATCTTCATAACAATGTTGTTTTGTCATCTTGACAACAGATATGCCAAAAATACTTACATTTACAATTTGTGAACAATTTTTCGCGTAAATATGGCACGTTTAAGTGATACCGAGCGCATTGAAATTTTAATGATGATAGGGTACGGCGATAGGACACGGAGTTTTATCCAAGTGGTGAATATTTTTAATGAATTGCATCCAGATCGGGAACCTATAACTAAATCAACTTTTTCCAAAACATTGCAGCGTTTTCATGAAACTGGAGGTGTGAAAGATCAACCAAAAAGTGGAAGACCGGTAAGCGTTACTAATGAAGAAAATTCTCTAAATCTCATGTTAGATGTGGTAGAAAATCCAATAAATTCGACGCAACAGCGGGCTTTAAATCATAATATGAGTCGATATTCCATTCAAAAAATTACCGAAAGAGAAAAATTCTAACCATATAAAATTCATTTGTTACAAGAATTGAGTGAAGACGATTTTGATCGTAGAATTCAATTTTGCGAAATCATTATGGATAAATTGAATCAAAATGTCAACTTTGTCAACCACATTTTATTTTCTGATGAATCAACGTTTTGTTTAAACGGGCACGTAAATCGACACAACTGTAGATATTGGTCAGACCAAAATCCACATTGGATGGAACAAGTTCATACCCAACGACCACAAAAAACCAATGTTTGGTGTGGCATTATTGGTGGAAACGTCATAGGACCCTATTTTATACATGGAAATTTGAACTCTGAACGATATTTATTACTTTTACAGGAGAATATTGTTCCACATCTCAGACGATTATTCCCGAACCATAATAATCCCAATTTACCGGCTGAAGAAATATGGTTTCAACAAGATGGGGCTCCACCACATTTCGGACGGATGGGAAGGGAATATCTAGAGGAAACTTTTCCTGATAAATGGATTTGGCGCAGAGGTGCAATTGAATGGCCTGCTAGGTCTCCTGATATGACCCCTCTTGACTTTTTCCTGTGGGGCCATATCAAAAATTTAGTGTACAAAAACAAACCACAAAATATCGAAGATTTGCAACAAAGAATAATGCATGAAATTTCCAGTATTGCTCCCAATATCCTTTTAGATTCGCTACAAAATTTTGTTCACCGAATTCATTACTACCAGGAAGTAAACGGTGGATACTTTGAGCACCTTATAAAATAGGATTTTAAATTGTTGTTTACTAAAACTTTGTTTGTCTTTTTTATTATTGTTATTAGATTTATTTGGCAACGAAATTCGAAACTCAATATCTCGAAAACGGTTAAGATTGGGTATGTGGTGTGGTTAACATTTTTTTTTATAATCTTGTAAATAATTGAAATATTGATTAATATTTATTTATTCCATTTAAAATAAAGTAACTTTGTTCTTCCATGGCTTTTTGACTGATCCTGTATACTTAGTTTATGTGTAGTATAATAGATTTCTAAAAACCCTAAAAGTTTTGTATTTAACATTCTTCGCTAGCTATCTTACTTTAGCAAATAATCGACCGTTTCCATACATAAAAGCGACCCTGTATATTGACAGAGTAGAACTTCGTCCAAGCAGCCAATACATTTTCTTAAATTTGATGTCTAATTCTTCTTTTTTCTTTTTGATATGAGCTCTCCAGCGTAGCTTAGCGTCCAGCGTTAGTGTACCCAAATATTTTGCTGTATCAGCATTTATGGTACTTGGATATTGTTCATGGTAACAGGAATTTATTGGTCTCTTTTGTTTGTGAAATTCACATGGGCAGATCTAGCTTCATTTAGTTTGATTCTCGATTGCTTAGTCCAGTTGTTAATTTTGTTAACTGATGTTTGCAGTTTTATTGCCGCTTCTTTGTGATTTTTGCCTACGGTAATTATAGCAGTGTCATCAGCAAATGTGGCTATCGTATCATGCTCTAGTTCAGGAATATCGCGGGTGTATAGTAAGAGTGCCTCCCTCTGAAGCCAAACTGATTTTCAGGGTTTATGTTTTTTGTCTTCAATAATTGGTTTTAAATTTGTTAAAAAATATTTTGTCAAACAATTTTGAAATTTCAGGAGCAAAGAAATTGTCCTATAAGATGAAACTTCATTTGGTGGTTTTCCGGGTTTAGGAATCAATTTTTATTTCTGCTACTTTCCATACCTTGGGTACATATTTCAATCTAAAAGATGCGTTAAGTACGTTTTACAATTGCTTTGCGTGGGAGTTGTTTTAGAATTTCTCCCGTAGGTAGGTCAAACCCATGGAGGAGCTTTTTTCGGACTAATATTTTCATTCATTTCTGTTGCTATTTCTTTTGGAGTATCAGGTCTAATTGCACCTTCATCCTAGATAAGAGTTTCCCAGTCGAGAATATCTTCACCTTGATTCGGTTTGAAGGACTCTTCAAGATATTCAGCGTATTTGTTAGCTTTTTGCGTATTACTTTTTGCCCAATTAGTTTTAATAAAATATTTTTAATTTTAATATGTAATATTACAAAATATTATTTCATAATATTTTATTTGTGAACTTTGCCTTATTAGAAAAATATCATAAACGTAGTTTTTCATAAAAGTTGTGAATGTTTGTGAAATATATAATCAATTTAAGAAAATATTAGTATTGGTCACCACTTTCTCGTAACTTTTCAACAAATTAAATTATTGGCCTCACTAAAAACAGTAAAACTATTGTGATTTAAAAAAATTCTTTCCTCAGTGTTATTACTTATCATTTATTAATATTACGTACTTTATTTTCAGGTGCCACAATTACCACCAATGAACGATGGGTCACACGTTCAGGTAGAGTATCGATTTTGAACACTTCAATAAACCGTCTTGTATGTACAATAAATATTTAGTTATAATAACGTAGAATCACAAAATTTTTTAAAATAATCTAATTTTTACTGCGGTTTATAAATTTTAGCAAGAAAATGTTATAAAATTAGGAAAGTTAACGAATGAACTGGTTTTAGCTAGATTTACCCTAAATAATAAAAACCAATGAAAGATCTGAATCCTTTAAATTAAAATTCTCTAGCTTAGAAATTATATTGTAACCTCAACAACAACGGCATCATGCGCATCTTCTAATAAAGTCGGTACGGTGTATGAAGTCCGCTAAGCAATTAAACCTCTCGAGCAGGGTAGTCGGTGGCTCTCAAACAATAAATTATGTTTTAGGTATTTTCTAAATAAAATAAAAAATTAGTTGAGGTAAAGAAAAATAATTATTTTTTAGCTTTTATAGTATTTAGGGAAATTAGTTTCACGAATTCTTTTTTTATAAAGTTTTGGTTCAAAAAAGAACCGATATATTTGTAGATACGTACTTTACTAGAAACAGTCTTACTCTGCATTTGAAATATCATCCATGCTTTCAGACTCATCAGATTCAAAAATTATTTTTTCCTTGTGTTCAATGCATTTCCGCCATTCTTCTTTGCCCACTTGGTTAAGCGCCTCCTCCCATAACTTTATAATGCTAGGCTTACTGATATTTTTACAGGCATGTTTATCATAATAATGTTTGCTAATACCCCATATCAATTCAATTGCGTTGTAATGACAATGGTAGGGCGGTAATCTCAAAACTTGATGTTCATATTTGAGGGCTAATTTGTCAACAACATATCTTCATGGTTTATGTTATTCTTTGACAACCACTCCCTGAATTCTTCCCTTTTCCTGCTGCTTGTAGGAAATTTCTCTTCGAGTTTCGTATGGTAAGATGCATTGTCTAAAACAATTAAGGATGGGTTTTCTAAACTTTTTAAAAGTGTTTCCTCGAACCAATACTCAAAAATTTCAGCATCCGTATTACAATCATCAGTTTTTTTGTTGATGAAAATATGGCACTGGCATTTGAAACAAACCCTTCTTCATTGCCAGCATGTATTATTATACTTTTTATATATTTTTCCATTACTGGCATTAGTACTGGAATAGCAAAGTTTCGAATAATCTTGCAAAGACGATTTTTATTGAAGTTCCGTTCGCATATATCCATGTTTCGTCAAAAAAACAACTTGCCTTGATAATTCCGATTTTTTGTTTCCTAAATATTCCCTTAAAAATTGCCTTCTTTTTGAAACATTATTGGACAGCACTTTTCTGTTGTTCGTTTTTTTGTATTTGAAGCCCAGATATTTTCAAATCACGGACAAACTGGTAGTTCTAATATCGCAAAGTTCTTTATTCTTTATCTTTTCAAGAATAGCTTTGAGGGTAATATATTCCTTGGCTTTATACATGTCATAAACAATATTCCTAATCGATAGTTTTATCCCTTGGGATAAATTAAACGTTTTAGAATGGAGTCGAACCCTTTTATATGGCCTGTCCAATTCCTCTTCACTCTTTTTTCGAAGTCTTCTTAAGGTCTTATCTGAAATGCCGCAATCATCAGACGTTCGTTTTTGAACTGCCAAAACAGACACCAACGGGCCCGAGTTATCTTAAGTAAAATAACGTTCCACTTGTAATACCAAACGGCGTTCACCTGGAGATAAACACCTTCTAGGAGTTGTGTCACCTTGCTGAACATTTTCCATAACTTTGCTTTAAAACTGCTTTTAATTTCCACACAATGAGAAACAAACTAAAAGCAAAAATCATAACTACTTATTTAAAATAGAACATACCATCCTGCACTTGAGAAAATTTTAATTATTTCTTTAAAATAGTGATTATTATATAGATTTAACTATAATGATCCCAAAATAACTAAATTCTAGGAAAAAGTACCTGAGAACATCTTTAACTTATTGACGCAAAATGTTTTTCATTTGATAAGTAAAAAAAAACTATGAGTGAAAAATAAACAAGATAAAAATATTTATCGCGGTACATAATTCCAAGATAATTTTGTTTTGGAACCGCTGATTTTGCCCAGCCGACTACAGTGAACCAGTGGAATGTTCGGTACGATCAAGTATAGCGAAGGTATTGTTAACTTAACAGTCTTACTGTTTAACAACCTTTAATGATTTAATCCGATATCGGACTTCATAAGACGAACCGACTTTATACAGGGTGTCCCACCGGGAACCGCCCCGATGAAAAACTATACATGAAAATTGGACAGTATGCTGATGTTGATGGGGGCAACTCGGTTAAAATATTTTCAATATTGTGGCACTTCCGGTTATAACGTAAGTTGGTGTCAACTTGCTCTACGTAAGATTTTAGGCAGTATATGATCTATATCAAAGTCTAAGCATGATTGACTTATTTAAAGTTTTATGCCAAAATTGAAGTTTGCAGACATTAAAAGAATTATTAATTTTTTCTAAAGGGAAGCCCTTAACGTTTAATTTGCGTTGGATTTCGTGTTGAAAAGGACCTGACTTAATAGATTTTTTATAATATTAGTATTTAAACAGGGTGTTCATCAAAAAATTGATTAATGATTAAAAATTAAATTGAGAAAACTGCAAAAATGTATGTTTTGAAACATAAACCCCAAATTTTATAATTATTTTCTATTTAGCATTAAAAATAAGGGCAAGTTTGTATATTCTTCTTGGGTTGGGGGCGGGAATACCACGTAATATTTGCGGAGACAATTTAAAGGCTGTAGTGACCTTAGGATGGTAACATCGGCGACTAGGGTTTCGAAAGTTTTGCCAATAGATTTGGTCACTGAAAAGACAAGGCTACATATCAAGGAATCCGTTTTTTTCACCAGGACAATGCCATACTACTACCTATACTTATGCTCGTATGCAAGAACACTAATTGACAATTGGCACGAATTCCGTGACCAGCAGCTTCACCAGATCTTAGTCTCATTGAACACATATGGGAACTAATGAAGATTGAAGTGTTACAACAGCGCCACAAAATAAAGAAGGTTTAATTCCAGTTTTACAGGCCTGGACCACCATCACAGAATATTATGGAGGAGACCTAGTTTCGGGTGAACCTGTATACAGAGAAAAAAACTTAATTACCATTACTCATGCAACAACTTTTATTAAGAAATGCCGTTAAATTATAGCTAAATTGTAACGTTAATTTTTCATAAATTTCGAAATTTTACCGCTAGATGGCATACTTTTGATTTAAACTCAAAAAATGATAATATTCTTTTTTTAGACTCTCCAAATAATAAAATATTTATTTAACGTTATGGTCTATCTCCTAAAATAAGAGGCGGGGAAAGGTTTGATTCGTGTTGAAGAAAAGGTTTGGTAACTTTCGAATACATTAAGCGATTTTATCGCACTTAGCCTTGCTTTAAAGCTATTTGATAGCCGAATTATAGTCTATATTAATACTTAAGTTTTGGTTTAAGACTGAACTGCTAGTTGGGGATTTTTGATCGCTTTAGTAATTTATTCCATTTTCCATGAAAAGTTAACCCGAAGTCTAACTTTTTAATTTGCTAGTTTTATTACTTGTAAAATTGTTTATAAAGTAGTGTAAACCAGAAGTCGATATATCAAACTTAAGTTATAAGCAAAAATCTATTTTTTAACATTTTTAAATGATAACATCAAATATTCGTTAATAATAAACATACAGTGCAGGACATATGAAACGACTCTAATTTTAAGACATTTTTGGCATCACATGGATTTTTATAAACTTTTCACTGGCGCGTAACACCACTATTTAGCTACACATTGGCGTAGTAGACAAAGTTTTATTTTTCCGTTCATTTAATTAAATATACGTGATAAGATAAAAACTGATATTTTTTTCCTGAAATTTAAACTGCGATAGGAGGATTTTCACATACTTACGAGAGTAAAGGTTAGTCTTTTCTCTCCATTTTTTCATTTGTTTTTTATCTTTAATAGTTTTAGCGTTATATCGCTTTTTCCAGAATATTACATTTTCTGTATATGTACCTATTCATACGTAATAATAAGCTAAAGTTGCTGATAATCGACTGTTAATTGGAGAAAACCTTTATACCATAGATGAACTAAACCAACTTGATAGAAACGTGACTACCATCGAACTAGGAAGCAGTCACGACGAGGATGGCGAATCAGGAGACGCAACAACGCTACCTTCTACCTCAAACAAAACCAATTCAAATGAACCGTTGGTACAAGCTGCAGCAACCGAACTCTATAAAAAAACGTAAAGCCCAGTATAGTCACAGGACAGCAAGATATTCAAAAAAATAGTATTTGTTTTTGCATATTCTAAAGTTAATTAATTTATATTGTGGAACTGTAAAATAATTATTTTTTAGAAATTTAACTAATACTATTTCTGTTAAAGTAATTATTATACTACAAGTCTTGTTGTTAAAATGAAGTTATTTTTCCAATTATTTAAAGGATTTATTTATATGTTTCTTTAGAGTTATTACGTATTACTCAGGGTGTTATGGAAATGACGTATTATATTTAAATGGGTAACTCCTGGGTTGCCCTAGAGAAGCGCTATATATATATGTTTTTAAAATCGACCATTTTAAAAGTGGGGTAACAAAAACTATTACTCATAGGTCAGTTCGCGCTACTGTACACCATTTCATTCAGACCCCAATGGCAACGTTGCCAAACTTAATGTAAAACTGAAATTGCATAACTACTTACTTGTATTTATCTTATAACTAAAGAGCGGAACATCCGGCACATACATAATCAGTTGTTTTTTCTTTTTCATGGGAACACTCCTGTAAACACTTTATGCTCGAAGATTAGATTTTGACAGCAAGACAGAACACAATAATAGTGAAACAGAACCGATAGTTAGTTTTTTGAAATTACACAATAATAATACATAATCTGATTATTAGATTACACGCGACGCGACGAAATTTGACTTTAAATAAAAAAATTTTACAACACTAAAAAGTACCACCTGCAAAACCCAGCGAATTGTTGCGCGTTTATTGGTTTTATCAACGAAATCAACCGTATCGCCACGCTGTCGATGTTATACTAACAAGTCCGCAAGCGTGCGGCGACGTATAGGAACACGAACTACGTCAGCTCAATATCGTTCGACGTCGAGTGTGTGTCGTCATTTTAACTTTTGTACCGAATTCGGTACAAAGTATTGGATGCATTCAGCAGCAATATTTTCATCAAATTTTACATTTTATTCTGTGCGAAATGGATTATTTTATTTTTAATGCTCCTTTTCACTTACGGAGATCGTATTTATAATTTTAATTCACTTCTTTCGTAATTTTTATAAATAACTCGTCAACCTGACAAACAAAACTGACATAAATCGCTGTCAAATCACAAATCGCTTTTTAAATTCGATGGAAAAAATAGCGTCCGATTTCCCATCGATTTGTGAAATCTGTGAATACTTATCGCGTACAAATCGATGGGTTCTGCTAGCTCACTTTCTTGGCGAAGGTAACGACCTTTTTTTAATGTTCACTTTCTTGGTGAAGGTATCGACCTTTTTTTTCCTTAGAACTCTAAGTTTTCTTAAGTATCCAGTGAAGTAGCATCCTTTTTTTAGGCACCGTGCTGGTACATTTCTATAAAATTTGGTACAATTTTGCCGATCCAGCCGGTACAATAATTTAAAGCTTGGAACAACGCGGTTTGAAGTAGTTTGCAGGTTTCCTTCAGTTCGTTCGTCGTGTGTGTCATTCTTAAATTGAAGGAATCGTATTTATTTTTAATTAGTTAAACAAATAAATTTAAGCGAGAAAAAAGGATCCAAATTAATTAAAACAACGTTCCCGTGTAATCTTCCATGTGAAGAGCTGCTATTTGCGAGGTTATGTGAGAGGTTTTTTCCTAAAACTTTTTTTATAGAAATTATGAAACTAATAATTGTTTTTAAATAAGTAAAGGTAAGAGAGCATTACAATTTTTTTTCTAAAGAGTTTGCCGTGTAGATATGACAACATCGGCTGAAATGCGCTGAAGTCTTTTCACACAAGACCTTTTATTTTATTGATTGCGGCCGTCGTCAGATTCCATATAAAGTGTATAATTTTGCTTAATAATTCAAAGCGCCATTTATGGTTATTTCTCTTCAATTTATTTTCATCTCAGGATTTGTCGGTGTAAATATAATACGCCATTTCCATAACACCCCGTATATGGGGACTTGAAAAGTTTGTCACATAAATGTAAGATCTTTGGTTGCCAATTTCAATGCTTTTTCTACTTTCTTCCTAAATGATACACATAGTTACAATATAATTTGCATATCTGAAACGTGGTTAAGCCAAAATGCGCCAAATAGGGCTATTGGTCTGGACGGCTACTGTCTCTTTGCGTAGAGACAGTGATAGAGGTAAACGAGGGGGGAGAGTAGGTATGTATATTAAAAAATACATTAAATTGAACATATATGGGTAAATATTGAAATGAATAATCAAACTTTTGTTATTGGATTTATAAACCACCTAATTATAATGTAAATATTATTGTTCACAAATTTTAGTAGATAATTTTTAACTTACTACCTACATCTGATCATTTAGTTTGCCTTTGCGACTGTAATTTCGACCTTCTTAACTTTAATCATTAATCTTTAAAGTAATTTTCAAATCTATTGGAGAGTGCTGGGATGAAACAAGTAATTGAGGGCCCGACTAGAGTTACCGGGGACAGTTCTACACTCATTGACCTTTTAATGTTAACTGCAGGGATTAAATTACAAGGGAGTAGCATTATTTCGGTGCCTAATGTATCTAATCACGAGTTAGTATTTGCGAATATATTATGTGAAACTAATAAAAGTAATGAAACTCCTAAAGTATATCGAAACTGTAAACGGATTAACGAGGCTGTACTATATGATCATTTAAGGGCAAATTCCTTGGAAAAACATTTTCGATTTGCCGCCCATTGACGAGAAACTATATTTTTTTAATGATAATGAATTTTAATGATAATGATATCGTTAATTTTTTTTTTTTTAATATGATCAAACACAAGCACTATAGGAAAAATCCTTTAGGACACTCTGGGAGTGGTACGTATGCGCAAAAAGCAATTCACGTTGGTTTTGAATCGTTGGAGGTAATATTCGTTGTGAAAAATGACCTCGGGAAGGTCGTTCCACAAGGAAGGTTCCAGAATCCAGTAGCCGAAGGGTATGTTTGGGTGCAGAGCTGCAGACATGAGAGCAGTACTCTAGTTATGGTCGAATCTGGGCTTTGTATAGTGTCAAAAGTTGTTGTGGTGTGTACAACTTTCTAGTTCGGAAGAGTACGCCAAGTTTCTGAGAAGCTATCTTGGCGATTGCCACAACGTGGTTATGCCAAGACATATTTCCTCCCAGATTAACGCCCAGCAAATTAATAGATGAAGCCAATGGGATTGCGTGTCCGTCCATGACTATATCCGGTTCTGTAACGTTAACTTATTTAGAGAAAACTGCTGCCTGGGTTTATTTAGCGTTAAATTCGACTTGGTTACTGTCACTCCAAGCCAAAATTTCTTCTAGGTCTTTGTTAAGGCGTGATACTTCATGCTCTCTGCGAAGATGTGCGTTGGCAGCCGATGTTTGTGCATTCAAAGAGAAAGATGAGATAAGTGTGCTATCATCAGCAAAACTAAATATCGGATTTTTCGTTTTCACTAGAAGGACGTTAATGTAAAGTAAGAAGAGACTGGGAGACAATATGGACCCTTGAGGAACACCGGCATTGATGGTGAAGGTGTCTGATAGAAATACGTCAATCGCCACTTGCAGAGAGCAGTCCTTAAGAAAGCTAGACAGCCATGCATATAATCGACTGGGCATACCATAGGATCGAAGTTTACTTAGAAGCCCCTCATGCTTAACACGATCAAAGGCTTTAGAAATATCCAGTGCAACGGCCCGAGACTCTCCAGTTGATCTGGACTTCTGAAAACCATATTGATGATCGCTGATAATGTTGAAGCCTTCTAGGTACTTTAGAAGATGTTGGTTAATAGCTTTCTCCATTACTTTTGATATAACTGAAAGCAATGCGACTGGTCGATAGTTCCTAGGCGGGGTTCTCTTACCTTTCTTTGGTATAGGCTGGACTCGCGCCGTCTTCCAGCTCGATGGAAATATTCCTTGTTTGTAGGATAAGTTAAAAAGTCTACAAAATACTGGTGTTAGTTCATCGGCGCATCTCTTGAGAACTATAACAGGAATTTCGTCTGGACCAGAAGCTTTCTTGACGTCGAGACCTTCCAGGATTCGTTTGACGGGACGCTGACGGAACACGATTTCGGTCATTTCGGATTGAACTGCAGGAATGTTGGGTGGTGTTCTTCCTTGGAAATCTACAGTGGAATGCGAAGAAAATAGAAAATAGAAAATATCTTAATGAATATCCATGCTTCTCTAAAGACTTGCATTTTTAAAAAACCTTATAATCCTTGGTTTACTGATACTATTTCTTAGCTACTTAAATTAAAAAAGAATACAGTTTTCAAGTTTAATCGAACAAAAAATTATGTGCACTGGAATGCTCACATTAAAAATTGTACAAATAAAGCTGTAAAGAGGGAAAGAAGGCTTTTTTTTAAAGCAGCAGTCACAATTGAATAGTAAGTCTATGTGGAAGCCTTGAAAACTTTAGGTAGTTATATTCCGGCATACAGGAAAATATTACCTCTATTCTAACTTTTGAAACAGTCAGTGAAATGAATATCTTAAAACCTTTATCTTCGATAAAAAAACACGTGCAATTGACGGAGATGGCATTCATATTGACTTTAATATTATATGCTTATATTCTTTTAAGATATATATGCCATATTGTTAATTTTTCTATTCAACATTTGCACATGTCGTACCACTTCCTAAGATAAGTGAGCCACAGAGATTTGTTGATGTGCCCCCAATCAGTATTTTACCTGTCTTGTATAAAGTTATTGAATATGCAATAAAAAACCGACTTATAAGGCATATGGAAACCAATGATATTTTCCCTGACGTGCAATCTGGCTTAGAGGTGGGCGTAGCTGTGCAACGGCCTTAGTCCTTAGATTCCAGTTTGTGTACCCTTCTGATAATGCTTGATTTTTCAAGCGCTTTGGACACATTAAGTCATACGGCTCTTTTTCATATATTGAAAAATGTGAATTCGGCGATTTTTTCCTTAAAAGCTACCTAGTGTCTTATTAGAACGAAATATTTCTGATTTTCTCAACGTTCTTAGAGGAGTGCTGCAAGGCACCGGACTTGGCCCTGTCCTGGTTCTGCTCTACACGACGAGGCTGTCAAGATTTATTAAATACTGTAGTAAACAAATATACATTGACGACACTCAACTTTTCTACAGTTTTGTTCCAGTTTTATCTCACAGTTTTCAATATCTCTCTGCCTGCAACTAAATCTTAAAAAATGCGTTTCTATGCTGTTTGCTAGACCAAATGATAAACAAAAAGTTGTAAATAATATTAATAAAATAAATAATGAACCCATTGCTTTTAGGACGAGGTAAAAAATTTGTGTCTCATTTTGGATTCTGGGTTGCAGTTTGAAAAGCACATTTCTAATTGTGTTCAATTCAAAGGATAAGCTGAGTCAAAACCATTGACAAATACTTTGTGCCTATTAGTGTTGTCAATATTTAATTACTGTGATGTGGTATATGACCCCTGCATTACAGCAGCCACCGCTCAACGAGTCTAACGAATACAGAAGTGCTGTCTCAGGTTAATATTTGGAATAAGGGGACGCCAACCTGTTAGTCAGAAGATTAAATCTGCCAATTGGCTGAACATGAGAAACAGAAGACAAAACCACTGTGGCTTACTGTACAACAAAGCTTACCTCTACAAAATGATTAATTTTCGATCAGATGTTCATACATTAAATATTAGGTTTAACTAACACTACCTCCAAACTACAATTTATACCATTTTCGCACTTTTTCTTAGATGAGTGTATGCTTCTCTTCTGATGATCCATCCGTCTGTGCTGGGGAGATCTCGGAAGTTATTCTAGCTAACATGGAAGCACTTCCAACGGCAAACCCTGGTTTGGCAAGGATTATGAGCGTGCTGTCTGTAATATCTGTAAAAGAAAGTCAAATCCCCAACCTGTCTTCGATGTTCTAGGCTGTCGAGGTCAGCTCGTGGTCTCCGATCAGACGAATGGCCCTCCTCTCGATGGAATCCAGTAGCCGAACAGTATGTTTGGGTGCAGAGCTCCAGATATGTTAGCAATACTTTAATGATGGTCGAATCTGGGCTTTGTATAGTATCAAAAGTTTTTGAGGTTTGTACAATTTTTTGGTTGAGGGAGAGTACACCAAGTTTCTGAGAAGCTATCTTGGCGATTGCCACAACGTGATTATGCCAAGACATATTTCCTCCCAGATTGACGCCCAGCAAATTAATAGATGAAGCCAGTGAGATTACGTGTCCTGCCATTACTATATCCTGTTCTGTAATGTTAACCTTTTTAGAGGAAACTACTGCCGAGTGGGCCAACATCTTCCATTTCCAAATATCTCCTTTACTGTTATTCTGAAATCTGGCCCTGTCTCTTCGTTTCTGCTTTTTAGACTTTTTAAAGTAAATTTTTTTTTTATTTCATAATTTAATTTTCTTCTTTCATTCAGGTAAACTTCGCTCATTCACTAAAAATTAATAAAGAGATTTTGAAGCCGCCGCACATCGCCTGTCCATGGTTGAGATTCAGGTCTTTATTTTTTCTTTGGCCAGACAAAAATGTAAGTTGCATCATTATGTACATACCTATATATGAGTAGGTAGGTTTACATAAAATGTAATGTCTGGAAAAAGCGGTATAACTTTAAAACTGTTAAAGATAAAAACACAAATAAAGAAAGAAAATGTAAAAAATAGACTAACCTTTACTCTCGTGAATTTGAATTTGAGTTTGAGTTTGAGTTTGAGTTTTAGTTTTAGTTTTAGTTTTAGTTTTAGTTTTAGTTTTAGTTTTAGTTTTAGTTTTAGTTTTAGTTTTAGTTTTAGTTTTAGTTTTAGTTTTAGTTTTAGTTTTAGTTTTAGTTTTAGTTTTAGTTTTAGTTTTAGTTTTAGTTTTAGTTTTAGTTTTAGTTTTAGTTTGGGTTTGAGTTTGAATTTAAATTTGACTTTGAATTTGAGTTTGAATTTGAATTTAAATTTGAGTTTGAATTTGAATTTTATTACCAGACATTTTTAAAAATGCATAAATGTATAAGATAAAGTGAAATTTGAAGTAAGATACGGTGACCTTATTTATCACTGTAATTAATAGGGATAAAAACAATAAGATATACTTCTTTCTAAATAGATCCTGACCTGTCTATGCCACGTCAACAGTCATTGAATGGAACATCAGCATCAACAAATGAAGATGACAAAGTGGCTAGCAGAGGAGGACAAGGATTCGATGGTAACTACAGACTATGATCATTACGATCTAACATTACATATTTTTTTATTTTCCAATAAGGTGTATTTTTTTTTTAATAACCAATTCGACAATAATTTAAAATTGTAGAAGTTACAAGCAGCGTTTGCTTTTTATAAGAACCAACTTAGGCTTCTTAAGTTTTTCTATCGTTACCGCTAAGTCTTGGGGCAAGATACAGCACTATTTCCATTAGCATAATTGAGATTCTTCTATTTTCGTTATGGCTGATGAGCGACTAGGTTCCTTTTGATATTCAAAATACTTTAACGAGAATTTAGAATAATATACAGGCTGTCCATTTTTCGGGTTTGTTCGGGTTTATTTATTAGTAAAGATACAGAAGGTTTTAGCAGCACTTTGCTACTTTTTTGTGAAACATAAGAAGCCACAATTACATTTTTTCTAGGCCTCCTCTTCTTTGATATAAGGGATGTTTTTTAGAATTTTACATTTTGGGACACCCTCCATATTTCGTTTGCCCTGTAACTTATGAGAAAGAAATAAAATGATCTCTTTGTAGTCTTTTACATATCAGATTTTTTTCTACGTTCAATAGCTTTAAAAAAAAATCAACTTTTTTTTAAATAGGCCACCCTATATATTATATGAGCTAAGATTTCATTATTTTTATATTTGTTTATGGTGGCAATTTACTATTTATCTGACTGGATCCACCGCTGAAAAATACCGTGCGAAATGCTTCATATCATTTATTTTGTCATGTTTCTGTTTCAGAAAACGTGACACCGAAACTGCGACTGATATCATAAGACACTGTGCCATATGGCATAATTGTAAAAAGCAGTGTCAGTATCATTTTAGGGTGTTATGACGTGAACCCTAACCTGCATAATTTGAAGCGATGTGCTGATATAGTGTGTTGATACAATAAGCGATGTCGATGTCATTGTATCGACACCAGAAAATTTAAGGTGTTACTATTCGGTCAAACGTCTGGTTGATTGAACCAACTGGAAGACTGTTTGCTATAAGTGACAGGTCACTGCGGGTGAAAGTTGGAGAGGCGCGATGGCTTCCTGGAAGAGTTGTTTATATGGTCGTGTAAGACATTGAGTAGTATCGAAAAAGTTGTAGTCTCGGCGAAATCATTAGTGCATGTGCACAACGGCGCACCGCCCTTCGCAGTGCACCTAGCCTCGCCCATAGCATAGTACCATCGTACCGCACGGCCCAACCCGAACAAACCCAGCTTTTGTTTCGCGCAGTAGTGGCCCATCGCCTTTCCTATCCGATCAGTTTGTCTCCCGTCATCGACATATAAACATGAACTGTGCGTTGTTATCTTCTTTCGATGAAGAAGATATTGTTTTAGACTCAAATATAATAAAGTGGTATATAAAATAAAACAAAAACAGCGTACAACCGACTTCTCCCTCTTAAAGTGATATATGTTTAAACAAAAATCAAAATTACCAGTTCATCCCATTAATGTAAAGCGAAGATTCTATAGAGAACTATTATAATTGATTGAGGCAGTCTCAAGTCACAAAAGAGGTATTGTATTCGATGTTGTCATATTACAATTACAGAATTGTAAACGCACGTGTTCAGTTTTTGACAACAAGACTTCATTAACCCGCGTTATCATTTCTTTTTCAAACTTTTTAGAAAAAAGAAACTACAATTTTAAAGTACATAGTCTCTTACCTTCGATGTTATCTTAGTTTTATAATTAAATTCCATAAAAAAAATAAAACACAAAAGTATGGTTTGCAACAGAACCAAATTAGATAATATCACACAAATTTGAAATCACATCACAATATTTATTATTATGAATTATTTCATAATAGAAAAGGAATCGGGTAATGCTACAACTAACAAAACGTATAAAATTCGTATATATGAAGCATGTGGAACCCTCCACAACGTCGTTCCAACACCGAGTATCGAAACATCCTGAGGTAACGATACCGAAGGCTACACATATAAATACGCGCGCGGCGGTTATCCAATCAAGGGCGAAACAAGCGGTATAATCTGGCGTCTTTAGTATTTAGATATCCGATTAGAAAAAGTATATAGACTTTCTCTAGGACACCCAGGGAGTCACCCATTTAAATATAATAAATCATTTCCATAACATCCTGAAGTTTGTAATAATATTGGGATAAAACGTCAAGTTATTCATTTTAAGATCCACTTATTTTTCGGACACGTCGTATTGGTAGAACTGACTCAATGTTTTAGCATATACAGGATTATGATAAAGAACGGATCATTATAGAATACCGTCCACTTACCATGCTATATCGTCGCTCGAACCCGTCAACTTTATTTTTTTGAAATGCATCATTGTTTTTTTTTTTGGAAAAAATAATTATACAGAGGGGGTGGGTCATAAAAATGCGACTTGTATCAACTTTATTTTCTTAAATGGAATGTATTGTATAGTTTATACCAAACAGCATAGATTTATAAATTATGTACCTACATTAAGTAATAAAAGTCTCAAAAAAACTCAATAGCCTAGGTTGCAATACAGTGGTGGTGAATAAATGTAGTTTAGGATCTATGTTGGTGGACAATAAAGACAAAATAGGTAAACTTAACAAATCTGGGTTATATAAGATTAAGTGTAAAGATTGTGAAGCTGTCTATGTTGGGCAAACCGGTAGAAACATCAAGACAAGATTTTTTACATTAAATTATTTAAGAAATTTTACATAAAGAACCAACCGCGGAATCAGTGGAGTATATTCTATTTTTAATTCAATAACTGTAAGAGATATAATCATAGGAAGTAATAATTCAGGTAAGAAATATACTAGACTATATAATAAAATGCAAAAAGTAGTCTTGCTACAGCGATAATTATTAGTTTTGAATTAATTTATATATCCCATCAATTAAGTCAACCAACGGCGTTTATTGACTAGATGTATGGGGCAAGTTGACTTAAGGCAAACATTATGAAGAAGCTTACACATCTATAGGTAATAAAAAAAATTTGTTTACTCCAACTATTTATTACAATTTTTGGTAACAGGCCACAGCCAGGAAACTAATCATAACTGTCATTACTTATGACTATAGTATAACAAAAAATAATAATTATAATTCAAAAATCTCTAGAATTTAAGCAATGTTAAAAAACAAATCTGATCTGATCTAAAAATTGAGGAAGGTCTTAAACTGAATAAACAAGTAATCAGGGTTTTGTTAGTGCCAAGGAAAGCATTATCTACAGGGTGGTGACTAAAATAGGTGTATAATAAAAGTGACAGTTTTTCCGGATATTTAGCACAGGAATCTTCCGACCCAACAAAACTGTGGTTTATATTATCATCCACCGAGTGTTAAGATCAAGCCGCTCGGATTTGATAATAAATACGGCGTGGGTGCTACTGGCCTCGTTTCCTCTTCCTTTGAATAGGTCGATGATCATTGCGTGGTTTTTGAGTTAATGCTTCGAGTATAATACATTGTCTTCAAGTTCTTTAAAAAATGCATACGCGAATGCTTCTATGGCGAAGGAGGGGTAGTGACTGTCGACTGAGGCCGCCCGTCGGAAACTGGACACTTAGCGATGAACGCTGAGGACGATCGCTAAGTGACGATCACTGCTCTTGGCCGTTCCGAGAAAACAGCACCTTTATACTAAATAATTCACATACTCAAGTGTGTACATGGTTGCCAACTAAGCGAGGTACGCGGCTGTATCTCGGAAACTGTTCACCGTACAGGTTCCGGGGAAAAATATTCATAGGAAAATGTGCCAAGAGAAATTGCTGTAAATTTGTAGGACGTCCGCTAGAAGGCGTAACACTAATAGTAATTTGTTAACAGTCGATTTCTCTACAATTTCCTTTGATAATATTGAAGGTACTTACAAATACATAACTCATATATTATGATCAACGTTGCTTATATACTATTTCCTTTAACTCTTCAAATAAAGTGGTGGCGGTAACACAAATATTGATTTGGAAACAATTCAATATCTCAGAAACGCCTTCTCGGAAAGAATTAAAATAAGTGTCACCTAAAAGAGCTCCTCTTGCTCTACCAGCTACACTACAAGCGATGTCAATGTTACTTTTACTCTGGTCGCTAGATGGCGCCTTTTACAGATTTAACATATTTTATGTTTTTTCTCGAAAATCTTATCCTTATGCTCTTTTAAAACATTTTGAATGGTAGTTCGTAATATTCCTCAATCAAGAGACAATGTCCGAGTAGTAACATGGGGATTAAACTCTATACAGGGTTATGATAAAGAAGCTGATCAGCCTATTATATAGACTACCGCAACCTTAATCAAGAATCGTTCCTACCCGTCAAACATACTTTTTTGAAATGCTGCATTTTTTTTTTAGAAGAAGATAATATATAGGGTGAATCATAAATATACTACTTATATCAACTCGATTCTTTTAATTTAGCCTATATTTCATAAATCATGCCCTATACCTATCGTCAACCGTTTACGAAATATTAATATGTACTCTAATTTGATATGTTTCTCGACATGGCAATTTTGCTAATTTGATTGACATTCATTGACATTTGTTGACGTCTCAAACTCAACTAGCAAATTGCCATTATCAATGCCTTCAAGATTGTGATTTTTAGTTCAGAACGTTGCTATGTCGAGAAGCATATCAACTGTACATATCAGCATTAAAGTAACATTTCGTAAATGATGAGGTATAAGGCATGATTTATGAAAAATGTCGAGAACTGATTGTAAAATTTGAAAATATAAACTATACAATACATTCCATTTAAGAAAATAAAGTTGATACAAGTCGCATTTTTATGACCCACCCCCTCTGTATAATTTTTTTTTGGAAAAAATAATTATACAGAGGGGGTGGGTCATATCATTTACGAAATGTTACTTTAATGCTGATATGTACCGTTGATATGCTTCTCGACATAGCAACGTTCTGAACTAAAAATCACAATCTTGAAGGCATTGATAATGGCAATTTGCTAGTTGAGTTTGAGACGTCAACAAATGTCAATGAATGTCAATCAAATTAGCAAAATTGCCATGTCGAGAAACATATCAAATTAGAGTACATATTAATATTTCGTAAACGGTTGACGATAGGTATAGGGCATGATTTATGAAATATAGGCTAAATTAAAAGAATCGAGTTGATATAAGTAGTATATTTATGATTCACCCTATATATTATCTTCTTCTAAAAAAAAAATGCAGCATTTCAAAAAAGTATGTTTGACGGGTAGGAACGATTCTTGATTAAGATTGCGGTAGTCTATATAATAGGCTGATCAGCTTCTTTATCATAACCCTGTATAGAGTTTAATCCCCATGTTACTACTCGGACATTATCTCTTGATTGCGGAATATTACGAACTACCATTCAAAATGTTTTAAAAGAGCATAAGGATAAGATTTTCGAGAAAAAACATAAAATATGTTAAATCTGTAAAAGGCGCCATCTAGCGACCAGAGTAAAAGTAACATTGACATCGCTTGTAGTGTAGCTGGTAGAGCAAGAGGAGCTCTTTTAGGTGACACTTATTTTAATTCTTTCCGAGAAGGCGTTTCTGAGACATTGAATTGTTTCCAAATCAATATTTGTGTTACCGCCACCACTTTATTTGAAGAGTTAAAGGAAATAGTATATAAGCAACGTTGATCATAATATATGAGTTATGTATTTGTAAGTACCTTCAATATTATCAAAGGAAATTGTAGAGAAATCGACTGTTAACAAATTACTATTAGTGTTACGCCTTCTAGCGGACGTCCTACAAATTTACAGCAATTTCTCTTGGCACATTTTCCTATGAATATTTTTCCCCGGAACCTGTACGGTGAACAGTTTCCGAGATACAGCCGCGTACCTCGCTTAGTTGGCAACCATGTACACACTTGAGTATGTGAATTATTTAGTATAAAGGTGCTGTTTTCTCGGAACGGCCAAGAGCAGTGATCGTCACTTAGCGATCGTCCTCAGCGTTCATCGCTAAGTGTCCAGTTTCCGACGGGCGGCCTCAGTCGACAGTCACTACCCCTCCTTCGCCATAGAAGCATTCGCGTATGCATTTTTTAAAGAACTTGAAGACAATGTATTATACTCGAAGTATTAACTCAAAAACCACGCAATGATCATCGACCTATTCAAAGGAAGAGGAAACGAGGCCAGTAGCACCCACGCCGTATTTATTATCAAATCCGAGCGGCTTGATCTTAACACTCGGTGGATGATAATATAAACCACAGTTTTGTTGGGTCGGAAGATTCCTGTGCTAAATATCCGGAAAAACTGTCACTTTTATTATACACCTATTTTAGTCACCACCCTGTAGATAATGCTTTCCTTGGCCCTAACAAAACCCTGATTACTTGTTTATTCAGTTTAAGACCTTCCTCAATTTTTAGATCAGATCAGATTTGTTTTTTAACATTGCTTAAATTCTAGAGATTTTTGAATTATAATTATTATTTTTTGTTATACTATAGTCATAAGTAATGACAGTTATGATTAGTTTCCTGGCTGTGGCCTGTTACCAAAAATTGTAATAAATAGTTGGAGTAAACACATTTTTTTTATTACCTATAGATGTGTAAGCTTCTTCATAATGTTTGCCTTAAGTCAACTTGCCCCATACATTTAGTCAATCAACGCCGTTGGTTGACTTAAATGATGGGATATATAAATTAATTCAAAACTAATAATTATCGCTGTAGCAAGACTACTTTTTGCATTTTATTATATAGTCTAGTATATTTCTTACCTGAATTATTACTTCCTATAATTATATCTCTTACAGTTATTGAATTAAAAATAGAATATACTCGACTGATTCCGCGGTTGGTTCTTTATGTAAAATTTCTTAAATAATTTAATGTAAAAAATCTTGTCTTGATGTTCCTACCGATTTGCCCAACATAGACAGCTTCACAATCTTTACACTTAATCTTATATAACCCAGATTTGTTAAGTTTACCTATTTTGTCTTTATTGTCAACCAACATAGATCCTAAACTATATTTATTCACCACCACTGTATTGCAACCTAGGCTATTGAGTTTTTTTAGACTTTATTACTTAATGTAGATACATAATTTATAAATCTATACTGTTTTGGTGTTTGGTCATTAACACTATAAAAATGTTTCTTAAGTATTTTACGTTTTTTATTTTTAATAATGTTTTCTATTATAGACTCCCTATAGCCGTTATGTTTGATCGTATATAATTCCTGTTTAGAGTCTTTTAGTTTAGAGGGAAATTTAACAGCCTGTGTGTGAGGCTATGGAAGGGTGACATTTTTATTTTCCATGACTGCTGTGAATTGATATGAAGGACCGTATCTGTGGTGGTAGGTTTTCTGGATATATTGTATTGGAATTTATTGTTAATTTTCTTTATGTTAGTTAATATCCAAGAAATTTAGTTCATTATTGTTTTCTAATTCCATTGTGAATTGAATTTTTGTGTTTAAGGAATTTAAGAAATTGGTTTAGTTTACGTTCCGTGCTGTTCCAAATGCAAAATATATCGTCAACATATCTAGTCCAATAGATAACATTATTTTTTAAATTGTTGTTAGTATTAAAAATTAAGTTTTCGAAATGCGACATAAATATTTCCGCCAATAAAGGATAGTGATAGACAGCTTTCTCAAGTCTACCTACACTAATCGGGGGGAAAAACCCTAATTCTAGGCAATAAAATAGTTTATTATTGACAGTATAAAGACCCGTAAAATAATTTTTAACTTTAGTATTCATCTGCAATGGTCTTGAAAAAGGCCTAAAAGGCCGAAACATGTAACTCTAAATATATTGAAACGTTTAAAAGCAAATTTCTTCTGCCTCATCGGATCGTATAATTTTGTTGTAAAAATTGCAAATTTCATTACATTGATTTAAGAATCAACGGCAAAATAGAATTCTCCTCTCCGGGATGTCAACATTGTATCACGTTTACTTTATATGGGAAGTAATGGTTTGTCTTTAATATCTTTTGAACCTAGGTTTTTGACACTCCAACTGCTTTCTCTACTTTA
Source organism: Barypeithes pellucidus (assembly GCA_963991005.1). Classification (NCBI taxonomy): domain Eukaryota; kingdom Metazoa; phylum Arthropoda; class Insecta; order Coleoptera; family Curculionidae; genus Barypeithes; species Barypeithes pellucidus. The sequence goes on along the minus strand of OZ022563.1, from coordinate 35,542,958 downwards.
AGTATAGACAAGGAATTGCCTTGCTGAAAATGAATTTTATCTTAATAACATTATAATGTTTCTGACAAAATTCAGTCCGTCACGTAATAACTGTAGAAAATTCATATATTAGTCTGGATCGTATAATTAATCCAATTATAATTAATTTTGATGAGGATAGCGAAACAGAACTATCTATAGAATGACATTATAAATGTAAATAAATATGACTAGTAATATTTAAAAAATTACATTAATATAATCATGTCATTACTTGTTTTCCTTAGTCCGTCCCCTCATACTTCACTTGTTTATTGCCAAGCTCTTGTCCACACAATGGGACCGACCCAGGAAATCATTAAGTCGTATCCAATTTTCGTGAAACTAAGATTTACACTATTTGCCGGCAATACGTGAAGTGATTAGGCATTTCTGGGAATGATGGATTTCACTAATTGACGCCGACATAGTGCAATTTAGTAAGCATTAGAACAAATTCGTTGATTGAATAATTACGATATCTTTATATTTTGAAGTAGAAAAAAAAAATTTAGTATGCTTCTAGGGGTCACTATGGAGGGTCTTATGGAAATGGCATATTATATTTAAATGGGAGCATGACTATTGAAACATGTACATTTTTTTAATCGCATCAAATAGAGTACGTATAGTAGTTTTTTATAATATACTATACAGGCACTAAATTCTGCTAGTGTACCACGATTTAATCGACAGCATATCTCTTATAAATTATCAGATTCCAATGATAATTCCCGAATTTGGAACACCGTGTACATTATTACAGGAATATATTTTATGTATAAGTAACATATTTTTTATTGCAGAAGGGTACGTGCTCTCCAAAAACGAGGCAGTCATCAGACCGTGGCGCCAACAGGTAAAGGGTTTAAAATATTTTTTTTATTAAAAAATTATATACGGAAAATGTCGAAATTCAAAATTTCATTATTGTTAGATTAAAATTATATTTTACAGATTTTTGTCACTTACCCTATAACAATATCAATATTATCTTACTAGAAATAGAGGAGTCTATTATTTATTGAATTTGAAGGCTATGGTTTTTGTTTCTCATATGACACATATTTGCTTATTTATAACTGTAAACTTGGATTACAAGCGATGAAGAGATCGTTATAATAAGGGGAGCAATGCTGTTCTGCTACTATTAGCCAAAAAGCTGCTTAAAAAACATACAATTTGGTGATGTCAACATGGCGGTCATTCACGAGTATGACCGATCCAAACCGAACATGAAATTGAACCATTTCTTACTTGTTACTGCTTCATTTTTATGCACTATCAAAATTGTTCTATTACCAATGACATATTTATTTTTCTTACGGCTTACCAGTACGTCTTACATTACGGCAACTATAAATTCAGCTTTAGTGTTTGACATATTTAAGGTGGAATGATGTTTGCGGACCTTAAAATAATTATTAATTTTTCCTATACGGAAACCTTTATTATTTAATTTCGCTTGGATTATTTATTGAAAAGGACCTGCTTTAATAAATTTTTTATAATATTTTGATAACTTAGACAGGGTGTTCTAAAAATAAGATTACAAATGAAATTGAGAAAACTGCAAAAAATCTACATTTTCAAGTGGAAACCTCCACATTTTATAATCATTATCTATTTACCATTAAAAATAAAGGTAAGTTCGTATAAGGTTGTATATTACGAAAACTTCATTCTCCATAAATAATAAATAAGTTTAAATAATTTTCGATTATATAATTTAAGCGCCCTGGCAGGATTATTAATAATTTTCAAATGGTAAGTGATAGCGTCATAGATTGCTTCCTTTAGCATTTGACTGGTTTCAACGCCGTCATAGCGAACTATAGGTAACTGAACTAAAAATGTGCAGCAAATCGCAATAGAAAAATATAAAATTGACAATATTTCTAAAACTACAAACTTTCGGAATAGACAATCTTACACAAACTACACTGAGAGTAATTGAACCATTAGAATGTTTTTAAATCCCTAAATCGCATCGGCAGCAAAAATTTCGCTATAACACGTAATCATAATCATTATAAAAATATTTTCTATCGGTAACAATCTCGCTTATTTAAACATTTCTTTATTCGAAATTGGCCATGTTCAGACGTTTAACAAATCAGATCCCCGCGCTCAGAATAATACTCACAGCGCTCTGTCGATAAGGTGTTATTAGAAATCTTATATTGAGAAATTAGCCGAATGACATTCCTTCTCCGAGCTAGTCCGAATCACGCCAACCATTTTAATCTCATAGACTCCGCGGCGTAGTCGCAAGTGTTTTTTATTGAAAAAGTGAGAATTAAAGACATGCAAGGCTCAGGCTGCGTATCATTCATAGTAAGTATGCATTCTATACACTATAATCTATAATAAAGTATTATAATATAATACTGTATTATGGTTTCATTTCACCATCCATGCACACGACATATACTATTTTAAGTTTGACCCAAAAAGAGCACATGACACCTACATTATTTTTTTGTTAGCACTAATAACACTAATCAACACAAAAACCCTCTTTATAAAAATATCGTGTAGTTTGTAACATTTGGACTTAAACTAATATACAACTGACCCTCAAATGGTTATATTGGCCTCAGATTTCTTGGAAGGGTCGAATAGGCCCATTAATAGGTAATAAATTTTCGTATTAATTCTACAACACTAGAACTTAAAGTCGGAGAAATATTTTCAGACCAAACCAGTGATTTTAACTGGTGCCACATATGCTCTATGGGGTTAAAAATGCAATAATAGGGTGGGAGCCGTAGCACTGTATGTCCAATTTCTTCTGCCAATGTGTCCCAAACATATACTTTTTTTATGCAAAATGTCTTTAAAACTTCTAAAAGATCACTTTTTTTATAACTTTCTTCAAAATATATATGATTCGCTGCCATGTAGTTCTGAATCCCCCATTGTTATTTGCAGCTTATTTGGATCTATGCTTGAAATATCCCTTTAGTCGTTACTATATAATCATTTAGTAAACATCTATTAATATTTTCGCTTAAATCTACGTGCGTGGTAAAACGGTACCAAAAATGTCGATGCGTGTTTGCGTTAATAAAGCCGGTACCTTCTGTTTTATTTGTGGCGAAGTTACCGCGAAAGCGTACCAAAAACCGATATCTTCATTAGTAAAAAAGGCTTATGAACTGTACTTTGGATGCAAAGTTGGCGATAAAGATAGGTCCTGGGCCCCAAAAATGTGTTGCAGTTCGTGCTCGAGAACATTGACTGGATGGCTGAAAGGTACTCATAAATCTATGCCATTCGCAGTTCCAATGGTTTGGAGGGAACCTCGTAATCACGTAGATGATTGATATTTTTGCATGACAAATATTAAAGGAATTACTAGCAAAACCAAGCGTAGCATTCAGTACCCCAATATTCCTTCTGCAATGCGACCAGTGCCTCATGACAACTCATTACCCATTCCCCAGCCACCTGAGAGTTACACGCTTGATTCCGAATCAGACTCCGAAAGTATTTCACCAGAAGCCGGACCAAGCTACAGGCCTAGTTCTCATGATTTGCCTGATACACCTCATTTAATCACTCAAGGTGAATTAAATGACCTTGTTCGTGACTTGGACCTCCCGAAAACAAAAGCTGAACTTCTCGGATCCCGCCTGCAGCAGTGGAAGCTCTTGGGAAAAGGAGTGAAAGTGTCCATCTACAGGAAAAGGCAATCTACTCTCACAAATTTTTTTGCAGTGGAAGGTGATTTAGTATTTTGCCATGACATACCTGGCCTAATGACCGAACTGAACTTACCATATACTCCCGATAAATGGAGACTATTCATAGATTCGTCTAAAACAAGTCTAAAAGCTGTTTTACTTTTTAATGGAAACGAGCATCCATCGGTTACTATAGGTCATTCGGTAAATATGAAAGAAAAACATATGACAATCTTAAGATGTTACTAAGATGTGTAAAGTACGAAGATCACAAATGGTACATATGTGCAGATATAAAAGTGGTGGCGTTACTGACAGGTTGAAAGCAGGCTATACAAAATACTGTTGCTTTTTGTGTGAATGGGACAGCCGTGCAAGAGAAAAACATTATAAAATTAAGGTTTGGCCTCCACGTGACACAATACAAGTTGACGTTAAAAATTTGACCCGAGAACCATTAGTTCAGAAAGAAAAAATATATTTACCTCCACTTCACATTAAGCTGGGTCTGATCAAAAATTTCGTTAAAGCACTGGATAGAGAAGGAAATGCTTTCAAGTATTTAAAAGACAAGAGACCAAAATTAAAGAAGGAATTTTTGTTGGTCCCCAAATTAGGCAATTGTTTAAAGATGCGAACTTCAGGCAAATTTAAAGTGACAATGAAAGGCGGGCATGGAATGCATTTGAAAGTGTTTGCAACAATTTTCTTGGAAATAATAAATCAGAAAATTATCGTGAACTCGTGGAAGAACTACTCACGGCCTATCATATTTTAGAATGCAACATGTCACTAAAACTTCACTTTCTCCATTCTCATTTGGACTTTTTTCCTGAAAATTTAGGAGCAGTATCAGATGAGCATGGAGAACGATTTCACCAAGATATTGCCTCCATAGAGAAAAGGTATACAGGAAAGTGGAGCCCGAATATGTTAGCCGACTATTGCTGGACCCTAATACGAGACACATCCAGGTGTTCTTATAAAAGAAGGACATTAGGGAAGTAAATATTAAATTTTAAATTATTTATAAATGTTTATAATGTACCTAAGCTAACTGTTAATAAAATATATTATAGGTTTTTAATTGTTCAAAGCATATGTCCCTCCCTTATCATTGGAGGCTGATATCGAAAATCTGAGGCCAGATCCGGATTCAGCAGGCCAAAATATATAAAATCTAGCCAAAATCATTCCAGGTAGGAAATTTTTTTTTTAAAATGTTCGTCAGTGTAATTACGAAGATGCTCTATAAAAGTGTCGAAAATGGGACCTTGTACATTGATCACATCAATAATTTAAGTAAGTTTCTTTCTCTGCGATTAGGTTTGTTCGGGTTTGTTCGATATTTATAATAAGTGAGAGAATTATGTATATGTTATACGTATCATTAAAAATATATACTGTTATAAGGGGCATTATGTTATTTTTTAATTTAAGAAAAATATGGTTATAAAAATGTTCTAAGCTTTAATAAAAAGTGTTTGTAATATATAAATATATACAATATATAGTTTTTTTATAATAATATAGAATATTAATATTAGTGTAAAAAGTACCCGATGCTTCTATATGCAATATATTCTTGTTTTAAGTGGACCACTTAATATATTAGATATAGTGTATATACACTATTAGAATATTCTTGTTATATGTATTAGAATCTTTCATATATTGGGTATAAGCTATCTTTTATGTGGAAAGAAACATTATGATATTTAGAATTATTTCTATATTATCACTGGTATTAGAAATTCTCATAAACGGTATACCGCGTATATGTTGGTCACTAGTATCAGTATTATAATACGTACAATCGAGCCACTAACTGTTATTAAAATATCTTTATATTGGGTATAAAACGAATAACCGCTGCTGTAATATAATTAGTACCTCCAACTATTATAGATTATGACTACTATTAGAAGTAAGTCATTGCCACTATAACAACAGTTTAGAAAAGCGAGATTATTACAGTAGCCAACTGTCGCGCTGTCTAAATACGTATGTGGAAATCCAATAACTGATATAATATTTTTTATACCAGGTATTGGAATTTTTTCTCAGTGTAGCCTTATTTTGAAGGTTAAATAGAAAATAATTATAAAATTTGGGGGTTTCCATTTGAAAACTAGATTTTTTGCAGATTATTCAATTTCATTTTTAATCTTATTTTTTGAACATCCTGTATTAAGTAGTTATCCACATATTATTACAAATTAAACAAAAACGGCTTATAGGAAAAATTAATAATTATTTTAAAGTCCGCAAACGTTATTTTAGACATAAAACCTTAAATATGTCAAACACATTTATACTTAGGTATAGGATATGATATACGACAGTGGCGTAACTACCGTCGGTCTGGCCGGTTAGATTCTCCGGGGCCCCGAGTATCAGGGGGCCCCCAAAAGTGGTGAACGAAAAAAAAAATATTTTTTTAAAAACGATCAAATAAAAGTTTTTAGTGAAAAAGCTGATTTTTCAGATTTTCATATTCGTTATCTAGCTTTTATATTTTTACGTTTTTATATTCTCGATTTCAAATTTGCTCGCCATCGCGGACATGCATATATTAGGTTTGTTCCAACACCCTATTTTTGTATCGTTCTAGAACCGTCACGAAACTGTTGGGAACGGGAGCGCAAGCGTTAATTTTGTACTGTTTGTTGCCGATGTACATTGGGAGCAAGGTTGGTACGTTTTTATGACCATTCTCTGTAAAAATCTTAGCTGATCCTGATCGCCTGTCTGATTATAGTGCTTAGACTAGGAAAGAAGATTAGTTACTTATCATAAATCATAACCCTACTTTTGTTGCTTAATTTCTTCGTCTAAGCTTGAGACTCAACCTTGATAAATTATTCGCATGTTTGCTGATGCAAAAGTGAGGCTATAAAATTCTAAAATTGAATATGAAAATTTCGAAAACTTGGCGTGTTATGGACTATTTTTAATTTTCATATTGTACCATCAGAATAAAAAGTTTAACATAGATCAATTTATTTTCGAACGTCTCCGCATCCATACCTCGAATCTCGTACAGCACCAATTACCGCGAACTTGAATACCGAAAAAATCATGTCCCCGAAATTCCCGTTCGATTCCCCTTCAACTCTTGTTCGGCTCCCGTAACATTGAATGGAATTCCCGGTTTTGAGACATTAGGAACCTCATGGCAAGGAAACGGGAACACGTTGGATTCCCGTGACATGCCCGTCAAGTTCCCGCGGGAATGTAACGGGAATTTGGTGCTATACGGGATACATTCCTTTAAAATTCTAAGTTTTAAATATTATTGCAGCGGGGGGGGGGGGGGGGGGGGGATAATGTACCCTATTTCTCTGGTAAGAGCCCCCTTAATTGTCTGCGGCCCCCGTTTATATAGTTACGCCACTGGCTAGTAACAATATTTCAAACAAATATCTTGCTTATTTCCCGAGATCTTTAATAGGCTCTCACCGTGAATGACCCTCTATATTAAAAATAATAGAAAAAATTATTAGTCTCTCCACATCACATTCGGTTTCGTTTGATTTTATCTTTATTTTCTAATTCGCCTCATATATTTGATTTGCTCGTCTGTGATGTGTTATTAAAAGTGCGTAATTATAATATTTTTTTATTGATACGCCAGTGAAAGGTAGTTATACAGGGTCATTCACGGAGAGTGGCCTATTAAAAGATATCGGGATCTAATGAAGATATTTGTTTAAATCGTTTGAATGTACCGATGTGTACCGACCGAAATATGCCGATCTTCGAATGAAGATATTGTTCCGCTTATAGGCTTCGTATTGATATTTAAACAGAATATCCTTTATATTTTGGTATTTTTCAGTTGTATCTTCTCTTAACAATTTCCTATACCCATCTCCAACCGTTTCGGAGATAAAATTAATGTTTTTATGAAAAAAACATGTCGAAGATAATTGGCCTTACCTTGTAACATACAGTTTAAAGGTTTAAAAATTTGTGAAAAGTTAACAAATGTAGTCCTTTTTATTTCAGTAAATACTAGATATTTTTTATACAAAATCATGTCTTTCTTGTCTAATATAATAAATATTCATAAGTCAGATTTTTAACTTAAAAACTGCTTACGATAAAAATATGTATTTTATTTACAACCATGCATATAATAATGACATTTCATCTATCTTTGAAAGGTGGGAAGTTGACGTTTTTTTACTTTTACTTTCCACCTGGGTGGATATGGACGAACACACTTTTTAAAAATGCTAATAGCTTTGTGTGTTTAGATATGTCTACTTTTCCCTAATTGATAGAGTGGTCCTCAGCATTAAATATTGTTACCAAATCATTGATATCTTCTTTGTCTTGGTATTTTCACTGAAATTAGCTAGTAGCGCCGACTCAGAACCAGGATATTGAACTTTGTTTCCCGTACACCATTCTTGAAACAATGCCTTGTCATATCTCGGGCGGCTTTTAGTTGGCAGAAGATCTTCTTCTACTATTTTTGCTGCTTCTCGAATTTCTGGTGGAGTAGCAGCAAAATCAAATTCCTCTTCTGATAGCATTTTTCTGTTGTTAAAATAATATATTGTTTAGTGACATGGAAACCATATTCAAAATATGATATTTGCCATCTTGATGTGTAGTATTACCTATTACGTTCTTTTACCACCTGCGGTTATTTGAAATTTCTGTCTAATTTTTCAATGGAAAAGTCAAAATGATATTTATCTTTTATTAATGATTTTAATTCAAAATAATAAGTGGATGTTAGATGTGATTGTAAATAAAATAGTATACAAACCTCGGTGAAAAGTTTCATTACTGTCTCGGGATTTAGTTAACCTCGCCGCATCGCTCCTCGATTAACTAACGACTCTCTCGACAGGAATGAAACACTTTCCACCTCGGTACGTAATATACTATTATATGTTCTGAGTAATTAGATAAAGAACGTAATTCTGCACGTAAATGATAAATTAAAATATTGGTCATTTCCGACGATTGACTGGTAAAATTTCTTTATTATGTAATATTTTACGTGTTTCCTTCAATTTTTTCGTCTCATGTTCTTATATATTTTTTTGTGTATATTGCTTTAATTTAACTCGTTAACGTTTTTAGTAGATAATTTTTATAATACTTTTTTTTTACTTTTAGGTCAGGAAAAGAGCAGGAAGGAAGTAAGAAATAATAAAATATTTATAGTCATCATAATAATTAAGCGGGATATGGCAGCCAGATGTGTGTGTGTCTTTCACATATTTTCGAATCTAGTAAAATAAAGTGGTGGGGAGAATAACATTATTTTTTTTAAAAAATAAACTACGGTTACTTCAGTTTGGGTTAATCGATGTTAACACACTTCGTCTCGTTTAAGAGAGGTTAATTTACCCTTCAATCTTAATTCTTGCATCCTTGAGTTTTGCCGTCACCGCTAGATGGCGTTAACTGATATGAAAAGAAAAAAAGGGCGGATTTTTTTCTCAAAAAGTTAAATGTAATGTTTTTTTAAATAAAACAAAACGTCTAAGTTGTACTCAGCGTAATTTTAATGCAACCAGCGCCTAGCGCTTTCGGCCTCTAAAAGGTCATCATCAAAGCTAAGGCTTCGTCAAAGTCACCCCAGGCACACAAGAAACATACCATGGTATGAATATAAACCCAGCTGCGACTAAACCATTTGATATAATACACCTTGATACATAATATACATTAGATAAAGTGAAATCTTTAACTATCAATTCATAAATTTAAAATTTTAAGAAATAGTTTTCTTGTAGTTTGTCACACCTTTCTACCTTAATGAAGGTTACTGATAAGTATTCTTAATACGTATACATTTTATTACACATGCTTACGCACTAAAACGTTTCGCTCACACTAAGATTTAAATAATTTTAGTAATTAAGAATATCATATTTCAACACTATTGTGCTACGAATTCAAATCAACATACGAAAAGCTTCTTTATGAATTAAGATAGAACCAAAATAATTTGCAAGCAAGAATTTTGGAACAAAACTAACTTCCTCGAGGTGTTATTCAAAAATTTAATACAGAATAAACTATAACGAGAAATTATTAGAATCTAAAATAAATAAAATATCTTTTTACTAAACAAGAAGCTGCTTACAGAGGAAACTCTCTCTATATAAAATACATTATTAATCAAATACTTAACGTTTTTAAAAAATTGAATGAAATTTAAATTTATATACTACGAGACGTAGAACCTCTCATTTCCAAATTAAAACTAATTAATTCACATTCTTTTGATTATTTTCATATATTATATATTTTAGCTCAATCCGAGTTTGTTTAAGTCTTGTCATATAATAAATATTTATTGAAAAATCAGTTTCACTACGCATATTAAAATCAAGAATGCCAAGAAATGCGCCCACAATTCTATACCTGTGAGAAAGAAGACTTTAACGAAATTGAAGGAACCAGCCCTTGCGAAATCAAACTACTGAACTGTGACAAAGACACCTCATCCTGTAAGCGTAACCGTAATGTAGCCACCTAACAGCTGAATATACATTTATTTGGCTTATGTTGCATTCACCTTTATATTATAATATTCATTTAATTCTTTTTAACTTCAGTCAGCTGATGGTATTTCTATTGTAAACGTAACACTAAAATATATGTTTTAAAATAGATAAACCTTTTTTTAAGAAGACATCGTCAATATCCAATAAATTAACTTATGCCAAAATTAAAATTTACATGCATCTAAATTTTATGCGTTACCCCGCACAATCAGACGGTTCGGGTTTGTGTGCCCTCAACTGTAGAATCTGTTTTCTATCAGTTATGTAAAAAAAAATAATTAAGATTGAGGCAAAATTGACGAAAAAGAGGCAATATTGACGAAAAACTGCTTATTAATTTGGACGTGCATTTTGGAATATTCGATAATAATTAATTGGGGTAATATAATAATTAATAGGTATTTTGACAATTAAAAATAGTGTTCAAATTTGTAATTTGTCATCATTTTTCTTCTTGATCATATTTATTATTGTTATGTGTTAAAATAACCCAATAAATAAAATTTAAACGCCCGTAAAACGGTAAAATTTGTATAAGTAATTTATTTTAGTCAATAACTCCTGTTCTCTATGATATATTGTTGAAACGAACTTTTTTGACAAGAAGCATAATTTTTGCTTATAATTTAGTTAACGCCATCTAGCGGCGACTGAAACTCAATAACAAAAGCGTAGGGTAAATAAACCTCTTTTAAACGAGACCAAGTTTGTTAAAATCGGTTAACCCAAACCGAACAACCTTAGTTTATTTAAAAAGAAATTGAATTTCCCCCACAAGATTATTTTAGTCGATTGAAAAATTTGTAATATGAAATATATAAGGATTAAAATATAGATATTTGAATTCCTCTCAATTAGTCAAAACACAAAGAAAATCTTAATTTTTAATCTTGATCAGGATTGTTACACCCCTTGCGGACATTTTATAAACTCGAAAGTAATTTCCAGCATTTTCCCTTAGGCACTTTTACTTTAAAAAATTTACTCTTACTGGTTTTTGAGAAATGACCACCCGGTACTGAGTAATTAGATAAAGAATGTAATTCTGTACGTAGTGATAAATTAAAATATAGGATATTTCCGACGATTGACTGGTAATAATACAGGGTGGTCCAGCGAAAATTTAACACCTCGATTTTCCTGCTTTAAAATGAAAATGTAGAAAATCGCTTGGACCCGTCAATTTCTGATTCGAGGGGGAATAACTTTTCCGCTTTTTTCATCTCCGTAACTTCAACCCCCTAACGGCGGTGAACGCAACCCCCTGATTTTGAATAGGGATGAGGGGTATTGCGATACCTCATTTTGAAGATCTTATCGAGTACTATCTGACCCTGAAATTTCGCATCAAAATTTTCATCTTTAACAAAATGACAGCTAAAATAGCGGAAGACTACTTACTTTTGTGATTAGTTTATTAAATGCTGAAAATGGCCACCATTCACTTCCATGTAGTAAAGAACGCTGGTGTATGAGTAGAGAATGTGGAATTTACCTCGAGGATATTAGTCTTATCCGACGCAGTTGAATTTATTTATTTATTTGTTAATTAGACGGACCATGTTTTTGATTTACCTTAGTCTATCGTGAATTTTTAAGAACGTTAAAACTGTGTCAATTCGATTGCACCTTTATAGTAGAATTAAAATGGTGTATTCCGTAAAAGAAAGGGTGGAAATTATAAAATTATTTTTTAGAAATAACGACTCTGCGCGAATAACTGTGGCTTTATTTAACAAACGGCATCCTAAAAAAAATGTATCCGCTGCTTATGTTATGCAACTGGTTGACAAATTTTACGCTACTGGCTCAGTCGGAAACACAAAGAGGGTGTATGACAGAAACGAAGCGAGGGAAGTGGCGGTCTTAGGTCGAGTAGCAATGGATCCGACCCTTAGTACTAGGAAATTGTCCGATGTATCTGGTGTTTCACGCACAACAATCATGAGAATCCTTAAACAACATAAGTTCAATCCTTTTAAGATACGACTGGTTCAGGAACTGAATGAGGATGATTTCGATCGCCGACTCCAGTTCTGTGAAGTGGTCAGTGGAATTATTAACAATAATCCTAAATACATGTTCAATATCTGTTTCTAGGACGAGTGTTCATTTTACCTTAATGGCATTTTAAACAGGCATAACTGTCGGTATTGGTCACATGAAAATCAAAGATTATTTCGTGAAGTGCATACTTAGCATCTCCAAAAGTTAAATGTCAACAAGATGGCGCACCACCTCATTTCGCTCAACCTGTGCATCAGTTCTTAGATGAAAATTTTCCTCGGGCCTGGATTAGAAGAAGGGGGAAAGAGGATATTGAGTGGCCACCCAGATCACCTGATCTGGCTCCACTGGACTTTTTTCTATGGGGTCACCTGAAATCTAAGATTTACGTTACCCAGCCTGAGTCACTGGAGGATTTGCGAATGTGGATCATTAATGAATGCTGTCAAATTATACCACAAATGTTGAGAAATGTCAGTGAACGTTTTTAGCAAAATTTATTTTACTGCATGGAAGTGAATGGTGGCCATTTTCAGCATTTAATAAACTAATCACAAAAGTAAGTAGTCTTCCACTATTTCAGTTGTCATTTCGTTAAAGATAAAAATTTTGAAGCGAAATTTTATGGTCAGATAGTACTCGATAAGATCTTCAAAATGAGGTATCGCAACACCCCTCATCCCTATTCAAAATTAGGGGGTTGTGTGCACCCCCGTTAGGGGGTTGAAGTTACGGAGATGGAAAAAGCGGAAAAGTTATTCCCCCTCGAATCAGAAATCGACTGGTCCGAGCGATTTTCTACATTTTTATTTTAAAGCAGGAAAATCGAGGTGTGAAGTTTTCGCTGGACCACCCTGTATATTACATAACAAGAGTGGTAAGACTATTACATACGATTTCGAAACTTCGAAAGAGTGTGTAATAGGCTTATCACTCGAGTTGTGTACTATACTATGTCTACGACTTCATAGATTTACTTTTATGTAAATTATCGAAATATGCTAATAAAATATTTTGAGTCGGTACTCACATGGTTATCAGTACACCCAGTCAATACATTTTTTATGCACTCTTTCATGCCACTCCCTGGATTTTTCTGGTAATAAATTATTTGCTGCGGAATCAGCTTGTAATGTAATTTCCCGTGGCGTTCAATCATACTTTACACAAAAATATACAAATTAAAAATGTTGACGTTTTACGTTTCTTGACATTTACATTGTCAAGGCGACCAGCTAAAATTCACAGCTGACTTTGCATACAATCTATTGGAAATACTGACTGTTTTGGCATATCACGCTTAGATGAGATTTTTGAACCTGATACGTAATATATATATATATATGTATATACAGGATGTTATGGAAATGACATATTATATTTAAACCGGCAATTCCTGAGCAATTCATTCAGCGGTAAAAGTGACCTTTCGTCAAACCAGAAAAACACCTGTGTGACACTGCGATACATGTAAGCAATCAAGGAATTCTGGCCGGTGTTGTCATATTATTATGTACACCTTAAACTCTTTAGATAAAATAATTTAAACACTTTTCCATTCTGTAATACCTTTTTGTACAATTATATGGAATAGTAATATCACGTACGTCACTAGGTCAAATGCCAATGACCTCTTGACGCCTTACATCGTCTGAGCGAAGTAGTCTCATATAGCGCCGCACGCTTGCGGTCTGTTAGTTGAAGACCAACCAGCGGCCGGATACGTTGTGTCTCGTCGATCACCAACACACTCTCAGCAATCCGCTGTGTTTTTTCGGTTTACGCGTGTATCTTGCCCGTCCATAAATAATCTTTGAATATTGTTTTTATTAACGCGTTTCTTCTGAACGTTAAATTTCTTCGCGTGTAATAAAATCTAATAATCTGTAGCATAATCTGTATTATTGTATTTTCAAAAGCAAACTATCGGTTCTGTTTCATTATTACTGTGTGTACATAAAGTGTTTCCAGGAGTGTTCCCATGAAAAAAAACTGATTGTGTTTGTGCCTGGATTTCCTTGCTATTTAGGTATAAAGATAAATACAAGTAGGTAGAAAATAATTTATTTTTATGATTTTATACGGAATTTCAGTTTTACATTAAGTTTGGCAACATTGCCATTGGCTTTGGATGAAATGTACAGTAGCGCAGACTGACCTGTGAGTAAGAGTGTTTATTACCCCAATTTTAAATCGGTCGATTAAAAAAATATGTAGCACTTCTCTAGGACACCCATTTAAATATAATACGTCATTTCCATAACACCCTATACAGGGTCCGCAAACGAAGCGTGGACGGAAGATTAAATCGTTATCGAAGAATTTATCAACAATACTAAAACAGCAGGAGATATTGGATTAAATTAGGCATGTTTTAAAAATATTTTACATTATACAGGGTGGCCCAAAAAAGTGTGACAGCATAAAGTTATATTTTTTTAAATGGGACACCCAGTATTTTATTACATATTTAGGTTCGTATTACTATCCTTTATAAGTGCCTCAAGTTTTATTTAATTTGGTTTTGTAGTTTCAGAGAAATAAATTAAAAACTAAAAAAAAAAGTTTTGCAGTCCTGAATAAAAAAATCAAAAAAAACAATCCAGAACTATTTTTTTAACGTCAATATTGAGTGAAATTTATGACAAGAGGTCTAGAGATCCTATGCATGTAATTGCGTTTATTCATTTTATACAGGGTGTTCATAATAAGCCTTCAAAAACCCCACATTTTAAAATAATTTTTCTCAAGTTTTTCAAATGGAACACCCTGTATATTATTTGGCTATTTGACGTAGAATTCATAGGCAATTTCTTTTTGTAATACATGCATATAAGTTATATCCCGCCGTTTTCGAAATAATTATAAATATCATAAATTAGAGTTTTTATTGGGAAATTTTGTTATAGGCCACTAGACTAATAATTGTAAACTAAAGTAAATGTTCAAAATAGCTTCCTTTTACTTTTACAGTTTACCGTATTTTAGTTATTTCGATATAAATTTTAAAAGCCTACATTTTTGCTACTTTTTCTTAAAATCTAGCGGTAACTTTTTAATGGTTTACATTTGATATGCATAAGTTCATTTGCAACAACTTCTCGAAGGTTTCTGGTCTCGGCTTTCTCTCAATATCTGGATCTTTCAGCATATACTCGGCTCGCGAGGAGGTAATTTCTTGCACATTCACCCAG
Source organism: Barypeithes pellucidus (assembly GCA_963991005.1). Lineage (NCBI taxonomy): Eukaryota > Metazoa > Arthropoda > Insecta > Coleoptera > Curculionidae > Barypeithes > Barypeithes pellucidus. The sequence continues at coordinate 35,527,511 of OZ022563.1, read as the reverse complement.
TATGAAAATCATATTTACCATTTCTAAAGTTGTAAAATTCGACATTTTGTGTAAGTTAGTACTTAATTTCGACGACTGAACAAATGAAATAATTTTATTTGGCTGTCATAGTGACAATCTAAACAAAAAAATCATGGCAACTCGATTAAGAATAAAAAATAAAATTAAATAAATAAAAGTAGCAAAAATGTAGGCTTTTAAAATTTATATCGAAATAACTAAAATACGGCAAACTCTAATAGTAAAAGGAAGCTATTTTGAACATTTACTTTAGTTTACAATTATTAGTCTAGTCGCCTATAACAAAATTTCCCAATAAAAATTCTATTTAAACAACATAACTTATGATATTTATAATTATTTCGAAAACGGCTGGATATAACTTATATGCATGTATTACAAAAAGAAATTGCCTATGAATTCTACGTCAAATAGCCAAATAATATACAGGGTGTTCCATTTGAAAAACTTGAGAAAAATTATTTTAAAATGTGGAGTTTTTGAAAGCTTATTACGAACACCCTGTATAAAATAAATGAACGCAATTACATTCATAGTATCTCTAGACCTCTTGTCATAAATTTCACGCAATGCCGAGGTTAAAAAAATAGTTCTGGATTGTTTTTTTTTGATTTTTTTATTCAGGACAGCAAAATTTTTTTTTTTTAGTTTTTAATTTATTTCTCCGAAACTACAAAACCAAATTAAACAAAATTTGAGGCACTCATAAATGATAGAAATACGAACATAAATATGCAATAAAATACTGAGTGTCCCATTTAAAAAAATATAACTTTATACTGTCACACTTTTTTGGGTCACCCTGTATAATGTAAAATATTTTTAAAACATGCCGATTTTAATCCAATATCTCAAGCTGTTTTAGTATTGTTGATAAGTTCTTCGATAACGATTTAATCTTCCGTCCACGCTTTGTTTGCGGACCCTGTATATATAGGATGTTATGGAAATTACTGAAAACGATCTCCCTGTCTGAATTTCCTTCCGGTTTGTAAAGTTATGTGCCGGTTCTATACTAAAAGATATTATTTTATGTATAAATAATTTTTTTATACAAATTATGAGACTAGAATAACAAGGGAAGAGAGCATGTGTTTTAAAGAAAATTGCATTTTTTTCTCAATCAATCAGTTAAAGAAGTGCATAGAAATCTACGCGAGTATTATAAATTGTGGTTCTAAATAACTAAAAGGTAAGCATGTGGCCTAAATAAAATTCCTTTACGTTTCAATCAAAAGGTCATTGACCTTCTAAGGAGTTTATCCTGAAAATATGACAAAACTGGTCCAAATTCACTGACGTTTTTCAACATAACCTATCCCAATATTTCTTTGTTTGCATACTCAACAGTTTGTTCACCTTTCTGTCAGTGTTACCACGTGTTTTTTTCTGGTTTGACATAAGGCGATATATCCGGATTACTAATAGAAAGCGCCATTTATGGATATTTTTCTTAAACTTGTCGTCATCTCAGGAATTGCCGATTTAAATATAATAAGTCAATTCCATAACACCCTGTATATATGTTACTTAACAGTAATTACGTAACATTAAACAGTGCAAGTAAGTTTTTACTAATATAGAATTAGAAAAAATTTCTTTATTAAGTAATATTATACGTGATTCCTTCAATTATTTCCTTTGACAGTCTTAAGTATTTTTTTTTTGTTTAAATTGCTTTAATATTTTTATGAAAATCATTTATTTAGAAAAATAAATTACAAATACCCAGTTACAATTTGTTTAAATTCCCTATACAGTACATGAAGCACTGGTCTCGGAAATAATTACTACATATTAGCAACAGCTTAAACAATACTATCAATCAATGATCACTAGATCCATCACAAAAAATAAAAAATACAACAAACTCCCAAAGGAAAAACAAAACAATTCTCTCATATTATTATCTCAAGATGCGATTTTAATCCCTGACAATTCCCCCCACAATTCTTACATTATCAAGATATATATTATGACAGAACCTGTATTATGTACGTGAATATTATTATGGAATACAATTTTAACATTTGATTTGAGTAGTGTCTTATTTGTTAGTCTATGGATCTATTTACATTGTTCAAATTGAAAAAGCTTTCCTAACTTACAAATTCCTAATTCCCTTTATAGGTAGTTGTTCAGTGTGGGTCAAACGATTATACTGAAATAACATTTTTAATATTTTGTTTCGTAAAATTTGCATACTATTCAAGTCTCCAACCCCACACGTACTATCATCATCTATCTAAACTGAGACCAGTAGTAAGCATTATAAATAGTCATTTGAGTAGTCTTTTTTTATGATACTGTTATTAGTCTTATTAATAAATATAGTCCCAAATTCTGTAGAGAGCAGTTATCAGTTTTTACATTTAAGTCTATCATCTATAATTTGTCCTAAATATTTAAATTATTTACGTGGTCTATGTTTGAATTAGATAGTTGAACCACATTCTCTCCGCTATAGAACAAGACGGTGTTATCCGCGAATGTATAATATTGGGCCTTGAGATCCGAATCCTTTAGGCTCAAATAAGAATACAACAGTGTACTACCAAGTACTGAGCCCTGGGGAACCCAAAAATGATACCCCTAAAACCCATATTACCTAATTACCTAGATATTTTATACCTTTTGTTATAAACATCGAAGTACCTCCCCCTCTTATCACGACATGAGTGTAGTGACTCATAACCGTAATACATAGTCTCATTACTATACAGTATACTCAGTACATTTAACTCGTTAACGTTTTTAGTAGATACTTTTTACAATACTGTTTTTTTGCTTTTAGGCTAAAACCAAAAACCTATAGGTAAGAAATAATAATAATATTTATAGTAATCATAATTATTAAGCGGGACCTGGCAGCCAGATCTGGATAATATTTCAAATAACGTATTTTAAAAAAAATCAAATATTGTTAGTACTCTAAGGGCTCGCTTTATTGAAAATCACTTCTCCATCACCTAACACAAATAATTTACCAAACTATTTTAGTTTCGCATTTTATTATAAAATGGAACTTTTAAATTTAAGTGCTTTTTTTAACTTATTTCAAGCCTCGAAGCAATGAAAAGTATTTGGAACATTTTGAACTAATTCAAATAAATATTCTTATCTATCTAATTGAACATATTGAAATATCTAACAATCATTCCGATTTATTCCATTCCGATTATTTTGTCCTCTTAGTAAAGTGAGAGTACACCAGGTAATTTCCGCAAAAAAAAGGAGTCTACAGGTCGTAGATTACGAATTTATAAAGTTTCATCGAATTTAAATAGAAATAAAAATAATCTTCAAAAATAAATTTATTTTTTGCAAGGACTATAATCGCCGTCGCCAAGCCGTTTAGATGAACACCTGCTGGATCCGATATCAGATCATGAATTTCAATATTAATTTATTAAAATGAGATAATGGTATTTATAGAATGCGAAGAAAAATTTAATTGTTATTAAATATTTACTATTATCTTAACTATAACACAATAATATAAAAATATTTTCGCTTGTGAAGTGATAGACTGACTATGTGTGATTTTATCTGCAAACCCCCTTTTTTATAATAATTTTAGCACTTACCGAAAACACTTTTTGGTTCAATAAAGACCAAAAATGATATAATTAAATAGGACCATGTTGCTTCACATTTTTTCCACAAAATGTCGAAAAATGCCATTTATCGATTAAATTTTAAAATAAATTATATTTGGAAAAACTTTTTATATTGTAATTTTATGTCCACGTACTAGTTTGGAATTACTTATGATAATTTTTGTTTTCTATCTATTTTTGGACAATATCTATTTTTATAGAAAATAAAAGTCGTCAAAATAGCATAATAAAGCTGTCGCGTTAGGCCTCCTTGTTGTTTTAATTATGCATCCTCCTTATCATTTAAATTATGTCTTTAAGGTAAGATGAGTTAAAATAAAGGCTTAATGATAAACAACGGCACTTTTAGTCTAATATTTCCATTTCCATCATATTTATTATTAAAAAAACAAGACTCTCCTCCTCGGTCGACTTCCGTTTTGAATGAAAAAAGAAATTTGCCGAAATTAGATCGAAAACAGAAATTATCGTAAGTGATTTAAATTCGGTAGGTGGGCACAAAATTACAATACAAACAACTTTTCCAAACACATTTTTTTAAAAATTCGATTAATAAAAGCAATTTTTGGACATTTTGTAGAGAAAATATCAAACTTGACAGCAACAAATGCCGGATGAAAACTTATGGTGAAGTAAATCTTTACCTAAAACGAACAATACATTTTCCCATATTTCCAACTTTAATGGTGACATTGTATATACAATCTCACTTAAACATTACTTGCACTAACTCAAAGACCAATGCGAATATGTTATCATTTAATTAAATCAAGAACACTTAGTATCAGTAACGTCATCTACTATCAATGGGAAACGATACTTTTAATTTTTTTAAATGGAACACCCTGTATGTTAGTTATTCTGAATTAAGTAATTGAAGTAAGAACATAAAGGATCTTCAGGTTAAAGATTTCTAAATATAATAATAAATGAGTTGGATACATTCCCATAAACAATCCTAACAATGCAATTCTGCTGCATTTTCTTCAACTGTTCGAGATGCTGTGGATGTGTTAGACCCCTCAATGAACCCAAACTGGTTCTCAGACAATATTTTATTATTATTGAGATAATTAACTAATCTTGTTTTTAGGCATTTTTCAGAGTTTTGTCAAATTGGAGATAACACTTATGGGTCTATAATTTCCAATGTCTTTTGTATTACCTGCTTTATGAATGGGTGTTACAATAGATGTTTTAAAGTGTTTGGGGACTATGCCCGTTTTAAAGATCAAATTAATGATGTGTGCAATAGGTTCCCCAAGCTGATGTAGAAATTTTATTGTTCGTGTAGTTATTTTGTCAAATCCAGAGTAACACTTATTTTTAAGACTAGCAATAAGTGAGGTGACTTCACTGGGTTTTGTTGGTCTTAAATATATAGACGATGCTGAATTTACAGAGTCAAGATTAAATGGACTTGCCGGGATTCCGACTGAAGCCGACATGGACCTCCCAATATTAATGAAATAATCGTTACAGACATTGGTCATTTGCTTGGGATCTGTCACTGTTAGTCTATTCTGTCGTATTTCCATCAGCAATGGCCTTGTTACACTTTCACTTGTTGCATCACTTATTAGTTTAAACATTTTTTTTTACATTTCCCATGTTTTCGTCTATTTTATTTTTGTAGTAGATATTTTTAGTGTCTGTTATTAGTTTATTTTAGTTTGTTTCTGTATTCTTTGTATACCTGTCGTTTTCGTTCTATAGGATTTATTGTTACGTCTTTTTTTAATTTGTCTCGTTTTTTTATAGACACGATGATCCCATTTCAAATCCATGGTTTTATTTTTTTGTGTTTGTTTGTTATGTTGATAACTCTCTCAGACTGCTGTGAAATACATTGCAGGCTTTCTACCAGATAACTCGTAGCGTCCTCTGGATTTGCAAAGCTTAGTGTTTCGTTCCAGTTAATTGTTTGTGACAGTGCTTTTAGTTTCTCATAGTCCATTCATAAAGTTTGTCTCGATTGTTATTGTTTTTGAGGTTGTCCGTGCTATTATTTGTTGTGCCCTACTGTTTTTCGATATAATTAATGTTTTTGGCCAATGTTCCGTGATATCATGAACAATTATGTTTCAGATTAGACTGTTTGTTTTTGATTTAATTTTATTTCTTAGGAAAAAATTATCCAAGAATGTGCCAGATGCATCCCTTGTGACTCCAAGAGACGGCATAAACCCGTTTGCATTCATCAGGGATCTATTGAAAATTTAGAATAACTAATAATATACAGGATCTTCTATTTAAAAAAATTAAAAGTAAAGTCACCCTTGGTGACGTTACTGACATATATAATAGTACAGTAAAAAGGTATATTTTACTAAAAAAAAATACTTAATGGCTGAAATTTTAAGGGGGTGTTCGGGGGCATGTCCTGAGTCTAAAACTGAGTTTTCGTATTCGAGGGGGTGGGGGAAGATACAACCCCCGGTCTATATGGGGGTGAGTTCGTTTTAATTCTATATCTCCGTTGCTGTTGCCCGTACAGTCAAGTCCAAGAGATCATATTTGTAGGAAATTGAATTATCTATCCAATGATAATAAAATCGAGGTCATAGGTCAATTAGGTCAATTACAATTGCCGGTCAAAGGTCAAAAGTGAAGGGAATTTTTTCATTTTTCGCGAATACCGTGAAACTGGTAAGTTTTTTGCATACTGCTTCAATACCATTTCGAAGTACTTGAAGTTACCTATAAAATGAGCTCTCGAACACCCTTCTACGATGAAAAGTTTTCCGTCACTCCAACGATCAAGTTGACCTATAAAACCCCAACTTTTGAATGTTCAGTGCTCTGTCATGTATGTGTGTGTATTGCCGTGTACTGTTTAATGATTTGAAGTGTCTCGATCATTAATTTACCTCGAAATTTTCCTGCTGGCGACTTTCATGTGAATTTGGCTCTTTTGGATGGACTTTTTTCGCCATCTTCGTATTCATCATCCTTTTCGAATGTGTCACCACGAACGTCTTCTTCAGGAATGGATGGCGAGTTCCTGTCGTCGTTGAGAAAATCGTCATCTTCTTGCAGGGTAGAATATTGGGCGATGTTGTCGCACGCGGTACCGCTACAAGTCCCACAAATCGGAGAACATTTCAGCCCAGCTTTTCGACATCCACAGGCCTTTCCACAACCAGTTTTGCAGGTGCAGGAAATTAATTTCAGCAAACTTGGCGGCGCCGGATCTTTTTCGCAGGCGACGGGCATATAAATGCTCTTCGTTTTCTTCCAACCCCAGTCTTCAGGATCTTTGTAATTTCCCAACCATTCTTGAACTTGATGATACACTCTATACGTGTGTAGACGAGCCGCATCTTCAGTAGGTGGTAGGGAAGCCAAATTGAAAGTGTTTTTTTTTCCAGACTGGAGAAAACGCTTGTAACGATAGAAGTTCAAAGTCTCGTCCTTGTTTCCTCCGTATAACTTGTAGAAGAAGAATTGTCCTAGGGCGGCTATCGCTGATGGAACAACTTTTTTATTTTGAAACAGACAAATCGAGTCCAGTAGTTGGGGATCCTTCTCCAGCGTAGAGATGAATTGAAATGACGGGTTTTCAACTCGCGCACAATCGATTTAATTTTTTCTTCCGTTATGACCTGACACGTGAGATTTTCTTTTTTTTTTCCAAGTTTTTTTGAACATATAAAACACGAAGATTCGAAATCAAAACTCAAAGATGTTGTGGGAGAAGAGGACGGTGATGCACTTACATTACGTTGGTTGGATGACGAATTCCTCCTTTCGTCGGTATAGCGTTTGTAGCAGAATGTATGAAGTTGGATCTCCGTCGCATTTTCCAGAAGATTAGTGATTTTGTTGTCACATTTTTGTTCACTGATCTTGATCAATTTCTGTACACCTCTAGATTTAACAGACGACACATCGCCTCCACTCAAAAGTTTTTCACATACGAAACACGTGTCCATTTTTTCGCGCTCATCCACTCACTCAACGAGAAAAAATGTGACTGATTCTAAACTTGTCGTGCAGAAAACTACTACCTAAACTCGGAAAAGGAGATGTTTTCCGAATGGATAGATCCCAAAAATGTCACTTGATGAGTCACTGCGCACAGAAAATGCGTCACGTGACTAATGGCTTTCCTGCAGCACAGGTTTTTGAATATTAATGACCTGTCAACACCGTGACGTAGCTCACTGATATATTTCCTAAATTTTAGGGAGTATTTACAAAACTTCCCTGAAGTATTTTAATAATCTACGGCGAGTTTTAAAAAAACGCACGTAAAAACAAGTCCACCTTCACCCATATTATTCATTCTAATTAGGAAAAAACTCAACCATAATTATTAACTGCACGTAGAGAGTGCAATGTACGAGCAATGAGAGTACGACACGCAGCTCGCGCGAACGGCGCGGCTCGCGCAGTCAACATTGGCGCGCGCGGTCAACTTGATCGTTGGAGTGACGGAAAACTTTTCATCGTAGAAGGGTGTTCGAGAGCTCATTTTGTAGGTAACTTCAAGTACTTCGAAATGGTATTGAAGCAGTATGCAAAAAACTTACCAGTTTCACGGTATTCGCGAAAAATGAAAAAATTCCCTTCACTTTTGACCTTTGACCGGCAATTGTAATTGACCTAATTGACCTATGACCTCGATTTTATTATCATTGGATAGATAATTCAATTTCCTACAAATATGATCTCTTGGACTTGACTGTACGGGCAACAGCAACGGAGATATAGAATTAAAACGAACTCACCCCCATATAGACCGGGGGTTGTATCTTCCCCCACCCCCTCGAATACGAAAACTCAGTTTTAGACTCAGGACATGCCCCCGAACACCCCCTCAAAATTTCAGCCATTAAGTATTTTTTTTTAGTAAATGCCATTTTTGTGTCTCTATTTACTGTAGTATAATGCACAGTTATATAGTTTAGTATAATTTTAGTGCTATCGATTGTCGAACACAATCGTTCTCCTATAATAAAGCTGTTCCGGAACATTTGCCCAACCCTATATATGAACAAACCCTGTATATGAAAAAATATTTTAAGAGAGAATGTAGCCGGAACCGGATCTATATCCGATATCCAGCTAATCCGGCCTTTTTTGTAATATCCGGTTCGGCCGGATTTAGTACGGGATCCGACCGGAACTGAATTTAAAAAAAAAGTTGTAGAGATTATGAACAGAACCACAGCGACACAGTGGTTTATTTAACGAAACTAAGATAAAAACAAATCACAACTCTGGAACAAATAACATAATTAATATGTAACAAATTAATATTTCTAATGAATTATGCGCAGATTTTGACGCAGAAAAATTAATTTTTCTTCGTATCTTGCAGAGTATAGTTATTTTTTTCTCTTAGAAATGGCAGGGCTCCGAAAAAAATGTTTCATTATTAAACACTTGATTCAGGCGCAGATTAGTATATTGCATAACGAGTGTTGACAGTGGTAGATTTTAAACGAGGAGATATTTAGCACGAGGCCCAAGCCGAGTGCGGAATCCGCTGAGTTTAAGAAAGTCACGTTCACACAAGTAACGTACATAATTTTTCCTACGACCACAAATACAGTTCCCAATTATTTGAACATTTTAGCTTACTTACCTGGTTGTAACTAATACTGATTTTCCTATTTGCTTACGCTAATTACTATGTATTTTGTGTATATACACTTTTATAATTTCTGATTTGTTAATTAAATTAATATTCTTCAGGCGTTGTTTTACCTCTTAAACGTACTGGATTGTTTAATCATAAAAACTTTTTTTGCTTCTTAAAACTTTATTTAATTATAATATTAATAATAATATTAATTATAAACAAAATGGATGTATTTTTTCCGATGGTCTACTATCAGTTCTTGGTTCTTCTCCTTTTCACTAAGCGCTCCACCGAACAAACCCGAACAAACCCGTTTGTGTAAAAACTATCTTAGACTATTACAGTTCAAGGAGCCGAACCTTTTTTTAACTTTAACAAATACAAAAAAACAAAATTAAATTAATCTTAACATTAAATAAATACGTTTAAATCCAAGAAAATTATAGAACTCATTACCTAACCTCAATATTTATAGAGATGTAGCTAAATGTCGTTCATTTGCCAATTATGAAAGTTCACCATATTTGATAAAAAAAATATTCAAATTATTAATACAGCAAATATAATTACATAAATCAATTTTATACTTACCCTATATATCCTTGACAAATCGAAAATAAACCGGTACTTATCCCATTACTCCTTGCCCAAGCACTATGTTTAATGGGTTACCAAACAATTCTCAGTTACCTTTTTTTATATTCATCATAAAAAACCCATATGGATCCCCACAGAAAAGAAGACGAATATATGTAATTTTTTAATGTTCATTATTGCTCTAGGGCCCTTTGTCCCATCCAACATCCCAATTTACTCCGAGAGGTTGTTCGGGTTTATTCGGGTATTATATGCATTGAAATGTAATATTCTAATATGTTTTGTTGTAAATACAGGATCCAGTTCCGGTCCAGGATCCCGCAATAAATTTTGCCGTTGATTACGGGTTTGTTCGGGTTTGTTCAAAACATGGATCTGATGACATTACTATATAATATGACAATATGTATATTTTTGGCCAAAAATTATAACTAACAATATTTGCCTAAAAAATGTAAAAATAGGAAGCGGAAAGTCTGGCAAACAGTTTGGTATTATCCGCTTACGAGAGTCGGGTTCCGATATATTTAATTTTTTTTATTGTTATTTAATGGTACTCTGTTGTTTTTTTATTTGAACAACGATATGTTATTTGGATTCAGTATAATCTTTATTTATTATACCCACGATTTTAGAGTTCTTGAAGCAGACGAGATTCAACAGCGATGAATGAAAATAGCTCAATATGAAATATGTCTTTCTTATCCAACGAAGAAACCCATTGTACGTTTAATTATTTACATTTATATCAGTTTATGTGTATTTATAATCTATGAGTTATTGATAATGTTGTATTGTCTCTAATAATGATAATGACTTAATTAAACTCATTATAATCAACTTTTATTTTATTCATGGTCCTGATTCAATTATACAGTGGCCTATTAAAAGATCTTTTGAACTAAAAAGGATATTTGGGTGCTATAACATAGGCTGATCTCTTCAATGAAGAAATGTTGACGTATCTATCACGTCCGGTTATACCGGAAGTCGGTGCCAACTTGTTTATCTTAAATTTAACACCATATATATTATTACATTTCTGGATTCTACGCAAAATTGTAGGCAGATTTAATATATCAAGTATAACCATGTTTGACATAATATTTAAGTTTTATGGCTAAAATGACGTTTGCGTACCATAAAATAATTATTACTTTTCCCTATAAGGAAGCCTTTTTTATTTAACTTGGGTCGGATTCCCTGTTGAAAAGGAAATAAATTGAGGAAACTGCAAAAAAAATCGACATTTTCAACTAGATCGTCCCAAATGATATAATTACTTTCTATTTAACATTTAAAATAAGGGTAAGTTTTAGTCCGATTATTTTTAGTTTTCGAAATATTGCAAATTTAATATTTTTATATGGGGATTTCGTTGTGGATTTTAATCTCAGTTACTCCTAGTGGCTATGATGACTGAAAAACAATCAAATACTAAAGAAATATATGAAGCTTGTCACATTTAAAAATTATTAATAATCAGGTCGGGGTGCTTAAATTATACAAACGAAGATTATTTTAACTTGTTTATTATTTATGGAGAATGTGATAAAGTAATAACAAGAGCAAAATTGCAAATTGCAGCAAAATCGACATATAAAAATATTAAATTGGCAATATTTCGGAAACAAAAAATTTTCGGAATAACGGTATACACAATCTGACCCTAATTTTTAATTAAATAGAAAATAATTATAAAATTTGGGAGTCTCCATTTGAAAATATTTTGCATTTTTCCAAATTTCATTTTTAATTTTATTTTTGGAACTGTATTAATATTATAAAAAATTCATTAAAGCAGTTTCTTTCCAATAAGGAATTCGATCCAAATTAAATAATAATGGCTTCCTTATAGGAGAAATTAATAATTATTTTAAAGTCTGGCAACGTCATTTTAGACATAAAACCTTAAATACCAAGATTTCACACAAATATTTCTTTAGTTCTCGAGATCTTTTAATAGGCCACTCACCAAGAATGACCCTATATTAGCATGTTTGGTATTTTACAGAATAAAGCACAGTCCTACCTTTGTAAATCAGTATGTAATATAATATATTATTTAACAATGTTCTAATTTGTTTTCAGTTTACAGGTTCCTATCAGAATGAAATATAAAACTTACGGAGAAGGTACTCTGTATATTTATTACTAAAGGACGAAAAAAGTACGAAAAATGTGTAAAATTGAGCATTTTAATTAAAAAAAAGCTAAAAATATACTTTAGTACTTTGTATGTATTTTACCGTTAACTGTATAAAACGAGTTACTAACTACCTATACTGCGCGACTTATGTACAACCAAAAATTGGCCTCAACTTTGAGGTTATTTATTTTCGAAATTTGTTGTTCGTCTTAATTGATTTTTTATAATTGAAGGCCTTTTCTTAAAAATATTTATTACCTTGGTAAAAAAGGGTTCAGCCCTAATGGGATATAAACCAATATGTGTCAAAATTTTAACTTCTAAAAATCAGGTATTTCCACTAGTAAAGTGCATATTATATAGGAGAAACAACAAAATGTTACTAAGAAAAGGTGTTTGTGAGTACAAAATTAAAGTCCTATACCTACTTTGATATTTTGCCTTATTTTCATTCCACCCTAGTTATTGAAGAAAGAAAAAAATTTCTTCAAATAAAGCTATACAGAAAACATTAGACATTTAGATAATTTGAAATTTTTGAACATCTTCAATATTGGTGGAACGAAAAAAAAATGAAAGTAGGCATAATTAAATTAATAAATAATTCAAATTAATTAAAAAAATTAATTCAAAAGTAGAATAAATCACAACTGCAGTAGAGAATAAACACAAACAAAACCGCACCCGAAAAATGAATGATATTCCTAAACTTCAGGGTTACACGTATTATATTAGTCAAGGACGCGCGTACAGCGTTGCCACGGTGATTGCCCTAAAACATTGCAATTTGATGTTGTTGGGAAAGTATACGTAACTTTATGAGTAGAAAATTTAAAAAATATACACATATTTATTATCATATTTTTACTTAATAGGGAGAATATAATTCAATATAATTAATATTGTACCTTCCGGTTTCAATCGCATACAGTAGATTTAAGATCCTCACTACAGACTTGGCATCATTGATTTCTGTTTAAAACTTTGTATGATTCAGATAGAATATAAACAATTATGTATCTTTATTATATTAAATATTGTTGGATATAACAGTCATACCAAAATGGCATTGAGGTCTAGAGTTTTATTTCTTTTCCTGCAGGTCAAATATTTATGTGGAAAAGGTGGTGTTCGGTGCAAATTTATGCAAACATATATGTAAGTTGTTTGGTAGAACATATAGTGAACCAATTAAAGTATTTTTCCTTTTTTTTTGTTTGTACAAGATTTAAAAAAAAAACAACACAAACAATTAATTTTGAGGTAAACTAACACAAATATTTTACGAGCGCCATATTTTTATTATTTTACTTTTTCGGTATTTATCTTTAAGTACAACTAGATTTTATGCCTTTGGTACAACAGTGCGCCAGGAAAATGTTTCAATGACAGTGATATAAAATGAGGTATATACAGTTTCAAAATAAAAACTATATCGAATGATAGAAGAATTTTCGACTTGCATTGTCTTTATTTGTTATAAATCACAACGTTTCAACTGGTAAGTATCTCCAGTCGTCTTCAGGTGAATACTAAATAAGAGAAGTAACTACAGCTCTATTTATACTAGCTATGTGTACTGAAGCATAACTGAGATGGGTGCAGTCATGCGTTCAGTTTTGCGCGATATTAGTAATTCTAAGCTTACATCTACTTAACAAAGGTTTCCAGACATTTCTTAAATCTAATGAAGGTTTACTAAAACAACCTGGGTTCTGGTGTATGGTAGCAGCTTCCTTGAACTTCCTCTTCCTCCAGTGTTGTTCTTTGAGCAGGATCTCGGCATCTGTCCACCTGATGTGATGGCCGTGTGTCCAAGCATGGTCGGCTGCACCTGATTTTTCAGTCTCTCCTTTTTGAGTGTTGTTTCTGTGTTCTTTAATCCTTGTTTCCAGTAGCCGTAGTGTTTCCCCAATAACACAATGAGATTACAAGTCATTCTAAAACTATTATAGACTATGCACTAATAGATAAAAGCATTGATATCTGTGGTTCAGTTAGTGTTGAACATAATACTCGCTCAGATCATAAATTCTTGAAATTAAGTATTAAAGAAAATATTAAAACCTATAAAACAAAAATAAACCATGAAATAAAACTACTTTATTGTAGGAAGTTTCAATATATTTTCAGGCAAAGCATTAGTGATACAAATATCAAAACATTTCAAGATCTGATAAACTTAATTGTGACTAGTAAAAAAAAATGCGAATACACTAAAAATATTAAAATTCGGGAAAATAACGGATGGATTAATGAAGAATTGCTCAACATGATGAAAGATCGAGATAAAATATATAAAAAACACATAAAATATCCTAATGATCAGAAGCTAGAAATAGATTTTAAAACTCTAAAAAATAGAATTAATAACAAAATAAAAGCTCTGAAAAACCAATACTTTAGAAATAAATGGGAACATACAGGACAAATGCAAAAAAACAATGGAATATATAAATAGTTTCTTTAAAGAAAAAAAAGTTGAAACAATTATTGATAGCTTACAAATGGAAAACCAGGATAAGATTGAAAATAAAAACGATATTGTAAAACACTTAAATATTCCTTTTGCGCAGATAGGGAAAAATATTGTCAGGGACCTCAATACTGAAATGGAAATATTGCGTCAACATAACTCCACATTCAAAGAGACAACCTGTGATAACACAATGTATATTGAACCAACTAATGAACAAGAAATTGACGAAATCATATCTGATCTGAAGCGGAATTCAGCTCCAGGGCATAATGCGATAACAGTAATGGATGTAACTAACCTTAAACAATACCTTGTACCGATTGTTACTAACCTAGTAAATAAAGTTTTAATAGATGGGGTATTTCCAAGTGAATTAAAAATAAGTAAAATAACTCCAATACTCAAAGCAGGGCACAAGGATTGTATGAATAACTATAGACCAATATCGGTTATAAGCGTCTTTTCGAAAATAGTCGAAAAGATAATAAAAAATAGAATGTCATCTTTTATTCAAAAATATATCCCCATTGATCAGCATCAGCATGGTTTCGTTAAAAACAGTAGCACGCTTCGCGCAACGATAGACTTTGTAAACTACGTGTCTCGGGCACTTGATAATAAACATATAGTGGTAGCAGTATTTGTAGACCTAAGAAAAGCATTTGATGTTGTCAGCCTAGATATATTGTTGAAAAAACTGTACGAGATTGGTTTTAGAGGGACTATACGTAATATTATAAAAACTTATTTAGTGGATAGAAGACAGTATGTTACGCTTAATGGGGTGAATAGTGAAGTGCTTAGCAGTGAGTATGGAGTGCCCCAGGGTTCAGTATTGTATCCTCTGCTGTATTCACTTTATGTATTGAATTTGAGGTATGCAAATCTCAAGGCGAGATATTTTAAATTTGCCGATGACACAGTATTAACATATACCGGTGAGGAGGAGAAGGCATTGACTAATATGATTAATAATGACTTAAATTTATATCTTAATTGGCTATACTATAATAAACTAAAAATAAATGTTGACGAAACGACACATATGATATTTAAATAAAAAATAAACAAATAGACCATTTAAATATTAAAATAAATGACTTAATTTTAAGAAGAAGTTCAGAATTTAAAGTATCTGGGATTGGTGATCGACAATGATCTTAACTGGTTTAGGCACACATTAGGCATCTCTCAAGCAAAATACTACCTATGATACCTATAATATACAGATGTCGAAACTATCTTACCAATAAAACCAAATTGAATGTGTACAACTTCTAGAATTAGAACAGGTTAAATTAATATATAAAATTTTAAAAAATAACCAAAGGTGTAATATAAACATTTTAATGTCCAATAACACACACAGTCACGAAACGAGATCTCAAAATAATATATGTTGTGTAACTACCAGGAGGAATATAGGATTGAGTAACCCAATTGTAAGACTGGCTTACAATAGAATACCACAGGATATCAGAGATCTTAGAAAATTATGTCAATTTGTAAAACGAGTTAAATTGTATTTAGGGATTTGATTAGGAACACATCCAACACTGTAAAATTAATACTTGAACACTGAACACTGAATTTACAAAAGTTACTTTTTTACCCTTTTACCCACGCAATGGCGAAAAATTGATCGGTAGAATTTAGCTGAATTATATTTTGTTTTGAAGTGTCATATTTTCTTAATACCATGTTTTTTTTGGTTGACGTCATTTACTGCTTTGTAAAAGAAGATACAAATTTTTAAAGAAACTATTACACTTTTTCAATTTTATTCACAATTCAGAACATTACATAATTTTATGGAGTAGCATAAACAAAAATTAGTTCCGCGTATTGACACCTCATTTTCTTATCCCTTCTACCATGTGATGAGGCATGCTTCAATACATTATGGGCTATTAATTTTTGAATATTTGTTTATGCTGCTCGGTAAAACAATGTGATGTTCTGAATTGTGCATAAAATTGAAAAACTGCAATATTTTCTTTTAAAATATAAATACTCAGGTGAATCGAAAACCATTGTGTTAAGTAAAGGTCACAGTTCAAAACAAAATATAATGGATCTAAATTCTACCGCTCAATTTTTCCACAGCGCGTTAAGAAGTTATGAGTAAATAAGGAAATTTTATTTCTGCCTGAATAATAATCAAGACATCGCTATTTTTAAAAACTAATATTCAGGATATCATCGGAAAACAATTAAAAAAGTTACAGGACTATAAAAAATACTAACATTATTTGCCGGGGAGTGTATACTGGATATAGAAAAATGAACCTTTGATTGTCTCGTATACGTTCCTATACCATTCATCTTTTTGCTTTGAAACTTTGTGAGTACAAAAACAATAATTTATCTTGAGTATACGTGGAGGTGGTATAACATTTCTACCAGAGATCATTAATATATAACTCAACGTAAATGCTCTCTGGTAAAAGGGGTTGTTCGGGTTTACCAGCATTTTGTAAAATGATGTCTTTGACAATCACAAAAAAATATATTTTGGATACTTCCTCAAGTCATCCTAAGTACCATGTTTAAATTTCAAGATTATCGGGTGACTAAATAATCTTTTCCGTTAAAGGGTTAAAATAACACTTCCCTTTTCTGGTCCCACTGTCAATGTTCAAACATAGGATCAAGCTTCTATATAGAATACCGCCCAGTTAATCAAGAATCGCTCGGACCCGTGAAATGTATTTTTTTGAAATGAATACCGTTACTTATCTTTCTGTTTACGAAATATGAATATGTATTTTAATGCAGGATTGCGCCCTTGCTATGTTCAGTGACATAGGAATTCTGCAAATTTGATTAACATTCACTGACATTTTTTTATGTCTGAAACTTAAATAGCAAATTGTCATTGTCAATGCCTTCAAGATTGTGATTTGAGTTCAGAATGTTGCTGTCGCGAAAAATATTAATACCAGGAATAAAGTATTAATATTTCGTAAACGGTTGAAGGTAGGTATAGCACATGATTTATGGCAAATATCTAAAATTGATTGTAGAATGTAAAAACATACAATATGTTCCATTTAAAAAAATTAAGGTAGCATTTTTATGATCCATCCTGTATATAAGTATATTTTTTTCTAAAAAAAATGTATTTCCAAAAAATAAATTTGATGGGTCCGAGCGATTTTTGATGAAGTGTGCGATGTTCTACGTATAAAAGCCTAAGCCGTTTCTTTATTATCAGGTAATAATTATGATGAATAAATAAGCAAAACTTCCATACACGACGGTTTAAGACTTTATTAATATAATTCCTAATTACGATATTTAGTGACCTGAGATTCTGATTGGATGATGGAGCAGCATGCTGTCTATAATTTGAATAATTTATCACTTCCTCACGTATGTATTTTTGGAATAAAGTTACATTATGGAAATAAGATTTCGGCTAAAATGGAAAATGAAAACAAAATAAATCCGATAACATATTTGCATACTTGTCACTGGTATTCAGGTGATACCAGTATTTATTTCATAGCAATATTGTATTTAATACGGCATTACCTCCTCTTACTGCTCCTCCACCTATGGTATATTTTTTAAATTTTTTTGAATATTAGTCATACAAAAAATGATATAAGCATCACGAATGGTAGTGCTTTTAGAGAATATAACATACTTCCACTAGTATACATTTCTTAATTAATATGCTATATTTTTATTTAATATTACTATTTCTCATCAGCCTGCGTCGATCTCCTTGGTAGTTAATAAATAACCCTGTACATGCTCTTAAAGTATTACTTATGTTTGACATTAACATAAAATTATGCGCATGGCGTTCCTGCAATAACATCATCCACTTTTACTTTAATTATTCTGTAGTTGATTTCGTCGTTGTTTAGATGATCGTAGAGAAATTTAGGCATTTTGTTTGAGAGCATCCATAGATCTCTATTATCGTCAATCTGAAAATTAAATTAAATTATTATATGAATTAGAAAATATGGATAAAATTAATAAACAACCCAATCAGTTATAGTACTACACTTTTAAATAATATCAACTTCTACTAAGCCAACGATTGCAACGACGGCCCTTAACTTTAAATCACAACGAATATCATGTTGCGGAATACTTAGATAAACAACAAATTAAATATTTCACTTAATAATGTGGCAACACCAAGTTTAAATGTCATGAAATTACTGTGAATAACAACTGAATAAATTAAAAATTAAAAAAAAAACATTGACCACTTTTTGGGAGTAACGGAAATAAATATAATTTTATTCTCCCCCGTATGATATCGAATCGATTTTGCTATGGAGAATGAATATATTGGGGTTTCCTTAAACTATCACCAACTTAACTTTCCAGGAATTTATACTACAAATTTACAAGTGTTTAATTAAGAGTATTTATCAGTGGACCGCTTGGTGCGATTTGGAATTTCGACGCGGAACAGCATAAGTAATTGTTATTTAACAATGAGACAATATCGCCATTCCTAAACACGACGAGCCAGCGCGCTGGTCGGATGTATCGAGGGAGTAGGAGACGTTTTTCTTATTCTTCTGCCTTTGATCACCCGAAACGTTGCCGGCCAAATCACTTTAAATAATTGCGATTTTAGATATTGTTTCCTGAAAACCTCGGTGTGACTTTTTTGCATTAAAACTAAGCTATAAAATGAATTAAGATTACTGATAGTGCATGCAATAATTTCAAAAATGACTGTATAACCATATTTATTCAATTTAAATGTTATTTACCGATTAAAGAAAAATTTAAAATAATATAGCCCTATTTCGAAGCTAAATTTAAAATTTTAACAAATTCTATCCAATAGATTTCTTGTAATTTGTCAGACCTTATAACCATAATGAAGGTCACTGATATGTGCTCTTAAGGTCAAGATTTACGCAGTAATAGACAGAAATATTTTTTTTATCTCGGAGACAATAGGAGATAGATATAGGAAAGTTAAAAGAAAATACTATCAGAACTAAAAGGTGATTCCAAAAACTTAATACTATAAGGAGTGTTTCATTTAAAGTTACTATACTTTTTAGGTAGAAGCGGCAACGTCGTAACGCTAACGTTAACGTACCATAAACCATGAATCACCCTGTATATTGGTAGATTCAATTTTACCAGTAAAATTTACATATTTTATTTTTGTTCCGTTTAGTTTGATGCGCTATCTTATTGTCTAGTCAATAATTTGGTAAATAGCTGCAATTTGGCTGAAGCCTTATTGTTGCTTTCTATTGGCATGCTACTGTAGTATCATTAGAAAAGCAGCAATTGTGCGATATTGTTTCCTAGAACTGGTATACAGAGAGGGCAGTGTTGCCAAATAGCGTGTAATTACATGATTTGTGTGTAATTGCATGTTTGTGCAGCACAAAGTGTGTGTAATTTGCGTGTAGTTTGAAAGTCACCAGTCTGTTACTATTCAGTATTGTTGACTTTTTTCCATGCCCCTAAGGGCATTAGCTCTTGGTTAGTGCGTATCGTCTTCCGTACCCCACGAGATATTCGATCTCATCCGGCCTGGTTACCGGTGTCAATGGGGTAGGGATGCATAGGGGAATAAGTTTATTAATGAGATGCTATATTTATTTTTAATTAATTTTTAAAACCAGTGGTGCAAAACTTATTTTTTATAATAATTATTTTTGATTGCTGATATCACCTAACCGATTGCAATACAATTATAGGAGTACTATATAAGGAACTATAGGAGTAATAAGTAACAAAATATATGGCATGTAGTAATTTAAAAGAATATACCATCATGACATCATATAGTACACCTAGGGTACGGGTAAAATCTGAAAAATATCAAAATCCTAACTTAATTAACAATCGAGGAATAGAAGAAGGGAGGTGAGATGCAGGACCCTGTATAGCAGATACAGGACAGAACCTGTACATTTCCTTGTTCTTCCAATTCTTTAAGTTCCTCTTATTGAAGCTGGCCGCTTATATTCGGTTTCCCGCACACATTCTTTTTATTATTCGAGAAACCGGTAGAATTGGTATTATAATTGCGCTGTTTCCAAAAGAATGACGAATTCTTGCGAACAAAACAAATTGAGAATTTTCTACTTAGTCATTAGTCACGTACAAATTGTGTACCCACAAGAGATGGTTATAGATTTGAAGATGCATTATTTCCGATAAGTCTGCGTCGATAAATACAATCAATACAGTAATCTTGCATTCGGAACGATGAATTCGATATTTTTCCGTATCGAAATTAAGAGGCTTCTGGAACGACTGGAATTAAAAAATTCCATGCGCAAAGAAAACGAACGTATGTATGTAGACTATTTCAATGTCTTCCGTGCCTTGGTGTTGTCCGAATCTGAAAATGAATTCTGAAACCGAATCAGGAAAACGAATTTATGCGGACGGCTTTAATTCTAAAATATTTATCCGAGATGTATATGTTAAATATTTGTAAATATTATTTCGCACTCATTTCAGTTCAATTTTGAAATCTTCATGTCATCTTGTTTAATTCATGACCTGATCCAGGAAGATAGTGGAGTACATTAGTTTTTCCTGTAACGATTTCTTTCTATTATATTATGTATTATTATATCTGTTTCAACATGATACAGAAAACCTGGCACTGGGTCGCTTTTAATAAAATTGACTTCCGATATACAATGATGCTAAAACGTAAAAATCAACATATTTTAAAAATAATTCCACAAGAAATAAACCTACCCTAATTTCATTGGTGAACGATAGCTTGTCGTTATGATGAGCTATCAGCGGAACGTTTTCTGGTCGCAGTGGTCTCCTGGGATTCCAACAAGCAACGCCAGCTTTGTTTAACTGAGTGAAAAATATGACGTTTGAACTAATGTCATATACGGAACCAGTCGTTTGGGTATTGATCCCTTTGCATCCTTCGAACTAAACAAAAGAAAATGAGTTAAAGTATTTTTTAAACCTATAAAATTTGATATCAATAAGTATGATTAGAGGCACGAAAAGCCAATATATTAACGAAAATATGAATTGTTTTCAAAAATTGTAGGGAAAGTTCAACACTATAATCCCTAGGAAATACGTGCAATAATTTATTAATTGGTGCTCTATAATAAATATATATGAAAACAAAGGACACTGTCAATTCTCTTTTTTATTTAACATGTTTTCCTGGAACCAACTTAGATGGTCCTAAATAGTTCATTATTTTTTAAGAAAATAGTTTATATTGTATTACCTTCAATTGCTGCATTCAGCAGAACCCATCGATTTATAAGCGTTTTTTAATCGGTGACGTCACGTCACGGTGCTCATCGCTTTATTGTTCTGCTGAATGCATTTTGTTGTCAGTTTTTTGTTTGGTTAGGATCCCTCCTAAATATTTCCATTATTCCAAAAATTACATTATATTCTATACGAAATGGATAATTTTATTTTTAATGATCCTCTTCACTAGCGCCACTAGCGGAGATCGTATGTATCGTTGCAATTAACTTCTTTCGTCATTTTTTATAATTTTGACAAACAAAACTGACATAAATCGCTGCCAAATCACAATGGCGTCCGATTTCCCATTGATTTGTGAAATCGATTTGTTTTAGTGCAATCAGCAGATGATTACTAAACGCTTACAAATCGATGGGCTCTGCTGAATGCGCCCAATAATAACGCCTACGAGGAACATTCAAAACAGATATTTTGAAGCAGGTTATGTACTTATACAAGTAATGTATCTACTCTTTTCATGATTATACCAAAAATATCAAATCATTCCTCGATCCTCGGTGTTATTGAAAAGCAGTCTAATCTAGCATTGGGTGCATTCAGCAGAGTCGATCGATTTGTAAGCGATTAGTAATAGTCTGCTGAATGCACTAAAAAAACGATTCTACAAATCGATGTGTCAAATCGGGAGCCACCTTTTTCATCGAATTTAGAAAGCGGATTGTGATTTGACAGCGATTTACGTCCGTTTTGTTTGTCAGGAAGTGAAGCCAGTGAAGAGGAGCATTAAAAATAAAATTATCCATTTCGTACAGAAAAAATGTAATATTTGAGGAAAATCTTGGGGGGGGGGGGGGGTCCTAACCAAACAAAAAACTGACAACAAAATGCATTCAACAGAACTACAACTCGCGGCGTCATCGGTTAAAAATCGCTTATAAATCGATGGACTCTGCTGACTGCAGCCAATGGCATATGTTCATCGTGACATTGGCTTGAATCAAACATGAACCCGGTATTTCTATCTGCTTTGAATACGTCAATATGACGCCCGTGATTACGAAAATAAACACAACAAAAAAAAAGATGGGGTTCTACCTATAGAACCCCATCTCTTTTTATCTTCTATCTGTTTCTGTTTCGATGGATGTGATTCAAAAGTCTATAGCTCTTTATCCAGTATACGGCAGACTTGGCACTGTCTTACCATATTGTGTTAAGAATTACTATTTCTTCCACAAACAATACGTAAATTTAATACACAAACACTGCAAAACAACCAAGAATTTTATTTAGCAATAATGACACATATGACAGTTGTTAATCCGGTAGTGTCAAACGTGAAAGCAGGTACGAAAGACGGCCGCTCCAATAAGGGCTTTATAAAAAGTACGTTCCGAATGCTCGAAGGTAACGTAATGTCTTTGTCAAATTAACAGAAAACGACAAAGGAAAATTATACTAAATTTTCAGAGCTCCCCGATTGATTTTCTGAAAATTGTTTAATTCTTCAAAGACTATGACTAACGCCGTATCCTCCTTGATCACGATGAATCGTGATAGTTTTTGCCCCTGTACTTCGGATTTGTCCAACAACTCCTAGAAAACAAGGACACAGCGCTTAAGAAATATTTGCTGATGACGTCACTGCATGTAGGCCGATGCCATCGGACCGTGCTGTTTGTCTCGAAATGCCAATTCGTATTTCCCGCTTTGTCGTGACGGCAACATTGTCAGATTTGTCCATAATTCCCGATTATTATAATTTGCATGAATTAAATTGTATTTTTTGTCAATAATTACGCAAACTTGGTTATTAGCAGAGGCCAACTATAATGTTACAGCAGAATTATTTCATTGGAAGTACATTGAAATTAAATAAAAACATAGAATAACAATTTTTAATAAACGGGCCAGTAGACAAGCGAATCGCTAAAGTCGATCTGGCAACGTTGCACTAATTTCTCTGTCATCTGGCAGTTAGTTTAATTTGTTGTTTTGTTGTGAGTGCGAGTGTTTTTAGTGCAAAATTAGAGTTTATTGCCAGTTTAAATTGTATTTTAAATAATTTGAAAATGCCGTACCAATGCTCTGTAGTTGGGTGTAAAGGTAATTACGTAAATGGACCATCAGTGCGGGTATTTCGTTTCCCCAAAAGTGCGGCAGGACGCTTAAAATGGCAAACCGCTATTCATCGTGAAAATTATATTCCTAATACAAACAGCAGAGTATGTCATTTTACAGAGGAGGATTTTATTGGGCAGATTTCCCAACAAGACACGAAAACGGGTGAGATCGTTTCACTAAAATTAAATATACCCAGATTAAAGGAAAAGTAAATTTCCCAATTGTCCAAAATATCTTACAAAAACTTTGTTTTGAATAATTTGCTATCTGAGGACACATCCAAGACAAACTTTTTAGGATTTGGTAGTTTAATATTTGTATTATTACATATTTATCGAGATATTTATCCAAAAACAACTACCTACCTACAGTAGCAAAATCATTTTAGACAAAATACTTAGTTATTTTTAAAATAAATATGCCCAGATGCACTAATTTTTTTTCTCACTTACGTTATTAACCTTTAACGCATAATTTACTTAAATACAAGTTTAAAAATTTAAATTCCGATCGTCTGAAGTGTATATAAGTAATTTTAGAAGTCACGCAAAATATAAATCCCCCATAGAAGGCATATAATATTATATTGCATATTGCAATCATAGGACCACGGATAATGACGTCACAAGACAGTGCTTTGTCCTTGTTTTCTAGGAGTTGTTGATTTGTCACGACGGCTTGTCATGATCAGCGATGGCCGATGAAAAAATCACGAGGTATATGGGGGGCTTTACTGATCCTTTGACAAGTAATTTTATTTTTAAATTCCCCAAAATAAAATACCTATTTTAGACTATATAAATCCGCATGCATCCTTTCCCATTTTGCGATTTTCGATATCGTTGGTGTTCATGCAAAATGTCATATGTCACAAAAAGGGCAAAATTGTTTTGTATCGTAAGTTAAATAGCAATGCCCACACAACTGCAAAATATCATAGTGTCTATGTCTAATAGATGACAAGCTATTTCCCATTTACAAAATGTCCTATGTTTGTCTAGTGAACAACCAGTATTGCAAGATGTCTTTATGTCGTACCATTCTAAATGTTAATGTTTCCAACAGACATTTTGCACGAACACCAACGAAACCAATACTTTGGAAGAAAACGATCCAAATATAGAAATAAATGAAGCAGCTAGTTTCCGAAAAAGTCCAAAGGCTAATACGAAATTGCTTATTAAGTATAGGAACATACTGTAGATGCCTCAATGCTGACAGATGATGTTTCAGTCAGTCACAGTCCACGTATATTGTTTTATATTAAATGGGATATCAAAAATTAACAAAAATATTTTTTTGAAATTGCTTTTGGAGATAATTTCTGAAAAGCGACTGACGGAAGATCGAAACTATTCCAATTTCACAATACAATAATTATCCATGAAATAAAATAAGTAATAATTAAAGCAAGTTAAGCTAATAGTTAAATAATTAAATAATACACTACAGGCTGTTTTTTAATTGAGTGCCGATACTTAAGGTTGCACTCTAAAAAAAGGCATTGGTATTTTCGTTTTAACTGAATTACGATGAATAAGATGATCTAGTTAACAGAACTAACTTTTTAACTACTTCTTAGTTAACATAACTACATTATCATGTTGAAACCAACACTTTTATATTAATTAGCTCCCTATACTAATTTTCTTAGTTATTGTTATTGACCAGATATAGTAGTAATAAGTAGATACGATGTGAGACCTAAAGCTACACCAACTGCCGCCATTTGCTGCTAGGAGATGGCGCTGCGCGCTGCATTTTCTCGACTACCGTTGATAATACGGCATGAAGTATTGATGTACACCTTCACTGAACTGGCGAGAAGTAAAGAGTACGATACCGGTCTGCAGGTGGTTACATCCTATCAATGGAAAAGGCTTCCTTTTCTTGGTAGTACCATTCCATCTGAAATGGTATTTTAAAGTGCTACTGTGTAGACTAAATACGTCGTTATTAAGGTATCATCGGGTGGTCTGGAAAAATAATAATATTTCCATACCTTGGGATTTAATATTTCTTTGCTCTTTTTTAACAATAAAATAGGTAATAATTAACAAACACAATTGTTGAAACAGCAATATGTTCAAGAAATAAAAAGTCTATGCTTGTCATTAATATCAAATACCAATATGGAAAATTATTATTTCCAGACCAACCGATGATCCTTATACAATAAGGTCGTATTTTTGTCTACACAGTAGCACTTTAAAATAATATTTCAGATTGAATGGTACTACCAAGAAAAGGAAGCCTTCTCCATTGATAGGATGCAACCACCAGTAGACCGGTTTCGAACTTATTTGTTCTCGTCAGTACAGGGTAGGTGTACATACCCATCATCAGAGAGGACTTTAACTTAACGCCGTACTATCGACGGTAGTCAATATGATGTTGCTCCTAATGACTAACTATATTGGTTATCATAAATATTTATTCTTTCGAGTACTAGAAGTACTTGGTTGACTTAAAAAGAGTTATTAATGACTTCAACTAGAATAATCGTAGCAATAAAATTTTTCCTTTGATACTAAATTTCCTCTTATCGCCAATTTCACTAAATTTTCTTATTATTGAGACTAAGATCTTGTTATCCTAAACTAGGCCATTTTTTTAGAGTGTGTGAATCCTTAGGTGATTTTAAGAAGAAAAGTTAATATTAACATATGTCCTAAAGCTCCTTAACGTTGTCAAAGTTATAGAAACTGTGACTGATTGACACAATTTACAACAAATTAATAACTATAAAGTCTAAACTACTACTAAGTTAAAATTATTAGTAGAATTTACTTAACACTGACTTGGTATAGATACTTTATGGTGTCATTACTTTATGCTCAGTATGAAGGTTACTGAAACTAGAAAGTAACTTTAAAGTAGAAAGGGAACGTCCCCTTTACGACAGTAATATAACTTGTAAGTAGTCGCGATTACGTGAATTTAAAAAATGAGTTAGAGGTTACGAGACGCCTGAAAACAAATTTTAAAAAAATAATACATTATTTGACTACGTATGCGGTTTACCTTAAAAAGATAGTAATTATGTTGCTCATTTGTCAGACTCTCATTTTTCAAAACAGCACTGTTGACAGAAAATTCGTAGAGACTTGCTGATGGATGGAAATAAACGGTACGGAAGCTATAACAAAAATAAAAGATATTTTTTATAGTTATAAAATATACACCATGCTAACAAATACATTTTGTTTAATGAAAGATTTAATGTCCTCATTGCTGTCGTGTGAACATTAATTTAGTGTGGTAAAGTACAATAGCTGAATTGTAATATAAAATACAGGTCGATAACAGTGTTGCCAATTAGCGTGTAACAACAATTTGCATGTATTTTAATTGCTTTCTGGGTGGTCCAACAAGTGTGTACTTTATAAATTCACCACCTAAGAGTTACTTTCAGGTTTTGTTGACCTTTCTTGAATAACTACTGGTCAAAGTCCGAAATAATTACAGATATTGACCTTTTTTAATTTGGGATACTAGGGGACAATTAGGGCATCACTGGTCAAAGCCGGAAATAATTTGAGTTTGAGTGAGTGAGTTGACTTCCTTTTTTTTCATCATCACACTTACTTTTTACAAAATATTAATGGTGTGTAAAAATCGTTTATTTCTCCGACTAAAAGTGCAAAATCGTGTAATTTTTTCAGTGTGTAATTGTGTAATTTCACAAATGCAGTTTGGCAACACTAGTCGACCAGTGGATCTGTGTCTCCGACGTATCGGTAACGGGGAAGCAATATCGTTTAAAACATGGTCTAGTCATGGGCGTGTTATTATTATTTTAAATAATGTAATAAAAATAGGAATTTTTTCCGTAATTGCATTTTATGTTTGAAGGTAGATAACTATTTTTATCAAGATTTAAAAACATACTTTTACAAGATGTAAATTTTAAGTCTCGGTGTGACATTTTTTTCCATTAAATCTAAACTATGAAATTTATTGAGATTATTGGTATTCTTTCAACTATATAACCATATTTTTTCAATTTAAACGATATTTATCGTTTCGAAAAAAATTAAATTTTTTTTCCGAAAAATTCAGGATAATGTCAGTCATGTAGTATACCATATTTCGAAGATAAATGAAAATTCGATCCAATAGTTTTCTTGTAGTTTGTCACACCTTTTTAAATTAATGGAGGTCACTGATAAGTGCTCTTAATTAACTGGCAATTCAAATATGTTGATTTGTGATTCCTCCTCACATACCCTATAAAAACTTGCAATCACTTCATGGGCCTGACTGTGAATTGTTTTACCAGGAGTAGACTCATTCATTATCACTAAGTTCAAAATTTTAAACCGACACCCTAAAATACGACGCAATGAACACTTCTTTAACTATTGCTCTTTCTATCACTACGCAACTGGGTGGGACTGGATATCGGACATCGCCGAACAAACCCGAGGGCCATCGGGTGTCCCACGAGACGCATGTGCTATCAACTTTCTGGAATACAACCTATCAAATTAGTTCTAGCTACCTATAACCATTGACAACGCACTATGTTGCAATATTTGTATTATTATATTATTTTACATTTAAATATCAAAACAAATAGTAAGGGAAGAAAGTTTTAATAACATTGAAACTATAATAGAATATCGATTCCTGATTTATTTTAAATGCGTAAATGCAATTTTTATTTCTTTATGTTTCTCGTTAAGAGATTATTAAATTAAAATTTAATATATGTGATAACATTGTAAACCACCCAGATTTTTTTTTACTCCTGTATATAAAAAGTTTAAGAGGATTCCGTAGCCATCCGCATTTACAGTAGAAGTGGGAAGCTATCGATAGCGACTAGCGATACAATCGATAGTTACGATCGATCCTATCACTATCGAGCAATCAATAGTATTTATCGTACTATCCATAGTAATTACTTCTGATATAACTGGTAATTGTATATGGGTTTCTGCTAATTTTGAGAATTTAAAAAACTGCTTTTACTAACCTGTTACTACGTTTCTTATGAACACAAAACCAGTGGTGCAAATTGAAAATAACGTTTCTTTAATTTATTAATAAATAACAACGTTTTAACCCTTGTGTGGAGTGAATAATTAGGGGACTGGGTGAGGTGTAAGACAAAGATAATAACTATAAACAAAAGAAGACAGAACAGTGCACGTTTCTATTTGAAATTTCCGTGTATTAAACAAATTTCTTACAGAAAACCGAAAAATTTAATATCCTCAACAAAGAACGCGATGATAAGCGAAACGTCAAATTGTTGAAGAAAACATCGGTGTAACTTGGAATCACTGAGCAAAAAATTACAAGGTGGATAGACAAATTATAAAAAATTTAGGAAGTGTAATATACAGGTGCATCGGGACTCGTTTTCGTCTGGTTCCCCAGGGAATTTTTTAAATTTTGGTATCTAACAGTAATATTTATAAAATAAGCAATTAATTAGAATAAAGGCTTTAAAAAATCTCAAAATTGGCAGAAAACCGTATTCAATGTAATGTTTTTAGATTGTAAATTATTCCTTGGGCCTCACGCCCTAGATCTGGTGGGGGCCGCGAGTGAAAGTAATAACTTTTTTTTTCATGTACTATCGGTACTAACGATAGTTTATCAATTTTACTATCGACATATCGAACTTGGGCACTATCGATAGTTTTCTACCTTTAATTTTCAATATTAATAACAAATTCAGCCGGCCGGCGTGGTCTGCGAGAGTAGAGGTTGCCACTGATATTGAAAAGAAAGAGCATCAGTGGACAACTGATTTGAATTATTAATTGGTTTAGAATCAGAACAATTAAACTTTGGTTTATAAAAAACTGTAATTTTTTTGGAAAACTCTATTGATAAAAATTGTTTATAATTAATTTTCTCAATATATTTTTGCTAAATTAAAAAATAAATGAATTTAAAAAAAAAAATTATATGACAAATAAAGGACTCTCCAATATTGTTGTTTGATTTCTAAAAAAAGTTATATAATACATTTTTTTCTTAATCGATTAATAAACCACGGTGGAAAGAAATCTCGTTTTATGACTTACCCATTGTAATCTTCTGGTCCCAAAGCTAAGCCAAACACGCCATCGTTCCATTGGAAGTTCACACCACTAGCGAAGAAGTTTCCTTGTAGCGGGTCGAAGTGGAAGAAGTGATGTGTAAATTTCCATGATTTATTTTCTTTAAAGGAGTAGACAATGAGTGCGTTTCCAGATACGTCGCTGAGGTATGCGTGAGCGTCATTGCATCTGTTTTTGTTTGAATCAATAACCTAAAAATGCCAATTGATCATTGTCACGTTGGAGTCCGGTAAACAGAAGAAACAATCAATCTTTAGCATTTCTATTGTGACTGAT
Organism: Barypeithes pellucidus; assembly: GCA_963991005.1. Taxonomy (NCBI): domain Eukaryota; kingdom Metazoa; phylum Arthropoda; class Insecta; order Coleoptera; family Curculionidae; genus Barypeithes; species Barypeithes pellucidus. The sequence goes on along the minus strand of OZ022563.1, from coordinate 35,497,363 downwards.
CACAATGAAGAAGCTAGGTTTTTCGTTCCGTTTATCAGAATTTAGCGAACAAGAACATGTTTATATACAGGGTGCCCCAAGTAAAGTGGACTATTAGAAGTATCTCGAGAACTAAAGGAGATTTTATTTTGAAAATTTGGCTGTGGCTATAAGAGATGGTTTTCTACGTTTCTAAAATATTTTGGATGATGCGGTGTTGCCGGATCATACCGAAAGTGGTAGCAACTTCGGAATTTTAAATGAATCACCCTATATATTATATTTTTTTTGGAATCTAGGTAAAAATCTAGAACAGTTTTCTGTATAATATCATATACCTATCTTTAAGACTTTTTGAATTATAAATAATTTTGTGATTTCTTAACGCCGGCGCCGTATCGGGACCTGAAAAGAAAGTCATATCTTTTTAGCGGTTCCAGCTAGAAAGCTGAAATTTTGACAATAATTTCACAAGACCATCACAATTTTATAATTTTGAACAGTATTTAATTAGTTTTATACAGGGCGTCTCCAAAACAATATTTCTGAGGGAGATGAATTATTGCATCCTTTTTTTAAATGGGACACCCTATCTTTGATATGCTTTGTGAATGGAGGATCTAATTTGCTATCTAATGATATTAAGTGTTCCTATACCTATCTTCAATATTTTCGGACTTATAGCGAAATTATAAATTATCTTATAAAAATATATTTTTTGGTAGTTGGCTGTGGAATGGATTCATAGAAACAAAATAATGAAAAATTCATTTGACATGTCTGTGTTGTTGTAAAAAAAATGGTTAACAAAAGCAATTTATTAATAAATAAAAAACAAAATTAAAATTACGAAACAACACGAATGAAATAACTAATAACTAAATTGTTTAAAATGCCCTCCGTTGGCTCTTAAACATTCATGAATTGTGGTGATAACATGTTCATTTGTCACCGTTTTCATTTCTTTCTCTTCTAGAGACCCCAAAGCTGTTCGTACTCGATTTTCTAAATCTTCCCTTGTTGTGACGGGTGTCTTGTATACTATTTCTTTAATCCTACCCCATAGATAAAAAATCTAGGGGGGTAAGATCCGGAGACCTTGGGGGCCATTTCCAAGGACCTCCTCGGCCAATCCATCGGTCCTCAAACATACTAAATAGCTCTGCAGAAACTCCATGTGAGCAGTGTGCTGGTGCTCCATCTAATTGGTAAAAGCAATTTCGAAGGATTTCCAAAGGTAGATTATCCAGAAAGTCTGACACTATTGACCTTAATATTTCCAAGTATTTTGCACCAGTCAGGTTCTCGTCATATAAGCAGAAAGCAATTTTGTCGTGCATTAGCAAAGAGAATACATTAAAACTGAACTTATGTTGAAAACTTCTTTCTCTCACGAAATGAGGGTTTTCGCTAGCCCAAAAATGAGAATTTCTTCTGTTAAATATTCCTTCTTTTGAAAACTTGCATTCGTCTGTCCAAATAATATTTTTTTAAATTTTGGGTTTTCTTGCGTGCGAGTCAAAACCATCTCACAGAATTCAAGACGTTTCGGAGGATCATCAGGCTCAAGAGCTTGAAGCGTAATCAGTTTGTAATTATGCATACTATGTTTATGCAAAATTCTATTAATTGACATGTATGCTAGATCCAAATCGTTTTCTGCGCAATAAATTGAAGCGTGTGGAAATGCATAAAAGTACGCCAACACGTTTATCTCATTTTCTTCATTACCTGTAACGTATTTATTCGCCATTCTGGGTGCTCGTACATTATTGAAATATAAAAAGTTTGCTTCTACTCTTTTAAACTTTTTGGGCGTCATAGGAGCTGCATCAGGATGAAGTTCATTAAATTTTCTGCAAGTTCTAGATAAAACTCTACCACACTCCCCATGAATATAAAATAAACTTAAAATATCTAAGCTCGAATAATGTGAATTAGCCATTTTTACTACAGTAACACAAACATAACGTCAAATGGACTTTTCATTATTTTGTTTCTATGAATCTACAGCCAACTACCAAAAAATATATTTTTATAAGATAATTTTGAAATTTCGCTATAAGTCCGAAAATACTGAAGATAGGTATAGGAACACTTAATATCATTAGATAGCAAATTCGATCCTCCATTCGCAAAACATATCAAATATAGGGTGTCCCATTTAAAAAAAGGAAGATTTTTGCAATAATTCATCTCCCTCAGAAATATTGTTTTGGAGACGCCCTGTATAAAACTAATTAAATACTGTTCAAAATTATAAAATTGTGATGGTCTTGTGAAATTATTGTCAAAATTTCAGCTTTCTAGCTGGAACCGCTAAAAAGATATGATTTTCTTTTCAGGTCCCGATACGGCGTTAAAAAAATCACAAAATTATTTATAATTGAAAAACTCTTAAAGTAGGTATATGATATTATACAGAAAACTGTTCTAGATTTTTACCTAGATTCCAAAAAAAAATATAATATATAGGGTAATTCATTTAAAATTCCGAAGTTGCTACCACTTTCGGTATGATCCGGCAACACCGCATCATCCAAAATATTTTAGAAACGTAGAAAACCATCTCTTATAGCCACAGCCAAATTTTCAAAATAAAATCTCATTTAGTTCTCGAGATACTTCTAATAGGCCACTTTACTTGGGGCACCCTGTATACTGACCCAAAAGTACTGTAAAGACAATTTTTCTCGTAAGCCTCTATATGAAAGTGCTTCAAATTTGCAACTTGTGGGTAAAAAATGGTTCCTCATTCATTGGTGATATCTGCAATGTTGTCAGACCTTCCGCTTTTCAGGTATTGACACTTAGTTTTGATTTTCTTATGTAAAACCATGCATTTAAAATATTTTCGGATTTCTTGAGCAATTCTAGGTTTAATAACAGGTTGCCATGCAGACACTATTTTATGTGAAGATTTAGCCAAATATTTAATAGATAATAATTTTTTCTAATCTAGAAAAATTACGCTAAAGATATAAAGTTAGAAAAATAGTAATAATAATTTCAAATATGAACAATTTTCAAATTTTTGTGAACGATATTCCCCAAGGCATCTTTTAGTGATTTTTTTGCGTATCTATGTCTTTAGTGAATTTTTGCTGTATATCCATGTCTTTTAAACAGCCCTATTTTTTTAATATTTTTTCTGACTCTGATCATTTTAAATCATTTTTAGGTATCAGTCATCACTGGTATCAGTTCAGCATGTCAGACAATCTAATTATCACTAAATTAACAAAAGAAAAACGGCTAAAACTTCACGAAAATAAATATTGATCAGCTGATGACACTCATCTCTTTCTAACCTACCAAGAAGCGACGTATTTTTTAATTGAGTTGTTGCAACTGGATGGCTCTGATTGCTAATTTGATTACAAAATTTTACATTAATCGAATTACATTTATTTTTTATCAAAAGATCAAACAATCCGAAACGAATAAAAAATACGTGGTGTTATTATATTTTTAAAGCCAGTTGAAAGTTCGAAAATACCTGTCGCCGGCACATACCAAACAAATTCCGGACATGAGCGTAACGTATTTTTTTAAAATGGGACAATGGGATTTTGAGCAAAATGAGGTGATATCTTTAAACGGTAGTATGCACAAAAAAACAAAAAGTTTTATTATAATTCATGAGCCATAATCATCACCAGAACTAGAGACACAATCGGATACGCTGGGAAGGGATACTCGTTTTCTACAATGTGCTGACCTCCTTTGGGACTTGAGACTGCCTCAATAAGTTATTGATTGCGAACGTCGCCAGTAGCGGCCACGTAAATTTTCAGTTTTCATATAAAGTGTATATTTCGCTTAATAATTCAGAGCGCCATTTATGGTTTTTTTCTTCAATTTATTTTCATGTCAGGATTTGCCGGTTTAAATATAATTAGTCATTAGCCATAACACCCTGTATATAAAATTGTGTGATTAGGAACCATTAAAAAATGAAATAATTATACTTTTAACTTTACAATCATTAAATAACTATTATGTAGAAAGTATAATGATTTAGCATTAATTTGAGAAAAATAATACTTACAATATTCGGAAAGAAGGAACCTGCGAAAAAAAGGCCCTCCTTAAGAAGCTTTCGATCAAGAACGTATCTTCTAATAAGTTTGTCCGTATTCAAGTCGTATATTATAACGGCCGGCTCAGTAACCACTCTGGCGTCCCCTAAAATATCCACCAAACCAGATTCCATGACCCAGAGACGGTCGCACAAATCTACCGCCACTCTGAAATATTATAAAACACCATGAATGGTATACGGAAAAAGCCTATAGATATTTTTAAAAGAAATGGTTCATGGAGTTATGTATAATTCGTTACTAAGCTCTGTGAATATTGAGAGTGGATTGTATGTAAAAAACTATTTTTCCCATAATTCTAATGGAAAAGAGTATACTTTATTGAGTGAAAATCTTAAAGAAAAGTACTACTTTTATGGTTAGCAACACTTTTCTACTACACAATATTTCATCGTCATTATGATATTTTGTTCGGGTTTGTTCGGGGTCTGCGCTTCCAGACCTGACTGATTTATTTAGCTGGTTAACAAAATATTCTCATTTTTGCGAACAGAAAAATGTAATCGGTCAGCCAAAATGGCTAGTTGGTCAACAACTTATGGACAGCAAACATTTCTGAATCGGTCAATAATTAATGTCATACTAGATTGCTCTAAATTATTTTGGTTTTCAAATTAAACATATAAGCTACTATGAGCGATCCACTCTTAATCAGATATTAGTAAGTAATCAGCGGGTAAGCGAAATATTTCATCTTGGTCATCAAAAAAAAAGCAATAAAACGTGAAATACTGACCAGCCCCGCTACACCTTTTGTGCCGATTTCCTTCTGTATTCCGCAAAAGAAAACACAAGAAAGTTAAATAAATTGACAGTGTCCTGGAAAACAAGTGAAAAAAAGCCCCCGCTACACTTTTTAGGCCTTGACTGCTACACCGAATGAAAACACACGCACGCAATTAGCTACTCATATCACGCGACTCCTTTCGCTCCGCCCACAATAACGAACTTTACCGATTATTCAAAACAAACGCAATCCAATGATTTATGATGATAACCATTCTTTTAATATGCAAGCCTCTGAAGTAACTTGCTTCTAGACATGTTTTTTTCTACGGAACAATTGTAAAGTCTTGCTGACCAAGTAATCATTTCGCAGCTCGAGTGTTAATTAAACGAATACACGATATTACAAGCGGACTGATATCGGTTAAATTGTTGACAGTTTGTAGCATTTTTTGCACAAACAAACCTGAACAAACCCGAACAAACCCGAATTTAAAAAGCGATTTGTGATATGACAGCGATTTATGTCAGTTTTGTTTGTCAGGTTGAGGAGTAAAATTTATAAAGAATAAGTGAATTAAAATTATAAAAACATAATATACGCGATCTCCGTTAGCGAAGAGGAGCATTAAAAATAAAATTATCCATTTCGCACTGAATAAAATGAAAAATTTGAAGATATTTAGAAGGTTACCTAACCAAACAAGAAACTGACAACAAAATGCATTCAGCAGAAGTACAAATCGATAGGCATCGTACGTCACCCACTAAAAATCGCTTAAAAATCCATTTGCTCTGCTGAATGAAGCCTATAATAATCTAGGGTGATTTCCATTTTTCATTAATGCTGTTCAATTAAAAATACGACAAAGCAGCATGTTCAACGTGTAAGAAAAGTGAGTTTTCTATCTCGTGGATATTTCCGCTAAGTAGAAAACTCTCACTTTACTTATAGAACAATCTGCTATTTCCTATCTATTTAGCTATCTTCGAGGCAGTAGAACTAAATGTTTTCTTATATAGGGTGTTACTTAATGATGTGTACTAATTTTAATGTGTGATTCCTGTACAAATTTTAATTCATAAATTTCATATACATATGTCCTAAAATGCTTTATTTCGTCCTGCCAGTAATTTACTTACCTTGTACTCATTTAACCGGTAATGGGAACATTACACTATCAGATATGGTAATGTGTTGCCTAGCAATCTCTTTCGATGTACAGGGTGTTAAAATTTTTATTTTTCGTTTTTATCAAAAAACTCGAAACTAGTTTGAGATATATACTAAACTCTGGTATAGACTATTATGATATAAAAACACACATTTTTACACAAAGAAGTTTTTCTCTCAAGCCAGTGGCGTACGTACAGTTAAAGCTATTTATTTAATAAATTTCCAAACACTAGATAACAAAAAATGTCCATAAAAAAAGAATCAGTGCGTTTGCTTAGCAACGGATAACATTCATAATTTGTTTTTATTTAAACGACTCATGCTTACTATAAATTTTTAGAAAATACTATAACAAAAGGCATGCATAATTATTATTATCATGGTATCTTCTTCAAAATGGTAATTTTTAAGAGAAAGATGAAATAGAGGTTTTTTGTTTAAAATTGAATGATAATTAATAATGATATCACTGTTTCGAAAATAGCAGTGGCGATTCAAATTGTGTAGCGTAACACTACTTACGTCACTAGCTTGAGGATAAATGTTTGGATTTATATAGTAATAGTGTATACCAATATTTAGTGTAATATCTGTTTTCGAGATTTTGAATAAATCCAAAAAAAAAACTTTAACATATACCGAGCCCAAATCGATATATAAACTTTTCGACCTAAAATTGGTCCAGGAATCGGCCATTAAAATAAGTAATACCTCAATAAAAGTTCAGTAAAAACTTTGTAAACAAGTTATTAGATTGTGCAAATTGGATATTAAACGAAATCAAATTTAAAACAATCTTTAAACTATTTTTTCTATTTGGGTTTTATAATGGCTACAATGCAAAAAAAATTGAATAACCTGCCACTTTATGAAACTGAAATTTTAATTTTTTTATGTTGGCAACAAGTATGGTTCGAATTTTAGGCTTACTTCGATTTCGTTAAAATTAGTTTTCTAGGCATTATGGATTCGACAAAAAATGTTTATAGAAAACTTTAAAATAATAACTTTTAGCCTTGCAAATAGATCATTTTTACTAGATATTTATCTAAAATACCTATACTCGGAAAAATATAACATGCTGACGGTGTCCGTCAACTAATTTCTAGTCACAACTATGAAACAACATAACCTAAAAAAAATAGAAATATCTTCCAGTTTATCCTCTATTTCTAAAGTTTTCTTCAATAAAGTACTATTTTTATTTTTAATTCAATATAGTATTATACATATTACTTTATATATATACATATTTATAGTCACTGTATACATTTCCTGGGCATTAATTGTTATTCCTATCAGATTCTGTGTGGACACAATATTTTGTTCAATAGTATTATTTATTATTTTGTTCAATATTTTGAACATTGCTCTGCTCGCACCATAACTCAAAGTTTTGCATATTCTTTTTGAAAGTTTTTCTAGAATATTTGCTGCATTTTTATTAACTTTTTAATTATGACGGATGGGAAGAAGCTTTGTTGTGTTCAATTGTTTCTATCATGGTATATTTGATCTTTGTAACATTTTATTAAATTGTAGAAGTATTGCCAACCCAAAAAGAAAATATTAATTCAAATGGAAAAAATCTACTATATTTTTTAAAGTTTTTCAGACTTTAAAGACCCAAATAGAAAAAGTATTATAAAATACACGGTTCATAAGACAATTAAAGTACTTGTACTTTAGAACACTCCCCGCTTCGCGGGTCATTTTCTAAATTAAGCGAATGCTGTAAAATAATGTCTTATGAAACTTGTATCTTAATATACTATTAAAATCTTCGTCATTTTTAAATACTCTAAATTTAATTAGCCGTTGTAGTATTACCATGGATATGGCAGCACTGTAAACCATGGGATTACCGAAACCCGCGTCGACACCAATCAAGGACCAATACTTCTCAAATTATGTCTAAAAAATTTATCAAAATTTTATAGAGACAAAATATAATCTAAAATAATAGATAGCTCGGGGTTGGTACTAGAAAACAGCGAGTGTCAGTATCTACAGTATTTGTTTAATTTCTCTAATAAACTTGACACCCTGTTTATTAAACAGGGGGGTTTAGAATGAAAAATGGTATTATTAAAGTTATATTATTTTTACTCAAAGTATGTTAACGGATTGACCTCCTTTTTTCGAACACCCTGTATATATTGCATAAATATTCACTCTAACATGAATTTCGAGTCGAGTTATAAGAATCTACGTCTTGAACATCAAGTTTATGCATAACTTTTGCAAAAAAAATATTTTTGCGAAAATTTAAATAATACTTAAATAATGCAACTTATTTTATATCTCTTTGTAACAATTATTTAAATTATACTGTTAATATATTCATGTTATTCCTTTTGGTTACTGTTAAGTAAGTAGATGGACACAAAGCGTTATAACTTTAGATGTGTACCTACATTTAAAGTGTCAATGAACTGATAACATTATATTTATTTCATTAATTCGTCTGGTATTTATTACAATAAAATTGTTTGTAATCTGAACTGAAATGGTTGTTTTTAAATGACGTCGAACGGGAAAAATGCACTAGTTTTAGGCAATTTTTACTCACTATTTTAGAATTTCATTCATTAAGGATCGAAAAATATTATTCCTTTAGAACACTTTGAAGACCAATAACACTTATAATATTCTCGAATTAAGCAATATAATGTGTTTCAATATTTTAGCGACAAATTGAAATATGTTTGACCAGAAATAATGAAAAAGTTCCGATTAATAGAGGTCCGAAAACATTTTATTTTCCAAGATACAGGGTGTTAAACTCAAAAAAAGTCAGTTGTTTTTCGTATTTATTTAATTGGTGCTTACTGATTTTTTATATACTCAAAATATCAAGGCTCGTTACATATTAAAGTATCTCCAGAAATAACATATCGCCATTCAAAAATATCCATACTTTTTTGGGAGTCACGACCACTGTGACCTCCCAATTTTTCTTTAATACGTAATTTATGACCACTGTGACCTCCCAATTTTTTTTTAATACGTAATTTACTATTATTTCTTTCATTTATTGTACTTATAATTTGAAGTAGAGCGTAGAGTGGTTTTATCGTTAATACGTTCAATTATCATTTTTAAAAATTGAAAAATATCATATATAATAATTGTTGTCAAGTACACAGTGTTTAGTTCATCATAGTTTCTTTTAAAAGGTATAATTTTACTTTAAACTAGGTAGAAATACCGTTTTCTTGTGTTTGTTATCAATGTTGTGTGTGTGTAATATTTTTTACAGATTTTAGTTTTTTTTTGTTACAGTTCTTTTAGTAGTAAATTACTATACACATAATAAATAATTTAAATCCATCGAAAATCACCTACTAATTATTTTACGACGCACGCAAAATTTTCTTGAGTGATAAAAATTTATAAACCGTGATCACGTCACGCTTTAATTTCACTGATATCAAAAAATACCAATCACGTTTCACAACGTGATTGAAAAATCATGATATTGCTGATCACTAGTTCTAATTAGGAAAATATTTGTTTTTAATTCCTCATTCAATGACATAAAAATATACAGGGTGTCCGTGGAAAAGTTTGACAGAAAATTATAAGATATTAAGATATTAAAAAAAGTGCAATAAACGAGGAAGGTAGAAGATAAAACCAAAAAGTTGTTTTTGTACGAAAGGATAGTCAGTATCGTAAAAAAAGGAACACTCTGTAGAGAGTTTTGAATGGCAACAGGTAAATAATCTTTAAGCATGCATAAAATAAACAAGAAAAACCGAGAAAATTACTAATTTAACACTGGAACTCTATCAATGGGAACTTTTTTTTATTATTTTTGGTCAAGGAATTACCTATTTCAATTTGTTGATAAAATATTGAAACACCCCACTACATGGCACATTAAAAATAAAATACTTCAAATTTTTTGAACGTTCATACGCGAATATCTCTCCAATTAAGAGAATTCCAGCATGCTAAAAATTTGCCCGTTTCCTTGACACAAATTACAAGAAATAACTACTTTTACAATGATTAAAAGATGCTATTCATACGGATTTGTTTGGCTTTGTGTGCAAAGGTTATTTTAACGCAGAAAAAATATCCTGTAAAGATAATAAGCCGTAACAATTAGTTTCAAAGTTTTGTCGAGAATATTTAATATTATTTCATTTGCAAACACTATGAAAAATTTACTTATTTTGTACAACCGTCCAAACATCAGGACTTTTTCTATACAGGGTGTCCCTGGATAGAGTCACCTATACCACAAATGGATGTAATTTTTCATTTCTCGATAAAAACTAATTTTTTATAAAAAAATTTTACTCGTCAAAAAATTAAGATTTGTCATTAGATAATTTAGTTTTCGTATACTCAAAATATTAAAAAATATTGATTTTATCTAAGAGTAAACTAATTTAATTTTTTGTTTTTAAGAAAAATGCCATTAGGAAATAGAATTACTTTTTTCGTCATGATTCAAGATTTAGAGGAAATAATTTTTTTGTCTAATAAATCAATTATTCTATTTATAGTGAGTTTAGAAGACGACTACAAAAATTTTTGAACAAATTATAGGCCTCACTGTATACAAAGATAATTTTTGAAAACGCAATTCTAGCGTACATTCCTAATGGCATTTTTCTTAAAAACGAAAAATTACGGTAGTTTACTCCTAGGTAGAATCAATATGTTTTAAGATTTTAACTTCACCGCATACAAAAACTACATTTTATAATAACAAATCTTAATTTTTTATATGCAAAATTTTTTATTAAGAATGACTTTTTGTCAAAAAATTAAAATTTGGTCCATTTGTGGTATAGGTATCTCCAACCAAGGATACCCTGTATATGAGCAAAACGTATAATTTTTCTACTCCTAAAAAAATCATAAAAATACTCGACAAAACTATAGATGTAACTGCAATACTTTCCTCATTAAAATATTATCCACTTATCTTCATGAAAAAATTTAAAACATATCTGCAATGTCTCTGACGAAAATGTTTTTTTCTCACATCACGATCCTCGGTCATCCGCAGCGCCCCAAGGGATATCAACCCTTGGTTTCTCCCGATTGGGGAGTGCGTACCGTCCCCCTTACCATACGAAATATCCCGTCTCATCCGGCTTGGTTACCGACGTGAATGGAGTAGGGATGGGGATGATACTTTTTTCACTATTCCCCAATTTTTGCACGACGCCGGACAGCAACGCCACGACTTATATCACTAAAATCCACCTACAACAAACCCGAACAAACCCGCGTGTTTAAGTTCTCAATGACTGCCGCTTTAACCACGGAGCCACCATCGATAACTTTCAATGTTCTTCATTATAGTAACATAGTAACAAAAAAATAGTTCATCTCTTATGACAAAAAAATTGTTAATTTAATAATGCCCTTAATTTTTTCCTGAGTACAGTTGTACAAAATACCTTGTTTGTATTAGGACATTTATGTTTAATGGGACATTCGAGCGAAATTTTAAAATTTTAATGTCATGTCACATCCCATTAAAAATACACTTAATTTTCTCACTTATTACAAAATAACTATTTTATTTACAACCATGTATAAATTGTTGACATTTCATTGAACAAACCCGAACAAATCCAAACAAACCCGGGTGGAAAGTGATCGGTTCCACTCCACTTATCCAGAAAAATGTCAACGTTCATTGAATAATCAAAATAACATGACATTTTTTCTATATGTGGATGGCGGCGAACCTTTTGTATAACCAAAAGGATTTAGTCCCGAAGCTTTGTTCCAATCCCTGGATTTTCGGGATGAAGAGTATATAATCCCGGGACTAATCCCAAAAAATTACATGGAAGATTGCGTTTACTAAATACACTAATTAGAAATCTTACCTACTGTTAACAAAATGAAAAAAAAAACATTATACTTGACGTTACTTATTGCAAGTAGTGTTGCAGAACAAACCCGAACAAACCTGCTGACGAGAAGTACCCTTCTATTTCTACATTATGATACTATGTGGATGGCTTGTAAACACTATTATTAAAAATAAATGCAAGGATCTTTCGATTCAGTTATTGACATCAGATAGTCTTTCTGTAACTAACAACAATACACATTGGTTGCCATGTAACTAACAACAAAGAAATAAATCACGTCATTTTGGATTTATATTTCTTTAATTTTTTGAATTTTAGTAGCATAGGTATTAATTTCTTTGTTCATTCTATTGTCTGGTTTAATAGTGTTTGTTAATAAATAATATATGATGCTCGTGTTAAAAGTGTAATTTTAGTTTTGAGAAGAAAATTAGATAACGAACATGCTAGACACAAAATCAAACACTTTGTTAGTGTTTGTAGTTAAAATATTGTAAGAGGCGTGTTTTCATATTGCCAGATTTTAAAAATCGAATAATAAACAGGCTCAGGATTCGTGTCAAGAGGTCCAATTATTTTCAGTTTTTTTTTAACGATCGCCAATAAATATTGCATCAAAATAGTCACGACGATATCTGTTAGACATGCGACTATAAATAAGGTCGCTCGCGCATTATACCACGATAACTTAATAGCGTTTTTGGAAACTCCTCTTTTCATCAGTGCAACCTTTAGATCTCTAGATTATATTTTAGTAACTTTTTCATGAGTATTGTCCTGTTCCTTAGTGATATTATTTAAATAATTTAAATACATTAAAAGCACACGAGCATGTATTTCTTCCCGGATAGCATCACCTTGATCTTTTAAAGTGCAACCTTGACTGCTTAAAGATAAATTAATTCGAACAAACAATACCTGGTTTTGCCGTAATTTCTGTTAGTGTGGATTACCAAAAATAGTAGTTTATACAGGAAGTCCCATTTTCGACAGTTCCTGGTGGCAGTTATTATCAAAGACATAATATTACGGTTTTCGCTTTATGGTTCCACTTTTTAGTTTTAATCTACATGGTGATTTTGAAAATCCTTGCCTTCGAACAAACCCAACAGTCAGATTAGCAGTTGGTACTGTCGAAATCCCTAAAATATCCCCAGAATTAGAGATGGACAAACCTCTTCGTTTTGATTAGCACAAGCAGCTATTGCTACTTATAAAAAAGTTGCTACGAATTAGCAGTACATATTATGCTTAATAAAGTTGCTTCGATCAACTAATAAACATTTAAAAATAACAGAATAATCCATCTCTACCCAGACTTGCACCGACAATGGCAATGCGAGACAGCTGATCGAGAATGGTGTACTGCGCATGAAACCGTGCAATTTTAATAACAAAAATTGCCGACTCTAATACGGCTTTTAGACTTACCTCGTATTTTCGTTATGCGTTAACTCGTCAAAAAGGTAAAACTGATATTATTAGAGATGTTCACTTAAAGTTCAATGGCGTAGCCAGTTTATTTTTTGTAAATATTAACGAAAGTAAAAATCTTTAAATGGGACTCCCTGTTTATTATTTTCTTAATTGATTGAGTATACTTTGAGCTTCAAAAAAATGTATAGTTTTTTTATATCGACTTCAAGAAATTCAAAATGCGATATTTTAATTGCTTACCTATATCAATAAGCTATGGTGAAATTATTAGAAACATATACCAAATATAACAGATTTTCTTGGGAACTTATTTGATTATATAAAATATACCAAAATATCATACTTTTGATAATTATTACGGCCATTGTTGCCCAAGAATAAATAAATAAAAAGCATATTATAAAAAAATCTTACGTAGTAGGCATAATAAAAATATTAAAGATCTGTCAAGTTTCTACATTCCATTATTTTCTAATAAATTTATTGCACAACAACCGTATGTCATGGAGGACACGCAATTCCGCTGGCTTCATCTATTAATTTGCTGGGCGTCAGTCTGGGTGGAAATGTTTCTTAGCATAACCACGTTTTGGCAATCGCCAAAATAGTTTCGCAGAAACTTGGTTTACTCTTCCCGGCCACAAAAGTTATACACCTCAACTACTTTTGATATTCTACAAGGCCTCTTGTGCTACTACATTCCATCGCAAGGAGAGCCATTCGTCTGATCGGAGACCATGAGTTGACCAAAAACCTCGGCAGCCTGGAACATCGAAGACAGGTTGGTGATTTGACTCTCTTTTGCAGATATTTTCATGGAAAATGTTCGGCTGAGCTTGCCTGCTGAATTCCACCTAGAGCGACGACAGATGACGGCAGAAATACACGACGAACCACTGCCACACATCCTTGTGTTTGATCATAAAAAAAATTGATCTTAATCTTAATCTTAGCCCCATATTTACTAAAGTGATTTAAATTCGAACCATTAAAATATTTAGATATTATACACTCCCCACAATAGGCAAAGATGTTACTCAAGTTTATAGTCCCGTAAATTTTTAAATATTTCTCCGAATTGGTGAAATTTTTAGCAAAGTGTTTTGTGTCATGGAATGTTGTTCTGTGTGAAAAGTTACTTTTTTACCCTTAATTTCTTAACGCTCTGTAGAAAAGTTAATCTGCAGAATTTAATTACATTGCATTTTGTTTGAATTGTGACTTTTTCTTAACACAATATTTTTGGTTCACGTCATTATCTGCTTTTTAAAAGAGGATACAAATTTGGAAAGAATGTCGTGCAGTTTTTCAATTTTATTTGCAATTCGTAACATTGCATGATTTTATCGAGTAGCATGAACGAATATCGAAAAATTAATAGCGTGTATTGCAACGTCGTGTTCTTATCACTTCTACCATGCGACCTGGGATTTCAATGAAGTTTTGAACTGCTTCTGAAATGGCTGTTGTATTTAATAATATAAAGCGTGTCTAGCAATTAAAACACCCTCTTCCTACTTTACGAGTTGTAACTGGGTATTTAGACGAGATGAACATTCAGATTTAAATGTAATTGAATATGTACGTGATATACTATGTAGACGTATCTACAAACATTGTCAGATCTGCGAACAGTCCTTCCTCAAGAAGCAATTTAACAGTGCATTGGAAGCATGCCCCATGTCGCATGGTAGAAGTGATAAGAATACGAGGTTGCACTACACGCTATTAATTTTCGGATATTTGATCGATAAAATCTTGTTATTTGTGAATAAAATTGAAAAACTGCACGACCTCTTTCAAAATTTGTATCTTCTTTTGAAAAGCAGATAATGACCTGAACCAAAAAACATTGTATTAAGAAAAAGTCATATTTCAAAACAAAATATAATGTAGCTAAATTCTGCAGTGCAATTTTTCTACAGTGCGTTAAGAAATGAAGGGTAAAAGTAACTTTTGTTTCTGCCCATAATATGACGATTCCGTTTAAATTTAATATTTTTTTCATGTTGTTACGAAAATAATCCTGCTTCTATAATTAATATTTTTTTTTCTATGAAAGTTAGAGGAAATTCAAAAAATGTATTACAGTACGACATTTGATTGACACTTATCATTTTAAATTCCAAACTGTTAAATTAGGATGGTATTGTATTTGAAGATCTTTAATGAATACGATGATTATGTTCATAGAATGCTTACTACTCGTTTCCATTAGAATTAAAAAAAAAATAAAAACAGATAATAAATTTTCTTGTTACGTTGATCAACATTTGGACACCATTCTATTTAAATGACACTCTTGTCCCCTCGCTCAGACCGACCCTGGCATTAAGGAATGGATGTTATTGCATGTATATTTTCATATTCATAAATTTAACAAGCTATTTTTATGTCTTCCATATTTTATGTCATAATTTAAACTGTTTATATATCCAATCTAGAATTCTTAGCACACAATGCAAGAGCCAATTAAACTTTAATAGTTTTTGTGTAATTACTTATTAATTAGCATAGATGTTAATTACCTGAATGTTGAAACAATATGACCATCACTTGGTATGGAATTATCTTTGGGCAATGCGTTGGATTCCCAATCTGGATATGGGATAATCGGAGGCGATTTGTTGTGGCCCACATTATTAAGAGGGATATATCCTAAAGAGGTGGCTACTCCGCTCTTCCATCTAGAATTTAAAAAAAAAATTATTAAAAAATGTTTTTAAAGATACGCTACCCCGATTGATAACAGCAGGTCCGAATTAATTTAGGTTCTATTTCGTTAATAATGAATCAATTTTAATAATTGTTTAAGCTGATATAAAGCAAATTGTAGAGTCTAGGACAGCGTAGTTTACGTCCTGGTACATCTAATTGTACAGGGTGGTGAATAAAGTCTAGATACATTTTAATTTGCTAAAATTTAAATTTTATGTATCGTACATAAAAATTGAATTTAAGTTATTTTCCAAACTAGACCAATTAGAACAGGGTTATTTTTTGAAACTTGACATAGGCGAACTTTTTTATTTGAAAAGATAGACCTATAGTTTCTGAAGAAAAATTTTAGGAATCAGTTCAACTAAGTAAAATGTGTGGAAAAAAAACGCGTTGTTGACAGATTGGGCGCTATTTAGAAATCTTATTTTCTTAAATGGCAACACCGCATTTTAGCAAATTTTGATACATATTGAGATTCTGGACAAAACAAAAAGAGTGCAAGTTTTTGATTAAAGTGGCGGTTTACGAGCTAATGGTGTCTGAACCTAAATTTATCTTGCAACATTAAAAGAATAGCAATAGTAACAAAAATCTCTTTTTTAAATGTTCGAACTGGTTTCCTTGATGGGTTCTACAGCAACAAATACGTTGAACAAAAATTTCTTTTAACATTATGTAACATTTTAGGGGTTATGTTTTGAATTTCCCGTTGTATGGCTATGGCTTGTTACTCTTGTAATGTTGGAAAATAAATTTAAGTTTAGACACTATTAGCTCGTAAACCGCCAATTTAATCGAAAGCTTGCACTTGTTTTGTCTAGAATCTCAAGATGTATTAAAATTTATTACCATTTAACGCGTTTATTTTTTCCTCACATTTTACTTAGTTGAACTAATTCCTAAAACGTTGCGTCACGAACTATAGGTCTGTCTTTTCAATTAAAAAAGTTCGCCTATGTACTGTTTTAAACAAAAATAACCCTGTAGGTATATCTGGATTATGCACACTCTCAAAATAGTGGCGTCTGTGAGTCGGACGAACATCGAAATATTTTCAGCCGGAACAAGAGTACCCCCCCCCCCCCCACCTCCCCCGCAATTTTCGAGGATGCTTAACACGATGGCGGCGTCAGAATTTCTCTTTGGGGTGGCGCAACCCCTCAAAACGGCCAAAAACCACCCCCCAGAGGGGTTAAATGCGCTTCAAGAGGGTTCCCTGCAGAGAAACACACTTGCGATATCCAACACCACCAACGTGCTCAGCATCCTCGAAAACGAGGGTAATATATATTTGCCCCTGATACTTTAAAAAAAGTCACGCCTTTCAGGGGCGAGTATTAGCTAGTGGAGGGGTTGGAAGGGGTCGGACGCGATATCCAACACCATCACCGCGCCAGCATCCTCGAAAACTGGGGGAAAGTGTGTTCCTCTACAGGGAAACCTCTTGAAGCACATTTAACCTTTCCGGGGGGTGGTTTTTGGCCGTTTTGAGGGGTTTGAGGGGTTGCGCAACCCTAAAGAGAAATTCTGACGCCGCCATCGTGTTCAGCATAAATGTGTTTCTCTGCAGGGAAACCTCTGCAAGCGCGTTTAATCCCTCTGGGGGGGGGGGGGTTGGCCGTTTTGAGGGGTTTCGCAACCCCAAAGAGAAGTTCTGACGCCGCCATCGTGTTCAGCAACCTCGAAAACGGGGGGGGGGGGGGGGTGGTTCTCTCGTTTCCACTGAAAATATTACGATTTTTCAGGGTTTTTTCCGACTCACAGACGCCACTAAGAGTATCGCCCTGTCACTCGAGGTAACAAAAAACATGACCATTTGTTTTAAATAGGTTATATTATCGAAAATTATCAATAAAAATATTTCAATAAATTTTGTATTTGTATTGTTATATTCAAATTTTTAATAACGCTTAGAACTCTGTATTATAGACTTGATATTGAGTTGAAATTATTTTTATTTTTAATTTAGCAACATCCAATAGTGAGCAAATCTCGTCTACGAAACGTTTTTTCGACCATATAACATATTTAAGAAATAGTAATTTTTGTTACCAGGGGTAGCATGACGATACTTTTGGGGCTCTGCCTAACCCAGATATAGATACCCCAATTCGCTTAGTTTAAAAAATAAATTAAAGTCAATTTTTTTTAGATTCTGTGCGCGACCCCGTACAAATAGAGTTATCAGGACGTAAACTACTGTACCCTAAACCTAGAATATGCTCTTCTATCAGTTATAAAAAATTATTAAACCTGCATTTTTGAGTATTCGATAATTATAGTAAGTGGGATATTTATTATGAATCAACCACGATTATCCAGAAATCAGTTATTTCCGAAACAATTCTTTAAAAAATTTATTTCGTTTTAGTTTCAATAACCTTTAATTATTTTTATAATTTATTCTAATAGGCCTTTACTACACTACTAATTATTATATTATTTAGAAAGTAAGACAAACAAGTTGGTGCAAAGTAAGGAATATTGTTACATTATTGATTATTTAGACTTTAAACAAAATATTATTAAGCAAATACTATAGCAACGCGAATGAAACAGACTTTCTTCCTCTTTGACAAGTGCTTCTGCTTCAGATTATTAATAATTTACTTGATAGATCAACACCTCACAAACCATATAAATTGTAATCAATAAATAATAATCGTTTTCAATTATAAATAATAAACTATCCTTGTGACATAAGTATATTTTGCAAATCAATTACAAAATACGAAATCATAACGAAAGCATATTAATATAAGCAATTTATAATCGAGTATGGTAAAGATCATCATCGCCTTTTAATTTACAAGTTAGATACACAATTTTCGCGTCGACTGTATTAGATTTAACAAAATTTAAAAAAACAGCAAGGAAAATCTAATTTACAATTATTTGTATTTAACAACTACAATAAGTACAAAATTATTAGAAATATAAATAATTAGTGGCAATAATAGATTTTGATGATGAGACCATTTGTATACAGAGACGACCCCAAATGAATGATCAAATATTCACAAATTCACGTCCAAATTAATAAACTGTTATTTCGTTAATTTTTTTTGTCAATTTTTATCCCTTCGCTAGCTGCTAGGGCTATTCCCGAAGGGACATAAAGCTTAACGTGGGATCCGAACCACGATGCTCAGTCATGCGCTGCGCCCCCAAGGGCTATCGAACCGATTGGAAAGTGCGTACCGTACGGCGTGAGCGGGGGAGGGATGGGGGATGATAAATTTTTCACTTTTTCCTATTTTTTTGCATGATGCCGGACAGCAACGCCATGACTTATACCATTAAAATCCACCGAGTGCGAATCAAGTTACCGGGCAGCGAACTCTCGTCCTGGAGTTCCTAGCGACTGCCGCTTTAACCACGGAGTCACCTGAGCCGTTATTTCGTTAATAATGAACCAATTTTAATAATAATGTTTTTTAACTGATAGAAAATAGATTCTAGAGTTCATGGCAGAGGAGTTTACGACCTTATACGAGGTAGCGTATAAAATAGATTCATGTAAATTTTCTAAAATTTAAATTTGACATTTATTACATAAAAAATTGAACTTTATTTATTTTTTCACTGACCGAAACGTATCACCATGCCACTGTAGGTAACAAAAAGTGACCATTTCTTCTAAATACATTATAGGTACTTTGAAAAAAAGTTAAATTAAATATAATAAAAATCATTTGAACAAATAAATTCATTATTTGTCGATTTTTTTTTTTGTTTTTTATTTTTGGCTCTGGCAGGTCTGGCATTCGGCCAGTCGCTAATTGGTTTATTGATTCGTTAGTTATATAGTAGATTAAGGTAGTTCAATATAGACAGTTTAGTATTTTATTCCCTGACAGGAAGAACACAAGGTCACACTCTTCTCGCTCTGGGCCGATCAGAGCATTCTATAGACAACAGGAGAGCGCGGGGAAAGCACATAACAAAGCGAAATATGGATATCTAAGTTATTTTAAGAATCATAATTTGATGTTATTTTGATATAGAAAGGACTGTATATTGACATTATTCAATTTCGATAAGACATGCAGTAAGTATGTTAAGAGGAGCCAAATAAATATTTTGTTAAAGCATTGTATATATTGTTGGAGTATTGGATGTATTCGAGAAATACATGATCCAGATCGCATAAAACAGTGTTCACATAGATCTGATTCGATGCATGGCCAAATTTTATTCTTATTAAGGTTGTTATATACCTTCTTGAGAACTTAAGGTTGGATGCCACAGAAAGTCCTAGGGATAATTGGATGGATCAGTGACAGTCTTGTATTTCGGACTATTCTATATCTATGCCATCTACCTTGCCATTGTACTAGACTAAGATAGGAGTCTGATAAGTTCATAGGATAGTCCTTAGGTGTACCATGACGTATGGCGTCTTTCGCAAATTTATCCACGGCTTCATTGTCTGACTGTGTGGGCCTTGGTCCACATGAATTCAACCACTTTATTATATTGATTAATTTTATTTATTGCCTGTTTTAGATTGAAACGTATTGGACGCTTGCGATATTCAGGGTTTTTAGTGCTTTCAAGACCGACATAGAATCCTATAGGATAAGGAATTTATTGTGCTCGGAGGTAATATAAAAATGATGAAAATGATAAATTCCAGGATAGCGATTGCTTTACAAGTGAAATTTGAAAAACTGGAATTTAATTTAAATTTAGTTTCTAAGTTGATTTTGGGGATATAAAAGGTCCCGCCGCATTTATTTGTTGAAATGATTTGCATTTTTTGCAAAAAATAAAAGTGATATAATGTCGCATTGATTGTTTATGAACCGTTTTCCGAAAATATAACTCGTTTAGAAGAAATGATAATTTTGTGTTACCTCGAGTGGCTAACCCAGATATATCTATAATTGAGTAGTTTAAAAAATAAATAAACTCTTCAATCTTAGGAAATTTACATATATGCACATTTTATGCTGTACCCCGTACAATTAAACCTATCAGGAGAACATAAACTAATTTGCCCCCAACTCAGGGATCTGTTTTCTATCAGTTAACAACAATTATTACAATTGTTTCATTATTAACGAAATAACAGATTATTAATTTGATCGTGCATTTATCAATTTTTAATAATTAATTTGGGAAGTGCATATGTTACCGTAAAAATCCCATTTCAGTTAAAACGCGATCTTCCTATGAATAACTAGTTTTAACCATACTCCTTAGCCAATTTTAGATTTAGACTAGTTAAAACTAGAATTGTCTTATAATCTTAGTTGAAACTAAAAATTTCATACTCGTTTAATTAAAAACTAATTTTTTACTAACTTAGTTAAAGCTGTCCTATAGAATTTCATCGAACTAGTAAAAACTAATGTTAAAACTAGAATTAACTGAGAATGTTCGTTAATTCTAGTTTTAACTTGATAAATCTAATTGATTAAGGAGGATGGTTAAAACTAGTTTTTCCTAGGAAGGTTAGGTAATAGGTTTTTTTTTAACTAAAATCAGGTTTTACAGTAACATATGTTGTGTGTGCATATAGTCTGGAAATGGCTTTAATAACATTTAATCCATTAGTTTATTTTTTTGGGCATATAGGGGAAGGTAAATTACTTCCTGATCGAAGAATGACAGTACTAACTGTCAAGATGGCGGATGGGCGCCATCTCGGTAGAGAAAATTAAATAGCAATAGTTTTGTGATACATCATTTTGAAGGTACTATCGAGTACCTTACGATCCCAGAATATTGTGTCCCTATTCGTATCCAAGACAAAATGGCGGCTATTTAAAAAAATAATATTTACTATTTTTTTTGCAATTTTAGTTTAGATTTTACAACTTTGTAGAAAGTCTATTTATGAGCTGGTTGTAAAATCTAAACTAAAATAGCAAAAGAAAATTTTTTTAAATATTATTATTTAAAAAGCCGCCATTTTGTTTTTGGTACGAATAGAGACACAATATTCTAGGATCGTAAAGTACTCGATAGGACCTTCAAAATGATGTATCGCAAAACAACACTGCCTATTCAATTTTTTTATCAAGATGTCGCCAATCCGCCATTTGGAATATGCAAGACAATGTGTAGCCATATGATTCCTACTACACTATGTCAAGTTGTATTGATTTTTCTAAGACGGTAAATGAAATAAAGGATAGAAAGAAATATTAACTATACAATTTTTAAAACGCCACCATCTTGTTTTCATTGCGAATAGAGAAGTAATATTCTGCCATCGTAAAATACTCGATAGCACCTTCAAAATGGTATATCGCAATACACCTCTTCCTATTTAATTTTCTTTAACAAGATGGGACCCATCAGCCATTTTGACAGTTAGTACTGTGAGTCTCCCGCCAGAAAGTAACTTACCTTTCCCTATAAGCCACACCCAAATGTTGTAAAAGAAGAATTAGCGGGTCAAAAGTTATTAAGCCGTTTCCTGACTAAATTCACACACGGTATATGTTTACAAAAATCTTTTATTAAAAAAATAATTTATTAAATATTTGGGTTCATTACAAACGTTTTTGCATAAATTAAGCAAACTCGTAAATACAAGATCTACTTAAGTGTTTGGCATTTTCACAAAAGAAATAATGTTCCTCTTGTATCGTGATTGTACTGAGAATGGAGGGGGTTTGAAAAAAAATATTAAAATGGAAAATAAGATACCTTAGTGTAATTTTGCATTAATACTAAAACTTGATTTTTGAATTTATGAATTATATACAGGATTATACGGGATTATGAGAAATATATTATTATATGTATATTTTTTTTTTTTTTTTTTTTTATATGATCCAACACAAGCACTATAGGAAAAATCCTTTAGGGCACTCTGGGAGTGGTGCGTGTGCGCAAAAAGCGATTCAGGTTGGTTTTGAATCGTTGGAGGTTATATTCGTTGGGAAAAACGACCTCGGGAAGGTCGTTCCAGAAAGATGTAGTCCTAAATAAATATAACAGCTTAATTTATGTGAAATCGGTCGGATCCATCATATTCTTTGAGATGTATATATTTAAAGGAAGAAAAGTGGCTCAGAAAAGTGTTATATATACCGACATTAATATTAAAAGAAGAAAATAATATTTATTTACAGAAACAAACTTTTGCAATATGTTCTAAAAATATTTACTGAGTTTGTTATTCTGTAGATTTCATTTAAATGTTTGCTTTACCTTGATTATCTTCTTTATTATAACATTAACCAATCAGACATCCCCATTTTTTTAATAAATTTTGTTTAAATAAGTGATTAAATTCCAAGATCTATTTAATCGCGGATAATTTATAATAATTTAATTTAAGTCATACAGGAAATAATCTAGCCGTATACCACTGGACCTATAAACTTAAATGGATTAAACCTTTGATTCTCGAAGGTTAAAGAACAACGGATCAATGTAAAAATCTAACAACTTAGATTGGGAGATAAACGCCTGGTTTACATGGATTTCAGACATACCGCGTTGAATGTCCATGCGCTATGAAACGGAACGCCCGCTATTCGTCGTTCTTATACAGGGTGTTATGGCAATGACGTATTATATTTAAATGGGTCCTCCTTGGGTGTCCTAGAGAAGCGCTACATATTTTATTTTTTTAAAATCGACCGTTTCAAAGTGGGGTAATAAACACTCTTACTCACAGGTCAGTCCGCACTACTGTACAACATTTCACCCAGAGCCAATGGCAATGTTGCCAAACTTAATGTAAAACTGAAATTCCATATAAAATTATAAAAATAAGTTATTTTCTACCTACTTGTATTTATCCTTATACCTAAAGAGCGGGAAATCTAGGCACAAACACAATCAGTTTTTTTCTTTTTCTACACACAGTAATAGTGAAACAAAACCGATAGGTAGCTTTTGAAAATACAATACTACAGATTATATTACAGATTATTAGATTTCATTAAATCAATAAAAACAATATTCAAAGGTTATTTATGGACGGGCAAGATACACGCGTAAACCGAAATAACAGAGCGGGTTGCTGAGAATGTGTTGGTGATCGACGAGACACAACGTATCCGGCTGCTGGTTGATCTTCAACTAACAGACGCAAGCGTGCGGCGCTATATGAAACTACTTCGCTCAGCCGATGTAAGGCGTCAAGAGGTAATTGGCATTTGACCTAGTGACGTGCGTGGCTATTACTATTCCATATATTTTTTCGGGTTGTTTAAAACATAGTCCGTCGTAAATGTTCTTCAATTAATTGTACAAAAAGGTATTACAGAATGGAAAAGTGTTAAAACTATTTTATTTTGTCTAAAGAGTATAAGGTGTACATATTACAACACCGGCCAGAATTCCTTGATTGCTTACATGTACCGCAGTGCCACACAGGTATTTTTTTTGGTTTGACGTCAGGTCACGTTTACCGCTGAATGAATTGAAAGCGCCATTTATGGGTATTTTTCTTCAATTTGTCTTTATCTCAGGAATTGCCGGTTTAAATATAATACGTCATTTCCATAACACCCTGGAGTTCGAAATTCAAAGATTAAACTATTCAAATATTTTCTGAATGATTGTGTTCGCTGTCTCGTGTTTTTCTTAATTATTCTGCAGTCAACTGCAAAATCATGCTCAAAATATTTTTTATAGTTTAATCGATTCGATTAAATTTATAGGTGTTGTGATACATTTGATTCTTTTACCAGCTAAAACTAAAAAAACTAGAAAAATGCAAACATTATTCTATAAATAAAATAAACTCTTTAAAAATGAACTTTCTTGTATTTTTTACTCCCGGGATTCGAAGGTAGAAAAAATTAATCTCGGGATCCCTGAATCACAATATTTAAAGGAATTGTTGAGAGATATCCCATATCCCGTAGGAAATTTGATGAGGAATTAGTGTGACCAATTTTAATACTGGCCTTATGTCCGAAGAATTTTGCTTTTAAATATTTCAATATATTGAGAGGATTACTATACATGCTTCGGCTTTTTAGGCCTTTTTCAAGAGCATTGCAAGATGAATACTAAACTTAAAAATTATTTTATGGACCTTTATACAGTCACTAATAAACTTTTTTATTGCTTAAAAATTAGGGTTTTCCCCAGATTAATGTAGGTAGACTTGAGAAAGCTGTCTATCAAAGGCGTGTTTACGAAATTTTGTTGATCATTAGTTGTAAGGGAATTATTTTTTATAGACTTTTTAATTTCGTATTGTTCTAGAAGATCTAAACGTTGGCCATTTCTTTCGTTATGTAATAGTTCAATGTTGTCCGTATCTATAAAATGGTTGTGTTCTATATAATGTGTGGAGATTCCGAAATTTTTTATGTTATTCAAAATAGAATTACGATGTTCTTGTAATCTTGTCTTGATGTTTCTACCGATTTGCCCAACATAGACAGTTGAAATCTTTACATTTAATCCTATATACCCCAGAGTAATAAAAAAGTTTATTAGTGACTGTATAAAGATCCATAAAATAATTTTTAAGTTTAGTATTCATCTTGCAATGCTCTTGAAAAAGGCCTAAACAGCCGAAACATGTAGAGTAATCCTCTCAATATATTGAAACATTTAAAAGCAAAATTCTCCTTTTTTACATTAGAACATTATAAGGTGTTCTGTTTGATTTTGTTGCAGACGGCCTCTACGCCTTAAATACGCTTGGCCACTATTGCTATATCCGAAACGGTAAGAGTTACGAGATCATTTAAATTAGAGAAAAGTTGCCTATTTTTGTGATTATTCCTAATATGGTTACAATGTTGCCAAATAGTTTTTATGTGAAAGAAAATTCATCAACATTTTTTCTTCGAATACCTCGAAAACCACTCATTTGATCAAAATTGTTTCAATAATAAAAGTCATTCTTTACAAAACGCACTTAATGTTTTTTTAATATTGCGCTTGACGTTTTTTAATACTATCAACTCGGATATTTTCAATACGGACCTAGAATTTTTTTTTCCATATCTCGGAAGATGATCCAATTTGTAATTCAACAGAATATCACACAAATATATTTTCTGATGTTTCGATTCCTAAATGCATCACCAAGATCTTTTCTTATAAATGACCTTAATACGGTTCTGACCTTTAGTATTTATAGTCGGGACATATCAAATCTCAACTATCATATAACATTGATATTTATGACTTAAAATCGATAAAAGTAACTGAACATTTTTTTTAATAAAGTTTAAAAATGCGAGATAACGGTTAAGCGCGTGTGGGAGAGAATGTAAAATCTTACCTTTTTGTATAAAATAATTTTTGATCAAATCAGTGGTTTTCGAGCTATTTGAAGAAAAAAACTCTAAAACTAAAAACTATTTGGCAACAGTGTAAGCACATTATAAATGATTAGTAATTTAAACGACCTCATAACTCTAACCGTTTCGGATATAGCAATGTGGACCACCGTATTTAAGGCACCCTGTATAGGCCGTCTGCAACATAATCAAGCAAAACACCTGGTAAGGCATGATTATGCAAGGCATAAGGAACGTATTAAACTTACTCCCACAAATTCATCATTAAATTTTCCACGGAGTTTATACAGGGTGGTGCGTCTGGTCAGGACACATAGAATTTCCCACGTTAATTGAGAGGTGGTCAAATATTCGCTCCCCTATTTATTTTAGAACAAAAATGTACTTAAACTTTTTAATGACTATAATAAGAATAATGTCCTTGTTCAATTTAAAGTGTATCTTCGTAGTACTGACAGTACACCAGCAAATAAATGATTAAAATTTTGTCATTTTATGTCAATGTTAAAATTAGGGACAAATCGTAATGATAAATTTTTACAAAATTTAATAATAATAATATAATAAGAATTATTTTGATTAATGTTTAAGAAGATGCTCAAATAACCCTTCGTTACCCGCCAAACAATATCCTAAACGATTATAAAACTCCCTTCTTACATTGGGCAGTTTTATGGCGAGATTATATCGAAAACTGCTAAAATTGAGTTTTTATATAGCAAGGGTAAAGATGGTTTCACGAAAAATGGATACGACTTAATGATTTCCTGGGTCGGTCCCATTGTGTCGACAAGAGCTTGGCAATAAACAAGTGAAGTATGAAGGGACGGACTAAGGAAAGCAAGTAATGATATGATTATATTAATGTAATCAAATGAAATAACATTTTTTTTAAATATTACTAGTCATATTTATTTACATTTATAATGTCATTCTATAGATAGTTCTGTTTCGCTATCGCTATCCTCATCAAAATTACTTATAATTGGATTAATTATACGATCCAGACTAATATGCGAATGTTCTACAGTTATTACGTGACAGACTGAATTTTTCCAACTACCTGGGGGAATATCATTAAAGCATTTTCGTATTAATTCTACAACACTAAAACTTAAAGTCGGAGAAATATTTTCAGACCTAACCAGTGATTTTAACTGGTGCCACATATGCTCTATGGGGTTAAAAATTCAATAATAGGGAGGGAGCCGTAGCACTGTATGTCCAATTTCTTCTGCCAATGTGTCACAAACATATACTTTTTTTATACAAAATGTCTTTAAAACTTCTAAAAGATCACTTTTTTTATAACTTTCTTCAAAATATATATCATTCACCGCCATGTAGTTCTGAATTTCCAATTTTGTATTATTTGAGCTTGGAGCTTTATGTAGTTGGCGACAGTGATAGCTCGCATTGTTCATTACTATCACGCTATTCTGAGGAATATTTGGTAAAAGATAATTCTTGAACCATTCCTCAAAAACTAACAAATTTTACCAGAAAAAGATATTTAAATATAAATTAAGCAACCTAACCTACCTGATGTGCCTATATTTAATTATAATTATTACAATCCGGTCCTTTCCACATAATAATAACATACGGTCATGAATAATGGGATGACCCCCAGGTACTTTTACTGCAGTCTTTAAGTTATAGCTATTTTTCGTGAAACAATATTTACCTTAAAATTCAAATATTTTAATTATTTGTCTTACTGTTAATCTGCCTGGAATAGGTCGGTTAGGAAAATCTACTGAGAACAAGTCGGATACCATTTACTAACCATTTCTGCCGTAGTACCATTTAATCATTTTCCTCAACCGAATAGCTCATGGGGATTAGAAATATTCAAAGGGAAAATTATTTGAGAAAAACTAAAAACGCTGTCAAATATTGACAAGTGTAAACCTGAGTATTGGTATTTTCATTTTAACCTGAATTAAAATTAAACAGAATCATACTCCAGATTTAAGCTAGTTTGAAAACAGAATTTTCTTAAAAACGATGGAAAAAAGTTTAAATTTGGTGGTGGACTTTTTATTCTCATTATTCTTTTTAAAAAGTCTTAATAAAAGTTTTCTTAAGCGAATATTTGACCACCTCGCAATTTACATTGGAAATCCCATGTGTCCTGTTCGGACGCACCACCCGGTACCTATTTCAACAAGTATGCCCCTCAACTAGAATTAGATCCCATTGATCTTACAGTACTAACTAGGTACTTACCTGGGAATGGTGATAAAAAGTTTATCCTTCCACCTTTCCATTCCCAAGGGAAGATTGTTTTCAGGTACGTAGTCTCCGGAATGAATTGCTTCATTTTCAGCATATTGACTAGGCCACGCGAACGATAACTTTTTCCAAGAAAAAACTTCTGTAAATTCAGGTAACGTATCGACCTTGTACGCCAAGAAAGGCAGCAAAGCGATATATGTGTGCGCCAACATGTTGAATGTCCGACTCGAAATCACTGAGTAACGACCAGAAACAAAAAAATTATTATATCAACTACCCATCTTATATAAAAAAATTGTTGTTTTGTGGGTTCTTTCATGGCTGAGAAAAATTCAACAGAATTTTATATATCATAATTTTTTTAATTGGTTTTATGTTAATGAGATCATAATGTTGCATAATTAACAACTATTATAGTTTGTTCATTTGACAATGAGCTAGTACCCATAATAATAAATGTGAAACAAAACAGCATAAAATATTTGAATTCGGCACATTACTTTCGTATGACAGATTTGGTCAAATTATTTGTTGAGAAGAATTTTAGAAATTGGATTTTTAGATACTATTCTTTGATATATCATTTATCCACAAATTCTAGAGTCGCCTACATGAAAATGAACAAATAAAACAGTGGTATAATAATTGTTTCAGTTATCCTCTTTAATAAAGGATTTTTTCGAAAATAACAAAAAATAAAAAAAAGTTTAAACTTATTTGATCTTATTTATTTTACTAAGAAGTCAATTAAATTTTCCAACCCGAACCAAATATAGAATTTTGTTTGTGTGTTAATGTTCACTTAAAATTATATAGATACCTATATACAGGGTATTTCTTAATAACATGCTAATATTTAAGGAGGTTATTCTTGAGTCAATTTTCAGGGAAAAATTTCAAATGGACATAATATGGCCTAAACGTCTTAACTTTTGAGATATAGAGATACAGATTTTCATGTTTTCTTAATAATTTGTTAAGGTAGACAACTGTCAAGACTGTTTATGTTTACAAAACAAAATTGACTCTTTACCTACTAGATCCTTTTTAATCTTTGTTAATAGGTAATTTCATAACAAATAAATTAATTTAATTTTTTTATACGAAAACTGTATGTCAAAAGACAAAAAGAACAAGAGACCATATTTGCTCTGGAAGGAAAGAGAATTTCATGAATAATTTTTATTTTAAAAAAATAAGTGGCGTACCATTCTTTTCTTCAAAAAATATCGAGGGCAATTCCTGGACGTACGCCACTGGCCGGGATAAAGAAAATGTTATGCATCATAGAATGCCTCTTGATAAATAGAAAGTGTGTAACAAATTTCACAAAAATATCTAGAGCACTATCACAGATATTAATAAAAAACGGAGATTTTAGAAAATCTTTAACTCAAAAGACGTTTAGGACATATATTCATAGCTTTTTTCTGAAAATGGACCCAAGAATATCCTCCTTAAATATTAGCATGTTATTAAGAAACACCCTGTATAGTTTATATTTTAAGTAAACAATTTCTGAGAAAAAATGCTTCCTGCTCGGCGTGCTGCGATAAACCCGAATATACACCAAATTTGTCTCATAGGTTTTTCCAATTTTGGTAAGATAAAAACAACCGAACGTGAAATTATAACATACAAGGAAAAATAATATACAGGAAGTCCCAAAATTGAGTGGCAATAATTTACCACCATATTCTCATTCTAAAAATAATAGAATTATTTCATACGGCCATAAGTGCAGAAATGCTTGGCAAGAGAGCTACGCCCCTTCGAATGGGGAACCCTGAAGAGATTTGTTCTAAATATTTTCGAAACCGTTAAAAATAAATAATCGCATTTTTTCAATTAGCAGTTTTTTTTTAAATTCGTTAAAAATTATATAATTTCATAGTATTTTATGTAAAAAAGATTCCCTTTCATTGCAACATAATGATATGTTATAAAATTGTTTATCCACTGTGCCACCAGAGGTCACTTTAATTGAGATTCAAATTTAATTTTTGGCATATCTGTTTTATTTTGACAGTTACTGGCAAAAAGCAAATGCTATTTTAAAGAAAAAAAAATACCTAATAAAAAAGATACTTAATATTCGAGTCGATAAACCGCACCGTTTAGACGCAAAAGTGTGGTTAAAGTTTTGCTAGGAGTAAAATCAGTTTTTCAAATCGAAGCAAAAAAAAGGTATTGAGCTTACGCCTTTCTGTTCTACAACTTACTAGCTTTATTTTAGAATTATCTCTCCAAGTATACGGATGCATCCTTCGAACACACTGTATTATTCTTGATTGCAAAATAAATAAATCCATCACAGTTTCTACAAAAGTGATAACTGGATACCATTACTTAATCTACTCTTAGGGGTAGCGATCGACATTGCACAAAACATATTAATCTAATCATCTCGGGGGATTATTCTAAAATGTATTATTTTCCAACGTCGTCATAGCAATATAAAAATATTAAATTGGCAATATTTCGAACACTACAAATTTTCGGAATAGACAACGTTATAAAAACTTACCCTTATTTTTAATGCTAAATAGAAAGTAGCTATGTATGCGTTTCTATATGAAAACGTAGATTTTTTGCATTTTTCTCAATTTCATTTTTAATCTTATTGTTCGGGTTTGTTCGGGTTTGATGAACAACCTTGCATTAATAGTTATCAAAAGATTTTTAAAAATCTATTAAGACATGTCTTTTTCAACACGGAATCCAACTCAAATTAAATAAAATTAAGGCATTCTCCTTATAGGAAAAATTAATATTTATTTTACTGTCTGCAAACGTCATTTTAGATTAAAACCTTATTTATGTCAAATACGCGTATATTTAGGTATGTGACATGATACAAAAGTTAACATTAGCATTTTGTCGAATTTTATAAATTTTCCTATGTATAGTTCTCCATATACAGGGTGTTACAAATTCAGCCTTCACCATTGGGTTTTCGGAAACAGTTAGAGATATGAAGTCGGTTAAATTGGGGCGAAGTTGCGTAATAATGTACCCAATAATATCCCGGAAGAAGATGAAAAATAAATACAGGGGGTTTCCCAATATTGTGAAAAGTCTAAAATGCATTTCTATTTTTATTTTTTTCTGCCTTTTTTTGTCCAACAATAAATTTCATTTTCTCATTGCTACTTTTTATTCTCCACAAGATCAGATCTTTCATGCAACGTTTCGTCTTTGGGTCATCATCATCAACTTTTTTTTAATACGAGCCTGGACTCCTTTATCTAAATTATGAAAGAGGAATTAAATCTTGGTTCAGCGGTATACAGCGCTTATAGATTTTCCGACATTTTGTTCCTTAAATTGACAATTTTAATTAAAATACCCCTAGTACGCTTCTGTAATTTACTATTGTTCCAGAAAATTCGGTTCAATTGGAAACTGTCAAACTCGATGACTTTTTTAGTCTTAAGTTGTAAAAGTGAAATTTTATTTGTATTAATAAAATAAATTATTTGTAGGTACTTTACTTACACAAAGTAGAAATTTGATTAAACTATTAGTTTGAAATAGAAGATATCAATAGTAGTACGTAATAATAATAAAATAGTACAAATAACAATAATAATTTTTAAATGTTCAGTTTCTTCGAAACAAAATTAAATTCCAGGAAAGTACTAATGTTTTTTTTAATGAAGATGATCAATTTAAGGAACAAAACGTCGGAAAAACAGTAAGTGTTGTATACCGCTGAACGTATATGTAGTTACTCTTTCATAATTAAAACAAGAAAATCCAGGTCCGTATTTAAAAAAAATTAAGTTGATGATGGTGACCCAAAGACGAAAAGTCACATTAAAGATCTAATCATGCCATCTTATATGATGAAAATCAGAAGTAGCAATGAGAGAGAAAAAATTATTTTTGAACATCTCCCCAAACAAAGTCGGGAAACAATAAAAATCGAGACACAAAATTTTAGATTTTTCCAAATATTTTGTATAGAACAAATTATTTTCCGGTGGGATACCCTATATACGGAGTATGTCATGTTATCTGGTATGTCATCTTAAGTAAAAATTTCCATGAACTTATTTTGTATAGTTATTCTATATCAGATATTATGGTTTAAGCATTAATATTTTTTTGCGGTACAGCTGTAAAATTAATAAAAAAATATTTTACAAAGAAAGGAACTTACTTATCATTAACAAACAAGTTTTCGCCACAGGGCGACAGTGAATACACAACTAATTTACTAAAAAACTTGTTATGGTTATTGTGCTGTACCGAAATAAAAAAACATTATTTATATTACCTAGTTTAACTTCAAGAAATTATTTACCATAATTAATTACATGTGGCCTAAATTTTTTGGTATCTCTGGTTGATATTTCAAAACTGGGTCTGCTATTTTAAATCTATTAACATACGGCTCCGCATATTAAAAATTAAATTTAAATAAATTATGATATTTTCGCTAATACGGTTTAATAAGGAAATAAAATTGGCTATATTTGGCTTCCTGGTTTTATTGATTTGTAAATATTTTTTACGTTTTTGCAATTAAATTATTACTAGGTACTCTAATTGGGTCCAAAGTTTCCCCTTGTTAGTTTATTGGATAGAACAATAAAGTAACGAAATATCGAGAAATCGAAAAAATGAAATGGAAGATGCATCACCGAACCTGAACCAATTAATTTAATTTTAAAGAATTATAGAAATTGCTTGTATTTCTTAGCATATTCTCTATAGAATTTATAAATAATTGGTTATTTGTAGAGGGTGTCCCATTTAGGATATTTTCTGATGTGTATTAGAGTTATTATCAAAGATAGAATGTTGCGGTTTTCACTTCAGTGTTCCACTTTTTAACAATACGAGATTCCCGTCTTAAATTTGTCACGGATCTTTTAGTTTTTAATTTACAGGGTGATTTTGAAAATATAGACATCCCACATATTTTCGTTACACGCTAACTTATCAAGAAGGTAACTAATCTTACTAGATGAATTTTAGAGATATTACTCAAAATATGAATTTTCAAACGGGAGACGCTATATGTTATTTTTTAAATAAATTAAGCATACTTTGAGCCATACAAAAATATATAGTTGTTTATATTTATATTCAAAAATAACATACAAATGCTATATTTTTAATAATTTACGTTATTTATAACATGACGTCAACTAATTAGAAACAATGCTAATGGTCGAAACTTGACAGATCTCTCATATGTGTATTATTTATGAAATACCTATTCATAAGAGGTTTTTTAATATGCTTTTTATTTAATTATTCTTAACAATGTTGGCATGTTTATTTTATTCATATCATTATGTCATTTAATATAATTTAATATTTAGAATAGCTGTCAAAATTTTGAATTTCTTCCTAATAAATTGACCATGGTCTACTGTTATAAGTATATAACGTAAAATTTTAGAAATATGGCATTTTTATGTTCTTTTTGAATATAAGTATAAACATCTATGCATTTTTTTTAAAGCCCAAAGCATGCTCAATTAATTAAAAAATAATAAATAGGGTGTTCGATTTAAAAAATTTTTACTATTGTTAATATCTCAAAAATTAAATTTTTTAGAGAAAAATTGGCTACACCACTTGAAAATCTCTTAACAAGATCAGTTTCTACCTTTTTGACAAGTTAACGTGTAAAGTAACGCGAAAATATTCTAAATAACCCTGTAGATTAAAAACTAAGATCACACAAACTTGAGACCGGAACCTTTCGATCCGTTAAAAATTGGGTCACTAAATTGAAAACCACAACATTCTATCAATAGTAATACACTCTGACATAAAAAAAATAATTAAATTCTTGTAAGAAAATCTAATTTTTTTAAATTTTTATACTTTAAAATAAATATAATAATAAATTCTCTAGATGTTATCAGATCTTATTCTTTAAGGTATCTCATCGTGAAAGATCATTTTTCTCATCTCCGACAGTCTATGGTTCTGTCTATATGTCGTTTTCTCTTCTTATTTTAAGAAGTTAATTTTTTGCACGAAGTTTGTTTTATATCCATAAACTTTTTAAGATAATATTATAAATAAACATTTTTACTAATATTAACTTACTGACGGTTGTTCGATTAAAAAATCCATGATGGCATATTATTTTTGGACCATCCTGTATACACTCCATCTAGTATAAAAAATTCACAATTAAATACAAAGAATTGAAAAATCACTTTTGGATAAAGTGTGAATTATGGCAAGAGCGAGTTTGCCTATGAAATAAAACTTTTAAATCCAAATTCAGAAACACGGTTGCTCGAATCGAGGTATAACTTATTGACTTTATGTGTCAGGAAGTCAAACTTTCAAAGAGGAATTTTATACACCAAGGCAAAAAAGTTTCTTTTTCTTCTTTAGTCTGTGTTCATCCACTCCTGAGGCCACTTCCAATATTTTCCATGTTTTCCTGTCTAAACCTGTTTTGTTGTCAAATTTATCCCTGCTATCCTCTGTATTCCCATATTCCTTCTTGTGGTTCTGGGTTGCCATTGTGTTATTTTGTTTGTTCATTTGAATGGGTCCTGCCTGACAACATGGCCCGCACATCTCCATTTAAGTATCGCTACTCTTTTCTGAACGTCCGTAACCCCTGTTTTTTTTCGGTTTGTTCGGGTTCATTATTCCTCAGGCGATATCTCAAGCGCGCTCAATCGCTTTCTGGGCTATTTTGAGTCTTTCTGCGCTATTCTTTGTTAAATAAATAGTCTCTAATTCGTATGTTGTTACCGACAGAATGCAGTGCATCATACACTTGTCTTTTCAGGTTAATTAGGATGAGTTGAGATTTTATAACGTAGCTTAGCCTACCGAACAAACCCGAACAAACCCAGGTAAGTCTTGTTCTTCATGATATATCTGCAGTTTAGTTTTGTTTCTCCACTTTGGTGAAGTGGCCAAATTATACGTAGTTCCAAATACCAGTGTATGGAAAAATTACTATTTCCCAGACGATCCGATGATACCTTATACAATAAGGGCATATTCAGTCTACATAGTAACTCTTTAAAATACTATTTGAGATTGAATGGTACTACCAAGAAAAGGAAGCCTATAGCCTTGATAGGATGTAACCACCGGTTTCGAACTCTTTTGTTCTCGTCAGTACAGGTTAGGTGTACATACCTATCATCAGAGAAGACTCTAATACTTCACGCT
Source organism: Barypeithes pellucidus (assembly GCA_963991005.1). NCBI lineage: Eukaryota > Metazoa > Arthropoda > Insecta > Coleoptera > Curculionidae > Barypeithes > Barypeithes pellucidus. The sequence continues at coordinate 35,461,719 of OZ022563.1, read as the reverse complement.
GTATTAGCAACGGTAGTCGGGAGAATACCACCTGAATAGTATAGACTGATTTATTCAAATAACGTCTGTTCAGATTGTGTGGGACTGATGATAGGTATGTACCTACCCTGTACTGACGAGAACAAAAAAGTTCGAACCACGTCTGCAGATGGTTACATCCTATCAATGGAAAAGGCTTCCTTTTCTTGGTAGCACCATTCAATCTGAAATAGTATTTTAAGTGCTACTGTGTAGACTAAATACGCCCTTATTGTATAAGATATCATTCGGTGAGCTGGGAAATAATAATTTTTCCATACATTGGTATTTAATATTAATACCACCTGAAAAGTATAGACTTTTTATTTTAAATATACATAGTTCGATTTTGTTGCCGTCCATAGTTATATCCGTGTCTTAACCAGTCATTACTGCTGTCTTGCGTAGAAACAACACAAAAATGTTACATCATTTCAAATGCAAAGTATCACAGGAGGCCCCTCCATAACAATATGCAGCGAAAGTTTGAGCGAATTTAAATTTTTCATATAGAAAACCTCAATACCAAAATATACGACCAAAGCCGAGATTAAGAATAATTTTGTTCTAAAGTAGTTGTTGGTTTAATATAAATTGTCTATAATTTTTTAATATTATCATAATTATTATATGGCTCATTTAACTTGTTAAATCGTAAAACTTATCTGAAAGGTTCAAGAAATAAATGAATAAATGACATTTTTAAGTAGAAAATTAAGAACCAAGATAGGAAGGTGGAAATCGTTTTGTTAGATGCTCTGTTCCATTGCGAAGGTCGCAAGAGTGATAAAGTAATTTTTTAAGGAACAAAATCTCAGAAAATATTTAATTCTATTCGTATTAAATTATAGTGTGTATACAAAATTTTTGGTTAAGAAAATTTATAAGTACTATTTTTTAAGTATTAAAAAATTAAAAAGTACAACCAACTATCTCCATAGAAAAAAATGCATTCATGGGGCTTACAAATTTCTGCGATATTTTTCTATAGACAGGAAGCAAAAAGTATACAGTTAAGCCGAGGAAAGAATTACGTGCTTTTTAACTTCAATATCAAACAACTTTTATTTTTAATGTCTTTTTGATTTATTAGTTAATTAAAAATAATAAACCAGACAACTTTTACTTACTGTCTTTCTGTTTTATCAATTAATGAAAGATGATAACGCAGACAACGTTTTTGCATTTTTCTTTGAAAGTAGTATTCCATTGTATTAGAAGGAAATGACGCAACGAAAATATTGATTGCCGCACATTAAAATCTAGACATCCTTTCATGCAGTTCACAAATTTTCTGTATTATTTCACGAGACTAGGGGAGACCGGGACGGGGTTGTTTGTTACAATTTGTACTGACACATTAGTTATGGATATATATTTAAAAATTAAGATAACCTTATAGTGATTACATATAGTTCATAATTATATGTAAGTAATAAAAAATTAAATATTAATTTAAAGTAACACAAAGTAAACTGTACATATTTTTAACAGTCAATGCCAATTGAAACAAATAACCACACAGCGGGGTACTTGTTACATATGTGGGGTTGGTTGTTGCAGATTTAAGTATCATCATCTGAGTTTTAGTTCTGACATACATAGAATAAATGGGCGTCTCCATCCACGATATTAGGTGCATTTTATCCATTTTCGCCAAGTTTGAACTTGGAAAAAGTTTCCGTGCAAATTAAACAAATCCATTCATTTTTATCATGATTTATGTTTCCTAACCTTCGTCAATTCATAATTTTTTTTGTTTGCTGTAATTTTTCCATCTGCACTTTTTGTTACTTGGTTTATTTTTTTTGGCGGACCGTAGACAGACCTGTCCAGAGGCTGAAGCTTATGAAAACAGTATGGCTGTAGAGATAAGTAACAACACCCCCAACTTGGCATAGATATATGCCTTGAATAGGAAGATTGTTGGAAGAGATTACCTAAGCAGTGGTTCTCAAACTTTTTTTCTGACGTAGCCCTTTTAAAAGACTAAATTTTAAACGGAGCCCTAAACCCTAAACGGCGTAAACCTAAGCTAAAAGTAAAACCAGATATATGTGTATTGTTTATTAATAATCATGCAAACAAAGGTAGATACAGTAAGTTAGTAAGCAAATGATAAAACTAAGTTTATTTATGGGAGGCATGAAATTGTTTTTCATTCCTCATCAATTTGGTAATGTCAGGCTTGATAGAAGAAAGTTGAATTCACATGTCTGGTTCGGTATCCACTCTATTGCGGTATTTTGTTTTTATAGCTGTATATGCTTAAAAGCCCGTTTCACACAAGTACGTTGTTGGGAACGGCAGAAGAATATTCAAAGCCCCTGTGGCAATTCATCACTGACCCTGCACCAAAAACCATTCAGGGAAATTGTTTTGAATCACAACATGCTAGTGTCCGATGTAATTTCTGAAAATAATTCTTTGATCTGATTTGACATATTTTCAGGCTTCTGCAATTTGGATGAAAAAGGGTTTGGAAATCCATGAGTTTATTTTCAGTTCCATACTTTGTTCTTCAAGAAAGTAAGATTCAAACGTCGCTCGCAGATCATTGAGATATTTCACCAATTCGACAAATGTATCGTTTTGAAATATTTCTAGCACTATCACTAAGTCTAAGATGACTCAGGAACTCACTTAGCAATTAAAAGCTTTCTATTTCTCTCTTACCAAAAGAAGTACTCCAAAAATCTGATTTTCTTTTAAAGGCGGTTATCTTGTTGTTAGCATTGAAACCTGTTGTCTGTTTTCCTTGTAGTGATACGTTTAATTCGTTAAGTTTTCCAAACATGTCTGCTAAAAATGCTAGTCTAAATAATCAGCTTTTATCGGTCAAACGGTTTTTTACTTAACAATATATTAAATTTACGTACCCGTAAAACCTATAAGTAGGCGTTTCGGTAGTTTTAAATAAAAAAATCTTAGGTAACTTTATTCTTATAGGTTCCACTTTAATCATGTATTCATTTTATTATGACTGCCGGCGGAGCCCTACTGGAGGCTTTGCGGAGCCCTGGGGCTCCGCGGAGCATACTTTTAATAACGCTGAGGGACACAACCAGTCTCGCTGCCACTGTAACAGCCTACCCCAACACGTTTTTTGAACATAATGCGTAACAACAACCTAACCTAACATTTAGTTACAACGAGAAAGGATCAAAAATGTTACTTAGATGTAGCTGCACCTTCTGACAATACGACAGCTCTGTCGCAGTTCTACCGCCATATACAAATATTACTAACATTGGTAAAAAACACATTAACTGAATTTCTTCACCAAATACGCTAAGAATTAAATTACATCCACACTGAACCGTTCCGCCGAGTAGACTGAATACGTGACTATGATTCCCGCTGTATATTATAACAAGCTGCCCCTGAAACAACCAACCCCGGTGTGCCCTACTGTTATATAGAATATAATCATCAAATTCAGGTTATAAGAACTATAAGTTACAAATTTGTTTCATTTCAAGTATTTATAAAAAATCTTGTTTGAATAACTTAAAACAAGCAATGCTGGGAATCGGGAGTGCCTATTGTCCCATCGGTAAGGACAAATATTTTATCTCTAAGAGTTCTACGAAAATTTTGAAATTCGCAATAGTAATCATAAACGTGGAGCTTGTTTTCTAAATGATTCCAATTAGTTAGCTTTGTCAAGAAACATTATGTTTTAGACAATAAATAATATTTGGATTGATATAACTAATTAAATAAAATTTAAAATAGGTATAATGCATTATCGACAACTACTATTTTAAAATTTTTGATTTAATACAAACAAAGTGTATAATCCTTCATATTGGTTTTGTCTTATTTGATCTATACAGGGTCCGCAAACGAAGCGTGGACGGAAGATTAAATCGTTATCGAAGAACTTATCAACAATATTGAAACAGCTTGAGATATTGGATTAAAAGCGGCATGGTTTAAAAATATTTTATATTATACAGGGTGGCCCAAAAAAGTGTGACAGCATAAAGTTATATTTATTTAAATGGGACACCCAGTATTTTATTGCATATTTAGGTTCGCATTACTATCGTTTATAAGTGCCTCAAATTTTATATAATTTGGTTATTTAGTTTCGGAGAAATAAATTAAAAACTAAAAAAAAAAGTTTTGCAGTCCTGAATAAAAAAATCAAAAAAAAACAATCCAGAACTATTTTTTTAACCTCGGCATTGAGCGAAATTTATGAGAAGAGGTCTAGAGATACTATGAATGTAATTGCGTTTATTTATTTTATACAGGGTGTTCATAATAAGCTTTCAAAAACCCCACATTTTAAAATAATTTCTCTCAAGTTTTTCAAATGGAACACCCTGTATATTATTTAGCTATTTGACGTAGAATTCATAGGCAATTTTTTTTTGTAATACAAGCATATAAGTGATATCCAGCCGTTTTCGAAATAATTGTAAATATCATAAATTATGTTGTTTAAATAGAGTTTTTATTGGGAAATTTTGTTATAGGTGAGTAGACTAATAATTGTAAACTAAACTAAATGTTCAAAATAGCTTCTTTTTACTTAATTTAATGATTTTCCTCTACTGCCAACAGAACTCTTAATTCATTTTCTTCATTAATAACGGGTTTATTGATTATCATCCTTTTTGTGTACGCAGTGCTTCCTGTTGCTACAAATCTTTGAAATAACTTCTCGAAGGTTTTTGGTCTCGGCTTTCTCTCAATATCTGGATACCTTTCAGCATACATTCGGCTCGCGAGGAGGCAATTTCTTGCACATTATAAAAATCATATTTACCATTTCTAAAATTCGACATTTTGTGTAAGTTAGTACTTAACAAATGTAAATAATTTTATTTAACTGTCATAGTGACAATCTAAACAAAAAGAAATCATGGCAACTCGATTAAGAATAAAAAATAAAATTAAATAATAATAGTAGCAAAAAAGTATGCTTTTAAAATTTATATCGAAATAACTTAAATACGGTAAACTCTAAGAGTAAAAGGAAGCTATTTTGAACTTTTACTTTAGTTTACAATTATTAGTCTAGTCGCCTATAACAAAATTTCCCAATGAAAACTCTATTTAAACAACATAATTTATGATATTTATAATTATTTCGAAAACGCCTGGATATAACTTATATGCTTGTATTACAAAAAAAAAATTGTCTATGAATTCTACGTCAAATAGCCAAATAATATACAGGGTGTTTCATTTGAAAAACTTGAGAAAAATTATTTTTAAATGTGGGGTTTTTGAAAGTTTATTATGAACACACTGTATAAAATAAATAAACGCAATTATATTCATAGTATCTCTAAACCTCTTGTCATAAATTTCACTCAATGCCGAGGTTAAAAAAATAGTTCTGGATTGTTTTTTTTGATTTTTTTATTCAGGACTGCAAAACTTTTTTTTTTAGTTTTTAATTTATTTCTCCGAAACTACAAAACCAAATTAAATAAAACTTGAGGCACTTATAAACGATAGTAATACGAACCTAAATATGCAATAAAATACTGGGTGTCCCATTTAAAAAAATATAACTTTATGCTGTCACACTTTTTTGGGCCACCCTGTATAATGTAAAATATTTTTAAACCATGCCGCTTTTAATCCAATATCTCAAGCTGTTTCAGTATTGTTGATAAGTTCTTCGATAACGATTAAATCTTCCGTCCACGCTTCGTTTGCGGACCCTGTATAATGTCGATTTGAGTCATATAGGCCCCTACACAGGGACATGGATGTATTAATTCCTGATCGCGCAAACAGTAACGTCAATATACAGGGTGTTACAAATTCGGCATTCACCATTGAGATTTCGGAGACGGTAAGAGATACGAAGTCGGTTAGATTGGGCCAAAGTTGCGTAGGCCCAATAATATGCCGCAAAAAATCTAAATTCAAAATACAGTGAAATCTCTCATAACGGACACCTCTAATAAGCGGACATCTCTATTAAGCGGACATTTTTTCATAGTCCGGAACTAGGTATATGAAATTCGGACGCGGACAGGCTGTTTTCATACAAAGAGTGCGAAACGGAAAACCCTCATTTAAACGAACAAAAAATTTTTTAAAGTATTTGGGAGACGAATAAGTACGGTGCAAAAACTCTCAGAAGATAGACCGGCAACCAATCGCGTATGCATGCCAGAGCGAAAGGACTTCGCCGAATGAAAGTATGTGTGATTCCACGACAGCAGTCCGCCGTTTATTTGTTAGTTATAAGGTTAAAATCGTAAACAATAGCACAAGAATATCGCGTTTTGAGTTTGAAAGAGAATATTGATATTGTGCAAGTTTGTAATTTGATTTGGGCGAGTTCATTAACATTGATAGCAATGTGCTATTAGAAGATGATAGTGACCCCATTCCTACCGATTATATAGTCCAAACTGAAACCAAATCACTATCTGACGACTCTGATGAAGAAATTGAAAGCAGTAATCAAACAAATGCCATCAATTATCAACAAGCCAATAGTATGCTAAAGGAATTACAAGAGTATGCAAAGAATAGAGGTGACTCTACAGCAATGGAATTGTTATCAGACTTAGAATTACATTTTCTAGATTGCAAGTATAAAACGCAAACACGTCAAACTACGTTATTAGATTTTTGTAGTACTACATCCTAACTAAAACTAGTGTATTTCTGTTATGTTATGTTTATTTGTACATACATATACATAGTAATAATTTTGCATTTACATATTACCTAATAACAAATTTCCCATGTGCGAACACCTCTATTAGGCGGAAACATTTACACCCAACAACAAACCCGTAGGTGTCACTGTATTTGGAAAAATCTAAAATTTCGGGTTTCGGTTTTGATTTTTTCCTTCGCAGAGATGTTCAAAAATAAATTTCACTTTCTCATTGCTACTTTTTATTCCCCACAAGATGGCATTATCAGACCTTTCATGCGAGATTTCGTCTTTGGGTTACCATCATCAACTTAATTTTTTTTTAAATGCTAAAATGTAAAACTCATTGCCTTTTCTAAAAGTTTTAAGAAAGTGCTGGGGTTTTCGGGGTTGATTTTTTCCTTTGTTCGCAGAGATGTCCAAAAATAAATTTCACTTTCTCATTGCTACTTTTTATTCCCCACAAGATGGCATTATCAGACCTTTCATGCGAGATTTCGTCTTTGGGTTACCATCATCAACTTAATTTTTTTTAAATGCTAAAATGTTAAACTCAATGCCTTTTCTAAAAGTTTTAAGAAAGTGCTGGCTTTAAGAGTCAAATTTTATTTGTATTAATAAAATAAATTACTTGTACTTACTATAAGTAGAAATTTGATATAACTAGTTTAATGAAGATAGTCAATTAAGTCGGAAAGCCAGTAAATGTTGTATACCACTGAACGTAGAATTCGGTCGTCCTTCATAATTTAAAGATCTGATGATGCCATCTTGTGAAGAATAAAAAGTAGCAATGAGAAAGTGAAAATTATTTTTGGACTTTTCTTCCGAACAAAGTCAGGAAAAAAATAAAAACCGAAAAGCAAAAATCTTAGATTTTTCAATTATCTAGAAAATCCCTGTATTTATTTTAGATTTTTTGCGGCATATTATTGGGCCCATAATTACGAAACTTTACCCCAATTTAACCGACTTCGTATCTTTAACCATTTCCGAAATTCCAATGGTGAAGGCCGAATTTGTAACATCCTGCCTGTATGTCTATGTAAAATAATGGCGCATTTTCGTTTGGTTATGACTAAAAATGAAACCTTCTGATTGGTCAGAAAACGATGAAGTGAAATTTTCACTTATAATCTCCCTAGTATATTCCGTATATTAATTCAAGATCGAGGGAGATTCGGTAAGAAAATTTCGCACTAAATTATTAATTTGAAGGTAGAAAAAATGAGGATTGTGTCAGTTCGAATAGCAATAATTTCCTATTTACCAACTTTAGTTGCATGAAATTGATATTGACAAAATAAAAATAGTTTAAATTTTTATTTTTATTCAACGTACTAAAGTTAGTGAAACTTTTATTATTTAAAAAAAGTTGTGTTACGAATTTAAGAGCTGATGACTTATGCTAGTTGTTAGTTCGAAGAGCAATAATTTCCTATTTACCAACTTTAGTTGCATGCAATTGTTATTAACAAATTAAAAATAGTTAAAATTTGTATTTTTATTTATATTTGATCTACTAAAGTTGGTAAAACATATTATTTAAAGGAAGTTGTGTTCAGTCAAGCAAAATGTCATTCTATACACAAACGTCAAAAAATTTCCACTGTAATCACTTCCTGCTGCCTCGAGGAGGAGAAAAATTTCCGAAAATTTTCGTAGTTGCCGTGGTAACGGAACAAGAAGCAAGCTCCTGATTGGCTGAAGAATGTTAGTGGGAAATTTTCATAAAAAATCATTTTTAATAATATCTGAATAATTAGTTATTACCTTTGTGACTAAAAATATGTATTTATGATTTTCATTATACCGGGTGAGTTTTTTAAAGTGTTACAAGGCGATATCTCGCAAACGGTTTAAAATATTTTCTTGAAATTTTAATGAGGTAATAGTGAGATGGGGGGGACATATTTAAACATATTTTTGTTATCTACCCCCTTTCCCCATTTTGAGGGGTGGGGGGTAACTTTGAAATTTTAAATGGGAATATGTACTTTTGTTTATTAAATTCGGATCTACGTAAAAACCTACGTAATTGTACCAAAAAATTTTTTGGTTAGCTCCACTGGTTACCGAATTATAATTAATTAGGTTATAAAAATTTAAAAAATATTATTTACCCTTTATCGCCTGTCATGTTTCAGAAGATGTTCGAAATGTCTCCCTTCAGCTTCCAAACACTTTCTCACTCTTTTTTTAAACGAATTTCGTACCCGCTCTAACATTTCAGGTGTCACTAATAAGCAGGCAAAGCGGATTCGGTCATATATTATATTGTCTATAGTTGCAGGTGCAGTCGCCATCACTTTGTCGTTTATAAATCCCCAGAAGAAAAAGTCAAGAGGGGTCAAATCCGGAGACCTAGCAGGCCAATTGACCGGACCAGCTCGACCAATCCACCTGTTTTCAAACAATTCGTTTAAATGATTACGGGCCTGTATTTCATAATGCGGTGGAGCTCCATCCTGTTGAAACCACATGTCAGGATTTATGTTTTGGTTTAATAATAGTGGTAATTCGTTCCTTAAAAAATCTGTATACATTTCTCCATTTAAATGGCATTCAAAGAAATGCGGACCAATAACCCTATCTCCAATTATACCACACCAGACATTAACTGACCAAGGATGTTGATTTGGCACAGTTCTCATCCAGTGGGGATTTTCCGATGCCCAGTAGTGCATATTGTGTCTATTTAAGTCTAATTAAGGAAACAAACAATAAAAAAAAATTAATTTCTACCGACAAGGGATAACTTAAAATCCTACCTGGCTACCATTCTGGAAACTAGCTTCATCAGAAAAAACAACATTCTTTAGAAACCTGTTATTTCCTTGCATTTTCCCTGTTACCCAATTGCAAAATGTAACGCGATTTTCAAAGTCTTGCCCATAAAGCTCTTGGTGGAGTGTAATGTGGTATGGATGAAATTTGTACATATGCAATATGGTTACAACCGATTTCTGGCTTATTCCAGCATCTGCAGCAAGCCGCCTGGAACCTACATGCGGGTTAATAGCTACCATTCCTAAAACTCCAACTGCCCTATCTGCATCTGTTTTAGTTCGCTTCCGAAATCGTGGTTTTGACTTCAGGCTGCCAGTAGTGCGACATCTAGTTTCCAGCCTTTTAAATGCCATGTGAGATTTCAGGTTGTTAGGAAACCTTTCCGCCCACCTTAGTGAAGCTTGTCTGTAGTTTCTTCTGCACTCCCCCAACATTAACAACATATCAACTTGCACACTAAAATTCGCTTCCATGTTCAATTGACCAAGCTGAGAAATAATCGTTGATATGTAAAAATTCTCAACTGACTGAAGTCAAAACAACGCATTTCCATGTAAACGAATAATAATTTTGAAAGAAGTGAACTGGATTTATTTTAAATTTAGTTATTTTTTAAATCCAATAGAAATTTAATAATAAATTAATTATAATTCGGTAACCAGTGGAGCTAACCAAAATTTTTTTTTGTACAAATACGTAGTTTTTTACCTAGATCCGAATTTAATAAACAAAAGTACATATTCCCATTTAAAATTTCAAAGTTACCCCCCACCCCTCAAAATGGGGAAAGGTGGTAGATAACAAAATATGTTTAAATATGTCCCCCCATCTCACTATTACCTCATTAAAATTTCAAGAAAATATTTTAAACCGTTTGCGAGATATCGCCTTGTAACACTTTAAAAACTCACCCTGTATAACCAGGGATACCCTGCATTTGTATCTAAAATTCATACTGCGGGATTATAGGGATATTGGTAGGAAGTTCAATTAAGATTGAAATGTGTTCATACATCTATATTAACATAAAAATATAATTTAACAAAAACATTATACCACAAACAAACATATTACCTTCATTAAATCAACTATGTTTAGAAATTTTGTTTCGTCTATCGATATTAAGTATAACCTGATGTTATTCCCGTATTATATCGATTAATGAATAGTGACCGACATACGTTATACAGAGTGTCCCACCGGGAACCGCCTCGATCTCTATATGAAAATCTAGACATTTTGAAAATCGGACAGTTTGCTAATGATGATTTGGAAAACTCGGCTAAAATGTATATAATATGGTGGCACTTCCGGTTAGGCCGGAAGTCAGTCTCAAAGTGCTTAAAATGTTTTAGAACAAACCTAAGATGATGCGTGTTTGACATAATAGTCAAGTTATTATGTCAAAAGTTAGGTTTGCAGACCTTAAAATAATTATTAATTTTTCCTGTGAGGAACTTTTAATTTGGGTTGGATTCACTGTTGAAAAGGACCTGCCTTAATAGTTTTTTTATAATATTTTGATAACTATTAATACATGGTTTTCAAAAAATAAAATTTAAAGTTAAATTCAGAAAACTGCAAGAAATCTACATTTTCAAATGGAAACCCCCAAATTTTATAATTATTTTCTATTTAGCATTAAATAAAAAGGGTAAGCTTGCATAAGGTTATCTATTCCGAGAATTTGTAGTTTCAAAATACTGCCCATTTAATATTTTTATATGGCCATCTTGTTGTAGATTTTAAGTTCAGTTATTCCTAATTAACTCTGACTGCGGCAAATGCCAAAGAAACACATGACGCTCTCACTTACCAATTTAAAATTATTAATAATCATGTCAGCTCGCTCTAATTATACAGACGAAGATTATTTAAACTTATTTATTATTTATCGAAAATATTATTAACTAATATCAAGAACATGTGAAATCTCCATATAAAAATATTAAATTACAAATTTTCAGAATAGCAAACCTTATTTTTAATGTTATATAAGAAAATAAATATAAAATTTAAGGTTTCCATTGGAAAATGTAAATTTTTTGCTATTTTCTCAATTTCATTTTTAATCTTATTTTTGAACTAAATAGTTATAAAAATAGTTATTAAAATATTATAAAAAATCTATTAAAGCAAGTGCTTTTCAAGAGGAAATCGAACCCAAATTAAACAATAACGGCTTCCTTATAAGAAAAATTAATAATTATTTTAATGTCTGCAAATGTCATTTTAGACACAAAACCTTAAAGATGCCAAACACGCGTAGATTTAAGTATATGACATGATATATGAAGTCAGCCTATTTAAAATAAGCAAGTAAATCCGGTATAAGCGGAAGTTCCACCATATTGAGAATATTTTAGCCGAGTTTCCCGCATCAACATTAATGCATACTTCCTATGTATCGGTTTGTATATATAGATCGAGGAGGTTCCCGATGGGACACCCTTTATAGGCAGTATATAAATTAGAATAAATGCTAGTATTTCGCACGACAGCGTCCTCTGATCCAGTTCAGTTTTTTATTGGGCAAAATGCTCGGATACGGGTTAAACATTTAAAATTGTAGTCTCTTTAAAAAAAACAAAATATTGATACAGTGTGTCCCAAATTAAGTACATGACGATATCGATAATTTTTTTAAATGTCAGTTTTTATTGCCTATTTTTAAAGTGCAAATTAAGTTCTACACAGCTACCAAATATCAAATTTATATTCCTCGTCATTTTATGAGATACTAAACAAAGAGAAATTTATTTATTTGAATATTTTTTAAAAATCTTCTATTCATCCCTAATACTTTTTCGTTTAAATTTTCAAAATGCTGTCCATTCACTATTAGCCGATATCTTAAATGCAAGTAAAAACTTCGGGAGAAATTAACTTAAATTATTGGTAGTTCTGTATAATAATATGCATTTTAAAAATAGTCAGTAAAAAACTAAGGTTACCTATTAATTAAATTATCATAATCTTCATATTTCTAATTTGGAATGTATGTATCAATTTTATATAGAGCATTTTCGAAAAAAAATCTGAACTGGATATATTTAATTTATTCTAAGCTATAAACTGGCATTGTATTTATACAATCGATACAACACTTAGTATTTTGGTAATTAGAAATAATTTTCTATTCTTATTTCATACAGAATTTTTATACAGGGAGGGATATAGATACTGAAAGCTCAATTTGTATTGCGGATAGAAAACATTTCCAGACTAACATATATACAACATTTTTTTCTTATATTGACCTCTCGAATACCACATTCAAATATTTCCCTTCCTTCCCGAAATACCCCTGTATATCGTCGGTCTAATGCATAAGTCCAAATGATCAAGTTTGCGATTTTTGCGGAATCTGGTAGACAGTGGTCAAAGCAATAAGTTAATACTCTCAGTTTATGAAAATTGCCACTAAATATATTGAAAAATATTTAATATGAAATCTGCGTAAGTCTCACAAATTTAAAAAGTACAAGTACATAAGTCCTATTAATCAACAGGGCGCAAAATGCGGTGCCGTGTTTGTGAAACAACTTCGCTTAGTTTTCAAGTAAATTGGTAGTGTTTTATAAAAATTTGTTAAAAATAACGCGAAGGTAAGCCTACAAGTGGCTTAAATCGTTAATGGTTAATATAAAATTGTTTCATGAACCGCGTGTACATTGCGGATGGAGTTAATTTTCATACCATTGTATTTTGCCTTAATAGTAGGAGTTTGTTCGTCATTTTTTTTTTTTTTTTTTTTTTTTTTTTTTTTTAATTAGATACTAAAATATTCTAACTAGTTTAAATTCTGTGAAATGAACGCGGTTAAAACGAGCTTTTCTTTCATGAGTTTTGAACAAGTCTCGGTTGAGTGTAAATTAGAGAATGAATTTTACTTAAGTCAAGTGACTGTTTATTATGGACCTTCATCCAGATTCATTATAACCTTCTAAGAAAAGCAAAGAAAAACAATTACACCAACTAATTAATTTTGCAATTTTGCAATTTCTCGAAGAGACATGATTTTAGTAATAAACAAGTCGGAATCTCCACAAAATTGTTTCCTCAATTTGGTAACATATATTTCACCATTAAATTGGCATCATCAGACACGTACAAAGAATCACAATTACAATAAAATAATATTTAAAAACAACTAATACACATTACATTTAAAAAAAAAAGAGGTGGTTTTTTAATTTTTTATTAATTAATTTTTATATAACTATATTTTTATTTTAAGCCGTAAAACGGTCTTTTGTTTCGCCTGTAAAATTGCTCATTTCGGACATTCGGAAATTTTCATATTAGGCCGACAATATAGTGAATCAGATGAATGTCGTATAAAGATTTAAATATTGAATATAACAAAAACCATACTATACAGAATGTTCCGAAATAGAACAGGAGAATGAAAGTGATACCAGATCCGGGTTTTCGACAATCGATATGACTATAATTTTACTATTTGACTGTACATTTCATATATGAGTACCGTCATCAACTGTCAAGGGGTGACGTAATATTCAATTTTTTTTAATTGAACACCCTGTATATTATTAGTTATAACGTCTGTGCAGATTGTGTGGGACTGCTAAGAGATGGCGCTGCGCTCTGTGTTTTCTCGATTACCGTTGATAATACAGCGTGAAGTATTAGAGTCTACCCTGCACTGACGTGAACAAAAGAGTTCGAAACCGGTCTGCAGGATGGCTTCCTTTTCTTGGTAGTATCATTCAATCTGAAATAGTATTTTAAGTACTACTGTGTAGACTAAATACGCCATTATTGTATAAGGTATCATCGGGTGGTCTGGAAATATAATAATTTTTCCTTAAATTGGTATTTAAGTAAAATTTTAGTACTGCCGATTGTCAAGGACCCGGATCTGATATAAGTTTTGGTTCTCCTGTGATTAAGCCATTTGCCCATCCCTGTATACATAATAAAGGTATTTAAATGAAATCACTTCTGACTAGCCCTCGACAAATAAAATGTGAAATTGATCCATGTAGTAATAGCATTGCTTCTCAACTACAGACCCCCAAAAGAGCTTCCAGTGTTCCACAACCATTCAGTTTATATGTTCATTTCAACAAACAAATTATTGCACTTTAGGTATGAATAAATATTATTCAGTCAATTTTTATGACAAACTAGAAAAGTTCATCAGTTAATGTCTTTATTTATTCAGTTCAATTCTGAATTAAAATTAAATATGCTTAAATAGTTCGGAAGTATAATAAACTTATACAGTGGCAGGCAGAATTTACGCAGCATGTAGAAATTTTTTGTTGCAAAATTTAAACGAAAACGATGTTGATAATCGTTTCTGCATCATCGTAAATCCCAAAAACCATTAAACTGTGGTGTTCTTCTCTAGAGGAATTAAAATATATACATATATAACAGAAATGACCTTAAATTAAAAGATTTCTTTAAGGAAATGTTATTTAGAAATAGATTATAAACACAACTTTTCAAAACAATTAAATAAAAATTAACAAATTCTTGTTTTCGTCAAATTAAAAACTTGTCATTTTTCATGAAGCAATTTTTAGTGTAAATTGTTATTAACTACACTAAAACAATTACTTCAAATCACGTTCCCTGAAATTATACTTCTCAGTTGCCAATAAGAAATTGTTCGATTCTGGCTTGTACAAAATATTTTTATCGCCTCTCATGCTTCTGTCACCAATCAATTTATTATTAATAAGAAGACATGAACATCTATATTTATTAATATAAATTTGTTCTGATTACAAAAGATCTTAAATATCACTCAAATGAAGTTAAAAATTGAAAAATACTACATACATAGCTACTTAGATTTGTTCCTTTAATTTCCCGCCAAACCCCTAAAGACAAATGGTATTTCCGAGGATGCAGAAACGATCTCGATATCGTTTTTTGTTGAAATCTAGCAATAAAATGTTTTACCATATACTGATTAAATTTTGCCTCTCACTGTATATAATAGGTAAAAACTATCAAGAGCACTTATCAGTGACCTCCATTAAGGTAAAAAGGTGTGACAAACTACAAGAAAACTATTTGATAGAATTTGTTAAAATTTTAAATTTAGCTTCAAAATATGGTACTACATGACTATATCATCTTGAATTTTTCGAAAAAAGAAGAATAAGGAAAACGTCTCCTACTCCCTCGATACAGCCGGCCAGCACGCTGGGTCGTCGTGTCTTGGAATGGCGATGTTGTCTCATTGTTCAATAATGACTTATGCTGTTCCGCGGCGAAATCTCAAATCGAACCACGCGGTCCACTGATAAATACTCTTAAGTGCAGCGGCTAAAGAACAAGTATGTATTCTGCCATTATTTGCAAAAGACAATTGGCTCGAAAAATAAACAAAACTTAATAGCAAAGACATAAATGAATAGTTCTAGTATCTACTAGTGTCCACTAGTTTGAAATTTTGCAAGGTTATATTCGCTATTTGCAAATTTAAATAAAAAATGTATTTACTGACGAAAGGAACTTCCATAATTTTAAGGAAGGTCCATTTCTGCAATTTATATTTAAGAGGACATTTTTGCACACCTATAGGCTGTAAGTGAAAAAAAGTTCAAACTTGTTAATATCGTAAAGATGAAAACCTGTTAATGTCATTAATATGGAAGGTAGAAATAATAAATTAGGGCAAACATTGGCAGTAACAATATAAATGAAACAAGAGAATCACATTAAGTGGTGTCTAGTTTTTGGCAGTGATTAAGGTCCATATACTCGGTATTTAATAAAGATAATAAAGATTAACTATGATCTTCTTCCAATATACATCCAATTAAGATAATAATTAACCTTCATCTATATCTCTCAATACTTTATATATTTCAGTTTAGTTAATCCAACTTTTCGTCCATCAGAATCATAAAGGAATTAACATTCTTAATTTAAAGTTTAGCCAATTGATCGAGTACTATTTTGAAAGGGATTTTTTTTTCTAATATTATGAAAATTTATTATAAATAAAAAATATTTTTGTGGGACAAACTTCATAATAATTCTTCAATCACAACATTGAATCAATTAAGTTATTATAACCCAGTAAATATCATTGAGCTCTTATTAAACCTTATTTTCAATTTATCTTTTATTATAACCTATTTTTTGGTCATCTGTGTATAAAACATAATATTACCCATCCCTAAGCCATATTATGTTCCGCTCTGTACATTATATTTTTATTCGGCTGGGGCGCAGGACCTTTCTTCGATCTTGGAGGCACCATGGGCGGATACTGCTGCATATTACTAACTTTTTTCTCCCCCTTCTCGCTACGCTTCGTTTTAACCCAATCCCTAATCTTCTTACCAACCTGGTAGAAATGAAAATAGAGAAGGAAGAAAATTAAAAACACTACTAAAAAAGACACCACGCTGATAATAAGGCCAGAAATAGGATTGTACGTTTCTTCGGGTAATGGTAATTCTCCAGGTGGTGCAACTGAAGACGATGGTGGCACCAACTCATTGTAATCATCTTCTTCGTCTGTCGGCATGACTGGTTGGGTGGGTGGTAGCATGGGTTCGTCTGTAGGCTTGCCTGAAATTGTGATATCGGAGCATGCGCGAAACTCTTCTTGAGGTCCGCATCCTACAGCACCGGTACCGTTGGGACAATTACCCCAGTTATTTCCTAAAAAAATTAAATTAAAGATATCGATACATGCATCGAATAACATTGTAAGTGACAAATCGTATTCTTAGGGGAGAAGACATAAAAGTTTCGGTATATTATTTTTCCATGATACTACAGGCAAAATACCAAAATAATCAGATACAAATAAGATGAAAGAAAAAAATTAAGCTAAAGAAACAAATTTTAGGTTTTAAACATTGAAATTTATTTTGAACTCTGATAATGGTCAAAATATCACTTACAATGTTATTCGATGCATGTATCGATAGGTGGTGTAAAGGATACTGTTAAACTGCTGTAGGTAGGACTAAAGGACTCTAACAATGATTTATCGTTTATAATATTTTGCTATTGTCCCTTATTCCTCAATTCTGACCCATAATGAAGTTGTCAAAATATTTAGATTTAATAAGATCCTTTTCTATCTAATTAGTTGGTTAATTCCGTCATTTTTGCAAGTATACGACCATGGACATATCAAAGTCACACTTTTTTTGTACGACCCACACACAAGTCTTTCCGATTTTTAATATTTTTACTGGAAGCGAGATGTTTTTAAAATTCAGTTATTATTATTTTTTCAATTTAATCAATTACGCAAAATTTATTGTTAAACGTTCGTTACCATGACTTATAATTTATTGTGGAATCTGTCAGCACGGTGAGACTGCTTATGGGGGAATCGAAATACATAAGAAGGCCTTGGAAGTGATGCTAAGCCTACTCTGCTCCATACGCTCACAAGTAACCTACTTTTATCTATCTGTTTCACTCTATCATTTAAGCGTCAATATCAGACTTACGTAGAGTTAATGTGAAATGCCAGAAAGTGATTGTTTATGCAGGCGACTTGATCCTGGTCATATTTGTCTCACTTTACTGAATTAGGGAAGGTTGCTGCAGACAAATACAGGCATAGAATGCGAACAGCACGAATTGTTAAACAAGCTAACTTCCTTCGTCTGGCGGGAATGAAAATGAAGCAACATCTGATGTGATTTAAGATGGTGGAGAAGACGCAGCGCAGCGTCTTTAAATTTTAAAATAATTTTTTTTTAATCTTTTCACGAAAAACGTCGTTTCCTTTTTAGTGCAAGTGAGTAATTTGTAATTGAAATATTCATTTAGTTATCTTTACTGAGAGTAAGCATCAATAATAATTTCTTTTCCTAAATCATATGGGGCCCAAAAATATGCTGGACCTAGAGCCCAGTTGAAGATGGTAAAATTATTTATGTAAATTATGATTTACTTCCTATTTTTTAATAAAACTACTTACAAGCTTATTTCTGAAGTTTAATTTTTCATTTGTAGTTACGTTACTAGTTCAAAAAATGATATAAGAGTGTGTAAGGATTATGTTAAAGTGATATTTACAGCTTAAAACATGTCAGAATCCTAATATTGATTTTCACCACTTAGTAAATCAAATAAAAGGGTTCTGATTGTTTTTTCTTGGTTAAATGTCACTTTAAAATATTGGCAGTAATAAAAATTTGGACAAAAGTGACATTTGAAAAGCACGTGCGTTTGTCAGCTGATGCCAGATGTAATGGATGCCGGGTTTGTTCGTTTGTTCATACTTGCTTCGATTTGTTAACACGGCTGTTTGCCTTCTTCCTGTTTATAAGTATTCGTTGGATTCTGTCACAACACCTCATTGACAGAAGGATATTATCTGTGTAATAATTTACTTACTATTCAACTAAACACTAAATAAATTTATTATTGTCATGTTAGCCTTAGTGGCCTGTAAATACAATTTACAATAAAGAAATAACCATGTCGTAATATCACGAGCGGTAAGTACGATTTATCAAATCTTTATAATGTTTATACTACTTTTTATAGGACTAATATGAGAATAATTCATAAATTGCTTCGAAAATTCGGATTTGTTCGGGTTTGTTATAGGAAAAATCCTTTAAGGCACTGGGAGTGGTGCGTGTGCGAATAAAGCGATTCTTGTTTGTTTTGAATCGTTGGAGGTTATATTCGCTGGGGAGCACGACCTCAGAAGGTCATTCCAAAAGGATGACGTCCTCCAGATGAAAGACTTATTCAACAATTATATTCGATGGGTACTGTGGTCCATCGTGTATTTCTGCCATTCGTCGCTCTAGGTAAAATTAATGTCCGACGAACATTTGCCATGAAAATATCTGGTAAAGAGAGTGCAATGACCAACCTGTCTTCAATGTTCTGACTGTCGAGGTTCTTGGTCAGCTCGTGGTCTCCGACGAATCGCCATCCTTTCGATGGAATCCAGTAGACGAAGAGTATGCTTGGGTCCAGAAAATTACACAAAGTTTCTGCGAAGCTATCTTAGCGATTACCACAACGCGGTTATGCAAAGACTTATTTCCTCCAAGATTGACGCTCAGTAAATTAATACATAAAGCCAGTAGAATTGCTTGTCCTGCCATGACTATATCCGGTTCTGCAATGTTAACCGTTTTTGATAAAACTGCTACCTGGGTTTCAATAGTGTCAAATTCTACTTGGTTACTGTTACCCTAAGCCAAAATTTCTTCCAGGTCTTTGCTAAGGCGTGATACGTTGCGAAGATGTGCGTCCGCATCCGATGTTTGAAAATTCAAAGTGGAAGATGTGACAAGAGGGAAAAAAATAATGTCACTCAAGCCCACACATAAAACAAATATGGAAAATGCTCATCCATAATAAATACCCAAAACATCGACAAAGGGCTATGAAACTATATATAGAATATTTTTTCCATATTTAGCTTAAATAACTAAAATAAATTACTTAGCTTAATATTTTTGAAAAGTGATTTATCCAATTTTCTTATTATATTTTCGTTTCATTAACTTACCGGCAATATACCTCCACTGCAACACACAATGTTTACAGGTCTGCTTGGGCAGCCTATACTTAATCTCGTAGACTTTATTGCCTTCCTTGGGGAAGTACCGGTATCCCTTATGATTAACGCCCTCTTGTGGTCTAACAAGCTTTAAAATATTTTGATCTAGACATTCTTGCGTCGTCGTTTTAAAATCTAAAAAAAAAACGAACATAACGATAAGTTATTTACCACTAACTCATTAACTTATTTCACTCAAGCATAGGTATGTTACTGTCTTATACAGGGTGTCCCATAGCTTATGTGCCATAGAGCAGCTGGAGATACCAAACATCACCCTAGACCAGGGGTCGGCAACCTGCGGCTCGCGAGCCACATGCGGCTCTTTGGATGTGACGCTGCGGCTCTTTAGTTCCATACGCAAATATTATTTATTTTATCGAAAAAAAACATTAAAAATTCGTTCTGAATCGATTAGCGAGGATTAGGCACCGATTCTATCTCTCAGTCACTTGACACGCGTGACACGCGTCGTTACTGTCGTCAGTCCATCGAAAGCTCTCGAATGACGCCGTCGTCGGATGTTCCTATGTAGGTTTTAATTCGTTTTCGACGCAAGACAATTTGGCGTCTTCACCAGTGCTTTGGCTGTGACCAGGGATCGGCAACCGCGAGCCGCCTGCGGTTCTTTCGATGTCAAGTTGTGTCTCTTTCGATATGAAATTGCTGCCCTTAGTGGCTCTTTAAAAACTGGGAAGTTGTGTAAATTATAACTTTTGGCTCTTCCGTCTCAAAAGGTTGCCGACCCCTGACCTAGACCGATTAAGTAATATATGTTTTTTAGAAATGTCTCTTGTTCTAGAAATACAAGGTGTTGAAAGCGAAAGTTTATTTTCGAAAAGAACCCCGAACTGAAAGTTGGCGGTATGATGTTTTTATGATTAAGAAATAAGTAATAAGTAATTTATAGATTTCTTGTTTAATTTTAACGTTAGTGTTACATACACTGTGTTTAATAAATATATTGTTTTTCCTGCTATTAAATTTTTAATCCAGGATTCTCAAAGAATGCAAATTTCTAAACTAAAAATATATACTTGCTCGATCTTAAATCTCTACTCGTTTTCGAGATATTTCCATTTTTATTTTTATTTTTTATGTATACCTTTTCAGTTTAGAAATTGCCTGTCTTTGAGAATGTGGAATTAAAAATACTTAATAAGAGGTCTATTATTATTCATATTAATCCTAGTGTATGTAACTAGTCCTCCAGCTCACATAGTTATATTTGTCACAATAAACATCACTTGCATTTAAAAGGATGGTTATAAATAAGATAGCATACAAACCTCACAGTAAAGTTTCATTCTTGTCTCGAAATAGAGTTTACCTTTTCTCAAAATGAAACACTTTCCACCTCGGTGTGTAATATACTGTTAATTTAAGCATAGGCTGCATATGCTGCAGCCAGTCAACCCGCACCACACAAAGAGGGGCTCGCATCACAATCTCCACCACTTACTGTTACTATTAAATTTTGTTGACCTTTTCTTTCTGGCAAAAGAACAAACCTGAGCGAAAAGTGTATTATTATGCACATTTGTTGACTTTTTTTGCAAATCAGAGCCCAACAATACGCTCACCAAATTTGAAACTTTAACATTTCTACAAATTTCAATTTCTTATTCATGAAAACAACAATCATACGCCAACTTGCAATCCGATCAGTGGCGGTTCTTCCTCAGGAGCACATGTGCACGTGCACATACAAAACGAATAAAAAATATTAATTTATATTCATTGAATATTATTTATCGTATAAAGTCCGACCCTCCCAAATATTTTATCGTACCGTCAACCAAACTGTATATTATAGGCACTCGATCCGGCAACCGTGCCTCGGTCGAGGTTAATGACGATTATGACAAGACTCGCATGTGCGATTAAGTAGGCGGGGCATAATGCAGTTTCTCTGTAGTAACAGGTGGCGGGAGACAGCGGGGCTATGGCGAATTAACATGGGAAAGGCGCACAATTTTAGGGTGCGCCGCGCTTTTGTCTATTCGTACATTCGAGCTTGTATGTTTTAATATTATATATTTATTAAGTTAAAATGAATAGTTTTACGGTGGACTATTTAAAAAATAACTTTAGCTCTTTGAGTTTGGAGAAAAAAATTGAAGTGAAGCCTTTAACCAAAAACTGTAACCGTTTTTGTTCCTGTTTGTTGTTTGGTCACGGCGTTGCGGAACCTGTCTGGACAAAAAATGGAATAGCCGACTTGGGGCACTTAACCCAAAAAATTTAAAAAAATGAAAACACTCAAGCTCATCAATGCTCAGTTGGAGATACAGCTGTTGTTTAAAATAATTTCACGATACTTGTGAACCCTTTCTATCATAGGTCACGAGCCGCCACTGAATCCGATACATTGAACCGTTTTCAAATTATGGCTTATTTTCGAAAATAAGCTTTCACTTTCAACACCCTGTATTTCTAGAACGAGAAACATTTCGAGAAATCTTACATACCTTAGTCGATTTAGTTTCTCTAGTTGCTTTATGGCCTATAAGTTATAGGACACCCTGTATACAGTTTACATCTTATTTTTACTTTACAAACACAAAGAATACCTAACAACATCATAGATAAATAAAGAGCCAAATTGAATATAGTTTTAGTGCAAAAAGTTGCACCATTTTACGGTGGATGATACGCCGTTTATTAGATTTTTCAAAATCTCTTGTATAATGGTAAGCCTCTTTAATTAATTAAATTATTTCATGAAATACGTCCGGGGATAAATCGATCGATAGGAAAAATAACGAATCATCAAGGTTTTCACCTAATAATTTCATTATTTATAAAGTAAAATTTAGAAAACTATTATACAGTGAGGACAAATAGGTTTGAATCAATTCATTTAATTTTTCGCAAAAATGCTCAAATCCATCGATTTTAGTTTTTAGATTTGCATTTTTTAAACTTATTTTCATTTATACAGGGTGACTCAAACATAATGTTTGCTGCGACACTTCAATTTTTTTTAAATAATAATTAATTTTTCCTATAAGGATGCCTATATGATTTAATTTGGGCAGGATTCCTTGTTGAAAAGGACCACTTTAATTTATTTTTTACAATATTTTTAAACTATTAATACAGGGTGTTCAAAAAATAAGATTAAAAATGAAACTGAGAAAACTACTTAAAATCTACATTTTCAAATGTAAACCTCCAAATTTTATAATTATTTTCTATTTAGCATAAATATGGTAAGTTTCTGTAAAGTTGTCTATTCCGAAAATTTTTAATTTTCGAATTATTGCCAATTTAATATTTTTAAGTGGCGATTTTGTTGCCGATTTTAACTTCAGTTACTCCTAGTTGGCTATGCCGGCGTTGAAAAACAGTAAAATGCCAAAGAAATAAATCTGTCACATGTTCTAGTTATTACTTTATCACAGTCTCCATAAATAATAAACAAAATAAATAATTTTCATTTATATGATTTAAACGCCAAGGCATGATCCGCCGTAATATTGCAATATAAAAATATTAAATTGACAATATTTCAGAAACTTAAAATATTCGAAATAGACAACTTTACACAAACTTACCATTATTTTTTTAAAAATTTGAAAATTTCCATTTGAAAAAGCAGATTTTTTACATTTTCCTCAATTTAATTTTTAATCTCATTTTTTGAACACCCTGTATTAATAGTTTAAAAATATTATTATAATCTATTAAAGCAGGTCCATTTCAGCAATGAAACTATTAAATAATAAAGGCTTCCTTATAAATATAAAACCATCTATTAAAGCAGGTCCATTTCAGCAATGAAACTATTAAATAATAAAGGTTTCCTTATAAATCTAAAACCTTAAATATGTCAAATATGCTTAGACTTAGATATATGACATGATATACGAAATCTGTCTAGAATCTTGCGTAGAATAGTGTGTGTGAAATGTAATAATACATAGGGTGTTCCATTTAAAATAAGCAAGTTGACACCGACTTCCGGTATAATACGCTAAAAAGATCTTTTATAGCGAGTACCAATATTTCACACAAATATCTTTTTTAGTTCCAGAGATCTTTTAATAGGCCACTCACCATGAATTACCCTGTATAGTTATTTATATAGCCAGTTGGGAAATTTTGCTCTGACAAGTTACTACAAAGTTACAGTATTTTCTGATAGTCAGAGATCACTAGAATATTGCTTTCTTTTGAAAAATGGCCCAATCATTTCATTGGCATGTTTAAAGTTGCATACAACTGTGTATTTTGTATGCAATGACTACGATTTTTTTGAAAAAAATTACCTGGGCATATTCTAAATTCAAAATAGCCAAAGTGATTGGCGGTCAGCTCTACTCTGATGTTCATTTGGGCACCTACTCCATATTTTCTTACTATAACTCCTTGGCCATATATTCCTCCATACTCGTGTGTTCTGGGCTTCCTATAAATGTAAAGGAATATAATATAGAAAGTGGTCTAGCAATCACCCCGCTAAATCTCGATTTTCCTTGGGAAAACTAGTTAATTATCCTTTCTAGTTAATTCTAGATGTAATTAGTTAAAAATCGAATTTACAAAGATTCTCAGCTAATTCTAGTTTAAACTAAACATATTTTAGTTAATTCTAGATTTAACTAGTTAAAACTAGAGTTAACAAACATTCTTTGTTAGCTCCAGTTTTGACTAAACATATTTTAGTCAAAACTAGTTTTTACTAGTCCGGTGCAAACCCGAACAAACCCGCGTCTGCTCGTCTGTTCTTCTCGAGCAAAGGACACCGAAAAACTTCTACATATAGAGAGAAAATTTTTACTACCATAATACAAAGTTTCACTACGGCAGCAAATAAAATACTTACACAGGGGACAATAAAAAAATAGCAGCAACAGTAAAATTAATTTTGCTGGGTATATCATTGCTGTAGTAGTAAAGTCGCTATATAAAAATTATCCTGCAGTTACAGGAAAGCCACTTACCACCGGTTGAAAAGATACTTGCTGGAACAATAAAGATATTTTCTTACGCCCAGAAAAACGCCAGTTTATGTTTGGTAACTTTTTTTGTGTTTTATTTTAAATGTGTTCTACAATATAAATATGCAAAAAATTCAGCACAATATGCCGTTTTCCCGTTTAGCGTTATTTATATATTTATATTTATATCATTAAGAATAATTTTATTACAAATTAAGCAATGAAAACAAAAATTATATGAAGGAAGTTTAAATTTAGTGCTAAATACAACCATATAAATCATAGGTTGGTTCTAACAGGTAATATACCACAAATCAAACCGATTTTTTCGATAGAGCTTAATTTAGTAAAAACTAGTTTTAACTAGTAAGACCCGTTCTCAATTAAACGAGTATGCAATTTTTTGTTTTATTTAAATTATAAAACAATTCTCGTTTTAACTAGATAAATCTAGAATCTACTAAGGAGGATAGTTAAAACTAGTTGTTCCTAGGAAGACAGGTTTTATCTGAACTCGGATTTTTAAACCATAACACATTCAATTTGGTTTTAATCAAAAATGTCTGAATTTGGAAGGCAACAAGGTCAAACTCGAGAAGTTCTACAGATTATGGTTAGCCTAGACCAAAACACCAAAACAATAACATAAACAAACATGATATCGAGTTTACAAGCCCAATAATATTTTCTATTATAGTCATTAAAAAATCGTGTAAAATAACTAAAAAATGTATAGTCATTTCTTCAATAATTTCATTTATGCTCGTAATATAGGTATCATAAAATTAGCTTCATTTGACACTATAAACAATAAACTCGAAAGAAATTATAACTCTTTGAAGTCCTTTAAAAGTTCTCATTAAATTATTTTCTTATTTACGTTGGTGTTGGTTTCATTATTAATAAATAAACAAATCTGAATTCTCACTATTTATATCAAATCATCCCTATAAAAAATAGCTATGACAGATAGTCGTACAGATAAACAGGTAGATCCAAGTCTTAGTAGTTCCTCGTTTTTGAAATTTTAACGTGAAATACTAAAAAATTTTAATATTAGAATAATGCTAGTATCGTCAGATAAATTACTTACTTAGAGTCCCAAGCATCTCCACAGACTCCACATTTTCCCTCATTTTTCACCCATTGCCTAGTAAAACCTCCACAATACAGCTCATGGTCGTTGTAGTTATGTGGAGTGTCAAAGCCATACCTCCAAGCCGAAGCTCTGGATGGAGGTTCTATGAGACGGCCATGACCTTGAATTGTGTCCAAGATCGAAACGAAGATTGTTGAGAAAAGGAAGATCCGTATTTCCATAACCTGAAATACAATAATAACAATATATATAATTGGAGACGAATGTTTGCATGTCGAGCGATAGCTCACCGAAAGTAGCCCATGTTACACAATTACAAGTTGTGATATTTTATTTATTTTGACTACTTATTTTATAATAGTTGCGAATTTAAGAAATCTATTACAAAAACATATTGTTTATTAATAAGCAGTTATCAAGTAAGTTTATCGAAACTAGTTGCCAAAAATTTTACTTTTTGAAACTAAAGGTGAAATGACAAAATTAGAAAAATTATCCTTTTGTAACATTTTTTCGTAAATATAGTGCAGTTCTTTAATGTCCCCCGGCAAGATCCCACTTCCTATTCAGTTTTTTTATCAAGATGGTGCCCAATTAAGTTGATATTTACCTGGATGGAAAGTGACATTTACCCGGGTCTATTCTAATGAGTGATCACTTTCCACCCGGGTAAATGTTACTTTCCACCTATATAAATATGTTCCTTTCGAACTTTTAAAAAGTCCGAAATGTCAACAATATAAACATGGTTTTAAATGAAATAATAGAAGGTGATTTAAAATTAATTTCTCGGTGGTCGGCAGAAATTAAGATTTAAGCAATTTCTAGATATCCGTGACACAAAATTTAGGATTTTAATTGATTAATATTTTCACAATTATATAATGGTTTTTTCACAAAATTTGGTTAATTTAAAAGACAAACAAAATTTTAGTTTATTATATTTCCAATGTACACTTCACGATGATAATTTG
The DNA here is from genome assembly GCA_963991005.1 of Barypeithes pellucidus. NCBI lineage: Eukaryota > Metazoa > Arthropoda > Insecta > Coleoptera > Curculionidae > Barypeithes > Barypeithes pellucidus. Next base: position 35,434,700 of record OZ022563.1, on the reverse strand, counting down.
CTTCACGTTTGTTGAACCAACCAAAACTCTTATTTGCATAGCAACCGTCGGAGAAGACCTTTCTCTAACTCGAGAAGATCGCATGTAATTTTTTTTACGATATGAACTATATTACAGAAGACATAATTATTTCTATCTTGCAGAAATATGATATTGGAAAACTATCGGAACACATCGATTTATATTGATTCTTGCTATAATTTTAATTTTAAAAATTAATATTTTAACACTAAAATCTTGTCAAATTATCAAGTTATCACAAATTTAGAAAATAAAAAGTAGTATTGTTTCCATGGCAACGAATTACACTCGGAAAAGTTGTAGCTAAAAAATCCTTTTTAGGATTATTTTAGCTGGGATAGAATGTTTTCTACTTGTAACAGCAAAATTGATTTCTTATGACAGTCGAAACCATTTTCTTGAATATTCTTTATTCTTGTTAGAACAAACTTAAGAATTATTTAATTTATAGTGACAATTAAATAACTCTTTAAAAATATTATTTTCTATAATTAATCTTCATATACGCTTTGGAAGGATGCACTTTACTGTGATTAAAAGAAAAACTTAAGAAAAATTTCTTTAGTTGTTAGAACATTAGCCAACCTATGATTTATATTGGTTGTATTACCACTAAATTTAAACTTCGATCATATCATTTTCATTTTTAGTGCTTAAATTGTAATAAATTTATTTAAGATTTAATTTAATTTTTAATTTTAATTTAATTGAATTTTGTATATTATTGTAAAATACATTTTGAATAAACCCTTAAAAAATTACCACACATAACCTGTCTTTTTCTGGACATAATAAAACATCTTTAATATCCCAGCAAAATATATTTTCAATCGGTGTTAAGTGGCTTTGTAATCATAAGAACTTTTCTTTGCTGTAGATACAGAATATTATTTATGATTTTACTGTTATAGATATTTATTTATTTTATTGTCCCTTATGTAGGTATTTTTTTTCTATCATAATTACAATTTGTACGATAGTAAAAATATCTCAGTGTAAGTAAATATGTCACTAATAACCATTTCCATTTTGCTCGATTTATTTTAAATTAAAATGAAAATGGCAGGAATAAAAATGAAGAAATTAAAAAGTGGAGAGAATAATATTCGCAAAAAATACGATTAACATTCTTTTACATTATTCTGCGATGAAAAGATTATTGTTTGGTTCGCTGATACCACAAAAGTAAAATTATCGGAAATTTTGTTGGATTGGGCAAATCATATGAGGACAAATGATGGTTCCGATAATAGCGATAATAGTGCCTGTCCAAACCATATGAAACACCACATCAAAAATAGTAAAAGGAACATATTTCGATGAATTTCAACGAATCAACGGATCCTTTTAATGATTGATTTGAAATAGCTGCATATGAACTAGGGTGGCGTTAAGGGGAAGGCTCTAGATGTCTTCTAAGTTTTGTCAACATGAAACGATAGAATTCCTACAGAATGTCTTATTTATAATTTTGTCAAGAATTGTCAACGTGGCAGCAAGAAATTGACGGAAAATAAATAATTCAATTCAATTTCAATTCAATTCAATTTGTCCGGTTTTCATATCATGAAAATTTATATTGTTAATAACATGCGTCAGAATACAAATAATAGTCAAGTTCCTCGGAAACAAATTTATCTGTTAAAATTCAGAATACAAAACTCAAACTTATAATAACTGTTCTATTGTTTTTAATAACTACTATCGCATCATGGAAAACATTGCCATTAATATTAATTTAAAATGTAATGTAAATGTGATATTTGTTGTTGAAAATTATTTTTGTTATATTTTAATAAATTTATTGCCTATGATTGGGAAGAAATATAATAAATTTCTTACCAAATTTCTTACCAAATTTCTTGTTATTAAAAAGTGAAAATTTGTTCAATTTGGAAACAAAACGAATAGTTCAGTAAATTGTCCCATAAAATATACCTCTAGAATCGTCGCCATATCTTGAGACCTCTGTTCTTCATTGGAAACTCGATTTTCCCATGGAAATTTCTATACTCAATAGTACTTAGTTTCATTTAAGATCAAAGATAAGACCCCTGGAGCTGAAGCTCTTGGGATCATATCAGATCACAAGTAAAAAATCCATTGCGGAAAATAGCTTCCTCGTGAATAAGGTATTCTCGACAAAACGCCTCTTCTATCGGTATATTACTGTTCACAATACACCACTGTGGGTGGTGTAAAGACAAATTTCAAAATAATTTCTAGCAGCGGGTTTTTTAAATCAGTTTGTAGCGATTGGGTATACCATTTGCTATTTTGTCTTCTAAAGCGGATAGGAGCGGAATCCAAAGGCAATGAACAGGTAATACTCAAAAATATTACGGAAGAAGTGTCTACGGTATATTTTTCCAGAATTTGATTTAGTAGAACAAGAGCTTTACAGCCGTATTTAATTTTCTTAACTGAAATGCAGCGTTGTCAAGTAATTAATTTTTTTCTGAAATTTTAATACTTTTTAAGGGTACGATTTAAAAATCATAGCAACCTGTTGATACAACCTGAACAAATACAATTTACATTGTTCGTACCCTAAAGTGTGTAATATTGATCTATGCTACTAATTTTTAAATCTCTTATACAAAGCGTTGGTTAGAACTGAGGAATTTTAAGTATGTTTTGATTTAATTTTTTTAAATAGGACACCCTATATATTTTTAGGCATATGCCTGTATCCTCCGAATACCTTTCTTTTTGTTAAATATGTCCTATACTTAGATTTTATAACTTCTGAAATATTTTAAGTTCTGATTATATAATTTCGTCAAGATTGCTTTGGAACAAAAAACAAATAATTTTCTTTAACGCAGCTGTCAAATATAAGGACGATTGATTTACATTTATGAATAACAGCGATGTTTTTGAAATATCCAATTTTTAGGTATTAATATTATTTTTTATATCGTTCGTATATTATTTCGGCTGTGCACGACTTCTTTTGTTTGACCACAGCTCATTCGTTCACTGTTTACGTACCATTGTTACCTCAACAGCGTATTATCGCAGAACCCTAAGAAGTCCTTGATTCAGACACAACCTTTTTGTACCGGTGCAAAATGTATGTAGCTCAAAGTTTGGTCAATATTTATAAAAATGATATTGACGCCCAACTTGAACTTCAAATAAGAGATCATTTTCAATGGTTGTAATTGTTTATGCTCAAGCCAAGACAAGATGTTTTGTATAATAAAAAATAATTACTATGTATTTCAGTTTGTCAGTTCTCATCATATGGGTTTGTGAAATTTTATGATCGATATTAATACGTATTGAAAATATTTAATTAATTTTTTTTACTTATTTTCACATAAATCGGGAAGATTAAATCATTATCGAAGAACTTATCAAAAATACTAAAACAGCTTGAGGTATGGGATTAAACGCGGCTTGTTTTAAAAATATTTTATATTTTACAGGGTAGCACTAAGAAAGTATGATAACATAAAGTTATATTTTTTTAAATAGGACACCCTATATTTTATTTTATATTTAGGTTCGTATTTGTGCTTTATAATTAGCAAGAGTTTTATTTATCTGTAACTTCGGAGCAATAAATAAAAAGTGAAAAAAAAATGTTTTGTAGTTCTAAAAAAAATCAGAAAACAAGTCCAACACTATTTTTTTACCTCCGCATTGTAAGATACAAACCGGAGTAGATTGTATTACTAGGACGCATCATGCAGCTTTATGGTCAGTTAAACTCAATTCATTGTCCAAATTAATGTGTCGCCACATAATTACAATAAAATTTATATATTTTAAATCAAAATTTAACCTTGTTAAACAATAAAATATATCTTATGACCGCATTTTTATTTTTTAATTTACCCACGTTCCATATTCTATAAGTGGGTGTAGGTCTAAAAAAGAAAACACATTATCGATTTCCTAAAAGTAAGAATTTATACGTTTGTTGACTTCTTGTAAGAACCGGATTTCGCATTGATTCAGGGTTAAATTTTAGTCGATCCAATTACCTACATTCTTGTCTTCCTGCCGAATAAACCCAAGAAAGAAATTATTGTGATCAACAAAAAACACAAACCCTGTTCAAAAATTAATGTACTTTCAGGTTGATACACAGGGTAACTCCGATTAAGTTACTAGTTACGATAAAATGAATAACTTAGCAGCATTTTTTTCCGTTGATTAAAATTGCGAAAACGGGAAAGCAATAATCTACGCGTTTTGCGTCATTTTGAAAAATGTACCTTATTAAATAGGACACCAAATAATGCCAAAATAGTAATTTAACTTGTATTTTAGAGCTACGGAAGTTCAGATATATAAGCATTAGGATAGTGTAGAATGGGTTGACAAATAAAAGGTGCCTTTAGATGATGCGACGATTTGTTCCAGACTTTTTACCCTTTACGCTGTAAGATATATATCACTAAAATGATCATAACTTCGTAAATTTTAACTTTAAGCCAATAGTGTTTTTACAAAATTAATAACGACCGGCATGTAGAGTATACAAGGTGTTTAAAAAAAGTGTATTTTGAAGTTAATTAAAAAATGTTATGATGTGATTTCAAATTCAAAGCGAAAATTATTTGAAAAACTAAAATTTGCTATCAAATATTAATGGTATTTTCATTTTAACCTGAATTAAAATTAAACAGAATCGTACTACAGATTTAAACTAGTTTGAAGACAGAATTTTCTTAATATCTTAAAAATTACATACATATAATAGGTAGTTCAAATTTGGTTAACTTTTTGTTCTCATTAGTCTCTTTAGAAAGTTTTAATAAAAGTTTTCTGGAAGGCCGATAAGGCGAATATTTGACCACTTCGAAATTTAAATAGGAAATCTCGTGTCCTATTCGGGCGCATCACCCAGTATAATTGTTAAATAGAAGTAATTAATTCCGTTCACATTAAAATTACAGAGACAAAATAGAATTTGTCCGAAGCTTATTTACTTTATGTTTAATTATTTTTAAGCCAGATATACAGAAGAGGTCAGCATTAAACAAATAAATTCTTCCGTCTGGGTCCAAAATATTTGTTAGGAAAAAATCCTATTTAGTAATTGCATTGTATCGTTAATATTTGAAAACTCTAGGCATCAGATAATCTAAAGCACTTAAAAATATTAATATAAAGGGGAGAGGTATTTGACAATTTTTAAGTTTTAGGTACCTATACTAGCAGTTTGCATTCTTTAAAAATATGCATTAAAATAAATGTTTTTGCAAATAGATTCGAACTGTATATGGATTTGTTAAATGTTTCTGATAAAACTACCTCATTTATCGTCATATGCTGGCCAGCCGTCGTCGTTTTTGACGCATTGGATAGAGAAATGCGGTTTTGTTCGTGTATTAAATTAATACATGAACGGCAAGGCATAACTAATACATGCATTCCTCTTAGCAGATTTTACAGACCAAAACATCAGACATCATTACGACTTCGTGATTCGAATCCTAGTCATTACTTACTTACCTCACTTATTATTCGACTTTTAAAAACCATTTAATTTGGAGTGGAAGTTGAAGTAATAGCTATTTTTATTTAAAAGAAACTAATTTTTAAGCGTTATTTACGTGTTTGTTCGGGTTATATACGGGTTTTCATTAGCCTTTTAATCGTTTGCATCCCATATAGATTTTTTTATCGTGGATTTTTTTTTTCTGAATATGAAACAAAATATTTTTTTAGTTTCTTGTAATTTGGATCAAGGAGGAGGCTGATTTTTATAGCGGTTTGTTCGGGCTTGTTCGTTAAGACGCAGTTGCCCCATTAAATGCATCAGTAAAATAGGTAACTAATATGGAAATAACTACTATTATTCACACGAAATCGGATATTAATTTCCTCCATAGAAAAAAACATCACAGCAAAGAAAACTGGACGAAAATCCGATCTATGTCAGTTTTTACGGGTTTGATTTAACAGAAATTTTGTCGATTTGAATGGCCTTTTAATTGCATTTTCTTATTACCAAAATGCTATAGTGTCATCTGCGGTTATTGGATTTTATAATATATGCATGACATTTTTTCACATTTCTAAATTTCAACATTTTTATTGGAATACAATATTCAAATTACCCAATTTGATACGAGAAAGTAACAATTTTAATATTCATTCATAAATACTACCTACAATCCACCATATTAAGGTTTTTGATATCTTAAATTCCACACTATCCCCAATAATAATAGTAATTTTTCTGTGAAATATACCTAATTTACATTTATTAGGCACAAGTAATATTTACTGCAATGTCGCAATAATGAATTTGTATTTTTTAATATTGTTTATAATTACATTCTTTAATTGTCATTGTAACTGCAATGGCAATCTAGAATAATATCGAAAGTTTTTGCATAACTTAATGGTAATTAAAATGTTGTTAAAGCTTGACTTCAAAGCGGTAAATGTCTATTATGCGCTCTCCAAGACGAAATCGATGATTTTTTCAGGATTGTTTGAGTTGTAGATTACCAATTTGAATGAACTACCACACTGCTCAACACAACCGAAAATTTGCCTCGACTTGTTATGAATTTCGACATTTGTTGGTCGGGTTGATTTATTTTATTTTCTAATTGTAGGTTTTTCTCTTAAGAATATTACTGCCTTTATTGTTTTGGTGAAAAAGAAACTTTAGTATTATACCGGGTGTTATAAAACTGATGTGTTTTTGTTAAGAACAAACAAACCCGAACAAACCGGAAACAAACCCGAACACCCTGTGGAGTGTACTAGACATTACACGTTATTAGAGATACAGTCAAATGAAAGTATCATGTTTCCTTAATATTTTCCTTTTTGATTCATGTCATTATCTATGCTACTTCATGAAATACACAATTTTTATTAAATGTGCCTACATTTTTTAGTTACCGAGTTAGTTATAAATTCAGGCGAAAAATCAGAATCATTGCCTTTCACTTGATACCCGATCTTCGCGTGCCACCCAAAATGTGCCGATTGGCGATGTTCAAGTTTGTTCGGGTTTGTTCGCTCAAAAGGCTGACACGACATACGTCTTTCTTAAAGGCACATAAACGAGAAAACTCTAGACTAAGCTTCTAAACTTACAACAACAACCCCTGGTGTTTTATCAACACATTCTTCTTAGCCATAAAAATTTCAAGTGATTGATCGCTCCAGCGATTCACTCGATTATTAAAATCGCTCGAGGATCAAGTACTCGATTATTAAAATAATCGGTTTTTCCCAACACTAATTAATACACTTCATTTTTACGTATATATATCATATTATTTAGTAATCATTTAATTTACTTAGCGTTATTTTAACGCGGCCTTGAAATAAGATTCACAACCCGGTTAAAGCGGGGCTGCCCGGACCTCCCTTAATTGTTTATTCCTTATTATAATTATAATATAATGGCATGTACGGGTGGTTAGGAAATGATTGTCCTTGCATATTTTTAATATTAAACCTGTGTTAATTTGAATAAATGAATTATTCTCTTAAAAGCTACAGTGATCAATAGTATAATCGCCTTTAAGCACCTGTCTCGCACTGTTTAGGCAACTCACAGTTCATCAATACTTAGATCGCTAATATATTCTTATGTTTTGTTTGGATATAATGAGTTTATTTGTGGCACTTAACGTGACAAGTACAGTGTATTAATAAAAAGTACAATGACTCAGTAATTGAACAATAAATAATTTGGTTGAGACAATAAACGCTTAACAAATAGTTTTACTTAAAAACAATCTGAAAATCTATTCTGGATATCAAGATGAAAACTTTCCACCCATAATATCTCGCTTCCGGTAAATAATATTGAAAATCGGAAAGCTAACTCAATTTTATTATGAAAAAGGACACGTTTGAAAAATATTTACACATCCTTCGTGGCTTAATCCCCTGGAAGGGTAGATGTTACCCTTAAAATCTTAAGAGGGGGGGGGGGGCAAGTGGCTTATCATTGTAAAGGTCGTTTATATATCTTTCCAACAATACCCTAAATAATTATTTTTTCAGTAGTACTTTCCAAGAAATCACGTTTGAAAAATGGAAGTAACTAGAACGTTGTTTAGGTGGTCACTTTACCTCGTGTAAAGAATTGGAAAGGGTATCACCCGGAGTGACTACCTACGGACCCCTAATCATTCTACTAAAAGAGGAGTCAATACAATAGATCATGTTTTGTTTTAAATAAGAACATAAAAACCATAATCTCAGTGCAGAGGTAAGTTCTAATGATAGTAAAAACCGATGATTTTAATAACCGAGTACTTGATACTCGAGCGATTAATCACTTGACATTTTGATGACTTAGAAAAATGTGTTAATAAAATACATTGTTTTTGGAAGTTCAGTCTGGAGGTTTTTTTAAGGAAGAACAGTTGATTCTGATTTTTTTAAAAATCTATCCTTTAATTTTTTTAAAATTTACAATCACCGCTGGCTAGCCAGTCCCAGTCAAAACAAAACCCATGTCGCGATGAATCCAATAAGGAATTTGCATAATTTTTTGTACGCACCTTTTCGTTTATGTGCCTTTAAGAAAGACGTATGTCGTGTCACCCTGCGTCAACCTCGAACGTCGCCAATCGGCACATTTCGGGTGGCGCGGCTCGTCGATCTTCATAGCGTTGATCGAATGTCGGGTATCGAGTCAAAGGCAACGATTTTCGATTTTTCGCTTGAACTTATAACTAGAGTAGTATTTCCTATTGAGCGAAAAACTGCTCGAATATACGAGCAGTTTTTTACCTCGGGCGATCACGCTACCAAGCAGCACATTTCGGTCGGCGTCAAGCGATTGAAAGGAATTACGTAACAAGCGACGATTTTCGCTTGAATTTATAACTCGAGCAGTTTTTTAATAATCGAGCGATGTCGGTTATTTCAATAATCGAGTACTCAAGTGGTTTTTCGCTCGAGCGATCACAACATTACTAATTACATAAATTTTTTTGGAATGCGATTTTTCTTGAAAATATAAGAAACAATAAATGGATTTAAATGACCTTTATAATGATAAGCCACTTGCCCCCTTGCTTGAGATTTTAAGGGTAAGATATACCCCTTTAAGGGGATTAACCACATAGCTGCAAATTTTCTTTTAATGCGTCCCCCTTCTAAGTAAAATTATCACGCCTTTCCTAGTTTTAATAATAAGGGCGGCAAGTTTCAAATTGACACCCTGTATCAGCTGCTTTATCATGTGAAGAATCACAATAATTGCAGACTATGCACTTTTGATGTTTACTACGATCCCCTCGTCTAGTGGCCATAATGACAAAAAAACAATATGCAAAAACTCCACTTTAATGCAATTTTAATTTTAATGTATTATTAATGTTATAGCACAGTTTTTGTCAAGCAACAAAAACTAACTGAACGGCCTTAAGGTACACCGGCTCTAATGGCAATAATTGCTAAATAGTATAATATACCCACATAGATCATGTTTTAGAATGTATTGGCTTATATTACATCATTTTTCAATCCAGATTTTGTTTAAAACCAGTAATTAGAATAAAATTGTAATGAATTGATTTTAAGGCAGTGTGTGTCATTGACGAATGAGTACAGAGCTAAATTATTATTATTACCTTATTTTATTTTAATTAGTTAAATAAGGGGTGGATTTTTGGTTGCAAATAAGTTATGGAATGAAATTCATCGATCATGGCACCCCGTATACAGGTGTCCCGAAATTAAGGGGCAATACTTTACCATCATATTGTCGGGCTAAAATGCATATGAACATGTGCGGAAATGCTTGCTAAGGGAGCTACGACTCTTCAAATTGAGAATCCTAAAGATGCTTTTTTCTAAATATTTTCGTTCATAGTAAAATTTTTAAAATAGGTATTGTGCATAAACTTCTTACGCTAAATCAGTTCCTGAATTCAGAATTTCAAATTTTAAATTATAGGCGTCACATATATACAGGGTCCGCAAACGAAGCGTGGACGGAAGATTAAATCGTTATCGAAGATCTTATCAACAATACTAAAACAGCTTGAGATATTGGATTAAAAGCGGGATGTTTTAAAAATATTTTACATTATACAGGGTGGCCCAAAAAAGTGTGACAGCATAAAGTTATATTTTTTTAAATGGGACACCCAGTATTTTATTGCATATTTAGGTTCATATTACTATCGTTTATAAGTGCCTCAAATTTTATTTAAATTGGTTTTGTAGTTTCGGAGAAATAAATTAAAAACTAAAAAAAGAGTTTTGCAGTCCTGAATAAAAAAATCAAAAAAAACAATCCAGAACTATTTTTTTAACCTCGGCATTAAGTGAAATTTATGACAAGAGGTCTAGAGATACTATGAATGTAATTGCGTTTATTTATTTTATACAGGGTGTTCATAATAAACTTTCAAAAACCCCACATTTTAAAATAATTTTTCTCAAGTTTTTCAAATGGAACACCCTGTATATTATTTACCTATTTGACGTAGAATTCATTGACAATTTTTTTTGTAATACAAGCATATAAGTTATATCCAGCTATTTTCGAAATAATTATAAATATCATAAACTATGTTGTTTAAATAGAGTTTTTATTGGGAAATTTTGTTATAGGGGACTAGACTAATAATTGTAAACTAAAGTAAATGTTCAAAATAGCTTCCTTTTACTCTTAGAGTTTACCGTATTTTAGTTATTTCGATATAAATTTTAAAAGCCTACATTTTTGCTACTTTTATTTATTTAATTTTATTTTTTATTCTTAATCGAGTTGCCATGATTTTTTTTGTTTAGATTGTCACTATGACAGCCAAATAAAATTATTTACATTTGTTCAGTCATCGAAATTAAGTACTAACTTACACAAAATGTCGAATTTTACAACTTTAGAAATGGTAAATATAATTTTTATACTGGGTGAATGTGCAAGAAATTGCCTCCTCGCGAGCCTCCTCTTGCTGAAAGATATCCAGATATTGAGAGAAAGCCGAGACCAGAAACCTTCGAGAAGTTGTTGCAAAGATTTGTAGCAACAGAAAGCACTGCGTACACAAAAAGGATGATAATCAATAAACCCGATATTAGTGAAGAAAATGAATTGAGAGTTCTGTTGGCAGTAGAGAAAAATCATTAAATTAAGTAAAAGGAAGCTATTTTGAACATTTATTTTAGTTTGCAATTATTAGTCTAGTCGCCTATAACAAAATTTCCCAATAATAACTCTATTTAAACAACACAATTTACGATATTTACAAATACTTCGAAAACGGCTGGATATAACTTATATGCTTATATTACAAAAAAAAATGGTCTATGAATTCTACGTCAAATAGGTAAATAATATACAGGGTGTTCCGTTTAAAAAACTTAAAAATTATTTTAAAATATGGGTTTTTTGAAAGCATATTATGAACACCCTGTTTAAAAATAAATAAACGCAATTACATTCATAGTATCTCTAGACCTCTTGTCATAAATTTCACTCAATGCCGAGGTTAAAAAAATAGTTCTGGATTGTTTTTTCTGATTTTTTTATTCAGGACTGCAAAACTTTTTTTTTTAGTTTATTTCTCCGAAACTACAAAACCAAATTAAATAAAATTTGAGGCACTTATAAACGATAGTAATACGAACCCAAATATGCAATAAAATACTGGGTGTCCCATTTAAACAAATATAACTTTATGCTGTCACACTTTTTTGGGCCACCCTGTATAATGTAAAATATTTTTGAAACATGCCGCTTTTAATTCAATATCTCAAGCTGTTTTAGTATTGTTGATAAGTTCTTCGATAACGATTTAATCTACCGTCCACGCTTCGTTTGCGGACCCTGTATATAAACAGTATATTGCGATGGCGCGGGCCTATTGAGTTTGCGCAGTAGGGTGGAAATTTTATCGATCGCGTCCGAGCCGGCTCGACCTTATTTGTTTATTGTTATTCGTCGCCATCTTTGGTTCTGGATGCTTTTTTAAATTACAGAATAAAAAGTGCTTATAAATTTAATTACCTAACAACAATTTTTGTAAAGGAGTTTTAAATTTGTGGTGATTTGATTCGCTGTTTGGTACGTTAGTGGCTTGTTTTGTTTAAGATGAAAGGACACAAGTGCATGGTGCTTTTTTGCAAAGGTCGTGGATCAATACCAGGTATAAAGTATTTCAGGTATGTACATATTTTGCTTATCACATTATTCGATCTTGGAACCGAATTTCACTAATAAGCTTGTAAAAAAGAAGAGAGTGTCATACGACGTCGGATGTGAGTTAAAATAGAGCTCATCTTGTCGATTCTTACAAATATTCGGACGGAATTTGGCACCAAAAGTTTACACCAATCAGGGCACCGTCGGATCATCATATCGTCAGAAATCATATGCATGGAACGCTGTCGTAAATCTAACTAATCGAAATTTTTAATTGCATTATTTTTCCTAACTAACCAGTGAAATTTACAATAAAAATGTTGAAATCCGGTACTGTCGAATGTTTACTTTCACAGGGAAATTTCGGAACTGCTCAAACTCACAACGCCCCCTTCGATGCCCATAGCGGGGACATAATGGCAGATGGTATTAGCAATGTACTGTTTATCTATACAGTGAGGACGTAAAGTAAGGAATAAATTCATTATCTCGCAAACTACAATTTTTTAAAAAAATCGCTCGGACCCTTCGATTTTGTTTTTCGAACGCGCATATTCTGATATAAAATGTAGATATACAGGGTGTTGCAAATAAGAGTGACACAAAAATTTTTTTTCTTAAATAGAACCCACTGTATATTATTGCATGTACGGATTCTTCGGAAAATCCTAAACATTTTTCATGTAGCATGTGCTATACCTTAGCCCAAGCGTTTTGGAGTTATTCTCATTCAAAATTTGAAAATCAGATATTTCGCAATCAATCATGTGCATTGATTCATGCACGCTGAGGAAAACCTGTAGTCAGCATGCGTGAAGCGCAAGAAAAGTCAAGTAGGCTTTGGAGTTATGATGCAAGAACCAAAAGAATTAATGTCAATAGTTACTGTTATTGTCAGTTTTATGTGTATTTTCCTAACGTTTTACTAGTTTTCAAAAGACTCATTTCGTTTTTTCATAACTAAATTAAATTAAAATGCGGCTCACTGAGAAACAGCGCATAGAGGTTTTGATGATGATGAGCTACGGTGATAGGGTTAGAACACAGCAAGAAACTTGTGAGTTATTTAATCAAAAATACCCCAATCGTCCGCCAATATCACAATCAACAGTAAGCAAAATTGAGTACAAGTTTAGGCAATTCGGTCATGTAAGAGATGTCCCTAGATTTGGTCGTCCTCAAGTTGATGAGAATCAACAATTAGAAGTCTTACTGGCAGTTCAAGATAACCAGCATGTGGTGTCTAGGCAGGTAGCAAGTGACGTGGATATTGGAAAAACAACAGTTCTTAAAATACTGCATACAAATAAATACCATCCTTATACAATGCAAGTTCTCCAAGAACTTCTGGAAAGGAACTTTGAGAGACGCCTTGAATTTTGTGAGCTTTTACAGGATATGTGTTTCGTAAACAGAAATTTTGTAAAAAATATAATTTTTTCCGATGAGTCCACATTTTGCTTGAATGGTGACGTAAATACCCAAAATTATCGATATTGGTCCGATGTAAATCCACACTGGATGAGGGAAGGACATACACAATTTAATCAAAAGATCAATGTGTGGGCTGGCGTTGTCGATGACATTGTTATAGGGATTTTCTTTTTTGACGGAAATTTAACAGGCGAGAGATACTTGAGTTTTTTAGAACAAGAACTTGTTCCAGCCCTGGCCACCATTTTTCCTGAGTTAGAACGTCCCGATTTGCAACATCATAATATCTGGTTGCAACAAGATGGTGCTCCCCCACATTTCGCTGTGGGAGTTCGTACATATTTGGACGATACTTTTCCAAACAGGTGGATTGGAAGAGGTGGTTTTATTGAGTGGCCGCCAAGGTCACCCGATTTAACACCACTCGACTTTTTTTATGGGGATACCTTAAGGAAAAAGTATTCAAAAGCCAGCCTGCAAATTTAGATGATTTAAAAGAAATTCGGCAAATTACACCCCAAATGGTTCGAAATGTTCAGCGAGAATTTGTAGATCGGTTAGGCTATTGTCAGTTAACCAACGGAAGACACTTCGAACATTTACTTTAGAAAAATTATTTTTAAGTTCACCTAACTGTTTTTTCGATAAATAAGACATTTTTAAAATAATTTTATTCTTTGTTTTCTCCATGACTTTTTCCACTTTTCAAATTTTGAATGAGAATAACTCCAAAACGCTTGGGCTAAGGTATAGCACATGCTACATGAAAAATGTTTAGGATTTTCCGAAGAATCCGTACATGCAATAATATACAGTGGGTTCTATTTAAGAAAAATTTTGTGTCACTCTTATTTGCAACACCCTGTATATCTACATTTTATGTCAGAATATGCGCGTTCGAAAAACAAAATCGAAGGGTCCGAGCGATTTTTTTTAAAAAATGTAGTTTGCGAGATAATGAATTTATTCCTTACTTTACGTCCTCACTGTATGTGTCACATATCGGTGTGATCAAGGGTTAAAATAATCCCATTTTTTTCAATTAGTTGTTTCTTTTAAATTTCTTAAAAATTATGAAAATAAGTATTTTACGTAGAAAAGGTTTAGATCGTCTTGATAAGATGTACAGTTTTTAGTAAAATCGTTTGAAAAAAAAATACGCTCATAAAAGAGTTAATTAATAAAATTATGTAAAAAACGAGGTTTTTAATTTTATGTTCATATAAAATATTAAGTTAACTCTGGTTATTTTATGAAACTAAATAAATAATAACTGAAAACGAAATAACTATGAGAATTTATTTACAGATTGATAATGGGACAAAAATACCGTTATTTAACAAAATGGATTGTGATAATATAGTATACAGAAATGTCAAAGGAGATAAATATCAATTTTAATCCATGCCCTTTTATTCACAAACTTCATAATTTTTCAAAACGATTTGCCTCAAAAACTGTAAGTCCTATCAAGATGAACTAAGAGTACCTTTTTGCGTAAAATAATTTGAACTGTTTAAGAAAAACCCCGGTATGTGACGCCTATGATTCAAATTTTAAAATTCTTAATCTGATTTAGCCTCAAAAGTTTATGGACTATACCTAATTTGAAAATTTCATTATGAATGGTTACGAAAATACTTCGTAAAAACGTCTTCAGTTTTTCCCATTCGAATGACCGTAACGCCTCCTAGCAGGCATTTCCGCACTGATGTCAATATGACGAAAATAAATTTTTATCCGGAAAATATGATGGTAAAGTGTTGCCCCTTTATTTCGGAATATCCTGTGTAGATAACCTCTACACGTGATGATGATGATCAACAATAGTTGCAGGGGGAGAAAGAAAGGCTCCTCCCGGTTTACCACAATTTTCTACAGATAGACTTATTAGAAGAATAAAAAGTTTAGTGTGGCAGTGTACACTTCTCAAAATTAGAGAAAAAAATACTTTTCATATTTGAGTGCAAATATTTTATTTCATTTTAAATAGCAGACCGCTTTCAACCTTTCCATTTTCAATGTATCTTTGCCAGAAACGCAGGAATCCTCCGTTAGTTAAAAAAAAAGGCACTACATATCCATGTAACCTTAAAACACATGATATATTAAGCTTAATGGCCAAAAAATTCTCGTAGTCCCCCTCGGTACAAGTATATAAAAGTATGTCGATTGTTAAGCAAATATAAAACACAAGGAAATAATAATATTTCTTACTGATTATATATAACTTTGCACCGTTACTTCTATAAACTCGATTTCTCTCGAAACGGGATACTTAATTTGAAAAAATAATAAGCGACCGAAAATACGGTGTATGCGTTTTTGTGGAAATCCCGATAATAGTTATTTATAAGAATAAAATAGTATATTACGTACCGAGGTAGAAAATGTTTCATTCCCGTCGAGAGAGTCGTCCCGAGACAGTAATGAAACTTTTCACCGAGGTTTATATACTATTTTATTTACAACCACATCTATCATCCACTTCTTATTATTTTGAATTAAAATTATTAATAAAAGATAAATGTAAATTTGACTTTTTCATTGAAAAATTAGACAGAAATTTCAAATAACGGCAGGTAGTAAAATAACGTAGGTAATAATACACATCAAGATGGCAAATATCATTTTTTGAATATGGTTTCCATGTCACTAAACAATATATGATTTTAACAACAGAAAAATCAGATGAGGAATTTGATTTTGCTGCTACTCCACCAGAAATTCGAGAAGCAGCAAAAATAGTAGGAAACTATTTTCTGCCAACTAAAAGCCGCCCGAGATATGACAATGCATATAATTGTTTCAAGGAATGGTGTATGGGAAACAAAGTTCAAAATCCTAATTCTGAGTCGGCGCTACTAGCTTATTTCAGTGAAAATGCCAAGACAAAGAAGCTATCAACGATTTGGTCACAATATTCAATACTGAGGACCACTCTATCAATTAGGGAAAAAGTAGACATATCTAAACACGCAAAGCTATTAACATTTTTAAAAAAGTGTGTCCATATATTATTTTGAGATATCGATCTTTTTTTTAAATTACAATAATGCCACCGGGTGGAAAGTAAAAGTAAAAAAACTCCAACTTTCCACCTTTCAAAGATAGATGAAATGCCATTATTACATGCATGGTTGTAAATAAAATAAATTAATTTATAAACAGGGAACGATAATTTTTAAAATAAACTGTAACAAACTTTTGAATAGTAACTTTTGACTTGATACTGAAAGTATGCGATTGAATTATTGAGTCATATACAGTGTGTACATAAAGTAAGGAACAAATTCATTATCTAGGAATCTAAAAATATTTCGGAAAAATCCTCGGACACGTGTATAATAATTTTTAATGGTGCATTTTTTTCCCATACAAACTTAATATACAAGGTGGCTCATGTAGTAGATATGACATTATCGACAATTTTTTTAAATGGGAACCCCTATATTTTAGTTCAGATCTGTAATCTCCAAGAACAGCTGATTTCAAAAACATAACACACTTAGGGCCTAAAATTCATAGTTTCGTTACTACAGGGTAAAACAAATAATTTTATTTAAGATATTTTTAATTTAAAAAAATGTAAAAAAATTAAATAAGCTATTTAATTAAGTGTTGAAATTGTCCTCCTTCTGCTGCCTGGCAGTACTCCAAGCGATCAATAAATTCTTGTTGGACTTTTCTTATGGTTTCTTCTGAAATGTTCCTGCATTCTGTTGTTATTCGATTTTTTAAATCTTCAATATTGGCAGGTCTGACTTTATAAACAACATTTTTCAGGTGACCCCACAAGAAAAAGTCCAGTGGTGTAAGGTCTGGAGACCTAGGCGGCCATTCAACAGGCCCACGTCTTCCAATCCACTTGTTCGGAAAAACTTGGTTTATGTAATGGCGCACTACTGCTGCATAATGTGGAGGTGCGCCGTCTTGTTGGTACCACAAATTTTCATCTAGAATTCCTGGATTATTTCTACTAGGGTATAAGTTAACTAGCGTAGGGATAAGAAAGTTCTGAAGAAAATGAAGATAATTTAGCCCGTTTACATTGTTGTCAAAAAAATATGGCCCAATAATTTTGTTTTTCACAATACCAGCCCAAACATTAATTTTTTGAGGATATTGAGTATGGTGCTCACGCATCCACCTGGGATTTTCTTTTGCCCAGTATCTACAGTTTTGCCGGTTTACTTCTCCATTTAATTTAAAGGTAGATTCATCCGAAAATAGGATATTTTCAACAAACAAAGGATCTAAGTTACATATTTCCATTAATATTTGACAAAACTCCATCCTACGATCTGGATCATCTTCATTCAACTCATGAACCAATCGGATTTTAAACGGGTGCCATTTTTCTACCGTCAATAGGTTATGAACGGTCATAGCAGCCGCCCCATGATCAATGCTAATCTGGCGGACGCTGTTGTGGGGATCTTCTTCCATAGCCAATAAAATATCTAATTTCTTATCATCCGGAATAGTTGGACGGCCTTTTCTGGGAATATCTTCCACTGAACCCGTTTCCCGAAATTTTATTTCAAGTTTACTCACAGTTGATCTAGTAATTGGTCTTGCTGGATACTTAGTGTTAAGCAAAATGAAAACTTCTTGTTTAGTACGGATACTATCACCATATCCAATCATCATACGAATTTCTATTCTTTGTGTTAAAGATAAACGCATAGTAACTCAATATGTTTTAAAATAAAATTTATTATTTCTAATAAACTTACTAGAAAAATACAATGTAATGACAATGACATTATCTAAATGCCATAGTTACATAACAGCACATAAGCCTACTTGAGAAAAAACATAAGTAACAGCGTCCATTAATTACGTAAGGCTTTCAGGTAAAATTGGGTGATGGCGGAAGGGATTGAGCCAAATGTCACGAAATCTTTTATTGGGAGA
This sequence comes from Barypeithes pellucidus, assembly GCA_963991005.1. NCBI lineage: Eukaryota > Metazoa > Arthropoda > Insecta > Coleoptera > Curculionidae > Barypeithes > Barypeithes pellucidus. Next base: position 35,416,225 of record OZ022563.1, on the reverse strand, counting down.
AGGGGGGTTGAAAAATCGCTAAAAACGCCTCACGTAATAATTAATTGATGCCTCCCAAGCCAAAAAAAATATCTTAAATAAAATTATTTGTTTTACCCTGTAGTAACGAAACTATGAATTTTAGGCCCTAAGTGTGTTATGTTTTTGAAATCAGCTGTTCTTGGAGATTACAGATCTGAACTAAAATATAGGGGTTCCCATTTAAAAAAATCGTCGATAATGTCATATCTACTACATGAGCCACCTTGTATATTAAGTTTGTATGGGAAAAAATGCGCCATTAAAAATTATTAGACACGTGTCCGAGGATTTTTCCGAAATATTTTTAGATTCCTAGATAATGAATTTGTTCCTTACTTTATGTACACATTGTATAAGGTGTTTTAAAAACAAAGCATCCTTGTCTTGACAAACTTATATCACTGCAGCCATCTGGCTTATTGCACATCCATCTCTTGTTAGAGAACATTTTTTGTTCCTCCTCTAGGAGGTTCAATTTGTCATTAAGGAGGCTGCTGACGATAGCAGATTTGTCTCATCTTTCAGTTTGGTCTTTCCAACATCGGCTGCCGATCTTCGCAGGCGGCAAGAGGCATATAGCCTGGACAAAGACCTGAAAGAAATTTAGTATTGTTGTCTTTGTGTACTTTACCGAACCAGAAAGGTTTTTACACTTTACAAAGACCAGATTCGATCAGCACTAAAATATTGCTGTCATGTCTGGAGCTCTACAACTCTTCGTCTACTGGAACCCATAGAAAGGAGAGCCAGTCGTTTGATTGGAGACCATGAGCTCATCAAGCCGATTCATCGAAGACAGGTTGATGATTTGACTCTCTTTTACAGATATTTCCATCCCAAATGTTCGGCTAACATTGCCAGCTTTATTCCACCTAGAGCACTGCCGCCCATCGGTACTATATACTTTGTTCGGGTTTGTTCATGCATATTCAGCTTAGTAGTCCACGAACTTCACTGTTTAAAAATTAGTTTATTTGGTCTGAGGTCGTGATTTCCAACGACTATAACCTCCGATTCAAAACCTACGAACATCGTTTTATTCACGAAAGCCGTCTCCCAGGGTGTCTGATATTTCGTTTAGTGTTTGATCATTAAAAAAAAATAAGGAAATAATCGACCGTTTCCATCCTTATCAGCGACCTTGCATAATATTATGTGGTTGGGGGTTGTGTCTGTTTATGGGGTGTAAGTTGTATTTTTAAGCTGTACATTTAAGTTATATTTTGTTAAGCCAATTTTTTATTTTACCATGTACTAAATATGACATAGCATTTGATATTTATGCAGGGTTAAAATATGCGCATACAGGTATCCTATACCTAGGTGCTTTCTAAGCTCAGACTAGAGACAAATTAGGTATAAGTATTGTAGTAATTAAGTTCAAATTGTATTATAAATTTTATACATGTTTTGTTTGAATACATTGAAATTGAATTGAAATTGTAAGCTGCTTGTACATCGTAAAATTACTTTTACCCATCGAATGTAAGAAATGAAGTTAAATGCCGACCAAACCTTAAAACTGGACAGGCTAGAAAACCATAACAGCATAAGTTGTTATACTATTCATCAATATGTTAATTAATTTACGCTTTAATGTAATCGTTTAGTTCCTAACGGTAGTGAACTATTAAATATGATATAGACAATGAATAAACATTATAAATGGTAAAAGGATGTTGAATAGATACAAATCATAAACGCTGAACGGAACGAAAGATAACATAACAAACAAGGTTAACTAAAACCAGAAATTAAAAGTTATCGGTCACTATTAGATTGTAGTTTAATTTTTTATATTATAACAATTATCACAGAACCCCCTACTCAATCAAAATCATTTCGACATATTTTAGGTTATACTTATTAATCATAAGTCCCGGATGTTTTGAAACAATATTTTTTTTAAATCATTAAAACTGATAATGTAGGAAACTTGTGATTTCAGTGAGGTATTAATATCGTAAGTCAGAATAAGTTGTCATATTATTTTAAACTTTCTGGACCTTCTTGAAGAGACTAAAAAATTAGCTTATTATATTAAAAGTAAGTATTGACACTCATTTAAACTATAAAAATAATTTAAAAATATATATAAATAAAATATAAAATGTATTAATCATAATTAAGTAAAACTATTGATAATTTACATAAATATGACATTAAAATAATTTTAGAATGAATTGTAGAAGATTCGTAGTAAATAATACCATTAAAAGTAAACAGATAGCGACTGACTGAGTCAACCACAAAGTGTCTTCCTGTCCTTATGAGACATATTTTGGCAAATATTTATTTATAGATGGGCGGTAATTATGTTAACTTCGTTTCGATAACAAATTTAAAACAACACAACATTAAAAAATATGTTTTGTATGTTTAGCTACAATTAAAGAAAATTTCTAACTTTAGCGGCTGTCTATCGTTCTGCCTGTATGGCTGATGGGCAATGGGCATTAGCCCTACGCGAAACCGGATGTATTTTCGGTTAGATATTTTTTGACTTTACAATTATTTCAGCAAAAGAAAAATGTTTGATAAGAGCTTATTTAATATAGTACGTACCTCAAAATTAATTTAAACATATTTTAAGCTGGACATACAGGATTGTACGGGTTTGTTCAATTTTTATAAACAATAGAAGGTCAAATATAATTCAGTAATTGCATTAATCTCTATACAGGGTGTTTCAGTAAGGTCGGCCACCAGCCATATCTCGGTAACTATTGGACATAGAAATCCAGGGAAAAGAATTCTTTCATTAAAGTGAAAATGAGAAAATAATGGAAATTATTTTTAAGTTCCGCATTTCGCCGCAAGGTGGCACAATTGAAAATTAAATATTAAAATTCTGAATTTCTCCGAATATTATTATTATTATTAAGGTAACATCTTTATAGAGTATGGACAATTCTGTATCATTTTGGTATAAGGCTCATTGGCGTATTGACCTTTATAAGAGCGGGGGAAGCTATTGAACATGATAGTTCCTAATAAAGTTGCTAAAGAGGGCGTAAAAACGAGAGAACTGCAGTTCAATATCTTTTGTGCCAGAATTATTGTCAGAAGAACAATTTTTAACACGTTAATTATTATTATTTTAAATAGAATGCCCTGTATATTTTGGCATTTTTCGATTATATGTAAAAATCCAAGGAACTTTTGTTTACAATTTCATATAACCATCTCCAACCGTTTCAGAGATAAAATTTATTTTAAGAATTTTTTATAAAAAAAAACATGCAGGTAATTTCACCTTACTTTGTAACTAATACAGGTAAAGATTTAAAACATTGAGAAAATTTGGAAAAAGTATGGGTTTTTTCATAAAGAACTAGGTACATCTTTTCTATACTGGGTATTTTAAAAATACATTTCTGGTATTATGTAATAAATACTCATCAGTTAAATGCATATAACTTAAAAAATATATCGTGTAAAAAATGTCTAGAATGTTTATGAACTAAAAAGACTCATACCTTTTCTAAATATTCTGAAATATTTAAAATTTTAACTACATTAATTACAAAGTAATGTCAAATTAACTTTGACATGTTTTTTTTTAAATCCTATATTACTTTTATCTCAGAACGGTTGATGGATATAGGAAATTGTCAACAAAAGTGCCTTAAATTTTTACATAGGATCGAAAAATGCCAAAATATACAGGGCATTCTATTTAAAAGAACAATTAAAGTGTAAGAAATGATTCTTCTGGTAATAACCTTGAAAGAAATGAAGATATAAAACTATGGTTTTGCCGTTTTTCTTTGCAAATTTATCTATTTTCCGATTATGATATCATAATGATATGATATGAATGAAGTTCTTGGGATAAAACCAAAAACACCGTTATTATCGAAAATTGCGCCCTCTAGCAACTTTATTAGGAACTATCGTATACCACTGGATACGACAATTAAAAGTATTTTCTCTACCAAACAAACTAAGGTTAACTAAAATTTAATAAGTCGTTCTGAAGTTACAGCGATTAAATGGTTGCACTTTCAGAAGCTTTCCCCACACTTAACAAGGTCGGTACGCAACGAGCCTTAGACCACAATGATACAGAATTCTTCAAACTTTCTAATGATGTTAGCAAAGGTATACCTCAATGTAGAAATATTCGGAGAAATTTTGAATTTTAATATTTACTTTTAAATTGCGTGCCCTTGAGGCGAAATGCGGAACTGACCACTAAGGGTATTTTAATCCTAGATCAATTTCACATTTTTCTGGCCACTCTGTACAATATTTCGGATATTCGACTATGGCTAAGAAGGTTTTCAAACAAGCAAAACTTTTTAGCAAGAGTAACTTTTTTGATAAAATTAAGGATAAAAAAGTATTCCACTTTCTACCATGCACGCTGCATATTGTAAGAAAATAATATCTTCATTATCCGAATTAAACAACAGGTTTACACTAATTTCCTATTACAATAATTTTCTATTAAATATCTGCAATATTTTCGACGTTTGCTGCATCCCCTATCCATAAGTTTTCTTGTTGGGGCGACCATTTTAATTTTGTACCATGACAAGAAGCAATAACCCATTAATAGCCGCACGTTCCTGCACTTCATCACGGATGTTTAGGCCCTGTACGAAGGTATGAACATAAAATCTGCAAATTTTACAAATCCATTGTTATTGTTCCGTTAATAGGTAAGTTCATTATTTCTTGATCTCAACCTTCACATGCGAGTTACCAAGAATGTCAAGAACTTAAAATATGGCATGGCAGCGTAGGTGAGACAAATGTACCTCTTAATTAAAGAATTAATTATATACTAGAGTGTAATAGCCGGCGAAATTAATTTTTAAATAATTTATAGGTACTCAAGTCGTGCTTAGTACATCCGAAAACATTTATTCGTTGTGTTTAATGAACATGTATTTAAATATTACTTATGCTTTATGGTATTTATTGAGCGGTAATAACAGCTATTACTTAATAGGGTAAGATTTGCAAATTCTAATTTAATCGTCGTTTCCGCAAGTAACCTGGTCAACAAAAAGATCGGCAAACGTTTTGTGTACCCTCATTTTCAAAACTCACTAGCTCAACCGATTTGTATAAAATTCTCCAATTTTTAAACATGGTTTTGTGCGAATTCACTCCCGGGTTTGCAATATTATACAGGGCGAAAAAGAAAGTGATGTAAACTCGATAACTTCTGCCGCAACGCATGCATTAAACAAAAAACAGCCAAACTTGTTTCAGATATTTTCCTAAGCCAACTAGTCAAACTTATTGTTTTATTAAATCCCCATCCCTTCGCCCTGTATAATATTGAAAAGCCGTTCTTGGTTAAAAGCGTTCCCCGCCGCTGAGTTCGCATCAAACTAAGTTTAAAAATCCGAAAAAAAATTTCAAATCGGTTGGGTCTTTAAAGCTATACAGCGTATGATGGCAAATGGGATTCCTTCATTTTATCGAAAAAAGTCACTATTGATAAAAATATTGCTTGATTGAAAACCTGCAATGATCGAATATCCGAAATATTGCACAGAGTGGCCACAAAATGTGAAATTGATTTAAGAATAAACTACGTTTCCGTTCTGAAGCTCTTTCTAGAATTATATTCTCTCTCTAAACATGGTGACGAGAAACAGCCACCAATGAGATATAATTAGGTCATTTTATAAAACGAAATAAAATGTTATTTTAAGACAAAACATAAAAACAATAATTTAGATTACATAATAAATTAAATACATACGTAAGTTAACGTAAAAAAAGTCCTAACGGTATAAAACAACGGTCGAATTTCTGCTGAGCAACGACTATTTTCGTTCACTTCATCGTTCTAGTTTTCGTTTAAATTTGTTCCATTGTTCTTCCTATTTCTGCCCTCGGCAACTCATTGCAGGCTTGCTATGTTGTAGAATTTCAGCACCACATACAGTACCAGTGAATATGGAGTACCACAGGATTCAGTTCTTGGTCTGTTGATGTACTCACTCTACGTATTAAATTTAAAATATGCAGGACTTAATGCAAGCTATTTTACATTTGCCGACGACACAGTGTTGGTATACACCGGAGAAAATGAAGAAGAGCTTAGTGACGTTGTCAACGCTGATCTCGAGCGCTATGAGGAATGTCTGCTGTCAAATAAACTAAAAATCAACTGTGACGAGACTAAATATATGTTGTTTAAACCAAATAATAAAAAAATGAATGACATTGAATTAAAAATTAATAATTAACGAATTGAACAGGTATCAAAAATAAAATATTTGGGTCTAATTATAGATAATAATTTGAACTGGTGTGAACATGTAAATAATATTGTGAGTAAAGTTTTACCAATTATAACACTACTATATAAATGTAGGGACTATCTTACAGAAAAATCGAAGCAAAATGTATACAACACCTTCTTTGTGTCGCGCTTGAGGTATTTCCTGTCGGTATGGGGGCACATGTGGAAAAACTACCTTCAAAATAGCAAAAACATTACAAAACAAATTTCTAAAGGTTTTATTTAACTACAACAGACTTGCCAGTACAGACGACGTGTATCGACGGCCGGGGTGTGACAGACTGAATGAGCTGCTAAGACTTGAACAGTGTAAATTAATTCATAAAGCGGTGAATAAAAAACAAAAGTTTAATACTAATTTGGTTTATTCGAGTATCATTCATAATCATGACACTAGAGGACGATACAACATATATAATCTGTTACAAGAACAAATATAGGCCTTAATAACCCATTGTATGTGATTCAAAAATTTACAATAACCTTCCAAAGACAATCAAAGATATAAAATCAATTAACTTATTTTTTAAAAAGTCAAAGGGACTAATCAAAGTTTAATTGCCAGATCATAATCAACGTAGACATTTTTTGTAATCGAATTTAATGAACTGCTAAAAGAATCCATTACCTAGATTTAATAAGTGCAAAATGTTATTCTCGAGGCCAGTGTTTCAAACACTGATTAGAGATTATTAAATGTATATTTATGTAGTTATATACATTGAAATAAATTTGTTTAAAAAAAAAAGCATAAATAATAGTCCAGGGGCGTCAAATCAGGTGCTCTCACAGGCCAATTTGTAAACTCTATCTCTATGTGTACCACGTCATATCCGTGTATTTGGGAAATTATTATTCAGTAAATAGAAAAAAAATTAACGAATAAAATAATTAATAATAATTAAATGACCTACTTATGTTTCATAGGTGCATATTTCTCGTCAGCATGTTTAGAGCGAGAACATAATTCTAGACAGAGCGTTAAAACGGTATTTTCATATATTTTTGGAAATAAGGGTATTTTATTCTTAGATCAATTTCACATTTTTTTGCCACTGTACAATATTTCGGATATTCAACTATGGCATAGGAGGTTTTCAATGTAACAAAAAATTTTTAGCATCAGTGACTTTTTCGATAAATTACAGAATAAAAAAGTTTCCCATTTGTTACGTTTTCACCCACACACGCTGTATATAAGAAAATAATATCTTCCCTCATTATCCCAGTAAAGCAACAAATTTACACTAATTTTCTATTACCTATTAGGGTAAAAATAAACTTCGTTTGACGATCTTTGTGATGTCCAGTTGAGAATTCGTGCCATATGATGTCAAAAAGATAATAAATTTCCTTCGATGCGGCAAAAATTTAAAACCGACAAAATGTATTATTTTTAATGAGATATAAAATTGTATTAGCTTAAAACAAGGAAATATCACTACATATTAATAAACTCAAGGAATAGGAGATTATCATCTTTAAAATAGTCCGTCTTCCTGAGCAATGCATTGTTCCAAATTCCTGATGCATTACTGCTCGAAAGATGTACCTTGGAATAGAATATAAAATCACTTCATTTCTTATGCTGGTTTTCAGTTCCTGAAAATTTCATAGTTTATTTACATTTATGTATTATCTTTTAATAAACCCCAAAGAAAAAAAACGGGGATGAGTGGTGTGGAACCTTGCAGGCCAAGGAAAACTGTAATTTATTGAAATTCGTCTATTTTGAGAAGCCATATTGATTATCGCAGTATGACTTGTTGCTCCATCTTGCTGAAACCAACAAGCTCTCAGATCGTTTTGGATTGAAGGTAAAGAGAGCGATTGAAGCATTTCTGCATAGCGCAAAGCTTTAACGGTTACTGCCGCGCCATTTTCTTTAAATAAAGACACGATGTTCCACTGACTAATATGAAAATATGTAAGACGTAATTTCAGAAGCCTACTCTAACATACAAAAATATTGCAGTGGTGAAATTTTAATAGTTTTCCTAATAGAAAAAAACCAGCATTACTGGTCAAGGGAAAACCTTTTATGCAACAGATCCACAAGTTCATTTCAGTTTCAACGTTTGGTGCGATTTAATTGGCTCAATAATTGTTGAGCCTTTTTATGAGGGCACCCTAATAAACCGTACATTGAAATTATAGCCAAAATTTTGAATACTCTGTTAGGGGAACTGGATCTTATGAGAAGACAGAATCTGCAATTTCAGCAGTATGCCGCAACGACCCACAACTACCATAGGTATTTATCAACGTCCAAGTGCTATTTTTAATGACCAATGGATAGGAAAAATTTCCCTATTCAGTGACCTCCCCGATCACGAGACCTAATCCCGCTTGATTTATTTTTGTGGGATTATCTAAAGAACCAAATTCACAAGCAACGATAATATTAACGCCTTCGGCAACAGTTAGGGAAACGATAAACCATTGGCTCAGTTAGCGTAATTTTTGTTTACTAACCAGATAACTTTAATTATAAGTAACTCATTTCTGTCAATGTCAGTAATATTATAGTCGAAATTGTCTATATTGCTAATTATTGTTTAAATCTTCCTAGAACACATAAAATAGATATTTTAATATATCAATAATCAGATATGTTTTTAAATTTACTCTAAACTATCACATTAAATATTCTGTTAAAAGTTTATTTTTTGCTAGTTGACAACACCTGAACAGGCTGTTCTGGAGACATCCTCTATAAGTTTACTAGCCGTCGAATTAGTCATACGTTTCTGCTTCGTTAGTTTAATTGGAAAGAGTACGGTTGTTCAGATTTATAATAACTAGCTTAAAATAGTAAAACCGTCAAATTTGTATTATTATTTTCCCTAGTTATTATTAAATTTATCGTTATCGTCATTTCGTTCATTGTTTTATTATCAAAATTACCAGTGGTATCTATTGTTTACGGTTCGAAAATTTTTTGGTTCTTTCTCATTACTCGCTTGGTAAAGCATATAAAACGTGCCAGAAAACACAGGAGATAGTATTAAGGAAAAGTTTTTATTGTGACTTTTTAGCATCGCATATAGGAAGTAATATTAACAATGCCAAAACTTTTTATAAATAATTATATAAAATATTGCTTGTTTTCTTTTCATTCCTCTTTTTCCTTTCTTTCGTTTCCTTATCGATATTTTTGATTGATTAATAGAGATGGGCGTAGCAGTGCCGGTATACCGGTGACAGCGACCACACAGTAACTGACTTAAGTCGCTGTTTAGATTAGCGATCCGATGTCTATTAAGGTTTAAGAAAAAGAACTGGGCGTTTGTTGTTAAATAAAAGAAATAAAGGTCTCGTCGCTGTTTCCAAGTTGTATTACTTATTACGTTGGTATTCATATTAAATTTTAATCCTAATTCATTTTCATTGCTCGATTCGTCATTTTCGATATTTTGGCAAGAAGAAATTAAAACGGTGGGATGATTTCATTTAATATGTTTTCGCATATTAGAGTTTGTAGTTTTATAGGAAATTTGTTTCTTGCACATATTTCAGTTAGCAAATTGGTCACGGTCTTGAGTAAAAAAGTTCCAAATATCACTGCTTTCAACTCACCCTGTATACTAGAAAATTTTTAATGATCTGTATATCCCACTCTAGGCTATTCGTCGGGTAAATTTTGATTAACCTAACTGAACCACAATATATTCGATGGTAGCCTAGCCTAGTAGCTCGTTTTTCACCTTACCTGTAAAGTAGTTTTCCGATTGTATTGGGTAAGTAATAATGAAAATCAGAATATATTAAAAGAAAAACTCATTCAAACTTGACATGTATTAAAACGCATTATCTAGTACTCAGCATAATTAGTAACGCTTTTTAAAAATGTTGTGCGCCAATAAGACAGTTTTATTACTTGCAACGAAAATGAAAATTTTATTCAGCATAACCATCATTAATGATGCAAACTGAAACAATTTGATTGGTTGTAAAAGTATATTAACAGATGATGGTAATAATGGGCTTTAATGTTTTAGGCATTAGGATTGACAATTTGTACCAAAAGATTGAGACCGAAATATATGAATATAACCTACAAAAGGGATTTTTTTGAATATTTTCGGCATATCAAGAAGAAAATATACAAATATTACTATACAGGGTATTGGAATAATACATCATGATACTTCCTACCCTCTAAAATCGAAATGGATTAAATAGTAGTAGAGAAAACAATATGCTAGTAGTAGCAGAAAAAACTATATACATACATATCTCAAAAATGCGTTTCCTCCCTTAGATATTGATAATAATAACTATCCGCGGGAGAACAGGCACTATTTTTCACCCTTGGTAAAAAAAGAGCTATTATATTGTCGCACAAGCGGGTCACCTTGTTTATAAGTTATTTTGGCAGGAAAGAAAAAATATATGCACTGACAGCATCATAGTAAAAAATACGTAAGTAGGTATATTAATTATCGCTTTGCCATACAGGAACTATTTTATCAATCAAATCAATAAAAATGTCTGCAGCAATTTCATATACGGTAATATTCGTGGGTGCAAATATTTGTTGTTGTATGTAAATTATTCCATCACACTTTGCTGTGTAGGTCTCAAGAAATAGCTTCAAGTACCTATTTCTTTAATAACGTAAAAGTAAATAATTGAAATTAAGTAATCAATATACGGTATACAGGTAATTGGACTAATTAACCTATAAACGTAATTAATTTTTGCTCATAAATATTCTAGTATTCCATATTTATAATAATATGACAATTGCGGTATATAAGAAAGCTTTTGCATTTCAAGTGACATAATTCTTATTCATTAATGCCGTTTTTTGTTGATTTTCCAATAATTATTTTTACGCTTGCATTTTGTTTTAACTCGTCAGATGACGTTTCGACTGTATCCTCTGGAATTGCTATTTCTTCAGAATGCTGAACAGGTATTCTTGCTGAGTCCAGGTTAGGATAGTTCCACTTATGCCGATTGTTACGATTTATGCCCTCTATTTTCACAACACAAAAATAACAATAGTCAAAGTGGCTTTTTTGTATTCCTCCATACCATCGGAACACCAAACATTAAGCACATTCTTTATCCTTTTGTCCATTGTCGCAGGTTTTCGACACAGGTTTTGCATACAACATGCGGAGCCCAGGGTTTATCTTGGTCTCCTCAGTGAACATCAGAATAGGCCAAATAAAATGTATTCGCCACATATGTAGCAAAAAACATTCGGATGGTGTACGCAACTACGCTTACTTGTAGAAGCCATGTTTAAATACGATTTTTCAAAAAACGCACTGTTGGCATGAAACTCAAGTTTGAACTAAATTTTGCAAATCCAGTAAGCAATATTCCGCATATGGGGATTATATAGGTACTAATACCCTAGGACACAAGCCAAGTTAACGAATTAATTTATGAGGCTTACGGTATACAATTTCATTATCTTTTATTGCCTTCTAATGTATATTTTGTTCTAATTGCAAATACGAAAATAAGAAATCTGCAGGTGCAAAAAAATTCAAGGAAAAATTATTTTTAATCTATAATAATATAAGATTAGGTACTTCCAGTGATTTATGAATAAATAGGTACAATTAAAAAGGCATTAGTTTTGGAATAAGTTAACTTTTTGATAAAATTTATGACCATTATAATTGTCAAATATATTAATATTACAATTTATTATGAGTAGGTTCTATCTCAAGAACTAGAGCCGATACGAAGGAAAGCTAGTGTTTTTGGAATCACCGCATTCAAAATAAGTAAAATCAATTGTTTTTCTTCGGAACCAAGACAAACATTTTTTTTGGTGGCTATGTTATTTTTCGATAAATCGATATGTGCCATTTTTTTTTTTGATTAATCGATTATTTTTTAAAATACGAAAAATCAAGTATGACTTGGAAATTTACCAAAGACTTTTTTTCCATTAGTAAAATGAATTTTCTCTAGGAGATACGACAAAATGTTACTAGCAGAAGATGTTCAGGAAGAAAAACTGAGTAATTATGTTCGTTCCACTCTCCCCATTGAAGATATTTAAAATTTTTCTGCAAGAAAAGTTATCCAAAATAATAAAATAAACACAATCGGTGCTTATTTTCAAGCGTCTATTTTACATTTAGATAATTTAATTTTTTTTAATATCTTCAATAGGGAGGTGGAATCAATATAATTTTATTGAAAAAATCAAAGTGGGTATTACGTCCTGAAAACTCTCATATTTATTAAAAATTGCATTTTAAAGTTCACGTGTCTCTCTGAAAATGAAATTAACTAAAATAAAGTTTTTTTATGTTAAAAAAATATAAATTCAGAATTGTGTGACAACTAACTGTATTAATTTAATTAAAATCGATTTCAGCATATTTTATAAATATATCGGCTATTATTTTTAACCTCATTTGGTTTATTGTATTATACATTAGAAACTGCATACAACTGCTCTTATAATAGAACAGGTATGTTATTATTTATTGTCTTCTCAATAATAATTGTGGGAAACATTTCACGCTTTGTAAAACTGATGTATTTTTAATAGTTGTTAAGATTTCCAAATAATTACAGCAATAGCTAAGCTCACAATAAAATAAAATATGTAAAGAAATACTCAAGATTTATAATTGACGTTTCAGAATTTCTTTATACATTCTTCTATATAAATCAATGCGTGTTAGCAAGTTTATTTCTAATCACCAATTTTGACTGACTAAATTGGATGTTATTTTAACAAAATTACTATAATAGATCACTCAACACCAGCAACAATACATCATTAACGACACCAGATAATTTAACCTCTACAAATTTTTGTTTGGGGTTTTAATTATTTTTTAATTTAAATTTAAAAATAAATTTTATAAATAAATCTTCAATTTCAGTCTATAATTCAGAAAATATTACATGGAACAAGAAATTTTATTAGATAGATTTCTTGTATGGCGACGGTGTCATAAATAATTCTAACACCATAATTACAGTTTATCAATAACACCCTGTATTTTATAGTCCAAGAATCGACCATTCTTCCATTCCATAGAATTTTTTTTTTATGATCAAACACATGCACTATAGGAGGGCACTCTGGGAGTGGTGCGTGTGCGTAAAAAGCGATTCACGTTGGCTTTGAATCGTTGGAGGTTATATTCGTTGGGAAAAACGACCTCGGGAAGGTCGTTCCACAAGGATGAACTCTTCCAGATGAAAGAATTCTTAAATAATGAAGTTCGAGGAGTACTAAGCTTAATCACCTATGGATGGGCGGCCGTGGTTCGTCGTGTATTTCTGCTATTCGTCGCTCTGGATGGAATTAAGAGGGCAAGGTCAGTCGAGCACCTTCCATGAAAATATCTGTAAAAGAGAGTCAAATCCCCAACCTGTCTTCGATGTTCTAGGCTGTCGGGGTTCTTCGTCAGCTCGTGGTCTCCGATGAGACGAACAGCCCTCCTTTCGATGGAATCCAGTAGCCGAAGAGTATGTTTGGGTGCAGAGCTCCAGACATGAGAGCAGTACTCTAGTGATGGCCGAATATGGGATTTGTATAGTGTCAAAAGTTGTTGAGGTGTGTACAATTTTCTGGTTCGGAAGAGTACCCCAAGCTTCTGAGAAGCAAGCTTGGCGATTGCCACAACGTGGTTATGCCAAGACATATTTCCTCCCAGATTGACGCCCAGCAAATTAATAGATGAAGCCAGTGGCCATGACTATTTCCGGTTCTGAAATGTTAACCTTTTTAGAGAAAACTGCTGCCTGGGTTTTTTTTAGCGTTAAATTCGACTTGGTTACTGTCACCCCAAGCCAAAATTTCTTCCAGGTCTTTGTTGAGGCGTGATACTTCATGCTGTCTGCGAAGATGTGCGTCGGCAGCCGATGAATGATGAGATAAGTGTGCTATCGTCTGCAAAACTAAATATTGGATTATTATTTTTCACTCGAAGGTCGTTAATGTAGAGTAAGAAGAGAGTGGGAGACAATATGGACTCTTGAGGAACACCGGCATTAATGGTGAAGGTGTCTGAGAGAAATCCGTCAATCGCCACTTGCAGAGAGCGGTCCTTAAGAAAGCTAGATAACCGTGCAGAGAATCGACTGGGCATACCATAGGATCGCAGTTTACTTAGAACCCTCTCATGCCAAACACGATCAAAAGCTTTAGAAATATCCAGTGCAACAGGCCGAGACTCCCCATGATGTTCGATTGCGTTGTTCCAAATATGGGTGACATAGGCTAGAAGATCTCCAGTTGATCTGGACTTCCGAAAACCATATTGATGATCGCTGATAATGTTGAAGCCTTCCAGGTACTTTAGAAGATGTTGGTTAATAGCTTCCTCCATTACTTTTGATATAATTGAAAGAAATGGGACTGGTCGATAGTTGTTAGGCAGGGTTCTCTTACCTTTCTTTGGAATAGGCTGGACTCGCGCCGTCTTCCAGCAAGATGGAAATATTCCTTTGTTATGAATGTTAGCAAACCCTATTTTAGCCAGATTATGCCGGTCCATCAGGGCCGTATGTAGTATATTTTTACCGGTTTATTTAGCATTAATCTACTTTTTTTACTGTTCTATCACCTCCCCTTTAGATATGTTTAAAAAACCCTTTAGGAAGGTCTATATGCGACCCTGCGGTCCATATATGTGGATCAAGGGAAATGCAGTACTTTTTCACTTCAGGTTGAGTCGGGGGCAATGGATCAAAATACAGTGTATTGTGCAAGTGAAAATAATGAAAAATAAAACTCATATATTTATATCCTGATCCGATTTTCAATTATTTTCGAGTTATAGCTTAATTACAAATAAACAAATTTTAATACATTAACATTTTTTAAATCATAGCGTTATTTTATGAATGTTCAAAAATATGACCTTTGACCTTAAGGGTGCCTGTTGCTCTCCTGATTACTTCATGTATTTTTGAATATAGGCTATAGTATTTCTAATACTTCAAATCAGTGCATCTGAGTGTCGACTTTTACTATATGAACATATATACACAAAACAAAACAATGATTGCCAGGGAACGTCCGTTATGGGCCCGTATCTCCGTAGGGGAGGCCATAGGAAGAAAAATTTATAGGAACTTCTATTATTTTTAACTGTTCTATCGGAACCCGGGAGATTGCCCACATATTCGGAGACACCCTGTATATTGAATTAACAGTTTTCTTGGGGGTCGGCTATCAGTTCTCAGGCAGACGAACTATTTATTTGAGATTGACAAATAATAAATTAAAAAATTCGTAAAGTCGTAACCATTTACACGCTTTCGCGTAGATAATTTTTCCAATATCAATAAATTATTCAAGGTAATTACACTTTCCCAAGTTAAAATAAGTGCTTTGGTTTAGATTTCGTGCACATTGTTGTCATATTTCTAAAATTCTGTAGGTAAATACAAGGTGATCAGGAGACAATAACAGAATTACACGTCAGAATGACGAATATACCTGCAGGTCTATTCTTGACTTAGGAGATCGATCATATCGAGAGAAGTGATTATTCCTTCTACAAGGAACGCGGAGGAACATAGAGATAGAAATACGCACTTCTCTCGATATTATCGTTCCCCTAAGTTGTTCCCTAAGGTTGACGAGGGCGGAAAATTGCATTTTGCGTGTGGAAAGTAACACTTATACCCCTAGGATGCTAAACCACGAAGGCTACAAGTTTCCCCCTTCACAATAAAATTGATGTTTTCAAATTGACACAGGGTGTATTACATGAGATTTACGAATGTGACTATCTTGTTCGCCTTGTGGATTACTATCAAGTCTCATTAAAACAATATATAATTTCAAAAATGAGAATTATTCGTCTTGTTGCACAATCTTTTAATTACTACTTACTGCTCTACTAATAAATGTATATTAATTTTTGTCAACCTTCTTTAGGCATAAAAAAAAGTAGTATGTTCGTTTCATATATTCTTTTAAGAGGGCAGTCAGTAGACAATTAAAAAGACAGTATTTCCAAACCAGTATTTTAACAACAAAAAGAATGGGAACTTCCCACAGTTGTGAAGCTCAGCTGTTGAGATTGAGGTTGTTTGATTATTATTTTTAAGAAGCCGCCATTTTGTTTTGGGAACGAACAGGGATAGAATATTCTGGAAACGTAAAGTACTCGACAGGACCTTCAATTGATGTGTCACAAGATCTCCCTTCCTATTCAATTATTTTTTCAAGATAGCGCCCATCCACCATTTTGAAATTCAGCGCAATCAAATATCTCTCTGATTCCTACTACACTATGTCAAGTTGTATTTATTTTTCCAAGACGGTAAACGTAAAAAGGATAATAACAAAATAATAAAAATTTTAAAACGCCGCCATCTTGTTCCCGTTGCCAATAGAGAAGTAATATTCTGGCATAAAGTATTCGATAGTACCTTCAAAATGGTGTATGACAAGACCCCTCTTCCTGTTCAATTTTCTTTACCAAGATGGCGCCCATCCGCCATTTTGACGGTTAGTTTTTAATTTTGTTAAAAAAAATTAGCGGGTCAAACGTTATTAAGCCGTTTCCAGACTATATACGCACACTGTACATTATACATTATTATACATGTTGATGACTAGTATTCGGCCGTGTTAATTCGAAGGGGCGTATCTACTGAAAATTTAATTGTGAAATATATCTATTATTTATCTTCCAAAATTAAATTACCCCCATATTTGTAGTTACAAACGTATTAATAGTTTTGATAGCATATACTGCTTTCGAATTTAATAGACATTTAGAGGAGCTCATTCATGGCGCGTTGCTTGAATGGTATAAGTAAATTTTGACGACATTTGCAGATACGCCCCTTTGAATTAACAAGGCAGTATTCAGTTGCCGTTCTAACATGTTCGGCTCATTGTAACTACAAAGCAAGCATGAAACGCAATTACATGATTTTCAATAATTCAGTGGCGTAGGAACACGAGGGCGGTAGCCTCCCCCTCTTCCCCTCCCGCCCCCTTCATTACTTAAATACCTAACAGAAAGGTCATACTACCAAAAGAAACAAATCACAAAGCGTGTAAATCCCGGTTAAATACTTAAAATGACAAAATGCATATTTAAAAATTAGACGCACTCTCTGATTCCAGACCCTGTAGATTCTGTAGAAAGAAAAAATTTACAGCGCTATAAGCTTGCAGCGATGCATGTATGAATGTGACAAGTAGCTGAATACCTATTACATTTATATTCATTGCTGACCTCCATGAAGGTGAAAAGTTGTGACAAATATGATTATACAGTAATTTTAGAAAGTATGGTATGCACTATCAATAATCTCAATCAAATTCATAGTTTAGTTTTAATGCGAAAACATGTCATACCGAGGTTTTCAGGAAAAATATCTAAAATCGCAACTATCTAAAGCAATTTGGCAACGGTTCGGGTGATCAAAGGCAGAAGAATAAGAAAAAACGTCTCCTACCCCATCGATACAGCCGGCCAGCGCGCTAGCACGTCTTGTCTTGGAATGGCGATGTTGCCTCATTGTTCAATAACAATGACTTATGCTGTTTCGCGGCGAAATCTCAAATCAGACCACGCGGTCCGATGAATACTCTTAAGAGTGACAAAAGCTTTTATGTTTAAATTGTGTAATACCGAAAATAAAATAATTTAATACTGATTATAAACGATTCACCGTGTATGTAAAACCAAACAGTTTAACGAATAAAATAGAACAATAAAGTACAGGTGCTGCATGATATATTATTACATACTTCAGACCGTTAGAAAATAAGCAATTACCCATATGTCCCCGTCTCACTTTTCATTTTTATAATGATGGAAAATAACTAAATTAAAATTTATTAATATATGCACAGCTTAGTAGAGTTATTTTAATACCGTTTTCTATATTTTTATATACAAAGTCCATTATGTTCGGATTGTAAAATTTTATATCTAAATTTCACTGGGCTCTGATAATGGAAATGAAGACACAGGAACTACTTTCGTTGATTATAGATTCTTAGAAGAACCAGTAAATCTCGGGCACAGTGAAATTATGTAACATTTAAAAACTGTTCTGTCCTACTGGTAGCTTTATATCAGTGCCAATGTTAGGAAGTAAAAACTACTTATATCAACAAGGTCAATGTCACAAGTAAAATGTGAAACCTGTTGTAGAAGTTAACTGACTTAATTTGAAAAATGTATTATGCATCTGTTGTTTGATGTTGTTAAATAATAAATCACGCTAAGTGGTGACACCAATAATTTATCATCTACGAAATATACAGGGTGTTCATAAGGATAATTGGAGATGTGATTCTACATGTTAAAATAAACCTATTAAGTTATACAGTGTAACAATTAAAGTTAGAACCATATGGGGAAAAAATGTATTGTTCGATTTAGGTAAAATTTGACTTCGCCATAAGTTTTAGCTTTAATAAAGACCAAAAATTACATAATTAAATGGTACCATGCGGCTTTTGTTAACTGTCAAATTTGACATTTTCTCCACAAGATGTCGACAAATGGCATTTTTTTTAAAATCATTTATTTAGAAAACAATTCAATACACTGTTACAATAAATTGTTTAATTCCCTAAACAGTACATGGAGCACTGGTCTCGTGAATATCTACCACATAATAGCAACAGCTTAAACAATACTGTCTTATAATAAGTAAATATCAATCAATGATCACAAGATCCACAAAAAAAAAATAAGAAAAAGTACTCAACAAACTCCCGAAGAAGAAACAAAACAATTCTCTCACATCTCAAGATGCGATTTTAATGCCCTGACATAAATATGATTGGTTTTAATATTTTTTACGTGAGCCGGTAGCTGATTGAATACATCGGATGCTTTCGCAATAGGATTACATAGACCTATATTAGTTCTTACATTATCAAGATATATATTATCACAGAACCTTGTATTATGTACATGAATATTATTATTGAATACAATTTTAACATTAGATTTGAGTGTTTTGATTTGATTTTATTGATGGAGTTTTGAAGAAATTTATTTGGAAACGTTGCGTGTATTGTAATTTTATTCCCACATACCAAATTTGAATAACTTATGATATATTTTTATCTATTTTTGGCAAATTTCTATTTTCATCGAAAACGGAAGTCGACCCTACTCGACGACAATTATTTTCGTCTAAATTCATTCTTTATTCCATAATTCTACTAAAATATTCATTTCCTCAAAAAAATAAATTACTGTTTCAAATTTGGCATGTGGTCATAAAATTACAATACGAACCATTTTTCCAAATAATTTTTTTTTAATTCGAAGATTAAATGCCATTTTTCGATATTTTGTAGAGAAAAATCAGAAAATGTCAAATTCAGCAACAAAATCAGGATGGTCCCATTTACATATGTACTTTTTGGTCTTTATTGAAGCAAAAACTTATGGTAAATTCAAATTTTACCAAATCGAAAAATAAATATTTTCCCCACATGGTTACAACTTTAATGATGACATTGTATAACGAAAAGTATAATTCACTACTTTTTTGCTTACATTTGAAAAACTGCTAAGAAAAACTTAATTCTAGTTTTACGCCTAAACGATACATTTTATCGACTTGAATAAGGAGTAGCTTTTTAAAATATATGCCAAAAATGAAATTTGAATTTCAGGTCTTTTGTATTATTTTAAAGCCCACAAATCGTTTACCTGATTGAACTGTCACATTAAGAAGAATATTTTGCTCAATACCGTTTTTACTTAAAACTCCGCGGCCGGTAAACCGATTCGCGCTAGGTGGAGTTTAGTGGTATAAATGCAAAAAATAGGGAATAGTGAATACTGTATCATCCCCCATCCCCACCCTATTCTTGTGGGGAAAGGGGGATGGTACAAACCCCAATCGGTAGGTCATACCACAATGCGATAAACCAAGGGTGGATGGCCCTTGGGGGCGCATCGTATGACTGAGGATCATGGTTGGGAGCCCACGTTAAGCTGTAGGGCCTCTTGGGAATGGCCCTGGCAGCGAGCGAAGAAAAAAAAATTGAGAAATAAACCGTTCTTACCAGATTTTACTTTTTCTTTGATAATGTTGCACATGTTTTTTAAGGTAATTTGGAGGAATATAGTACATAAAATTCCAAAATGGCCACTATAAGGAAAGCGACAATATAACTATTTTAATTCACTAACCAGAGAACTTTGAATGTGAGCAAATCATTTCTGCCAATATCATTGATGTCACAATCAAAGGTGCTCGATTCATTCATTTTAAAATCATTCAGTAACCCGACAACCCTGCAACTCTGGTACATAACTGAAAAACGGAACCCAGTACAAGATATCGGTTATTGCTAAAAGAATCGCTATAAAAATTTAATGATTTGAAAATAAAAATGATTTGATAGCTGTCCGATAAAACGTACGATTTGCGCGTCAACGAAAAACAAATTCGTCTATTTTGTAGAAAAATGTAATTCT
This sequence comes from Barypeithes pellucidus, assembly GCA_963991005.1. NCBI lineage: Eukaryota > Metazoa > Arthropoda > Insecta > Coleoptera > Curculionidae > Barypeithes > Barypeithes pellucidus. The sequence goes on along the minus strand of OZ022563.1, from coordinate 35,395,513 downwards.
TCAAACAACTTTTCTTATCTATATATGATGATTCATGGTGGATGGAACCTTAGACGTTCCTGGAAAACGGGTAATACATTTATTTTGAAAATTTGGTTTTCCAGATAACCGTCTACCGTCTTCAAATATTTTAAATGAAACTCTCTATATATTTACAAAATTTCAGCTTCTACATCTATTTCTGAGGAACTTTCCTAAAAACTACCCTATACCTATACCCAATACCAGGGGGTCGGCAACCTACGGCTCACGAGCCGCATGCGGCTCTTTCGATGTCAAGTTGTGTCTCGTTCGATATCAAATTGCGGCCGTTAGTGGCTCTTTAAAAACTGAGAAATTGTGTAAATTATAACTTTTGGCTCTTCCGTCTCAAAAGGTTGCCGACCCCTGCCCTATACCTATCTGTTGTCGCTTTTTAGTTCTTAATTCATTTTTATTTTTTTAACGAAAACATGACTTCTAATCTTTTTCTCTAAATTTTAAAACATTCCTAAGTTGAAATGTTGCATACGATATTAAAATACATTTAATTATTTAATTTTCTGGGCATATTTTAGTTCAAGCATACAGAGCGGTGTCCATAAATAATTGTCTGTGGGCCGAAAATTGTTATTTGAATGGGACACCCTGTATATCAATACTGATTTGAGAAGCTCATTAAAGTAGCTTTCTAATAATATATTGCTTATACCTAAATCTTCAACTTTTCGACTTAAGAGCTTTTCTTTGTGTAATTTGATGCAATCATAGTAAATTTCAATGACTTTAGTAGTAGGAGGTCGTAGAAACAATTATTAGGCTAAATGAAAATTATTTATTTAACAGAAGTGTCGTTCCTTCCTTTGTGATTTTAAGTTGGCGGTATAATGGAAGATCATTATCGTTACTCAAATTAAATTGTAATGAATTTATTTATTCTATATGAACAATGATATAAGATTATATTCAGAACGTGTAGAAAATTGAATGAAATGTATCCAGATTTATCAAATATGAATATCAAGAAATTTAATCGACTTCAGAACAATTTCAGATATTTTAGTTCAATATTAAAAGGACCAAAATACATAAAGGTATTTTTAAACCATATAAAATATTTCAACTTAGGAATGTTTTAAAGTTTAGAGAGAATCATATTTATTAGAAGTCATGTTTTTGTGTAAAAAATAAAAATAAATTAACAATTAAAAAACAGATATAGATATAGGGTTATATTTAGAAAAATTGCTCAGAAATAGATATAGAACCTGAAAATTTGTAAATATTTAGGAAGTTCTATTTAAAATAACGATGTTGCCACTGCATTGCTGAGAAAATATTTTAAAACAATATACCATGGTCGGTTATCTGGAAAACCAAATTTTCAAAACAAACGTATCATCCTGTATATTATACTTTTCGAAAGAAAAAATTAAAAGCTTATCATAGTGATGACTTACTTTTCTATCTCTGTAATAAATTTGTGAATAAAGAAAGAAAGTTTTTAAAAAAATGTGGCTGTTAGTAATTTAGAGACGTTGAACACAAATCTTATAATATTCTCGATTATATAAATTATGAATGCCTATTTTTCCATGCCATTCTTGCACTTTTGTTTCGACTGAAAATTGCATCAGATAATTAGACCTTTTAATTAATATAATTTTATAGTTCTGATTGAAAGAATAATTGTGGAGTACGTAATACTTTTAAAGTAAAGGAACCGCATAATTTATTTGCGTTATAAAAACAAAAATTTGTAATATAATTAAGCGTATTACTAGAAAATTTATGCATTAAATAATTTAATAATAATTGTTATTTAAATCGTGACAATGACGTGAGGTAGAGGTTTTATTTATAATAAGTCGACTAAAGAAGTATATGACAGAACATGTAGTAAGAAGTAAGTTTCGCTTTGTGCAACAGTTATTATAAATAAGTAATCATGTAATTTGTATGTAAAAGCGTATAATATAGTAACAAACCCGAATGCAGATTCTATCTATTTATAAGATCCAGTTCACTTAAGAAATTATTCAGAAATTCCACGAATTTTTTGCCAGTCAAGTTGCTTTCATAATTAAAAGTAATTTTTACTTTACAGAATATTTATTATAAGCTTTTGTGTTTAAAATTTGTTTTAAGAGAAAAAAACGTAATATGCATGAGATGTAAAAAAGGTATTTTACTTCCAAATTCAAAAACACGATACTGAATTGTTTTTTGCATTCTAACCGTGTTATATTTTGCGCCTCGAGATTTTATAGTTGTAGATTTAAAGACGGATTTTTAGTCTAATTTATTACACATTCAGTCTGCCAAAAAGTTTAAATATTCTTGTTTCAACTATTCACCCCCCCCCCCCCCCCCGCTATTGTGTGTGATGAAAAAATGTTACTAGCTTAACCTAAAAAATTTACTAGGGAACTAAAATAATTATTTGCTAACTAAACGTTTTAATTGATATGGTAACTGAACGATACACTTAATATAATTGAACGTTGAATATTCAAAGAATAAAACTCCTTAACAATAGAGCGTAAGCAAATGTTGTAATTCAATTAAATATCTCGAAAGCATGACAAAATATAAATCAGTAATGCTGGCTGTAAAAACAACCATTAACTATCACCAGATGAATGTGGTTGTGAGAAAATAATTTCTACTAATGCCATTTATATTTTAAAGATGTCTGTTTAGTTAATTATTGTTTTAGATTTGAATGCAATCCAACATAAATAATGAACAGAAAATACCTAAGAAAAAACGTTGGAATTACCATTCATCGGTAGCGAACTCTTCGCATGTAATTCAGCGTTGGACGTGGTCTATCTAAAATATCTGTTTACCTTTATTTATTTATTCCTTATTCTATAAGACATCTTTAGTTGGTTAGGATGTGATTTTCATTGCTAATCTATACATTGACATGACATAAATTGTCAGTTTGGTACATTTTTCTAAAAATCGCTCGGACACTATTATTTTTTCTTATGTAATTTCTGAACTGAAATATGCGTATATAGGGTAAGCAAAAATATATTTATCATACCCAACTTCATTTTAAATGGAAACCTCGTATTTTTACAGAACGCCTAAAGTTGTATATTGGTGCAGAATTAACTTTTTCATCTTTAACCGTTACTTATACAAAGCGTGTCAAAAAATCTTTAATAATAGTACATTGAAGAAAAATCTAAACGTGAAACCTGGCAATACGGAGTTCGTGAATGTGGCTTCTCCCGAGGTACCATATAGTAACAGATTCGTAGCGTTATCTTACGGATGGACGGAGGACTGAACGTTTCGTTCTCGACGCGGTTTGCGAGGTCAAAACCGAACTCGCTTCCCGATACGCCATGTTTATCCTAATACGAAATATTCGCTTTATTATTAATTGTTTGATAATAAAAAACTTGTTTTTTGTTACTTTTAAGCATTAGGGTATTTACAAAATTGCTTACCTCTTCAAATTTTATTATTTTTCAAATTTCTAGTATTTTATTCTTTAAATTGCTTTATTTATGGGCGCGTTGTTATTTTTAGATCTAACCTCCTTATTTTTCACAGAAAAATTAAACGAGTTTGGGTATACCGAAATTAAAGTCTTAAATATTTATGTATACCTACTTAATTATTTTATGTCACCCCAATGCATTATTGTGTTTTTATACCTTAGATAACATCTACATAAAGTACACATTATGGCCTGCGTTGGTATTAAGACGCCAAAAACCGTTTTCGATTAACTTATTCTTTATTAACAAAATAACAAGATATAAATTTACGTTCATATATTATTTGGTTGTATTTATATAGAACTGGCAATTCTGGAAGGTTCCGCTGATAGCTAAATTTCCTGCAGCAAAGGTTGACTCATGATTCATTGTCTGAGTCTCTAGTTTCTGTAAGGAAATGCGAGATCCAGAAGGTACGCCTGCCAACATCTTTGAAACCCCATTTTTTTAAGGATATGCTATCCTCTAAATATCCTTCCATCCACCATGGCGCTTCAGGGTAGTCATACTTACTCCAGCTTCTGCTAAAAGAGTTGCCGACGTTCGACGTAAACAATGACCAGTGTACTTTTCGGGGTTGTTCAAACCCAAATATTTTGCAATAATACAAGGAATTTTCCCAAATGTGTTTTTTCCAACAGGTTATACAGTACAGTAGCGGCCTTGTCTGCAGCTTAAAATTATTTTTTTCTGAGCAGCCATGTGGGAGACATATTAATCTCTTATAAGTTTCAAACTATTCATTTTGTCTTCATCGATAATGGTGAAAACTCGTTTTTTGTCAGTTTTGGTCTCTGGCACCGTAACAACAAGACTGATTTTCTATTTTCTACATATTGTGTAACTAACATATTTACAAGTTCTTGCCGCCGACATCCACCAAATAATAATGCCACCTTGTTCATTAAAAACGTTTCATTTCGTGCCTCATGAAAACACACTGGATTTTTTTGGTATCCTTTTGACCTTTGCTCTAATTATTCGCATAATTTGTGAAAATTACTTAGGTATATTAATATTCTTATTTACCATTAAAGTATTTTTTATCATCGAATATTTAGCCCACAAAGAGCTCCTGGAAATTTGTTCAGATAGATCATTAAAGGACCCCAACAGCACAGTTTCGTTAATGTTTTCTACAGCATTTTCTGACATCCGCTTCAAAAATTGGTAATATTATTTGTTGTATCAGTCTCTGGATTTTCTCGGTAACAGGCTTTGCGTTGCCTTTTCAGCGTTTTTTTCAATTTGATCGGGAATTTCAAAACCTTGTTACATTTTTGATTTTTTACTTTGGCACGTTAAACATTTGAATACTTATCTCCCCAGCAACAAAAACGCAGGCTATAATAATGTCAAGGTAATGTCGAAGGTATAAATAAAAAATTGGTAGATCAAATTAAATTTTAAAAAAATATTTATTATTTAAAATGAACTGGTATGACATAAAAGTTTGTATGCACCACGAGTACTAATAGATATAAAACCCTCGGGCGACTTACGAACCCTCGGGCCAGGGGCCCTCGGCTTTATAAGACTGCCACGCTCAGGGCATAATCATCTACTTAGTACCCTTGATACATAAATAACTATTATGGCTAAGTGCATAAAATATGAACTGACATTGCAGCCATGTAATCGTTACCAAAAAATTATTCCCCATTTTAGTAACAACGTGGTGAAGAAACGGTGCCTGAACGGTTGCCGATACGGCAACGGGAACTTATATTTTGTAATGGGAACTTATAAAGATCTTTATTAATGGCGAATACGTAGCGGATACTAAAATTGCTAGTTGGGTATGCTCCCAAGAGATTACAAGTAGTTACCGGACACCCTGTATTGGCTGACGGATGATTCCTATTCATCGACTAGTGAATTTTATGTCTAATTTTTGTTCATAATAATATAACATAAATATCCAATCTGTAATTAAATTATAAATCTGGTCACTACCTTAATGGGGGATAATGAAATAGAATGTTGCTAAAAAAGCATTTGCCAAACCCACACATACTCGATTACAGTACTTAAAAGTGTAATATTCAATTAATGTAATACTTGTGAAATTAATATGCACGATACGTAAAATACACTCATGTTCCGCATTGAGTAGAGGGTCAGACTATTACAACTTTTGGTTTTGTTTAACAATAGGTCGGTGTTCGCTTTTCAATGTCCTATTTTATTAGCATGCAATCGATGTTGCAAGAATTGTTTCACTAATTTGCGTTGTCCGTCTGTTAAATTATTATTCTTTACTATTAGTTGAAATGATCGGTATCTTATCAGATAGGAAGAACATATTAGTAAACAAGAATATTTCAAATATCTTCATACGTTTCTGTAAATATCCTTCCTGTCCCGTTCTCTGTATATATTTGGCCTTGTTCGTAGTACGCTGCGTACAAAAAATAGTAGGACAGCATTTTAGTTGTGCTAGTATGCCTTTGATTTCAAATAGTTAAAAAAATGGGATAATTTTACATATAAGTATTGCAAAATAATATATGGTGGTAGACTTAAGGTAGAAGGACAAGAAATGACAATTTTTCTTGTAAATTCAATGTTTGTGGTAAATAATTAATCGAAAATTAATAGTACTTAATCAGCATTAATCTATTTAAGTAAAATAAATAATGATTAGAAAGAAGCCTTGTGTTGAGTGGAAAAGTTGAGGAAGTAAAAATTTCTGGTCTAAAATTAAACTATCAATATTTAAAAAGAGCATTATTCCAGTTCAAATGTTTTGTCATTGCGCCATTTCTTCTCAGTACTTCATTGAGTCGTCGAGAATTGAATGGCAAAGATTTCGCACAACGGCTTCACGTAATTCATTGTTTTCAATTGACACTATTTTCCTTCCACGTCATTTATCGATGGTGTCATTTTCTTCATATTGTTTTCAATTTTCCTATAATTTCCTCTATTTAACTGATATTCGGGTCCTCTTCAACATTTAAAGATAATTATACTTTTTCTTGAGGTAGCAATGTTGGTGCCATTGTGACAAGTGTGTCCATCTGACAATTTACACATAGGCCTAAATTATCTTTTTTGCACAGCAGTGTGCGTCTCTATATTTTCTACCTCATTTTCATGTTCGTTATTATAAAGTAAGTAATATAATAACGAACAAGAATATTAAATGACCAAATTTCGTGTTTCCCAACGTATATAAGCGCCAACGATTCGAAACCAACGTGAATCACTTTATTCGCACGCACCACTCCCAGAGTGCCATAAAGGATTTTTTCTACGATCGTTATAAAAACTATATTATTTTTACGCAATGAATCTATAAAATTGGTCATTTTTAATAAGTTAAAAGAAAATAATTTAGCGTTAAAAAAAGTGATGTAACGTGTAATTTTTTTCACTTTTCTTTGAATGCTTATAATATAAAGTTGCCATGAAAAGAGCATCCGTGCCGTTCGTTGCCTGGGCGCTTGATTGTTATTGGTATCTTACAAATTTCAATAATATTTGAAAACATCAAAAATGGAAAGAAACAATTCCGTTTCCGAAGAATAAAACTCATTTCAATGCACTCCAACCAAACGAAATAATTAATATAGCCAAGGAAGCAGTAAAAAATATATTGCCTGAAAAATTGAAAGAAGCTTACAAAAAGGAATATGATACGTTTATTAATTGCATTGGACCATAAACCAAGTAAAGTTTCAGCGAGCGGTTATTGTTAACCTATTTTCCAGATTAATTCTGAATAATCAAGTCGATCTAGGCAAATATCCCAAACTTATTGCATCTCTAAAGCTGGATGAGTTGGTTATATACCAATATACTTACAATGTGTCCAAGGAAGTTCTACACAAAAAGAGGAAACTTTTTTATTGTTCATTTTATGAAAAAACGTTTACGTATCTTCCTAAAAAGGTGTGATTGACAAGAAAATAACATTTACGAAAAAAAATGTATTATATTATTCAGGATTCTCAAAAAGTACAAGAATGTATATATATATCTTTAATTTTTGAGCAGAACGACAAATAAAAAATTTGTTGGGAGTACAAAATTTGAGTTATTTATTATTTTTTAAAACACCTTCACGACTCAATCAATCATAATTTTTCAGCCAGCTTTTTTACAAAAGATTTTAGTATTTTATAAAAAATGTTTTAAATTTTACAAAATATTTTAGTAAATTTTACAAAAGATTTTAATAAATTTTACAAAAGATTTTCTTACATTTTACAAAATATTTTAGTAAATTTTACAAAAATATAAATGGTTTACTAAATATTTTTTACTAAAAATTGTTGTTAAAATTTTGCTATATTTTTATAGCAGTTCTTAATAAAAGTTATTTCAGTCACTTATAGAGCCATAAATTATGGTTAGTTTTACTATTTTTATAGTAAATTTAACTAAGTTTTTCTTTCCGTGTAGTTTAAGTAATGACATCAAACCTAGAAAAGAAGGTTTTAGATAGCTATTAATTACGAATGAGCCTAAATTTGTATTGAATAGCGTTTACAACAGTTACAAAACAACCAATATTTTTTACTATGAAAATCTATTAAAATTGTTTTTAATTAATTAATTATTAATACTCGAACAAACACATAAACACCCTCGTAACTACTTCCATAAACCGACTTAGACACATATAACACTTTTTTCCATTTATAAAAACAATATGCCCCTAAACGTCGTGGTTTATCGACTCAAAAGAGCACCTGTTTTATTAGATATTCTTCTGTCTTTAAAATGGCATTGTCTATTCCAATAACTGTCAAAACAAAAATGATATAATTGTGGCCTCTGGTGGTACAGTAGAGAAACATTTCTATGACAGAATGATAGAAATCGTTAAACGTAGTTTCTCTACTAAATATAATAATAATAATAATAATAATACATGTAGGTGCTGTCGGTTCCAATTAATTTCATCTAAGATTCGCTAACAAAACAGTTTTACCAATTTGGCCAACAATAGACCTTGGTACAATTCAGACATCTGGTTACCCAGATACTGTTCATACTAAACTAGTATAATATAAAAAGCTTCGACTTTTTGTTATACGACTTGCTACCTTTATTTGAACACGTAGAATCACCTCTCCACGTATCCTGATACATTATCCATCCTGTATAAAGAATAGAAAATTATAAGACGGTTCTAGAAGCTCTATTCACAAACTTTAATAGAAGTTTCGTTTTAGATTTGGGCCCGCCTCATTCAGAACTAATTTAACATAATACAAGTAAAATAACCAAAAAATTAACACAAGTAAAACAAAACCAAAAAAATACCATGCTTGATGAATTATACAACAAGGCTATGAGAAATATACTTGATTAGAATGTTGCCTAACTGTAAATCGGCGTTCAATTTAGACATTAAAAATAAAAACAAATACGATAAAAACTACCGGCAAATTTAAGCGTAATTTAATAAATGCGATTGTTCAGCAATTCGGAAATAATTGGGAACACTTTAAGATTTCTCCTAAGAAGTAAGAAGTAACATACACATTTGTATCAATTATTAATTTGTACAGTTACCTACGTGAATTTATTTTGACCGGTAAGCTTCCTGAGCTATTTATACAGGGTGATCCACGAATAGCTTGAATTAGAACTTTAGGGAGACCTGCTGAAAATATGATTTCGGAGGTTTATGCATGCTGAAGAAATAATCCATATAATTTTTTTCACTTACCACTTGGAGTAAATATTTTACCGAATAGCACGAAGATCAGCAAATCTCAAAAAATGTTCAAACTTGGCATCAAATATTCGGGTGGTGACAATTCAATATTTTAAAAAATATAAAATCGGTTTTAATTTTTTTCTTGACTTTCTTTGAAGAGATATCCAAAAATAAATTACACTTTCTCATTGCTACTTTTTATTCTCCACAATCTGAATCTTTAATGCGACGTTTCCTCTTGGGATTACCATCATCACCATATTTTTTAAATACGGGCATGGATCTTTGTTTAAATTATGAGAGAGGAACTAAAGGCCGATATTTCAAAGTCACCTTAAGGTACAGAATGACATAAGTCATCCTTAACATAAGTTTGAGATTATATTAAAGTTCTCTTTAACTCTCATCGAAAGGAATAGATCTTGAAGAACTTGGTAATCTTCCACTAAATTCGTCAATTGATCCTCAAATTAATAGAAAACAGCAATTTAAGGTAACATACTCATGTTACGGGCAAGCGCTGAACTGTTAAAAAAAACAAGATTTTATTAACATAATAGAGGTAACAATTCAACTGATTATGATATCTGTTTTACTTATATTTATACCCCTAGTATGTTCCTGTAATTTACTTTTGCTGCAAAAAATCACTTTAATTCGATTATAAGTTATAATTTAGTAATATCAATTATTGTTCCAATTTCTCAATTTATAAATTTATAGAAAAATATGTTTATTAGGGTTTGCATGCATTAAGTACAAAATCAGAAAATAAAACAACCTGGGAGCAGCGTATTGTATTTTACCAACAAAAAGTGCTAGAAGGCTATATGAGACTTAAAAAATAATTTCATAATTTGACCTTGAATTGTGACTGCCCTGTATATTTTATGCTAAGTTTGAAAATTACTTAAGATTTGCTGATCTTCTTGCTATTCGGTAAAAATAAACAATGTCAAAACATAAGTTAGATTCCAAAGAAAGATTGAAAAATTAGAGCGATTTAAAAAATATGGTTAAATAATAATTATTTCCAGTGAAATTTTAAAATTATTAGGTTCCCCAGCTGTGATCTGTTAATAAGCTCGTAAATGAACAAGAACCAAACAATAGTTTTCACTTGTAAACTACAAGTAGTTTTTCAGTCCGAAAATGGAGCAATTAGAGGATTTTCCTTTAATGTGTCGTATGAGCTACAAAACTAAAGTAATCACAGTGTATATTTACCCATTCCTCATCATTTATACGTCATAAAAATCATACGAATCAATCAAAAGTACGCTGAAGAAAAATATCAAGACAAAAACTGATTTCATAAACATGATCATAGACGTGCCGACGTATTCCCAAAAAATAATATAATTTCGAAAAAAAAAATTTGAAATGATGTACATGAAAAACTGGCATTCTATATTTTATCATAAGAGTATTATAATCAAACCCCAGTCGCCATTAATTTTACTATCATTACTACATACATCCATTTATGCGACTTTAAACATTACTTATATTTTCGATATGTTATGACATGACTTTACAAAACAAGGTTATATTAGTAACAAATGTCCATAAATACTTAAGAAAAACCCAAAAGTACGATCCAACATATCTGAAAGAACTGTTTTTAGGATAAATTTCGACGCCCTGACGTCTCGGCGAAACAATACACACTAGTTATCGCCACCAATTGGGCGCAAATATTTTTGAATTTTGGACATGCAAGGGTTTGGTTTGGAATCAATAAGTAGAGAACCAGTTTGAATTGGAACGAATGGTAATAAGAATTTGAAAGTTTAAGGATGGGGACGGGGAACATTAGTTTTAATTTGTTAAGTTAGATAAAACTATATACGAACGTATCAGAATTTATCGTTTTATGACCAAATTTACCCGTTAATATACAGGGTAGTCCATCGAAAACAGTCCAGCAAGGTTTACGGCTGTGTACGTGAAAATTAAAAAAAAAACACCTCGGACTCGTAAACTTGTGTTTTCAGGGGGACACGTTTCACTATTAATTTCATCCCTGTAACCTCAAATAATAATATAAAATACAATTTAAAAATTTCCACTCTCTCCTCAATAGAATAAACCATTATTTATGTCACGATCAAATCAAAAGAAAATAATAGCGCAGAAATAACGTATGTAGATCTGGATCAACCACTTTACTGAATATAAAGTTAAATTGACTGATACTTATTACTTTAAAAAAAAATGATTACGCACAAACCTGTGTATTTGATAAGAGGTGCAGCGAAATGTTTCAAATTCCGTTGCTCGGCGGCGCGTAGCTCAAATTTACAAAACGAAGCGCCATTCTAAAGAGAATTCAATGCCCTTTAAAAAGATGTATCACAACATACCCATTCCCATTTGAAGAAACAAGGTCAGTAGCCCCGGCTAGGGGGATTGAGGTTACAGGGATGAAATTAATAGTGAAGCGTGTCCCCCTGAAAACACAAGTTTACAGGTCCGAGTTTTTTTTAGTTTTCACGTACACAGCCGTAAACCTTGCTGGACTGTTTTCGATAGGGCACCCTGTATATGTTACGAAGTAATTAAAAAAAAACTAAAACTAGAGTTCCTAGCAATGATCCCAAGGTTTCTAATTTTTCATACCTGGAATCTTAATTTATTAGGATAATCTCTCAGTTCAATCCAGAAGGACGCGTGCTTTCAGGAGTAAGTCAGATTTAACGGCTTAGCGGTGAGCTCTTAACAATATCACTGGACCCTATGAAATGCTGCAGAAGATCATTTAATACAAAATTGGGGCAACATTATTGTAATTCTTGAAATGTAGCACAATAGCAAATATTTTACTAACAGTTGTCTGATGTCTTTATCTGAGAATTGTTAATCATTTACGATTGATTTCCATTTAACCATTTAACTCTGTCCGTGACTAAAATAATTATCGTTATGTGTAATGTGTATTTCATTAGCAGCAAAAGAAAGTGTTGAAAATTATATTTGATTCGGTGCAAATATGAAGTTAACGATATCCCTTAAACTAAATATGTAATTATTATTAAAAAGTAATTCATATTTTAATGTAAAGGTAAAGGTTGTTAGAATTATAGAATCTTGACCCATATAAACTTGTAATATACTATTCATTAATTATCGATGGTTTTACGGGGTATCTCCGTTATTATTAACGATAGCAGGAAGCGGTTTCCGTAATGCTACTTTTATGTGAAATGAAAGATGGCGCAATCAGAACTTTCCTAGTTCTCCTTGTTTTTGAGAATTTTATATTTTGGGACACCTCCATATTTCGGTCACCCTGCAACTGATCGAAAAGTAATAAAATGTTCTTTTTGTCGTTTTTTACATAGAATCGAATGACGTACCTACTCAGATTTTTTCTACGTTCAATAGTTTTTAAGAAAAAAAAATTAAATGGGCCACCCTATACAGGGTGGTGCATTGTTGAGTTTAACATAGGAAATAATGTAATTTTTGAGACGGCTGAATATTGGCTCCCCTGTACGTTTTATTGGAAAATTGCATTGTAACTTCTTGAAGAGGCCGACATGTTAAATCCTTGTATAAAGTTTGAATACGTTTTGGTGAGCCAATCCTAAGCTATTCAATTAAACGTGATGGCAAAAGCACGAAACTCTCATAGTTCAGGTAATACAGCAAACACCAGCAAATAATTTCTATTTTTTTCTCCATCACGTTTAATTGAATAGCTTAATACTGGCTCACCAAATTGTATTCAAACTCGGTACATGGATTTACCATATCGGACTCTTCAAAAAGAAAGTTAGTTTTCCTATAAAATGTACAGGGGAGCGAATATTCAGCCACCCCAAAAATTATATTGGATTTCCTATGTTCAACTCAACGATGCACCACCCTGTATATTCTTTAAAGATGTGAGAGAGTTTGTAACAAGCTTCTCAGAAATATATTACTTTATCTTTGCTCTTAATATTATGCCCGAAATTTACGTTATTTAAATTTTTTTTGTAGACCATGACGTATTAAATAAAAATACTGGTTTGATGAAATATTAGAAACAATAATTGAAAATTTATGGAATTTTATAACAAATATTGCTCAAAGTGTTCTCCATTATGCCTTAGATATGTTTCTTATTCGCCTTAATGCATTAAAAATAATAAATGTAACTCCTTAAATGCTCTTTCAATGGCATTTCTTAAATCTGACATTGTTTAGTACTAAATGGAATAAATTTTATTTTGAGGGTATCCCCTTAATTTTTTCTTTATAATATTTGTTGCATCCTTAAACCACAAAAGTTATTTTGCTTGACTACACTTAAACACTTCCTTTAGGAAAGTTTATATATTATTATTTATTTGCTTTCCTAGTAGGACGAAAATATTACTTTTCGCGGTCCTATCATATCTTGATATTTTACCGTCTCTAGATTATAAAATATATATTTTCCATTTCATTTGGTCTGTTGACCCAAAAGTCACGAACCTCTTGCGTGGGAGAGGCCAAATATGGTACTTGCACTAGGCATTAACTCTGCCCAAACCAAATATACTTTCGGTTCAATCTACAGACTGTAGCAAATTCGTCGTTCACCATTGGGATTTCCGAAACTGTAGGAGATACGAAGCCGATTAAATTGGGGCAAAGGTGCGTAATTATGGGCTCAATGATATGCTGCAAAAAAATCAAAAACAAATACAGGGGTTTTCAAAATATTTAGAAAAATCTAAAATTTTGCTTCGTGGTGTTTTTTTGAATTTGTTCGAAGGGATGTACAAAAATAAATTTCCCTTTCTCATTATTCTCCACAAGATGGCATCATCAGATTTTTAATGCGACGTTTCGTCTTTGGATCACCATTATCAACTTATTTTTTTAAATACAGGCAAGGACTTTTTTGTTTAAATTATGATAGATAAACTACATCTACGTTCAGCGGTACACAACACTTACTGGTTCTCTGACCTTTTATTCCTTAAATTGACAATCTTCATTAAAATCCCTAATTCGTTCCTGTAATTCACTTTTGTTTAAGAAAAATCGGTTTAATTAGAAAGTGTAGAATTCAAAGGCTTTTTTAAAAAGTCATAAAAAGTGCTGGCTTTAGAGTCAAATTTTATTTGTATGAATATAATAAATTTCTTGTAGATACTTACAATAAGTAGAAATTTGATAAAACTATTAGTTTGAAATAAGTAGTACGTAATAATAATAATTAGGGACAGAAATAACAATAATAATTTAAATATCTTAAGTTTCATAGGAGCAAAAGTAAATTATAGGAACGAACTAGGGGTATTTTAATGAATATTGTCAATTTAAGGAACAAACCGTCGTAAAAGCAGTAAGTGTTGTATACCGTTCAATATAGATTTAGTTCATATTTCATAGTTTAAAGAAGAAAATTCAGGCCCATATTTAAGAAAATTAATTTGATGATGGTGACCTACAGATGAAACGTCAAATTAAAGATCTGATGATGCCATCTTATGGACGATAAAAAGTAGCAATGAGAAAGTGAAATTTATTTTTGGACAAAGTCAGGAAAAGTAAAAACCGAAATGAAAAATTTTAGATTTTTTCAAATATTTTGGAAGCCCTGTATTTATTTTTGATTTTTTGTGGGATATTATTGGGCCCATAATTACACAACTTTGCTCCAATTTAACCGACTTCGTATCTATTATCGTTCCCGAAATCCCAATGGCGATGGACGAATTTGTTACACTCTGTATACAGGATGTTCGGATAATGCATCAGAATACTTGGAAAGGTGATTCTACTTATCAAAATAAAGATAGTAAAGTCGTATACCAAGAGCTCAATACTTTTCGAGTTACCTACATCCTGTCAAAATTCATTTATTTTTTATTTTTAATATTTTCCGGTTAATTTTTAAACTATCATGTTGATATTTGGCACAGGGACTACCCTTAACGACTTCTATCACTTTGTTATGAAAATGTTTCTCTACTGTACCACAAGAGGCAACTTTACCTGTGATAAAAATATGAAAACGGTACTACTATTCGAGTCGATGAACCATACCGTTTAGGCGCAAAACTGAAATTAATAATTTTAGCGGTAAAATCATTTTTTCAAATGGAAGCAATGAATGATACAGGATGTTAAAATAGAGGGAATAAGTCATATAACAAAGAGTCGAAAACTCAATACTTTGCCTAACCGGTGTAGTTTATTGACTCGAATAAGGAATACAGTTTTATTGCGTATTATTTTGTCTAAGTCACAGGTCCTTTGTCAATAAGTATCAAAACAAAACATATATAATTAAAACACTTTTAGCTATTTAATGTTTATAATGTTTCATTATAATAAAATAACCGCGGAATCAGGTTTATAACATAATGATAGAAGTCGCTAAGCATAGTTCCTGTACCAAACATCAACTTGATACTTTAAAAACCAACGGCAAGATGTTAAAAATAAGGAAAAAAATGGAACTTTGACATATAACAAAGAGTCGAAAACTCGAAATGCATTGAGTTTTGGCCTTCTACGAACGCCCTGTATAAGCCAAGTCTATAAAATATTAAATTATTATAATTAGAAGAAATATCTCAACAATAAATCAGAGGAGAAGAGTAAAACGTCAAAAACTCGTAATTCTCTTCGTCCTACTTGATTTCTAAGGAAAAATAGCATTAATATTTGTATTGAAAAGGCCTAATGACAGTGGCGTATATAGGGGGGTCTAGTCCCCCCCCCCCCCCTCCACCGAACTGTAATGTTTTAACCAATTCATACACTAAAAGCAATGAAATATTAATCAAAAAGTAAAAAGGCGAAAGCGACACTATATTTTGTTTAAGTACCCCCCCCCCCCCCTTCTCCCGCAAAACAAATCCCTATATACGCCACTGCCTAATGACTAATATAAACGTTAGAAATTTGCGATATTTAATATTATGTTACAAGATATTAATGATGTAGTAGTATGGTATAATAAAATGGATTAGAAAGAACACCTTTTTATTGTTATATCAAGCTCTTAAGAATTTCTTTTCTCTTCACCATGACTATTCTAAATATTGTTTTACTTACCGATTTAAAAAATTACTATTCCATTAGAGTTGAAAGGAAACCATACACCACACACTCTTGATAAAAAGTACCAGCACTAATAACCAAAAGTTTTTGCAGTAGTTCGTACAGGTTTATTTAAAATCTAGAGAAAAATTAAACCAAGCTTTCATTTATGAAAACAATACACGGTCAATTTTGATCCAAAAGTAAACGATTAAAGCGCCAAGCCGTGAGCTTTAGACCGGAAACAGTTGAAACGCTCGTGAACACAGTCAACTGTCTACCTCGATTCCAACAAAGTAGGTGATTAACTCTTTGCGATAAAAGCAAGTTGACTATGGACTGAAGGAATCGAGAAACATAAGAGAAAACGCAAAACCACCACTTTAATTAAGAGTACCTACCAATATTCCAAAGGAACACAAATGTAAATATTTGACATTTCCAACATATTAAACAACAAAGATTATACATAATATTTAAATGGTATTCTCTAAAGAATTTTTTATAATTGATTTTCTTGAAATTATGTTTATTTCTGTTCTAAAAAGCGGTATATTTATATTATTTTTTAAATTAAAAGAAGTTTAATTTTGCTTCCTAACCATGTCATCTCTTCGTATCTATGCCTAAACCTTCAGGTTTCCTTAATAGAACCAGTTTCTTGGAAAATTATCATGTTTTGATTTATGTCATTTAAGTATTATGAGAATCTAAAAAGGTATGAACATTGTGTCACAGTGTATGATTGTTCGTACATCATCAAAATCATAAAAATCAATTAAAGTTATGAGGAAGAAAAATATCAAAACAAAGACTGACTTCACCAAACATTATAATAGACGTGACTTAAGCTGCAAACACTATTATCACGTCACGTGAATTCACGTGTTGTCATATCGGCACAAACAGACTACGTACACTGCAGATCATTTTTAATACATATTTTGTGTTTGTGAAGATTTCAAGTGAATCTTGCAGCCTTCTAGCGTCAAACTCTGATACCGTGCTATCACGCGTGCCGAATATGTAAATTTGCAGAAAAGAAGAGGAGAGAGAAGAGGTGACTATAGTGTACTTCTAAACCTATTTATAAGCACGCATAAACCGTCTTGCAAATATTTCGGGTGTGCCGTGACTTCGCGTGATAGTATGTGATCTCACGTGACGTGATAATAGTGTGTTTGCGGCTTTAGCGTTCCGATACACATATACCGAAAAATAATTTATAATTTCGAAAAAAAAATATTGAAAATGATGACGGCGCGCGGCGGATCAATTTTTTACCATAAGAATATTATAATCAATTCTTGGTCGCCATTTATTTCGCTACCAAAATAGCGGCGAGAGCGAAAAAATATTTAACGGATTATGAATCAGGATACAGAGTGGCGTAGCCACATGGGGGAGAAGGGGGGTAGTCGCCCCTCCAGCCCCCTTGACCTGGCGAACCTTTACTACTTATATGACTAACAAAAAAGACATATACTACCAAAAAAGTCAAATCAGAAAGCCTGTAAATCCCTATTTTAAAATAAAAAAGTTTTTTAGATACTTAAATGATAGTTAATATGACAAAAATCGTATTTAAAAATATAGGCACCCTCGTAGGATTTTGAATCACCCCCCGATCCCAAATCCTACTAAGCTACGCCACTGAGTATACATTACTTACTTTCAGCAAGTTCTAGGTAGATTTATTCACGTTGTCCAAGTGAAATAAATAATTTGATAAAAACTTCATTTGTGTAACAATTCTCGTTCATTTCCGGAAGGTTTTTTAACGAAAAGAGATTTATCACCTTTCAAATGATGTGCCACTTAACCCCCCCCCCCCCCCCTCCCTTCTTTCCATTTAAGATTTTAATGGTAACATCTACACCTCCCTGGGAGGCCTCTCTTCACTGAAAAATTGACGTGTCGATTTTTTATATTTTTTAAAACACCCTGTAACCAAATCCGCCCCGGTTTGTTCTAAAGTCTATCTATATCTGGGAGAAGATTGAATTTATCGAAACGGTTCTGGTTTTCCGATCCAACATCTAGAAGGATTGGACCTCTTAATGCTTTAGCCTACATTTAAGCGCCTTCGACCTACAAAGTGGACAAGTGTCGAGGAAATAAACGTTTGCCGGCAATGTTCCTGCCACATATAGGAGACCATACACCGACAAGTTTTCAGGAAAGTCTTGATTAGGTCAGTGTTTCAGCACATACAGTGTGTGTATAAAGTCTGAAAACTTAACAATTTATTGGCCGATTTAAATTAAATATGATATAGATGATATAGGATATTACGTACCGAATGATGTGAGTTGTATTTCAAGTTCTTATATGATATTTTTTTAATTATTTTATATTTATGATTAGTTTCAACGTTAAATTTGATGTCTCCGCATCCATTCTTAAATAGTTTTTATAACTTCTAATATCTTCAGATTGTAACATCCGAAGAAGATTGTGGTGGACACCTCCTAAATTACGTCTTTCCACCCAGGGCCTTACTCAAACTCGCTCGGTTCTTTTTTTGTTGTAATGACGGCAGCGCTCATCGCTGCGTAAGCGAATGCAGGTTTTTAATTCTAAACATATGACAAGTTCCCTCAAAAATTGATTAAGTTGTTTGAGAGTGTAATACTACTTATATTGGCCATAAACTTTTATAAAAGAAATATTATCAAAGAAATAGCTACAAAATATTTTATAAAAGATCCTTGTTAAATATATTTTATAGTCTAATACTGGCCTAATATTAGTAGTTTTAGAAATTACGAAAGCTGTCATTTTTACATGAAACTGTGTTTTACTATTAAATAAAACAACAGTTCACTTTTGATGTCATAAAGGCTGTAATTTTTACACGCAAAACCATACTACTTAGTTTTAAGATTTTTCAACCTTATCTGAAGAGTCAGTTGTGACTCGCCCATACATATATTAATTTTAGCCAATTTATGGACTATTATTTTTCTTTTAAATTAAAGCACAGCATATTTCTCTCCATATTTTGATGCGAGACAGGTGAAATAGGAAAAACGTGAAGTTCATTTTATTTCCCGATTTCTCCTATTTTCTTGCATTTAAAATATGGGTTCATAAATAAGGTAATTGCCTGAATTTTGAATAAAATCAAGACATTATGAAAAATATGATGGATGCGCTAGTATAGCAAGCAGCACCATCTCGTAGAATGTTTTGGAGTTTTGATCTTGAACTACAGGTTTCTAGGTTTCTAATATGGAAAAGGTGCAATATACTTGCCGTCGCCGATAGATGGCTTACCAGTATCAACAAGTTTGTTAACATAGAAGTGTCCATTCTAATACGAACAAACCTAAATATTATTCTATGGCAAAAATGTCTTTGTCTGAAAGTGAAAAAATTACAATTCTTATTATGAGAGGATATGACGTGGTCTTACGAAGATCTTAAAAATGTATTTAATGGTGCATTTCCAAACCGGAATTCAATTTCAAAACAACTGTGCTAAAAACTGTCCGACGACGTTTCGAAGAAACTAGAAATTGTAGTGATATACGACGATTATACTTAGTAATTATACTATAATCGTTATTTCGAAATCTAGTGATATTAAGAACAAATTTAATGATGTTATATCAAAAGTATAAGAAATATAACAGAGTAGCTATAAATTATATAATATACATATAAAAACTTAAATCTCGTTTGATCTCTAGACAAACTGAACAGGTGGCAACAACGCCAATATCGCCATTCGGTGCGTAAGATCTACTTAGACAACTGCACCAACTTTGATTTGAATCGGCCAATAAAGCCGTTTCCATACTATACATATAAAAACACTGGATAAATGGATATTGTGAAACATGCCTTGTAATGTATCCGTACTTAAGACGGCCGTTTAATCAAAGATCGCGAAGCAGGCACTACTTTTATCAGAGTTTTAGTCAAATATACTTAATTTTCTTCTAATCTAAAACATTATTTGTACAGTTAAAGGATTGGAGAAGGAAATGAGAAAATAGCGTTAAAATACGTAATGTAATAAGAATAATAATAACAATTAGAAATATAAATAATTTGCAACTTTTTGTCACGGATATTCTCGAAACTTGCTTAATGCCTAACTAAAATGTCAGACAATCTTAAAGGCTAAAACTCCGATAAATAATAATAAAATAAATATTGATCAGCTGTTTACATAAACTGTCAATGATAACTTCGTTAGAGACGTAATTGTGTCGTAACCCAAGCACGTCTAAAGTTTGGACATTCTCTTCCAGGGTGCAACACTAGTTTTCATAAAAGATACCTGTAACATACCGCAGCAGAATAAAAGATACCTGTAATATAGGTACCGGCTAACAGAATAAAATATCAGGAAGGGAGTTTTTGTTACAACGGTGTTCATACTCCCCTACATTCCTCAATGTAGGGGTATTTGTCTCCATTTTATAAACCTAATGTATTTTTGACCAAAGTCTTTAACAGGGTTGCCGATATATCAGAAATTACTGGAAATTGTCAGGATTATCGGTCCGGTCAGTTATATCGGTCCGGTCAGTTATTTAGCCAGGAATGACAAATTACATAATGCTTCATATATTAATTGTCTCTTATAGATAGAAACCCTAATTAGTATATTTTTCAGACTTAAAAATATCTATTGCTAATAATTTTGGTTATTTTAGCAAAAATATTGTTTCTGATTTTCGAACAAATCCCGTTTAATATATTTTGTAAATATTGACAGAAGACACAATTTGTTAATAATTTCTTGAGACGAGGTACATTTTATACCTAAACAATGGCATCGGGCATATACATATATTGAGTAGGGATTATGACGTACTTATTGGTAATAAGCCATAGGTAATAACTAAGGAAATTTAGCATTTTACCGCTCCAAACCGATCGAATAATCTTCATGTAAAATTTGGTTATTTTGTTATCATGTTCCCGCGGCAACACTGTTTCAAACATCAAGAAATAGAACGCCACGCCGCGCCGGCGACGGCCACATACAAATTAGTACAGAATTAGTAGTTATATGATCAAATTTATTTTATCACCACTGCTGAATACATATAAATCCTAACTCGAAAACTGTTCACCTTATAATTTGTTTTAAATTAGTTGGTTCTAGTCCGATAAAATATTAAAATTATTGACCATACAGCCTAACAGTTTTTTAAAGTTTTTGTTGCCACCGCATTTTGTCGTAGGCAGTGAGTGAGGAGTGATTTGTGATACTTGATTTTACATTTTAATAACATCTTACCTAAAAAATGGCATCGGCGGCAAAAATAAGATATTATTTAGTTATCACGTTCCCAGCAAAACGGCAACACTGTTCCAAACATCAAGGAACATAACGTTGCGCCGGCATAGATCACGTGCTACGGTGAAAAGTCGCCAATCGTATACGAGGGTATTCACTCTACGTAACGTTGCATCCGCACATGTGTATGATTGTCGAAGGAAATTTTAGGGTTTCTATCTATAAATCGTTTTCAATTATTGGTGTGTTTTATGTGGCAGATTATAAGATAGTGGAAATAGGTATACCGTAATATTATTTTCGTGATTAGTCTTTTTTATTGATATTAAATTATGACGAGAAGTACTAGAAGAGATTAAAAACGCAGCAAA
This sequence comes from Barypeithes pellucidus, assembly GCA_963991005.1. Taxonomy (NCBI): domain Eukaryota; kingdom Metazoa; phylum Arthropoda; class Insecta; order Coleoptera; family Curculionidae; genus Barypeithes; species Barypeithes pellucidus. The sequence goes on along the minus strand of OZ022563.1, from coordinate 35,373,676 downwards.
GCTTCCAAAGCTGCTCGTATAAGCAGAAGAAATAAATGTTCTGTAAGTATTATTTGTGTTAGGTATTACACAAAAAAAGGTTTTTTTGTATGTGTATTTTATTTTTCATTGCAATACCAATGTTAACATTTTAGTTCGCATTGTTAAGTACAAAATGATTTTTATAAAATAATTTCAACAATTCTTATAAATTTTAGAAATAGGAGCATTGCAAATATAATAAAATAATAATAAAATACCCCTAGCCTACGTTCCTGTAATTAATTTTTTTTTTAATTTGCTATAATTTAAAAATGTAAACTCGATAATTTTTCTTAAAGTTTAAGAAAGTGCTGACTTAAGAGTAAAATTTTATTTGTATTATTAAAATAAATTACTAGTACTGGCACTAAGTAGAATATTCCTAAAATATACCTTTATTATCACAAGTACTTTTTATTAGGTCATTAATCGGCTACAGAAAAAGTAAAACACGATTACTGTTAAAATTCACTAGTCATAGTAGTCTACCGTACAAATATAAGAAAATAATAATTAATTTATCGAATTTTTAAATAATATGTTATGCTTTGAAATATAAGAGAGCCTGTTAGAAAGTTAATACCTAATGTGAATAGTAATGAGTGAAATAGTAATAACCCTGAAAATGACATCACCTTTCCTTTAAACTCATTCCTTCTTACCCCCTCCCTTTTTTTAAAATGTATTTTTCTAAATTATGTTTTTCATTCCAAGAATATTAAATACGACTCAACACTTTTAACAAAAATTTGTTGTCGTTCGATTTCATTCACTACCGTCTAATTAATTGTTAACCGTATTGTTTAAAGTCTATTATGTTTATAAGTTCCAAGTCATGATATAGTCATAGCCAATAAAAGTTTATATTTTTTATATTTATTTATTTCGACTTTACTGTATAACATTTATTTGACCACCATACCACCAACGTTTTCACATACACTCGTAGGCAAATAGTCCTTGTAAAAATTAAAACATAAATCCAAGCTTTCGTCGTTGAAAATAAAATAATTATGTTGCGCCATCTATTGCTAGACTTACTACATGAACTTGGAGGGATAACATTATGCGGAATAGTGATACCACAAACTAACTTGTTCAAAATTATATATGTGTTTGGTATAAGGACGATATAAAATATATTCATTATAATGCGCCGTTAACGCCATCGGTGGTTGCTATGGATTTAGGCTCATTAAACGGCCGTCTTAAGCAAATATAAATACTTCGGAATATTCAATAAATGTGTAGATATACTGAAAGCTGTTATTATTAGTTTTAGTTTCTCTCTTCAATACTTTGTGACTGGCTGTATGACTAATTAGTCAAATGTCATTTAAGAAAAAGAAAATTTAAATTTCTCCCTTAATTATTACCTACTTAATTTTGCGTAACACAATGTTTCTAAATAAAAAATCACATATTTTTATAAGTTTTACAATGGGCGGGGATGCCCGTCATGGAGGATAACCTCGCCAATATGTCGGGTATCACAATCCATATGATATACAAGGGCGATGCAAGGGAAAATAAATTATAATCATCATTTTCTAATATTTATTTTTAAACTAATTTTAAACACAAAATTCACAAACATATTGTTCGGGAACATAGGGTTTAGAACCATCTTGACCAGTGCAGTTTTTATGTACCCATTTCTTATACAATCCCCATTGAAACCACGTCTCAGTTTTATCAAATTCATTGCAGGTAATGCGAAATTCATCTTTACTACAATCTTCTTCGATATCATCGAAGCTTTGGTCTATGGGCGGTACTATCCGAGCTAGATTTTTTTTTCAATGTAGAATATTTACAAAAATACACCATCAACTAAGATTAATACATTTAAATTACTTACCGTTAATTTAAACCGGTCTTAAAATAAGACGCAACCCGATTAAACTGCTGTCGAAGACTGAACGTCTAAAATTAACTTTTCGACCGGCTGATTGGGTCACATTTTGGTATAATTATGCACTCGACTGATAGATTGCATAATTTTAATAATATTGCGATGAGCGGTGTTACCCGCTAGGCGGGGCTCTCCGGACCTCCCCTATAATATGTGAGTTAAGCTTAAACCCTAGAAAATTATTGCCGTTTATCGTGCAGATTCGTCAGTTTACCTTCACATTTTTAGAATGGGGAAAAGTACCTATTGTGAACTGATAGGAAGATAACTTACCTATGATTTTTTTTGCCAGCTGCCAAAGTGTTTAAAAAAAAAATTTGTTTTCCAAAGTTGTCACCTATAAAAATTTTTACCCTACGAGTTTGGTGCCAAGTCCGTTCCTGGCTATGTACAAAAATGATTCTAGTATGAGTTTATGGGCTATACAAAGTCATTCAAATATACAGGATTGTTTAAAAGTTATACTCGAAACTTTAAAACGTCAGGTGCTTCTTTGGGACCCTATATCTTTGGAGGGACATTAAAAAAAAAATACATTTATGGAATACAAGTATTACTTTGACCTCCCTCTAGGCTGGTGAAGTATATGCCCCATACCGGGCACCCTGTATATTTTTATTATTTGATTTGTCAATCTCAGCTTACTTTTGGCATCATTTATTGTTTCTGTTCATTAATAGTTTGTTTTGAAAATAAATTGTTCTACTGGTAGGTTGTAGCAAATAGTTTATTTGAGTAGGCTTTATCAATGACAACGTATACATTTAGCTACGTCGTCTTTCTTCATAAAATTGATGAAAATATCCAACAGAAGTCATAATAATTCTTCCATCAAGAAAAAATGAATTCGCCGATTGTTATATTTAGATCGTAATCAAATTAAAAAATATAAAACATAAACCTAACTAAATTTCAACAGTGCATGATCTCCTTTACCTATGTTAGTAAAACAAGGTGTATTATAGTTCAACATTCGGAAAACAAGTAGCAAAATGTTATGCTATAGCTATAGGATAGGTATTGTGGTAGGTGGTTTTCTTAGGTGCATGTTCTGTATTGCAGAAAATTTCCATAAAACTGTTAATATTTCTGTAAAACTGTTTTTTCGTGACCAAGCTCAATAACGGTTTATTGTTACGTGCTGGTGGCTAGCATGAACTTATTTTTAGGACGAATTTCGATTTAAAATAGCAAATGCCTTGTTACCGAGGCTTCCTAAATTTATAGTTAGTAGTTAAGTAGAGTAGTAGTAACCATACTTAACTAGTAGTTAGGTAGTAGTTAATTACTAGTTAAGTTGTGATTAAGTAGTAGTTACGTAATAATTAAGTACTAGTTAATTAGAAGTTAAATAGTAGTTGATTAGTATACTTGACTCAACGAACCCTCGCGTTTTTTCGACAGTTGACACCAGCAATATGTCATCGATCAGCTGCTTGGTACATTCAGTAAAATTCCCTAGTTAGTGATGGGCCGCATTAAGGTGTGTTTTTAACGTTTAATTGGTGTTAATGTTTTAAAAGTGTATCTGTATCATTTTAGTATAGTTTATTTTGTTTTCAAAAGTTTGATTAACTACATAATTGAGTTGTTTGTGAATCTAGTAAACCGCAGTAAGTAGTAATCACTTGACTAAACATTTTTTGGCTAATATTTTATTGATTTCTTTTTAGGTGAAAAATAAAAATTATGGTGCATAATTATTTTCTGCTTTCTACGTTTTCTACCTCAGCTGATGCCACCGATAAAGCAACTACCTGCACATCAAAGTACTCGGTGTCACCCGTTGATTTCGCGAAAATTGATATAGTTAATCAAAGTTTATTGTTTTTGCAGTTAAAAATCGCGATAATTCGCGAACTAATTGAGATATCGCGATCAGGTTTATTCGAGCTTATGCGCTCTATCAAGCTCTTCAATTTTTTCCTTCACATTTTTTTTGTAGCATCAGAACCGGCTGAGTTATTTAGGAACATCAATGTGGTTAGATTTACGGGGCATGCGCCCCCCTCTCCACCATGCGGCGACCCCTACAAATCATGTCAGAATGTCCAGAGGATCCTACTGTATCGATTGGGAAAAAAAATTACTCGATTTCGTCAAGGGATTTTCGAGCCGTTTATTTCGCCAGAACGACTCCACTATAAGCTAATTTCTAATATTAATTCATAAATTTGTAGATGTTTTTTTCTTAGTGATGCTTAGTGAATCTTGAACAGTGATGTCATATCTTCAGGGTAAACTCTTTAGAAAGTCAATAACCGTTTGACAGATTGCAAGTTGTTTATTTTTCAGGGTACAGGGTTTCACAACTACCTAGGTGACCCAAACAAAAACAAACAGGCACAATAATCTCACAAAATCGCGTCTCATGAACACATCTAAGTACCATTCAATCTGAATTAGTATTTTAAAGTGCTACTGTATAGACAAAAATACGCCCTTATTGTCTGAGTGGTCTGGGAAATAATGTATTTAACATCTAAAAATTTTTAAAAAAAATAACACGTTGTTCCGTCGATCGATATTAAACTGCTGAACTGGGGCACTGCCGTCGCGAAAAGAACAAATAACTTAATAATTTAAACTCGGGTTTAAGTATTAACACACAATTTAACATACAAATCTGCTTGAAACTTGGTAAAAACAGTAGGAAACCGGCCGTCTTCTTTAAACAGCTGATATTGGACAATCGAGCGGGTTGCCTTTTCTTTTCACGACGGCAGCGGCTGGGGTTAATATTTAAAAATACAGCGTTGCCACTTTCGATGTTTTATAAGGTTATATTCATAAATTGCAGAATTTCCTTCTGTAATACTTTTCTGTATAATGATAGTCTCGGAAATAGCAACCGCGCTAGTTGGACGAGACTATTTATTTTGAAGGGGTTGTCCTGTCTATCAACATAATTATTTCATCATTCTTCTTCAGTGAAGGATTAATAAGTTTGATTAGCCCATTAGAAATTAGCGTTTTTATTATTTCTGAATTTCTATTGCGAAATAATTTATATCCTATAGTGCTGTTGTTTTATGTGTACGGTAGGTTATTGTAAAGTGTAATTATGCGTTAGTATTTATTGCTTTTGTGTAATCTAATAATAAGTGCATATCTTCAAAAAAACTAATTTGAAACTCCTGGATGTCTGTGTGTTTCTTTAGGTGATTTAGTGCAAATGTTCCGAGAGATTGGAAATAAGTGGCCGAATGGGGTTTAGTGGGTATAAGCTTATTATGCAGTTCCGCATTATCATCAGGATACGTGATGAGCATAAAGCTTTTCCCATAGAAAAGAAAAACAAAAACCTGAAGATGTCTGTGCTCTGGATTACTTGTCAGTGTACTGGCACCTGGCTTCACTTCTATTTGGATACTAGGTAAACTAAATATTATTTTTATAAGAATCTAAAGTTTTACATTTTTTACACAGTTGGCAACATTGTGCCTGAACATCTGCTGATTACACAGCTTGGCAATGTAATATGATCATATATGAATGTGCCGAGGAGTGACCGGTGGGTTTAGGGGTGAATTACCCCACTTTTTAAACGTTCGATTTAAAAAAAATATGTAACGCTTCTCTAGGACACCCCAGGAGTCACCCATTTAAATATAATACGTCATTTCCATAACACCCTGTATGACTTACATAGCATACGTACACCCAAAAATGGTATGGTGAATATAAAACTTGTTCGTTACACTTATACAGTTACCTTGTTGTAAAACTGGCTTTATCCAATAAAAGAAAATTATTGAGGATTTTCAGGTTAGATTATTTGAAATTATAATTTATCAAATAAATGGAATTATTTTCTATATTTTACATTCATTCCTGATATTGCAAAAATAATCGAATCGAAAAAACAGCGTTCGAAAAATAATTAAGTAGGCGCCTTAAAATTATGATGAATTTTTCATTATTCACTAAGACTTGGCGACATTACCAAATAGTGTCGACCAGTTTCTCTTATCTTCAAAATTTAAGGATTCAAAAGTTAGATTGGCATTAATAAATAATTCCTGTGTGAGGAATTACACCTTCGGGATGAAACCAAAATACGACAAGCTTCAAAATTAATATTGTCATCTCTCTAATAATCAAATTAAACAAAATTCAAATAAAATTAAAGGGGTAAATTGGTTATACAGGGGTTTTCAAAAAACGTCTTCCATGAATAGCGCCGTAGAAGAATGCTTCGAGTTACCTACTATTGATTAAGCGCATAAACGGACGGACGTTACGGATTACGTACTCCACTCACATTATGTACAAAAACTCGAAATAATATTCACAAACAACATTCTTTCTCAATAAGGCGACAACCTCTATAGCCTGGTTTGTTGGTTCACATAATATTAAATACTTTAATTCAGAAAGATATTTAATTTTACTATAGAAGAAATATCCATTTTATCAGTTTTTTTGCATATTTGTAGTATACGTATCCTACGTATACAGAAGAAGCGTGCATATAGAATTTGCTCGTTATGAAACTATACAGTTATAGTTACTATTGAACATTAAGTTAGAGGTAGTAAGAGTGAACAACCTTCAAGCAAACCGTATATATTTAGTTTTTTAATACAATAACCTTGTTTGTTTTTTTGTGCACCCGGTATAAAAACATGGAAATTTTCCCAAATGATTTGTATTGATATAACAAGGACAAGAAATGATCAAGGATGACTTTTTCGAAAAATTTAACTAAAGTTTTTTACAGGTATAGTTAAGTCCATGAAAGGGCGGTTTGGGGGGGGGGTCCTGACCCCCATGACCTCCCCCCCCCCTGGATCCGCGCTTGAGTTCATGTGTAGACACACTGTATAAAGTTTACAATAGGTAAAGATGGACATACATACAGGGTGATTCACGACGAGCGTGCATTAGAACTTTATGGAGAACTACTGAACTTTGGGGATATGCTCTCTTTAACTAAAATATTGGCATGTTCCTGTTATTTTCGGTTATACCGGAAGTAGCTGCCAACTTTCGTTTTTTAAATACAACATGGTAATTTTTATTACATTTTTCGATTAAGCATTAAATACTAAGCACATTTTATAGAAAATGTTTTTGTCAGACTCTATTAGTTTTTGAGATATCTGGACTTTTTGTAATTACTTGGCAAATGCATGACGATGAAATAATCCATATCATTTTTTTACCTTAGCGCTTGGACTAAAAATTTTTTCTCACCGAATAGCTAGAAGATCATCAAGTCTCAAAAACATTTCAAATTCGTCATAAAATGTACAGGGTGGTCACAATTCAAGCCTCATTGTGAAAGAATTCAACCATTAGAAACTTTCTTATTTTAAATGGAACACCCTGTATATTTTTATTTAATTTGATGGCAAATTAGTTGTTCTTTATAAATAGTATTTACTGTCCTATACCTATATCAAAGCGTTTTCTCAAAAAATCCAATTTTATTCCGAAAATACTATTTGTTCAAGTGTGCTATGAAAACAATTGTACTTAGGGGCTGTATACTGATGTATATACGGAGGAAAAGTGATTGGTATCAAAACGATGGGGCTCCAGCACACAACGTCCAAGTTGTTAAGACTGCCCTAAACAGACTTTTTCATGACCAGTGGATCGCAAACCAAGGTCCCTTCCACTGGCCAGCTCGTTCGCCAGACTTAACTCCACTGGACTTTTCATCTGGGGAACCATTAAAGATAAAGTTTACGCGCGTCCCATCACCACGAAGGAAAATCTAATTGAAAGGGTGAATTTCAATCTCTCACAAGAAATTAGGAATGCTACAAGAAATAACATGATGAAAAGAATACATAAATGCTTGGAAGTAAATGGCAATCATTTCGAACATATTTTAGAAATATAATCAAAAGATATTAGGTATAATTTTCAAACACATTTTTAATTAAAGGATTTAAAGTTTATAAACTTGTTTCCTTGCTATTTTTAAAAAAATAATATTTAAACCATTAAATTTAAAACAATCAACTGCATTTTATTTATAAATTATTAAGAAACACTTTAGAATATTGTACTTTCAAGCAATCAATCACTTTTCCTCCGTATAGACATCAGTATACAGCCCCTAAGTACAATTGTTTTCATAACACACTTGAACAAATAGTATTTTCGGAATAAAATTGGATTTTTTGAGAAAACGCTTTGATATAGGTATAGGACAGTAAATACTATTTATAAAGAACAACTAATTTGCCATCAAATTAAATAAAAATATACAGGGTGTTCCATTTAAAATAAGAAAGTTTTTAATGGTTGAATTCTTTCACAATGAGGCTTGAATTGTGACCACCCTGTACATTTTATGCCGAATTTGAAATGTTTTTGAGACTTGATGATCCTCTAGCTATTCGGTGAGAAAATTTTTTTAGTCTAAGCGCTAAGGTAAAAAAATTATATGGATTATTTCATCGTCATGCATTTGCCAAATAATTAAAAAAAGTCCAGATATCTCACAAACTAATAGAGTCTGACAAAAACATTTTCTATAAAATGTGCTTAGTATTTAATGCTTAATCGAAAAATGTAATAAAAATTACCATGTTGTATTTAAAAAACGAAAGTTGGTAGCTATTTCCGGTATAACCGGAAATGACAGAAACATGTCAATATTTTAGTTTAAGAGAGCATATCGATAAACCCAAATCCCCAAAGTTTCAGGAACATATATTCAGTAGTTCTCCATAAAGTTCTAATGCACGCTCGTCGTGAATCACCCTGTATAGATACGTCCATTCTAGCTTTCTGTGAAGATAGGTACCTACTAGACATGTAATTATAGATAATGACTTTATTTTATATATTTGCATAAATAAATAACAAAAAAATACATTGTTTTTGTGTATTTTATTCCCTATAATAATAATAATAATAATAATAATAATAAATAATAAAAAATGCATTTAAAAATATAAATAGACTCGTTTCATTTTAAAATAAATATTCTAGTACGGTCCTGGAAGGTCCTAGAATTTCATACAAACCTATGCAAAATAAATAACCAGGAATAAGTGGCAGGTCATTAATGTCACGTGAGATTTGACATATCTGGCGAAAGGGTTCGCTGTAAAGACTATAATTAATAAGTAGTTAAGTAGTATAAGTAGTAAAGTAGTAGTCAGGTACATTTATAGCCATAAAAGGCAAATTTTCGTAATAATAAATTAGAGGATAAGATGACGTAACAGAGAAACTCACTATGACGATATGTAGCAGTCAGTCATACAAGGTACAGATGTATTCATCAATAATACTAGGTAATCTAATCATAACTTAAAGGTCCTCAACTCATAAATAAATCAATAACAACACGAGAATAAAAGTCGTTGGATAGTTTTACAATTCTCACTCTGTGCAGACCAATGATCAATGATAACGTGACAATATTATTAAAATTGATAATAGAAATTAAAAAACTAAAATTGAAATCGTAAAATCATTTAAATAACAACGGCAAAAAAAAATTGTAATTAAGCTTAGAATAAGTCAATTGAAATATACAAGGTGTTCAAATTAAAAACACAACACTATTAAAAAAAAATATTATTATTTACCTTTCCGATAACTTATTAGATAAGAATAAAATATAGTGCGTCTAGAAAGTATCCGGAAAAATAATTTATTTTTAACTTTTTAAAAATAACATAGATTTAATACCAATGTATGAAAAAATTATTATTACCCAGACGACCCGATGACACCTTATATAATAAGGGCGTATTTTTGTCTACACAGTAGCACTTTAAAATACTAATTCAGATTGAATGGTATTAGCAAGAAAAAGAAGCCTTTTCCATTGATAGGATGTCACCTCCTGCAGACCGGTTTCGAACTATTTTCTTTTCGTCAGGGTAGGTGTCCATACCTGTCATCAGAAAAGATTCTATAAAATAGTATTCGAAACCGGTCTACAGGTGGTGACATTCTATCAATTGAAAAGGCTTTCTTTTCTTGCTAGTACCATTCAATCTGAATTAGTATTTTAAGTGCTACTATGTAGACAAAAATACGCCTTTATTGTATTAAGGTATCATCGGGTGGTCTGGGAAATAATAATGTTTCCATATATTGGTATTTGATATTAATACCACTTGAAAAGTAAATAGACTTTTTATCACATAGATTTATTAAATTATTTGGTTACAATAATGATAAATTCCTATTTTTATAAACACAATGGCAGTTTTTATAAAAAACAGAACTCTTAAATCTCTTAAATGCATAATATAGTGTTAGATAAGACTATGTATACAAAACTAATCCCTACCTCCTTACTAATGGGTCATTATTTTATAAACTGCATACTTTTTAAACCTTGATATTTTAGAATCGCCCGAAAAATTAACTAAAATGTTTTTGATAATTCGCTGGATTTTCCCCAATCTCCTCATCCTTGAAGTTTCCAGTTGTACTGATTGTATTAATGTCGGTCTTTTTTATTTAACAGTTTGTTATGTTAGCTTTCGAAGAGTATTAAAAAAATGTCATAGTGAACAAATGCAAAATATTAATTTAATTGTTTAAATAGTGCTAGTAGTTTTAACATGCTCGCCTTAAATTAATTAATACCGTTTTGTTCTTTATCCTCTTATCTGCAAAACCCAGTTCACGACAAAGTGGGACCTCTATTAAGTCGGTAGTTATTAAATATTTTCGATCACAAGTAAACCACACGTGGCAGAACTACGCTTTCGAGCGACGGAAAGCATGGAAATATTAAAATCCAGTCTGAATATATCACGCTGGTGCATTATTTAATAACTACCGATCTAATAGAGGTGCCATAAAGAACAAAATGGTATTCTTAAAACTGATTTAAGGTAATTTAAGGGGGAGAGTATGTTAAAACTATTTAAGCAATTAAATTGTTATTATTTTGAATTTGTTCACAATGATATTTTTTTTTAATACTCTTCGAAAGCTAACATAACAAAGTGTTAAATAAAAAAACGACATTGATACGATCAGTAAAACTGGAAATATTAAATTTCAAGTATGAGAAGATTGGAGCAAATCCAGCAAATTATCAAAAATTCATTTGTGAATATTTTAGAAAATAAATTTTTTTCACCAAAATCCTGAAATACGTGCAAACTAATTGTATGCTTATAAGTTGTAAAAAATTTTCGGACGATTCGAAAATTTCAAGGTGAAAAGTGTGCGGTTTGTAAAAGAATGAACCAATGCAATTTAATTATAATAACACTGATTTTTGCCAGTGACTTTCCCGCAATTCGTGAACCAACCTGGAATCCTCTGAAATTTTCAAACCTTCTGTTCAGGTTTTGAATGATAATCGAGTATTTTGAAGTGCCAGAGCTGCCAAAGCTCTTAGTGCTGAACCACACATTACGTTTAGACGCTGCGTTTCAACCGCTCAGATTTGGAGGCCACAGCATGTTGTTTTAAATGGGATGATCATCCATACATAATTTCGCATCTAAAATCCAGCCACCGGATGCAGACGCAAATTTCTAAGTTCAAAACGCACTTCGCTCGATCGCAGTGTCATGATTAGGGTTGTTATATATATATAGATCAGTTCATAACGTTCTTCGCCGTCTTCTGATTTCCAGTCTCCATCTATCTCGGTCCTCCCATGAGTTCTCATTTAGCCCCCTTTCTTCGATGTCCCTATCTATTCCTTCTCTCCAACTAAGTCTAGGTCTTCCTCTCCTTCGTCTTCCTTGCGGTGTCCAGTTTAGTACTTGTTTAGGAAGTCTATTATCTTTCATTCTTTGGACATGTCCGTACCATCTAAGTTGGTTTATCCTGATGTCTTCTGTTATTTTGTGTTTAACACCCATAATCTCTCGTATTCTATCATTTCTGACTCTATCCAGTTTGGATTTCCCGGCAGCACGTCTCCAATAATCCATTTCTGTGGCTTCCAGTGACTTTATTGTTCTTTCCTTCAGTGTCCATACTTCACTACCGTAAGTGGTGATACTTTTGACTATGCTGTTATAAATTTTATGTTTGTTGTTCTTAGATATTGATTTGTCCCAAAGAACCCCGTCTAATGGCTTGTCTTCCCTGGTTATTTCTATGTTTTATTGCTTCATCCATGATTCCGTCATCCGTAAGGTTCATGCCAAGGTATTTATATTTTGTGCAATAATTTATCTCTTGTTGTTCCAGAACTAAGTTACGCCGATCTCCACCAATACACATGTATTCCGTTTTCTCGATGTTCACTTTTAATCCCCACTTGTCGTATTCTTCTATGAGCTTCCGGGTCATATATTCTAGATCTTCATACTCTTGAGCTATTACTATCTGATCGTCAGCGAAACAAAGGGTGTACAGTATGTAATCGTTAAGTGGTAATCCCATACTTCTACATTTCCGCTTCCACGTTTTCAAGGCTTGTTCTAAATAAATTTTGAATAAAGTTGGGGACAAGCAGCAACCCTGTTTTAGTCCTTTGCTAATACTAAATCCCTTGGACATCTCCTGGCCCTTCTTTATTTTGCTTGTGTTGTTTTTATATAGTTCTTGGACAGCCTTGATTAGAGTGATACTGATGTTTGTTTTCTCGAGAGCTTCCCAGAGTTTTTGTTGGGGCACGCTATCATATGCTTTTTTGAGGTCGACGTAAAGGAGGTGAACTTCTTGGTTTCGTGCCATTTTCTTCTCAATTATCTGTGTTATGGTAAATAGGTGGTCCACTGTAGATCTACCAGCCCTAAAGCCTGCCTGTTCTTCGGCCTCCATATCACAGTATTCGCCCTCAATCCTTCTTTTCACCAACTTTCCGTATACTCTCGAAATACTGCTAAGTACAGCAATTCCTCGATAGTTGTCGCAGACGTTCTTATTTCCCTTTTTATGTATTGTTGTTATATACGAAGATCTCCATTCCTCAGGGATACTCTCCCCATTGAGGCACTTTTGAAAGAGATTAGCTAGATGTTTATAGAGCTTATCTGTGCCGTATTTAAGTAATTCAGGAGGGATGTTACCAGGACCTGGAGATTTTCTATTTTTTAATCCTTGGCATATCAGTTTCACCTCCTTACTGTTGACTATTATCGGGGATGCCGTAGTTTGTATTTGGACGTTAGACTGTGGTTGTTGGTATTCGTCCCTCTCTTCAGTCAGTAGTTTTGCAAAGTATTCGTTCCATTTCTGTAAAGTGATTGGTGAAATGATATCTTTTGTCTTCTCCTGACGGAGGGATCTTAGTATTCTCCAGCTTTCGGTACTTCTGCTTCCTCCTATGTATGTGTTTATTCTGGAGCAGTTTCTCTCCCAGCTTTCATTTTTCTTTTGTGTTATTGCTGTGCGGACTTTTCTTTGAGCTTCTTTGTATTCGTTTTTACACTGGTCTGTCTTCATGTTAAGGTATCTATTGTATTTTTCTCTTTTTGCTTTTATCAACTCTTCAATTTCTTCATCCCACCAGTAATGTTTTCTTCGCTTGAGTTCCTCCAGTTTTCCCAAAGCTTCGTCCGCGGCGCTTTTTAAGCATTCTTTGATGTAATTATAGTATTGTTCTGTGTTTTCAAACGTCTGTTGTATGAGTTTTTCATCGAGTCGATTTCTGTATAGCTCTTTTATACTGTCGTGATTGAAGTTGTCTAACTTGTATACGTTTGTTTGTGGGTTGTTAAAGTAGTTAATGTAACATTTACTATGTAATTTGCTACATGTTCATACTATGTATTTTGTTACATTTCCTACTTTTACCTTCCATTTTTATAGCGTTTTAAGCAAAAAGCAACAGAAGAACAATAACCAAAAAGTTGAAAGTTTGGTATTTGCACCCGTTTACAGATAGAAAAAGCAGCAACCACTGAGAAAGTTATCAACAACCGAACATGCCTAGAAGAAATTTCCGAATTGATATTTAGAGGAAGGGAGGAATTCAAATTCACTCGGTCCATCCTACCCTGGCTGCGTCCTCGCTGTCTGGCAAGACGATTCAAAATTTATATTGTTATTTATATTTGTTCCTTTGTGTTTGGTCGATTGCGGCATATATCAAACTGGTATCTACATACATCAAAAAATAACCTCATGGTAATACTTGACAGTTTATTATTTAGTTTACTTTGATACGAATAACAACAACAACAATGTAAACAAAGATTTTGAAATGTAAAGATGACTAGGAAAATATAAATTGCATACGTCAGCGTCATGCTGCAATTCTGAATTCATTTTTATACCGATAAGAAATTGATATGTAATAGACAGATTTTGCATACAGTTTATTCGATTTTTCAAACGCAAAAGTCACAGTCGTATTTATGGCAACACATACTTCTGATACACTCGGCGGTGAGATGTTTCGCTAGCCCCGCATGCCATAAATGCGCTTGGTTGTCATTTCTACACCGATTGCACCAAGTCGGAGGACACGCCAGCAAAATGCGTAAATTGTGGTGGCCCGCATCCAGCGAACCACAATTTGTGCTCAAAAAATCCCCGAAACAGAAAAACTTCAAAAAACCAACCCGCCGCTCACAAAAACATCTCAGACTGCAGACATGTGAATTCAAACCCGTCGTATGCAGCACCGACCAAACAAACTCCAAAAATAACACCACAAAACAACACAGAAGCACTTCTGGCAGGAGCAACAAACAGTCAACTGTTTGATTTGCTCTTATTAGACACTAAAGTGCTGCAGGAAAGGATCACGCTACTTTTCTCGGCACTACGAAACAACCCAGTCTTGCTGGAATTGCTCAAGCAATAGAAAGCAAGGCAAACACATCACAACACTCATAGCACACATCCAATAAAAACACTAACTCAAAGCACTAAATCAAGTAAAATCACTAACAAATGACACTCGGCGCATAAACAAAAACAACAAACAAAACTCATGAACACATAGTCGAACGTCCATCCGATGACACTAGTGTACGCGAAAACACTTGGTGTTCTCTCACCTCACACATAAACGTCTAAAAGCTCCTTTTAGAATTTAGTCGGTCGGTGTCGTTCCTTCAGAGCGTCAACCATCGCTACTTTGCACTCCGGGTGCATCGTGTCTGTAAACAGATTCTCCTCATTTATCCAAAAAAAACTTCTGATATATGTATTAATAATATCCAAAATGTTTTGAGCATGATTTTTATTTGTTGATTTTGCTAGTTGAATGCACAATAATCTAATAAAAACACCAGACCGCGAAGTGGTCGAGGGTTTTATTTTAAACTTATTTTGCACTGAACTATTTGCCAAAAAGCACAATTATGCAAAAATATTTGGATAGTTTAATCCATTTAAATTTGTAGGTCTAGTGGTATATGACTAGATTATTTCCTGACTTTGGCCCTAGTGCTTATTTCATAATTCGTAACTATTTTCTTAATCGGTAAGTAGTGTTTATACAATTCCCAAATTCTTAATTCTTAATTTATTTATGGAATTAATGTCGGCCAGGGGTCATCCGTTTTTTTGTGTGTTTCTCGCATTTATTTTATTTATTTTATTTTAAAAATTCAACTTAATAAAAATAAATTTGCTGTAATTACATATTTGTTTACAACAATGGCCACCCCTTGGGACGATTGTAAAAATTCGACGCAAAAGAGTTAGGCGATTCGGTGTGCGCCCAATGTAATGTAATTACGCTACCATAGTCAGAGACATGTTAACATTAGAATGGGATACAATCACATAATACCTAATACCATCTGCAATTATGTCCCCGTTATGGGCATCGAAGGGGTAATAGTGAGTTTGCGCAGTTCGGAAATTTCCTTGTGAAAGTCAACATTCGACTGGACCGGATTTCAACTTTTTTAATGTAAATTTCACTGGTTAGTTAGGAAGAATATTGCTATCAAAATTTCGATTAGTTCGATTTAAGAAGGCGTTCCATGCATACGATTTCTGACGATATGATAATCTAACGGTGTCCTGATTGGTGTAAACTTTTGGTGCCAAATCTTGTCCTAATAATTGTAACAATCGACACGATGAGCTTTATTTTAACTTTCATCCGACGTCGTATGTTTCTTAACCTCACTTTTCTCTAAATCAAAAATTAAGAATGAATGACTATATTGACTATTTTGGGAAAAATTAATGTATGGGCAGGCATTTTAGGAAACAAAGTCATTGGGCCATTGTTTATTAATGGGAATTTAAATGGAGGCATTTATTTAGATATGTTGGAAAATACCATCAATCCGCTTATCACTGAAACCATTGAAAACCAAATCGAAGACGATGAAAACCCTATACTTGATGAGGCTGAAATATATTTCCAGCAAGACGGCGCTCCTCCTCACTATGGTCTTCCGGTTCGGCAATGGCTAGACGACGAGTTTCCAGATAAATGGATAGGGCGAAGAGGGTCTATAGAATGGCTAGATCTCCTGACTTGACGCCATTAGACTTTTTTCTATGGGGCCATTTGAAAACTATTGTGTTCACTCCCCAACCTAACAGTTTGGATGAACTTCGTCAACGCATCACCGAAAGCTGCCATGATCTCCCACAACATGTTTTTGAAAATGTCCCTCATGAATTTGAAAATCGCCTATATCATTGTTTGGCCAATAACGGGCAACATTTTGAACACTTATTGAAATAAAAAGTGATATTTTCCTGTGCTTTTTTTTCTATCTGAACAAATTAAGATAAATAAAGATTTTTCTAATTTTCTCGAAAACGAATCGACCGATTTTAAAAAATCAAACGTCAAAATAAAGCACTTTGAAAGACCTTTCAAACAAGCTATTACTTGCTACCCCTTGTCATTTAAAATTTTTAAGGGGATGACCCCGGGGGCCAGAGGGTAAAAATCAGTGGTTTTCGATAAATCCGTGGTGGGAAATTTTCAAATGAACACCCTGTATATGTGGATACAATTCTTTCAATATACCAGAATGGCCAAAGAATAATTCATATGGCTCCACAAATTAGTTAAACACATAATTAGGAAGGAATCGCAAATCGTACAATCAGGCATCCTGCGACGAACTATATCCATGGGTCTCGAAGTCCATTGCTGTAAGTAACAAGAAACGTCATGCGCGTGTGTTTCCGTGTTGTTGAAAACTGGGAACTTTCAAGGTCATTTGTGAAACGTGATAATTAAGAATTTAGGAATTGTATGGACTGTGATGCGGAAGTCAATATAATTTTTATAAATTAGGATAAATAGGAATTAGCGATTAAGAAGTTGGAAAACCGACCTTGTTGAAGTCAACAAGAAAGAATTTTATTAATAATCAAATTTGACAGTTTGAACGTTTTGAAATTTATTCGCGATTAAACAGGTCTTGGGATTTAATCACTTGTCTAAACAAAATGTATCCAAAGAATGGTGATGTCTGATTGGTCTATTTCAGAATGTGAAAAATAATCAATGATACAGAATCTTGTTGTTTCCAGATAATGTCAAGTTAAAGTGTTTGCAAAAATAGATTAATTAAATAGTACATAATTTTGATAAAAAAATTACCGTAGCACATGCTGCACGTGTGTTCAGTTCAATAGTACTTAATTATTATAATAGACAACATAAATCACGGCCAATGGAATGCTTCTTATTGACGACAATTGTAGTTGTAAGTGCTCACCGATAATCTTAAACTTACCCTCAGACCAATTTCAGATGGCACGGTTTTTTGTCGTGGTCGTGTACGGCAACGATATCATCCTATACCGGGTGGTGCATCCAAGCAGGACACATATGATTTCCCATATAATTTTCGAAGTGGTCAAATACTTGTTTCCTTATTAATTTTAAGGAAAAAAAAATTTTATTGAGACTTTTTAAAGAGACTAGTGGGAGTAAAAAGTCAGCAAAATTTGAACTTTTTTATATGTTCCGTTTTTAAGATATTAAGAAAATTATATCTTCAAACTAGCTTAAATATGGAGTACGATTCTGTTTTAGTTTTAATTCATGTTAAAATGAACATAGCAGTAATTACCTTTGCACTTGTCAATATTCGACAGCGTTTTTAATTTGTTGAAATAACAAATTTATCATTAGGTTTTTAGTTATTTATCGTATGGCGTAAAATAAAATAAAAAAATTACTGTCTGTTCGGGTTTGTTCGGGCTTGTTCATTTTAAAATTCGGTTTCTCGAATAACTCTTAAATTACTAGGAAATACACTTTAAATTGAACGAGGACATTTTTCTTATTGTAGACTCAAAAGGCTTGAGCACATTTTGGTGTAAAATAAATAGCGGAGCAAATATTTAATCATCTTACAGTTTACGTGGATTATCCTATGTATCATGACTGAACGCACCACACGGTATACACCGTTCTAAACCTAGTGTAACTGACATTATTGCGGAAAAATCGGTTTTAAATTCTGATAGATGAATTTTTGTATTGTAAAGTTTGTGAAATCGCTTGGGTTTTATTCCTATAATAAATATTACACAATTTTCAGTCCCAAGAGTTTACAATTGGTCAGTAGAAACAAACATGTATAGAAGCAGTTTACTTCAGAGGTCCCAGGGCAATGTCAATTAATGTACTTTCTTGTGTTTTCTTTTGCCGAATACAGAAGGAGATCGGCTACAAAAGGTGTAGCGGGGGCGGGTTTTCACTTGTTTTCCCAGGGCACTGTCACGATTCAGAAATGTTTGCTGTACATAAGTTGCTGACCACCTAGCCATTTTGGCTGACCGATTACATTGTTCTGTTCGCAAGAATAAGAATATTTTGCTAACCAGTTAAATGATGCCCATAATTAATATCCTTAGAAACATATACAGGGTGTTATGGAAATGACGTATTATATTTAAATGGGTGACTCCTGGGGTGTCCTAGAGAAGCGCTACATATTTTTTTTTTTTTAAATCGAACGTTTAAAAAGTGGGGTAATTCACCCGTAAACCCACCCGGTTACTCCTCAGCACATTCATATATGATCATATTACATTGCCAAGCTGTGTAATCAACAGATGTTCAAGCCCAATGTTGCCAAATGTGTAGAAAATAACTATAGATTCTTATAAAAATAATATTTAGTTTACCTAGTATCCAAATAGAAGTGAATCCAGGTGCCAGTACACTAGCAAGTAATCCAGGGCACAGAGACATTTTCAGGTTTTTGTTTCTTTTTCTATGGGAAAAGCTTTATGCTCATCACGTAACTTGATAGTGTGGAACTGCATAATAAGCTTATACCCACTAAACCCCATTCGGCCTCTTATTTCCAATCTCTCGGAACATTTGCACTAAATCACTTAAAGAAACACACAGACACCCACGAGTTTCCAATTATTTTTTTTTGAAGATATGCACTTATTAGATTACACAAAAGCAATAAATACTAACGCATAATTACACTTTACAATAACCTACCGTGCACATAAAACAACAGCACTATAGGATACAAATTATTTCGCAATAGAAATTCAGAAATAATAAAAACGTTAATTTCTAATGGCCTAATCAAATTTATTAAACCTTTACTGAAGAAGAATGATGAAATAATTATGTTCCAACCAACCCTTTAAAAAGTGGTCTCGTCCAAGCAGCGCGGGTTGCCATTACCGATACTATCATTATAAAGAAACGTGTTTCAGAAAGGAAGGATGTTTTCTAAACATCGATATTCAAACATCGACATTTAAAAAAGTATATTTGCGATTAGGAATAAATTAGATAGAAAAAATAAAAATAAACTTGTTATTAGAAAGAATTGAAAAATTATGAAACGTATAACAAAAATTTTAAAAAATAATATAAACAAAAAAATAAAGCAAATATTAAAACATAATATTTTATAACTGCATGAATTCCAGCCACTAACAACTTGTAAACTATTTTTTTTTTGTAAAACTAGATTAATGATGATTCCTTGCAAGCTATTTCGTTTTTAGGACAATAGTTTCGCCGGCTTTGGAAAAAAAAAGATTTCGTTCTGGATAAGCTGGACAAATACTTCTCGCAATTTCGCCGCGAGAATGGAATCCGTATTACAGTCGGCAATTCTAGCCTTCTGGCAATTAAAATTGCACGGATTCATGCGCAGTACACCGTTCGATCAGCTGTCTCGCATTGCCAGAAGAGAGATGGATTATTCTGTTACTTTTAAATGTTTATTAATTGGTCGAAGCACCTATGAACAGCTAATGGCTACTGGCATTTGTAAGTAGCAGTAGCTGCTTTAACTGACAGTCAAAACGAATAGGTTTGTCCATCTCTAATTCTGGGGATATTTTAGAGATTTCGACACTACCCACTGCTATTCTGACTGTTAGCAAGGCGCCAGTTGATCGAGAACGGTTTACTGTGCATGAATTCGTGAAATTATAATTGCCATTGCACCGGAAATTTTTATTGTCGACTCTAATAAGGCTTTTAGCAAATGAAATCAAAAGCTTTCGATCTTATTTTCTTGTGCTGGGAAAATTGAGTTTAAGATTACAACCTAGTTTTCTTGTTTTATTATAACATTGAACATCGAAAGGTAAACATCGATGTCGACATCGATGTTTGACCTCTAACATCGATGTCGAAAACATCGCCCAGCACTAATACGTTCTGCAGAATGCAGATCAGCTGTTAATAATAAGCCGGCCGGTTTTCTAATAATGCTGTTTGAAGTAGATTTGTCTGTTAAATTGTATGTTAATACTTAAATCGGAGTTTAAATTATTAAGTTATTTGGACGGCAGTGCCCCAGTCAAGCAGTTCAATATTGACCGACGAAACCGACGTGTTATTTAGACAATAAGGGCGTACTTTTGTCTACACAGTAGCACTTTAAAATTCTAATTCAGATTGAACGGTACTTTGATGTGTTGTCACGCGAAAACTATGTGATTTTGTGTGTGAGTACTTGGTGTTTTTTATAAATTAAGTTGGTTTTAAATAAGTCCCAAAAGGTAAATAAAATTGCATTTTTTTTAAAAGGGTAAGTGGCATTTATAAACTCAGTCAGTTCAAGTTTATAAATCAGAGATTGTTTCCCAGCGAACTGAACTGAACGTAAAAGTTTATAATAATGTACCCTGAAAAATAAACAACTTGCAATCTGTCAAACGGTTATTGACTTTCTAAAGAGTTTACCCTGAAGATGTGACAACACTGTTGACATATGTTGCTTTGTTTACCTTTCTGACAGGGGCACAACGTGCTTATTTTTGGTTTGACATAAGGTCATGTACAGGGCATATTAAATTAAAGCGCCATTTTTGGATATTTTTCTTCAATTTGTTTTCATCTCAGGAATTGCCGATTTAAATATAATACGTCATTTCCATAACACCCTGTATTTACAAAAAAAAGTATATACCGCTATTTTACATTAATAAACATTATCGTAACATTAATGTAGTATTACCAATTTGAAAGAAAAAGCAAATTTTCTTGAAATATATAGTAAAAAATAAAATGATTATGAAAAATCCTCAATAAACCTTTTTATTATTTTAGCTTTAGATTACTTTTAGATACCGCCAAAATACTGTAGTATGCTCGGGTTTGTTCGAGGTATATTTACGAAAATTTACAAGCGATAACTGTAAAATGTTCGGTAAAATGTTAAGTTATATTACCGGCAACTGAGATACCTCCAAAATACGGTAGTATGTTAGACATATCGATATATAGTATAGAATTACACCCCAAAAATGTAGATACCGCCACATAAATAGTACCTAGTTTCATTCAAAAGTTTTAATTTATGTTGTTGATTGCTAGTTAAAAAAATGTTTATTGGCTACAAGAATTTAGGAAGGACGATACCTAAAGCGAATACTCCTCATAAAAAGACATTCAAAAACTTAATGGAGAGATTTGAAACTACAAAAAGTATGGCTTATAAAAGAATGACGAAAGAAAATGAATTCAATGTTCTGTTACGTATTACTGAGAATCCTCATAGTGGTTAGTTTACTGCACAAGAACTGGATATTGAACGAACGGTGGTTCAGTTGCTGCAAGTGCTTAATGATGAGGACTGACTTGAGTTTTTCTCGTGGGCGCAAGATAAAA
Source organism: Barypeithes pellucidus (assembly GCA_963991005.1). Classification (NCBI taxonomy): domain Eukaryota; kingdom Metazoa; phylum Arthropoda; class Insecta; order Coleoptera; family Curculionidae; genus Barypeithes; species Barypeithes pellucidus. The sequence goes on along the minus strand of OZ022563.1, from coordinate 35,351,795 downwards.
TGGGGAAGCAGCATGATATTGCGCATTTAATTTTTTTTGCGACGAAGCTACGTTCCATAACAATGGCAACGTCATGGACATAAATTCCATTATTATGCAACTACTAACCCTCATTTTGTTAGATTTCACTCACAAAACAGATGATCCCTAAACGTTTCAGGAGGAAATGTAGGATGCGTGGTTTGTCCATATTTTTTTTGAGAGGACTCTAATGGGACAGATCTATTTGGATTTTCTCAAAAATGATTTACCAAGCTCATACCAAATATAGTTCAGGAATGCATGTGGTTTCTCTATGATGGAGTCCCGGTGCACTAGTATACAAGACCTTCAATTGAATTCTTAAATGAAACTTATGGTCAGCAATGTAGATACGAATAAACCTAAATTCATATCTAATTAATTAAATTAAGTACCAATATTTACACTTATTGGAAGAGAAATTAAATATCAATGACATCTTGATAAATATTGCTTTTGCTATTTGCTTTTGTCTGTCATGGCTAACTATAAAATATAATTAAAAAACGTTTTTGAGACTTCTATTAAAAACATATATTACATCAAAATGGGTCAAAATTGTATATAACCCTCTTGACAAAAATTGTAGAGGGCAAAAGCTCTACAAGATAGATAGATAGATAGATAGAAGATATATTAAAGTACAGGGTGTTCCATTTGAAAAAAACAGAGTAATTTAATATTCCGATGGGCTAAATCTTAAATTAGTCTTTGTTCTTCATATCCTCGAGAAAGTTTGGAATATCTTAAGTTAATTCACCGCTCTCACAAGTTAGTCAATGAAGCCGAAATCCAATTGTGTTCTGGTGTGTTCCTAGAAACGTTAAAATCTCATTTTCAGTAAAAATGTAGTAATCGCCTTTGGGCCTAGCATGGCACTATAGTGTTTACGCATTGTTTAAAATCCAAGCTTTCGTACCACACGATGTTAATCGGAGCCGTACAAGACACGATCGTTGCACGACAACGGTAGAACCACTCTAAAAAATGGTCTAGGTTAGGATACCAAGATCTTAGTCCCAATAACAAGAAAATTTAGTGAAAATAGCGATAAAAGGAAATGTAGTATCGAAAGCCAAATTATATGCTACGATTATTCTAGTTGGAGTCACTAATAACTCTTTTTCAGTCAACCAAGTACTTCTAGTACCCGAAGGAATAAATATTCTTACGGTAACCAATATAGTTAGTTATTAGGAGCAACATCATATTATTGTTTCAATAATTGTGTTTGTTAATTATTACCTATTTTATTGTTAAAAGAGCAAATAAATATTAAATACCAATGTATGGAAAAATTATTATTTTTCCAGACCACTCGATGATACCTTATAGTCCTTATACAATAAGGGCGTATTATTTAGTCTATACAGTAGCACTTTAAAATACTATTTCAGATCGAATGGTCCACTACCAAGAAAAGGAAGCATTTTCCATTGATATGATGCATGAGTTAACTCTTCGAAAACGAACTATCCTTTTTTAAAAAACAACTTTTATTTATTAAGTCTAAAGTATACAAAGAATAACAACCTTTACAAACGGCGTCTGACTTCTAACTGACGTGTGAAGCACGGTTACAAATATAAAAAGGGAAAATAATGCTGAGCTGACATAGTGCTTAATTGGCATATTTCATGTATGGGGTGTGACGTAACTCCTCCCCTCGAAGAAACAACTCCACCGTGATCAGGGTAGTTGGATGTCTTGAAGTTCCATGTTGTTGCACGTTGCGATTGTCGTTCTCTCGGGTCTGAAAAAGCATTTCTTCCGGTAGCAATAAAATGCAGTACCTATAACAAAAACTGCATAGATTATTATAGTCCATAGGCTAGGGGACTCTGAAATGTCACTGAAGAACAATTGGGGTTGATGTTCTTGTATTTTATTCTCCAGTTCGTATAGTCCATCTAGTTTGACGTCCTGTATATGGAAGCTAAGGTTGAGGGTCGGTAAGACGTTGACCTTGTTTTCGAAATCTCGAAACAGGATTGGTTGGCTTCTGCTTGCCATAGGCTTCTGGTCGTTGACTATTGATTCCTGGTTTGCGACAGCTAGGCAACCATTTGGTATTTGCACTAGGTAGGTACCCATTAACTTTTGGCTTTCCTCTTGCGAATTACATTTTAATTTGACGACTTCGTCTTTTGGCAAGATGAAAATCCATCGGTCAGCAATATCAAGTTGTTTAATTATTGGCTGTGTAATTTTGGCCTCGATTTATCGACAAGTGGAGGTGGCTTTATTTGAATTTAGAAGTTGTACTGCGCATGGGCTATTCTGGGTTACTTCTTGGAGGTCCATTTTCGTACAGATGAATGACTGGGCCTTGATTTCTTGGCATTCTTCACCTCGATATGAATAGTGTAGTTTATTTTTGATTAAAAATTTATTTGGCGGTATTATTACCTTGAACAGACTCTTTCTAAATACAGGGATGGAATAAAGGTGGAGATAATCAAATGTTTCGGGATATATTATTGGGATCCGTAAAAGATAAGTTATTTTGTTATTGAAAATAAAACAAACTAAATTTATTAATTTTTCAAAAATTAAAGTATTTTCTAAAGTAACTTCTATAGGCATATGGTTTAGGCCTACTTGTTTTTGAATTTTTTGTAATTCGAAATAAAGATCTTCTGTTTTTATGATACTAGGATGCATTGTCTTTAACTTAGAAAAAACAATTGAGTTTTCAATGTCTTGTAGTGTAGAGTCAATTATTTCATAAGTATTAATGATTTGGTTTAAAACGTCTTTAATTAAATTAGCATTTTCCTTGTATGTAGTTTTTTGTACTAAAAAGCCTATTTCATTTAATTTGGATTCCAACAACTTTTCGTTTTGACTAATTTTTTCAATAGTGGTATTAAATTTCTTAATTATACTTAAAGAAATAGAATTTTCGTTTAAAACACTTGTTGACAATTTGTTTGATTATTCTGTAATTCCGCGATAAGCTTTTCATATCGTTCTCCGTCAGAGGCGTCTAGGTTACCTGATACTGCTTTAAAAACTGATCCTAATGCATTAATTAGGCCTCGTTTTATCCTATTTGGATGTGGAATTATTTCTCTTATTTTTGTTTCGACCCTATCCTGTATTAAATACAAAATTTTAAAATAGTTAGAAGTATCAAATCGATATTCTGCATTACTACTTATTGTTATCGATAAATTTTTAGACTTAATATGTAGCTTATTAATTTCTATAATTATTGGGTTAAGATCATAGTAGTGAATAAGGGTATAGGTAAATTCTTGAATTTTTGCAGTTCCTAATTTAAATGGGATTATACCGGGGTTATCATTTATCTTTCTCACGGTTATTTTTTCTTCGTATCCGAATGTAAGTTGAAGAACTCTGAAAAAAGAGATAAAACTAGTTAGTTAAAACTATATCGTTTTCTAAGCGGACGTTTCATATTACTAAGATGTATTTTCTCGTGAGAGTTTGTTTTTGCAGTTTTGCGTTTTGTATTTATGGAAATTAACTTCGTTGGTTTAGAGAACTTGTCATCGTTTTTCTGTCGTACATGTTTTTTTGCATAAACATCTTGGTCGGGTGTAAAGATTTCAGGGGTTTCTCGAGTTTCATTAATTTTAGTGATTACCTTTTCTTTATGTGATATTAATTTTTCGTTAATTTGAGAATATAAAGCTTTAGTTTTTTTCTTTATGATTGTTGATATAGTCGCTAAGCAATAATTGATCAATATTAATATCGAAAGGGTTATCATCGGTTATATGACCGTTTATTACGTCAATAGGTTTTAATTTTATTGAGGAATGTATTGAATTATTATAAGCTAAGATCGCGTAAATCATTTTTTGCGTGATTGGTGTTTTATTAAAATTTTGATTATTTAAAAGACGGATATGTTCTGAAAGGGTTGAATGTAATCTTTCAACTTGTCCGTTGATTGAGGATGATTTGGGGAACAAAAATGTATTTTTATTTTATGTAGTTGCAATAATTCAGTAACAACTGCGTTTTTGAATTCCGTTCCGTTGTCGACTATTATTTGCTTAGGTATTTTATGGTGCGAAAAATAAAATAGGAGGTTATCCACGATTTCAGTCGATACTAATGATTTCAGGGGGTACGCTTATGCGTATTTTGAAAAACTGTCAATTATGGTTAAGAATTTTGTTTGTTCCAAAGTGTACGTATCTAAATGAATAATCTCGAAGGGTCTGGTTGCAGTGGGAGTAATATTCATTTGCATTTTAACGGGGTTACGATCGTATTTACTGATTTGACATATTTCGCAATCATTTATAAACGTTTGTATAGAACTTTTTAAATTTGGCCAGTAATATTTAATTTTAATTTTTTGCTCGGTCTCGTCTATACCTCTATGGTTAGATTTGCCTTCGTGGTAGTTTTTATAATTTCGGGTATATCATTTTTCTCCGTGACGTCGATAAGTTTGTTTAAACAGCGTTTGAATCTAATGGATGGCCATTTAAAATTTTTTCTAATTACTTCACAAAAGGGTTCATAAGTCTCACGTTTCTCGAAAAATAAATGGTATTGTTTATCGGGTATGACATTTTCTTTTACAAAGTTAATGATATCTTGTTCAAAATTAGTTTTAGATATTTGGATGATCATTCTTCGTTTCTTTTCGAATAAAATTTTAGTTCGAGGTTTGGCGGGTGAATGTAATACTTCTTGAATAAAAATTTGGTTCGCGCCGTAATTTACCGGGGTTCCCACGATTGGAACACCTACTATAGGGTTCTCTTCGTCATTCGAGTGAATCGTGACGTCGTCGTCATCTGGATCGTCACGTATTTCTACGGGGTCATTATCGGATTGTACTTGCATTGAAATTTGATCTAGGTTTTCGTTATCATTTTGTGTAGTAATGTTTTCTCTGTTTGGAAGAGTATATTGAGTTAGTGCATTGGCGTACGTACCTAAATCGAATGGGTTATTAAAATCAGTTTCTTTTATGTGAATTTCGATGCGTGACAACGCGTCGGCGTTTGTGTTTAATTTGCCTTGTTTGTACATTATTTTGTAGTCGAATTCCTCTAATTTAATTCGCCATCTTACTAATTTGGAAGAGGGATCCTTCAATGAAAAAAGCCATTGAAGTGGTTTGTGATCTGTTAAAATATTAAATTTTCTGCCATATAAGTATGGGCGGAAATACTTAGTAGCCCAAACTAAACAGAGACACTCTTTTTCAATGGTAGAGTAATTTCTTTCAGAATCGTTTAAGGTGCGTAAAGCGTACGCTACTGGTAAATCTTGACCTATAGGTCCTTGACTTAATACACATCCGAGTGAAACGTTACTCGCGTCACATGTTAGGTTAAAGGGTTTATCAAAATTTGGGTACTGTAGGATGGGTTCGTTTACAAGTAAATTTTTGCATTGTTCAAAACAATTAATAAATTCGTCATTATGCTCGATTTTAGCGCCTTTCTTTAAACACTTGGTTAAGGGTTTCGTTATTTTCGCGAAATTATTAATGAAGCGTCTATAGTAACCAACGAGTCCTAAAAAGCCTTTTATTTGTTTCGTTGTGCTAGGTAATGGATATTTTTTTATCGCGACAATTTTGTCTGGGTTCGGCTTTACGCATTCTGGTGTTACGAGATGACCTAGGTATGCTACCTCTTTTCTTAGAAATTCCGATTTATTTAATTGAATTTTGAAATTTGATTCTCTTAGCCGGGTAAATACTTGTGTTAATTTTACGATATGTTCTTGAAGAGAACTTGAAAATACGATGATATCGTCTAGGTAAACGGCACACATTTCATCAGTGATTCCGCGTAAGATGTTATCCATTACTCTTTGGAAGGTCGCGGGGGCGGTTTTGAGCCCAAATGGCATACGCAAAAATTCGTAGTGCCCGTTCTCGGTATTGAATGCTGTTTTCGGTATGTCGGTTTCATTCATCTCAATCTGATGAAAGCCACTCGCTAGGTCCAAAGTGGTAAAATATTGACACCAGCCTAATTTATCTAAAAGGTCCGTAATATTTGGGATTGGATATTTATCGTCAATATTCTTCTCGTTAAGGCGACGGTAATCGATTACAACTCTCCACTTCTGGGTACCAGAAGCATCAATTTTTTTTGGTACCACCCAAATTGGGGATGAGCAGGGCGAACTAGAAAGTCGAATGATATTTTGGTTTAACATTTTGTTAATTTGAGTTTCGACTTCTTTTTTATGTATATAAGGGTACCGATAACTCTTCGTATAAACAGGAACTTCATCCGTTGTTCTTAGGTGGTGTTTTATTTTATGCGTAAATGTAAGGGGGGTGCCTTCTTGATAAAATATATCCGAGAATTTATGACATATTTTTAAAACTCCATTCTTTTCTTCATCGTTTAAGTGTTCGGTACGTATTTGTGAAAGATCTAATTTTTGTTTAGGGGTATCATCAAAATTATTTAAATTAATATTTTCTATGTCTTTTTTACAAAATTTTTCGACTTCTATAGCTTCTGAAAAATCTAATGTTATCGCTTCGCAAGTATTATTTAATATTGATGTAAGAGCTTTACCGTTTCTTGCAACAGTTAAACTTTCTGGAATTTCGCAATTGTGAAATTTTTGGTGGGGAATTATTATTTCTCCGTTTTTTATAGAAGTTTTTATTTTAATAATTTGTTGGCATCTAGGAGCGATTGTAACACAATTTAATTCCGTCTGTGTTTTATGGAATGATAATTTTATTTTTGTATATGGGGGTGATTAAAAATCCTTTGTCAAAATTTACATTTGCTTGTAAGATTTTTAAATTATCAAGGCAGATTAGTCCGTCAAATACATTATGAATTTTAAACATATAGAATTTTAAATTTAGTTTTTCGGGTATTTTAAAAATTTGGGATGATGGAATTTCTGTACTGTATTTGTGTGCTGATTTTTGAAAAACAGTGGACACAATAAATGGGTCATCTTTTATATGGTTTGAAAAGTATTTAAAAGCTAAATTTGGGTCAATAAAAGATTTCGTTGAACCTGAATCGATTAAGAATTTTAGGTTATGTTCTGGAAATGTTATATACGACAATTCGCTTGCGTTTGACGTATTTAAAGAAATAATTTGTTGGGTCAGGTTTTCTGGTTCTCCTGCAGAGACTCGTGAAAATCCTGTTCGCTATAATTGTCATCATTAGACGTGGGTTGGGTGGGTTGGTATAGGTCATTTTGTGAATCATAATACTGTTGATTATTTACTTCAGGGCAATATTGTGTTTCATAAGGTAGGTCAGGGTTATACTAATCATATTCGCAATTCGGATTATATTCCGTATAATCTGAGTTCGCTTGTTCGTTTGTCAACACAGAAGCGTTGTATAGTTCTTCGAATATGGGTTGAGGGCGTTGGTGGTTATTAAAAGGTCGATAATTATTAGGGGGTCCTGCATTATAATTATTAGAATTATTTTGGTTAGGTTTAAATGTTTGCCGCGTCGATACAGACATTGGTGTCGGCTTAGGTAGTATCTTATTTGGATCAGGTTGAAAAACATTTTTAGGTTTACCAAATACTTGAGAGTTAGTTGGGAATTTTTGTTGCGGTCTAAAATTTGGGTTTTGTCTGATTTGAAACGGTTGAGATATAAAATTTGACCTGAATTGATTATTATTAGTATGCATATTAAATCCATTCATATTTTGGTTAAAATTTTTATTTTGATTTTGATATATGGGACGTGTGGACATATTTGGTGTATGGTTTTTATTTTGATTTGAGTTATTTTGGAAATATCGCGTATTTCCTTCCTGCATTACATATTGAATTGCATCTGTTAATGTTTGTGGACGCATGCTGCGTATAGTAGTACCTAAAGGTTCCCTAAGACCTGATACGAATGTTTTTAAAGTAAGTTTTTTATATAATTCGCGTTTCACTCCAGCTGCATCGGCTGTGTCATGCGCGTCTACATAACTACACAATAAGTTAAGTATTTCTAGGCATTTGTCATAGAAATTTTGTGGTGATTCGTTTGGCAGTTGTTTCAAAACTACTAAATCTCTATTGAGATAGCTTTCGTCTCGTCTGTCAACAAAATTTCTATACAAGGTGTCTTTAAGTTCGATCCAAGTGGTTACATTTTGAATATTTATTACAAGTCTAGCGTTTCCTGTTAATTTTCCAATTAATGAATTTAATATATATGTATTTTGAAAATTATTAAGGATTACTGCGTCATAAAAGTTATTGATAATTTGCTCGCACGTTGTTAGATATCTATTTAACTCGGTGGCATTGCCATCAAATGTTGGAACACAATTTAAATATTCCGATATAAAATTGTTAGCCATTTTTGTACAATTATTCAAAATTACAGGCTTATTTAAGTTTAAATCTGAACTATGTTTAGTAGAGCTATTTAAATTGAAATTATTGAAAGTACTTTTTTCTTTACTTTCGTTACACAAAAAATCGATTAATGTTTTTTGTTCTTGGGACACTTCCGGAATAATAGGATTGGAAGTGGAGTTAGAGTCAGTTAAAGGTAAATTGAGATTCAAATTTTTCAATGAATCGATTAATTCGTCATCAGACATCTATAAAATACACTTACATAACTATGAGGACAGCCAGTTTCATCTTACTATAAAAGGGTTGTTGTGAGCCAGCAATGTTTGTCTGGAACCAATCAAGTCCACTTTTGCGAAAAGGTAAATTTGGAGAGCCCCGAGATCCTTGGATGGTGGGGTGGTGGATACACAGTCTGCAGTAGATGGGGTTTTCGATGTCTGGAAAGCCACTCTGCGCAAGCACCTCCACTAGTCACAAAAATCACAATTTGTCCGTTCAATAGTTTAATCGGTTTCCGAAATTGATTTGTACGATACAAAATCAATGCTATTGATCCGACCCGACTGCGCCAGTTAACTCTTCGAAAACGAACTATCCTTTTTTAAAAAACAACTTTTATTTATTAAGTCTAAAGTATACAAAGAATAACAACCTTTACAAACGGCGTCTGACTTCTAACTGACGTGTGAAGCACGGTATAGGTATGATTGCACGTCGGGTTTGGCGTGGCTCGTGACGTCATCTGTAGAGTAATTTTTAAATCTCTTATGGAGGGTTGCGTTGCGGTCAGTGTTGTTTACTCTTTTTTAAAGTATTGAAAGGTTTTACGTATGTAATGGCATATGAAATGAAAGAATAACATATGGCAAGTATTTACATATATTAATTTCATAGAAATATGACACACAAATACCACTAAAAAAAGAAAAGATTCCGACAAATTTTTGCCGCCATCTGAGCCGGCCGACGATAGCCGAAGCATGCCGAAAGTTGCTCGGCGACCGCTTCTGACTTTAAAACAGCGTTTCCAGTCGTTTACAATAGTAATATATGCATTACTATTTTAACAATTAAATTTTTAACAATCTTGTTGTGGGGCTCCCATATGAAATTCATGTTCAATCAATTTTTGTCACATTCGCATAATCGTTACACTCTGTAAGACCATCACCTGATAATCCTGATAGTCTTTATTACCACAGCCGACATCAGAATAATTACCAGTTCTACAAGAATTTCAGAAACTAATGTTGTAAAGTTTTAACATTTATGTAGGTATTACAAATTTAAGATTATTAATTTATTAATTACAAACCCTTTAACAAAGCCTTCCACAAGTTGCCTTTTTCCTCTTTGCTCCTGACGATATTTTCTACCACTGTTCTGTTGAACGTTTCTTGCCAAAGGCAAATTATTAGAAGGGATAGTTTCTTCTTTAAGTACTCGTAGTGATCTTGTTTTTGATGAATATCCCAGTAATTCATCCCTTAAATTTCGCACAAAATCATCTGAATTAAAATGGGCTGAGCATATTCGTGCGGATGTTACACTAAATTTGTCTTTCCGACAACACAGCCTTATCCATTCTAATTTTTTGTTTTTATCCTTAGGAAAACGGAAAAACCTTATATTTCTATCAAATTTTTTTGCCTGGTTATCCATATCACAACCGAACACAGCGCACCTCATTTTATGAAAATTCAGATATTTATTTTAATAACACAGACTAATTGAGAAAAAATTCTGATGAACATAATGAAACAGTTACAAACTTACTGTTGAGCTTACAAAATTTCCATGGAAAACTACGGCAACCATGCAGCAGTGTTGCCAGAATTCCTTGATCAAAAGTAATAGGTTGACTGTTCGAAAACTAATAGAATAGTAAAAACGGTGTCAGAGTAAAAAGAGTACGGAAAAAAGGTCGTTACTCTCCTATGATATGAGGGTCACCTCCAGATTGAACATAAATTTCATATGGGGAGCCCCACAACAAGAATGTTAAAAATTGAATTGTTAAAATAGTATCGGATATATTACAATTGTAAACGACTGGCAACACTGTTTCAAAGACATAAGCGGTCGCTGAGCAGCTTTCGGCATGCTTCGGCTATCGTGAGCCAACTCAAATGGCGGCAAAAATTTGTCGGAATCTTTTCTTTTTATAATAGTATTTGTGTGTCATATTTCTATGAAATTAATATAAGTAAACACTTGCCATATATTATTTTTTCATTTCATATACCATTACAATACATACATTTCAATTCTTTCAAAAAAGAGTTAAAAACACTGACAGCAATGTAAACCTCCATAAGAGATTTAAAAATGACTCTACAGATGCCGTTACTGCGCACGGCAGACGAAATTGCGACGGTTAGAAATCTTACCTTTAGTTTATTGTATCATGGATATTATGTAACCATCTGCAGACCGGTATCGAACTCCTTTATTCTCGTCTCAGTACAGGGTAGGAATACTTCACGCCGTATTATCAACGGTAGTCGAGAAATGGCGGCAGTTGGTGTGACGTCAGGTCTCACATCGTACCTACTTATTACTACTATTTGGCCAATAGCAATAACTAGATAAATTAGTATAGGGAACTAGGTAATAAAAAAGCGTTGGTTTCAACATGATAATGTAGTTATGTTAACTAAGAAGTAGTTAAAAATAAGAGTTAGTTCTGTTAACTATATCATCTTATTCATCGTAATTCAATTAAGATGAAAATTTGTTTTGCTAACGAGAAATTACTTTTGTATAAGCTAAAACTTTAACAGCAAGATAGAATTAGTCTTAGATACCAATGCATTTTTTAGAGTGTAACCCTGTTGTGGCAATCGCCAAGGTAGCTTCGCGAAGAAGGTGTAATTTTCCGGACCAAAAAGTTGTACACTACACTGTATTCGACCATCACTAGAGTACTGCTCTCGTCTCTGCATTCAAACATACTCTTCTGGTAGAGAGACGTTCGCCTGAGCGGGTTTGTTCGCGTTTGTCCACATCCTTGAAGAGGCCTGTCCTAGAACATCGAAGACAGGTTGGCGATTTGACTCTCTTTTACAGATATTTCCATGGCAAATATTCGACTGACATTGTCCGCTTAGTTTTACCTAGAGCGATGAATAGCGGAAATATGTGACGAATCATTGAACTCATCCATATGTAGTTCAGCATAGTACTCCTTTACCATAATTATTTAAGAATCTGGTGGACGTCATCCTTCTTGGGGTAGAGTTTCCCAACGAATTTAACCTACAATGATTCAAGATTAACGCGAATCACTTTATTCTGCCTTAAAAGACCTTGCCTATAGTTCTAGTGTTTGAAAAATCCAACGGTTCGCAATAAAAATTATAAGATTATTGAAAATTTGCACTATCTAACAATGAAAATTAAAATTAAATTAAGCGTTAAAAGTTTTTTACCAGAAATCTAGCACAACTTTATAGTAAAGTGCTACTTGTAAATTTATTTAGGTATAATTTAGCTTTGGCATTCACTTTTGATGGTCTTGTTTAATTTGTTAAAAAAATTATAATTAAATATTATTAAATAACTTATGAATACGTTTCCAATAGATTTGTTTTAAATAAATATATTAAATTAGTTTTAAAGACGTATCATATTCATTTTCAACTTCATTGAAATTAATAAAAATTGAAATTTTTTGCAGTTACAGAAACAAAAATTGCGAATACGTGATGTGATATGAATATGATGAATATGTAATATGATTTTTTTAAATTAATTTTATTTCGGATCATGGTCTGCTTAGTTAGTATAATTGTAACAAAACCCGTACAAGGGTTTCTCGAAGAAATATCGACATCTATTCTAGGTCTAAAAATAATTAGGTACTGATAAAAAGTAAAAAGAAAGGATCTAATTCAGGTTGGTCCACAATGTGCCTATATCATAAATCAGATTGTTGTTTAGTTATCACTGTCTCAAGTAAATTGTTTATTGGATTTTTTTTATTATTTCAACTGAGAAATATTCAGCAGCAGCAAACACATGTAGTTTCTAAGATTGAAAAAAATGTATGGCTTCATTGGGAATTAACCCAGAATCTCCCGGTTGCCGAACGATCGCTCTACCAATTGCGTTACTAACTTTCCTCAAATCATCTTTGGCCAGTTAATAATGTTTTAATTATATTTAATACAGAGAACAGTAACTAACCTTTTTAAATGTAGTGTTTATTTTCTCAATATTTATTTCCCCAATAGAGATCTCTTAGTCATAAACCTGAAAATCCAATACGCAACCAAATTAAACAAAGATATAGAAATATGATAAATGTGTAAGGTCCTGGTGCTGTTTATCGATCATAACCTCTTACTTGCCACGATTCGACTACGCTTAACATGGTTGAAATAAGAATAGGACCGCCTAAGAATGGATCTAATTAAGCTAAGATACCCCGGTAACCAATAAGAAGTAGGTATTAGCGGCAATGAAGTTGAGAAAATAGTATCATTGCACCTGAACAAGAAATGGAATTCGAAAATATATACAATATACAACTAAATAGAGAAATATAAAGACAAACAGACCGATAATTAAGAAGACAGATAAGACATCTGAATTGTTTTCATGGTTATGGAAGAAATAGACAGAAAACACAACATTTCATCTAGAAGTCATACGATCACGGCAGTCTAGTAGACAAGAATGGGTAAATACACTTGGATATAGATAGAAAGTTAACACGATTGAAGGAGTATGTATATAGAGAATATATTTGCTGATACAATAGAGAAACAGGAATCAATTATTTGGCCTATCTGTAACAATTAGTTATGTTTTTACTATGATCATAACAAGAAAACTCATTTGTACACAACCTTTCAGTTAGTTAAGAAGACATGGAAACGCAAAACAACTACTCCCATAGCAGTATGCCAAGCTGAGTTTTAAACAAACTATTGATAATTATCTTGTCCTTCATTCTCCATGGACTGCTTCGACTTCCTCCTACGGTCACTTTCGCTCCAACTAGTTACACAAGCTATATTCTGCTTAGAGCAGATGACTCTGCAAAGTAGTTATTTTAGTTTTTGTTGGTTGTGCTCTATGGTTTTAAACAAGGCAAAAGTATCTATTGGTTGGGGTGTCCGCTGCTTCACCACATCATGCTTAACAGAGATTTTTAATTTACAATATTGATAAATTACAATTCCAAACTCCTCTTTGGTCAAAAATAATATATAAGGTCGTAATAGCTGCTCCCAAAGACAAAAAATCATCTTTTAAATAATTTTTCAATAACCGTATTTGCGATCTTACCTCGATTTCCCCAATCTTTTATAATCACAAATTTAAAAAAATAATACAAGTGTTTTATTGGTATCATATCTTATAAATTGATTTCATATATTCTGCATAAAATTCCATATTTTGATAAGTATATATAAGTGAAATTTTAAAAATATATTCACTGTCCAGTCCGTAAAGAATTAAACAACATAAAGTAATGAACATCTTATTAACAGTATTTTCTCTGGTTTTGCTGGGATATATTGCCTCAGCTAGGCCTAGTAGAGAAGATACCTTAAAACTTGTCCATGTGGTATGTATAATTTGTAATAATATATTAAATATCGTAATTTTTCAAAATAATTTAAAATATATCGATATCCATATATGAAGCTTTACGAAAAAGTAAAAAGTTTTGCTTACGTTAAAACTCCTAATCCCCGAAAAAATCACAAAAATAATGTACAGTGTGGTCAATAAATCAGAAAATGTGCTACAATTCTAAGAGTAAAATAATATTAATTTAAATGATATAAACAAATGTATTAGAGAAAAGTTGTTGAATCAAATTTAATGTCAAAATATAAAATAACAACCATCTAGAAGAAAACATATTTCTTTCTACTTTTCTTGCCGAAAATATGGAAAACATCATTATTTCAAAAGGTAATGTATTTTTAAAAGTACAAGACAACAAATCACATATGACACAATCAGGTGTCAAATTAAAAGTCAATATGATCCTTCAAACTTAAAGGTTCATTTAAAAACTTTTACGTTCAGTTCAGTTGAGCTACGCTCGCAGTTGTAGTTCGCTGGGAAATAATTTCTGATTTATGAACTTGAACTGACTCGAACGAACCGCCGCATAATTTATAAATGGTCAGGTATGTTTTAATTTGTTCAATTAGAACGACACCCCGTCGAAACTGAACCCAACTCGACTGAACTGAACGTAAAAGTTTATAAATGCCACTTTATTTCTTAAAGATGCGACACCAAAAAAAAAGTAGAAGTTAGTAAGTGTGCTTAATTGAAAATAAAAAATTACAATTACATAAGCCTGCATCGAAGTATGATTTGAAATTGAAAACACTCTTCGAAGATTTAGAAAAAAAACCTCGTTAAATGCATTGGAAATGATAGTGGATCATCTGAAGCCTGATAATAGAAAAACCATTATTATCTTCTTTGTTTAAAAAGTCTGGGCCAAGAAAAAAATAGATGAAAATTTTTTTTTTTTCGTAAATGGCCTAATATTTTGCATTAAATTTGATTCTTAACGACTTTTTTCAAACAACTTTTTTTGTACCATGTAAATTAATGTTTTTTTACCCTTAGCATTTTTTGAACACCGTGTTTTTAGAAAAGCAAAAGTTTTTATGAAGAATAGTTTTTATCTTAGAAAGATTTCCATATTGTGCCAATATTTTCACATACGCTGTAGATTAAACAGAAATTGTGCACCATACAGGTGTATATTTTTAGACTTAATTTTCTTCAGTACCTTTGCATTACTAAACAGACAATATTATATTATAGGTATGCTTCATTTTTGGAAAAATTGCTCGGACAAGTCGATTTTGTTTGTTTGCTGTGAACTTTTTAGGATAATTTTTACTGTATAGGTTTTGTTTTAACTACTTTATCTTTAACGTCATAAGAAAAAGTCAAGGGAGGTTAAGACGGGAGACCTGGATGGTCACTCGATTGATCCCTTTCGTCCAATGCACCTGAAAAATATCGTCCAAATAGGCACGTAATATGGTGGAGCCCCGTCCTGCTCATACCAAATGTATGAATGGGATAAGTCTCGATTTTCGCTAAATCTGGAATTAGCTATATATAATAATATAATTGTAAACATCGCAAGTATCTCTCCACTTCCACTTCAAGGCGCCTGTCATAGTCCTCTTCATAACGTTCTTGACGAACTTTTATATGGATGATACTTATTTTTAGCAGTGGTGTATACCTTCAATACTTAAAAACTGTTTAATGTAGGTATAGGACATGTTACATGAAAAATATTAAGAAATATTCAAAGTATCAAACATAGGAAAAAAAGGATAGGTACGTATTTAAAAAAAATGAAGTCAATAACTATATGTCGACTTCTTTTGGGGCTACCGTATGAATTAAAAATGATCCTAAATAGTGAGCAACCAAAAAAAATTCATGCCCGAGCCGGTTTTTCCAAAAATTAAGCGTTTTAAAAATATCGAATTTATTCCGTACTTTACATTATCTCTGTGTCATGCGAATTAATCGCAAAACTAAGAGAGCCATGACAAATTTGACAGTGGAATCTTTCATGTCGTTAAAGAGAAGTAGGACACCGCTACATTATGTCTTTGATAATACAGCCCCCCCCAGAAAGAATAGAAAATATGTAGGACACAATAGTAACTGTAGTGTAAAAACATTTTTTAAGCAAGTAATAAATTTAGACATCTTGTAGAGAGTACGTCGCCAGATCGAGATAAAACTATATGGCATTTAAAACAGAGAACTTTGAACCCCTTGACTACAAATTAACAATATCATTATTATTTATTTAAGGAACAATTTTCAAGTTATGATTTTTTTAGCAAGGATTTGGTCTAAATAGGTACTTATTATTGATGATTTTTGATAACTTTTATCGTTCGGAAGGTATTCTGACGTCAATTAGGGTAAAGTCTGCTACGATTAAATAAATTTAAAGAAATTACTAAATCTTAATCATTTTGAGGGATTCTCATTTACTTTTGACCATTCCATCCATAAAGAGAAATTCTCTTCAATAATTCGTATTTATATCTAATTTAAAAGAAGCAAATTTACTTTCATAGATCTTCTTTAAATGATATGCTCCAAGGGGTATTGCTTGGTCTCACCATAAATTATGGATAGCCTGCATTGATCTCAATGCATCTTTCCTACTGATGAAACCTTCTCTATATTTGATTCTGTGCCCCACAATATATAGGGTGCCCAAGATAAGGAGGGCCTCTCTGATGATCTTTTTAATGGTAAGAAATACAACTTCGATTAAATGGGGAAAAAGTATCACAATAAAAGCACTAACAATATGCCACAACAAAAGTTTTGGTAAGATTTTTAAGTTTTGAGTTATTTAAGAAAAACTGAAATTTTGAATTTTGAGTTGCATTTTTTTTCGACGTTAATATTAAAGTTAAAGTTAAAAAGAGCAAAACTGACAAACCATTCTCGCAGCAACTTTTAGTGAAATTAAGGATTACATATCAATTTTTTATACGACTTTTCGTTTTCAGGCAATCATTATTGGCCCTGATTTTATAATGTAAAATTTTAAGACCTTTTTTATTCTCAATTCAATGATGTAGGACACATTATCGTTTAACTACATTTCGAGTTTTTTCAATCATGTGTAAATCATTGAATTTAGAATAAAAAAAGGTCTTAAAATTTGATATTATAAAATATTTAGAATAAAAAAGGTCTTAAAATTTGACATTATATCAGTAAAATCAGTGCCGTATTGGAAAAAATAAGATGATGCTGATTGCTTGAAAACCGTTAAAATCTTACTAAAACATTTGGTGTGGCATATTGTTAGTGCTTCGATATTTTTTATCCATTTAATCGAAGTTTTATCTATTACCATTAACGAGATCCCTATAGAAACCCTCCATATCTTGGCCACCCTGTATACATACTCCAAGATATATAAATTGTATTATTCTTATAAGAAAAAACGTATTAACAATGTGAACAATGAGCTTGATCATATGTTTGCCGTATTAAGTTCTCTAGAGAATATTCACAGTACACATAATTTCGCATGCCTGGTGTTTCAGGAGGAACGCTCACCCCTACTATTTTGCATTTTATGATATGATATACTCCATTTTGTTATTTCAGATTCAACCGGAACTTATCTGAACTTTGGATTTTTAAATGGAACCCCCAGTATATTTTTGGTTATTCGATTCAGAACTTTTGTGATGTGATGTCACTTTTTGACACTTTAAATCATTTTCCTTTTTATTTTTAATTTTTCATCTAGATTGCTATGAACTCCCTAAAATGGTTTGCTTACTTCCAAGACAAATTATAGCGGATTGTAAATTTGTAATTATATTCCGTTCGCGCTTCCTGTTGTATTTTTGTCATAAATTGGTATTTTAATAAATTATCTCCCCTTCTTTAACTTGACATAAGGGTATGTGCTATCAAACTGTTAGAAAAAGAGTGCTCTGTCCTTTTGCCTGAGTGAGCCAATATGTTTCCATTTGAAAAACTTAAGTTTTCTAGAAGAAGCCTTCTTAAAAAGTGTGTAAAAAATTGTAAACGCAATAAAGCTTGAAAATTGCATTTTAATCAAGCAACCCATTTTAGGGAGTCATCTAGATGAAAAAATAAAAATAGGAAGAAAAACTAGTAAATGTGTCAACAAGTGACGTGTGGAGTGTCATTGAACTTGGAATGGTATTCTGAATCGATATGGCCAAATATATGCTGGGTGTTTCATTTAAAAATCAAAGTTGTCATTTCCGGTTAGACCGGAAGTGACC
This sequence comes from Barypeithes pellucidus, assembly GCA_963991005.1. Taxonomy (NCBI): domain Eukaryota; kingdom Metazoa; phylum Arthropoda; class Insecta; order Coleoptera; family Curculionidae; genus Barypeithes; species Barypeithes pellucidus. The sequence goes on along the minus strand of OZ022563.1, from coordinate 35,333,660 downwards.
AAATGGAGTCATGTTATAAGAATCAAGCTAATATCACATAGAAAACCACCAAATGTTATTTTTGTAGTTAACACAATAAAATGTTATAGGGGTGAACGTTTCTCCTGAAACACTAGGTATACTTATTTCCAAATTTATAAATTATTTTTCTCATAAGAAAAAAACATTAACAATGTCAAGAATTAATTTGATCATATATTAGCGTTGTAAAGTTCCCTAGAAAATATTTACAATACCTATACCTAATTTCATATATACTTTTTTATTTATAGTAAATTAACAAACAAACCATTGATTAGGCGATTTTGCAGATATTGGAAAGTAAATGTTATTTATTTTAAACAGATATTTAGACATGGTGACAGGAACCCTGATCAGGACAGTCTATGGGAAAGCAATCCTTACTACGATGAAAGTTTCTATCCAGAGGGATTTGGCCAACTAACCAACGTAAGTTGAACAATTATTGTAAAAAAAATGGTTTATAATGTATTTCCGTTTTGCCAGTTCTGTTACTCTTAGATCTAACAAGAAATCAAAAGAACAAGTTTGTTTTCATCTTTACCAGTTTGAATATGTAATAACTCGCCACTTGCACTTACTTTACTTTAATAGACTAAGAGGTTTGTGCAAATGACGTTACACCCAAGTTATTTAAAAAAGCAGCAACGAGAAGAATTGATAATTACGTGTTTTCAGATACAATTCTTTCACACAGTGTTGAATAATAAATAATAGTGTGGTGTAATAACAAATTGACAATAATATATAAACGAACACGCAACGAAGTCTGTAAAAAAAAATCATGTTATTCAACGATACATATTTAAAATATGGATTTATTTCACTGGATGAGAAGATGCAGTGTGTTGTTTGTAATAAATTCGACTTAAATAATGAAGCCTTCAAATTAATCCGGCATCTGGACACACAAAATGCATGCAAGCGTAAATTACTTATCTTGAAAAATTAATAAACCTTAACAAATCAACCCGTAGTAAGACTGCAACACTTTAGCATATTTAGTAGCTTTAAAAGTAGCATTGGACGAGCCCCCGAGTGCAGAAAATCTAATTCTGTTCTCAAATTCTATTTGCTCCTTCTGATATGATCAATATGATAATATGCCAACAGAATTGAAAATATAAGATGTTCCACCGGGAACCAATTCGATCTATACAGGGTATCCGCTAAGTAATGGTAGATGGAAAAACCACAGACTCCTTTCGTAAAAATATTAGGATTTAATTATACTTACCTATATCCGAAAGTTAATATTAACTGAGATACATGATGTTAAAGTTAAAACTACATTTTTGTTTTTCTCTAATAACTTTGAGAGAAACCAACGGTTTTTTACAAAATTTGGCAATTATGGTTTTTTAGGATGAGAAACTGATTTTTTGGTGAAATTTTAATGTACAATGTAGGGGGCCTGTGTAATTTTTTGCACATTTATTAGGTCATAACTTTTTTGTTCCTCCGTGTATTTAAGTTTTTAATAAAAATAATACTTTTCTCATATTTATTACGTAAAAAAGGTACATTCAGGTCGCCCAGATTTACCGTTTCGGAGATATATGCATTTATATTGTTTAGTGCCTATTATTAATTTGCAAACAATTTTTTTTAAGTAACAGATGAAATTTAGATAAAACCTCTATGTTGTTATTTGCTTGTTGATTATTGTAAAATTGCTGTGTAAAAAAATGTTTCATTTTTGAGTTTATCCTAAGGTAAGTAACAATGCCGAAACACAATAATCAACAAACAAATAACAACATGAAGGTTTCATAGCAACTTTATCTCTAAATTTCATTTGCTTTCTCATAAGTTACTTTTTAAAAAAAATTTTGTTTGCAAATTAATAATAGGCACTAAAAAATATAAATGCATATATCTCCGAAACGGTAACTCTGGGCGACCTGAAATGAGTGTACCTTTTTTACGTAAGGCACAAAAAAGTTATGACCTAATAAATATACAAAAAATGCCGCAGGTAGCGCGCCCCCTACATTGTACATTAAAATTTCACCAAAAAATCAGTTCCTCATCCTAGAAAAACCATAATTGCCAAATTATGTAAAAAACCGTTGGTTTCTGTCAAAGTTATTAGAGAAAAGCAAAAATGAAGTTTTAACTTTAACACCCTGTATCTCAGTTAATATTAACTTTCGGATATAGGTAAGTATAATAATTAAATCCTAATATTTTTCCGTAAGGAGTCTGTGGTTTTTCCTTGTCCCATTACTTAGCGGACACCCTGTATATGGAAAACTATACGAGTACATAGAAAATTTTAAAATCAATTTTGGTTTTTGTCCGATTATACCGGAAGTCAACTTGCTTATCGTCAATGGAACGTCCTATATATTATTACATTTTTGGATTCTACACAAGATTCAAGGCAGATTTTCTATATCATGCCTATACCTAAGTCTAAGCGTGTTTGAGATATATTTAGGTTTTATGTATAAAATGACTTTGGCAGACCTAAAAATAATGATTAATATTTCCTATAAGGAACCCTTTATTATTTAATTTTGGTTAGATTCATTCTTGAATAGGACCTACTTTAATGGATTTTTTATAATGTTTTGATAACTATTCGTACAACAAGTTTAAGAATGAACTTGAGAAAGAATGTAAAGAATATACATTTTCAAATGGAAACCCCCAAATTATATTATATTTCCATTTAGCATTAAAAATAAGTTTGTATAAGGTCATATATTCCGAAAATTCGGGTTTGTTCGGGGTTGATAGTCAGATGTCCTCAGCAATGCGGACTGATAAACTATTTACCTTAACCAACGAACAGGACCATACTTCGCCCTTAATAAAAAATATTACACGACAATATTTTGGCACATCAAGATATTCCTTACTGGGAAATACATAATCTATTTTCTAGCATAAAAGAAGACCTTGAAGAACAAAAAAACAAACAACGAAAACTCAAAATTTAAAATGTGACATATTCAAACACCTTCTGTCTATTTCTGTCAATAATTGTTACCTTCGAAATACTATCAGAACAAGAACTTGACTTCATAACATTAGCAGATCTGAAGATTCAGGGGCCCTAAAGTGAATGGTTATGATAAAATAGCAATTGTAGGCACCTTAACTTTACTTATAAGCTCATAGCAATATGTATCGGTGCTAAAGAACTATTCATCGGTGCTAAACTTAAGAAACCGGGAAATGGTCGAAAAATAGTTTTGGAATGTTGACAACATAATAGTCACGAGAATATCGAGCTTCTAAAAGCGCCAAATCAAGAAAATTGTCTCGAAATTGAAAAAAAACGATAATCTCTTAAATATAAAACAGAACAGAACGGATAAAACTTGATATTTCCAACAACGGAACCGTTTTAAATAAAAAATGGATAGATTAGAAGATTTTGTATAATGTTTCTATTATTTTATAGCAAGGAAAGCGCACAGAATTTAATCTGGGCAGGCTCCTTAGAAGACGATTCGACCGATTCCTGGGAGACGTTTGGAATATCAACTACTTGGATGTCAGATCAACCGGCACTAACAGAACAAAAATGTCCGCTGCACTTGTGCTTGCAGGACTTTGGCCTCCAAGGAGAGATAATGTTTGGAACGCCTTTTTGCCATGGCAGCCAATTCCAATAAACTCTCTTCCAACAACCGCCGATCCCGTAAGTCACAATTTCCCTATATTTTAAACGTAAACATGTGTGAATTATCTTATATGAAATTTCCATAATCCGTGTATTATGTGATGTAAACATTGTTGGGCGATCAAAACTTATTGGTTTAAGTCATCATTATAGAGAAATAAATTATCAACCGGATTTAGGTTAAAATAATGATACGAAATAATGTTTTAAAATTAACCCTTAAATATCAGGCTTGCATCATCCTTATAGGAATTGACCAATTAAAGTTTTGTAACGGAGTATCATGAAAAAAATGGAATTATTAATTGATTGACAGTTTATGTTGACAACAACGGATATTTACTGGCAGCCAATAGGTATTCAGCGCAACCATTAAGCAATACGATCTCAATCTCGATTGAAGGGCCCTCTGGATTATAATAATTTTTTATCGCACTGTGCAGGGTGTCCCAAATTCGATGCTTACCATTCCAAATATTTTAGAAACTTTATTTTAATTATAATACTTAGTGTAAAATTCCTTTGTTGCCAGAAATATTGCTAATTAAATTTTGTTTTCTGCTTTAAGTAACATATTTTTCAAACATAATATCAGGACCGGATTTGCAAAAAAAATTATGCTGCTGCTGATGATGTATCTTGAATTCAAAACGGTGAATTTTTGGTAAATTATTATTGTTTATGTTTTGGAGGGACAAGATAATTTAAGAAATAATATTTAAATTTCAGACCCGTATTTAAAAATTTTGACTTGATGGTGATATGTGAGAACCGAAACGTTATTTTTTAAATTAGAAACTATCTTTAAATTCAGCTTAAAAAGTGCATGTAGAAAGTGCTTTTCATTTCTCTATGCGTTTATAAATAACGTCATAACAAGGCAAAAACTAAAAATTAAATTCTCGATTTTCTTCGGATATCTCCGGAAATATTCGGAATTTTCTTAATTTTTTACCGGAATTAATTTAAGCTCCAAATTCTGCAACTTTGCCACAATCTAACCTTTCGTGTATATTTTATAGTTCGCAGATCCCAATGGTGAGCATCAAATTAGGGACATCTATCGATGAAGAAACATATATATACAACGTACGAAGGCGGGTAATTATTTTATAACACAAATGATGTACTGCACTTTACCTATAGCCAAGAAAAAGACATGTATTCAGCAAAATCGCGTCAGTTTGCAAACACTAAATAATTAACATATCACTTTTAACAATACCTGAAAATTAAGTAGACATATTATTAGGTATATCTTTTATGCTATTTTTTTTCTGAATTTATGATCCGATTTGAATGATTTTTCTTTGCATTGTAGGTTGGTTCCTTGACAATGTCATAGTTGTCGCTGTTCCTGATAAAAATTCAATTTTCTATTTATACTGGGTGTAATAAAAATGCTATGTTTTTTTCCGAAAATTCGTATCACTCTGTAGAGTATATTAGCAACCGAAACATATAGCAGTTAACATTAAATGGTAGGTTCATCTTTCCCCAACATTTTCTTTTTTGGTTTACTTCATTATCTATGTTATTAAAGGAGGTACACCGTTTTATAGCGTAACATGTTTTTATAGACTTTATTATTCAACACATTCATTGTTAAATGTTTTCAAGTATGCTATGGACTTTTTCTGACATTGCAAGCGATGGGTTAATATCGAATACATTATTTGTTATCTGTAAGGCTGTATAATTTCTGCTCGCTTTGATAAATGGAAACAAAATTAACGAGTTACTTTATTTAATAAAGTAATTACAATATTAAGATTAGGTTTATTAAACAATTTTTTTTTTGGAAACGAGCAATTGAATTGAAAAGAACAAAAATCAGAAACAATCTACTTCTACTTCGAATCACTGCATTCATATGCCCCGGCATACTGGATATTAAATTTCTAATTGTTGGGGAATATCCTCCAATTCTGCAATTACTGCATCCACCAATTGATTGTGATTAACCGGTACGGGAGTGCGACTTTGAACCTTTCTTTTAAGAGCGTCCCATAAGTGCTCTATGGAATTTAAATGTGGACTGTGAGTTGGTTATTCCATCAATGGAATAGCTACAGAGTTCATGTATATAACTTGTCTAGCCACGTAGGTCTATAGCCTAGGTACTACATTTAACAATGAATGTGTTGAATAATAAAGTTTATAAAAACATGATTCGCTATAAAACGGTGTATCTCCTTTAATAACAGAGATAATGAAGTAAACCAAAGAAGAAAATGTTGGGGAAAGATGGATCTACCGTTTAATGTCAACTGCTATTTGTTTCAGTTGCTAATATACTCCACAGGGTGATACGAATTTTCGGAAAAAAAACATACCATTTTTATTACACCCAGTATAAATCGAAAATTAAATTTTTATCATAAACAGTGGAAACTATGACATTATCAAGGAACCAACCTACAATACAAAGAAAAAATCATTCACATCGGATCATAAATTCAGAAAAATAATAGCATCAAAAATATGGCAAATTTATGATGTTGCGTTAATTTTGTCCAGGAGTTTATATTATTTTTCAATATATGGGTTATGCCAAAAAATCGGGGCAACACATTTTTTTTAAATTATTTGTTGTCTCGTCGAATTGAGCACAAAATTTCACATAATAATATGATGTAGTATTTTATTTGGGCGATTTATACGATGTTGCCAGATTATTTAATTTTTCTTAAAATTTTCGCGACAAACATCATATGGAAAAGATAGTTTTCAAATATTACTAACCCAACCTGAAATCAAAATTTTATATTTTATCAGCCTTAAAGCAACCCGAACAATTCTGTTGAAACAAAACATCAATATCATGTACAGTAGGGTGGAACGAAACAACTTTTTAACTCCAAGTAGTGTGACATAGTTGTTAAAATATGCGCATTAGTAAACAAAAAAAAGTGTCAAAAGTTGCCTGACAGATTTTAATATTCTGAGGTTCCTCAAAGCCCTTTAAATTTTTAAATTTTATTGATTTTCTATTAAATTGCCATAATAAAAATATTGGATAAAAAATATACTTTTAAAGCTGCTATAGCGGAAAATAGATACATGTTGTTACTTAAAATAACATATTAAAATATTTTTATTGTATTACCACGACTTTTGGTTCCTCAAACATATTAAAGTTTGCAATTTTACGTGCTAAATCCTAAAATGACCCGGCACTGGTAGCGGGACCACCGCGCATGTCATAACTAGTATTAACTAGTTCGAGTGTCAGAAGGGTATTGTATTGTTTATTTACCGCTTATTACACCTTAGTTGTGTTGTGTATGAACCTCACAAATATTACCGTCGGCGTCGCCCCGGTGTAAAAAATAATAATGGCAAAGAAGTAGAGAAAAGTGTATTGTTTCTGGATACCCAAAATTATTAAGTGGTAGAGTTTTGCCAACATATAACGATGTTATGTGCCATTACTTGTTTGTGCAACATGACTTAAAGCAAAAATGTGATGTAAAGGATCCTTCTGTTTGTGACATTTTAAAACAAGTTGTGCCAAAAATTGAAGAAATTTGGCTTAAAGCTTCAATTCCTGTAGTGACTAAAAATCGAATATGGGACAAAATAAAAAAGTTTCATCAACGTTACAAACTTATTCAGAGAAATTTGAAAAACAGAATGGATACTGGAACAATTCAACTAAAATTAGAGTCATTTCAAGAAGAAGCCTCTAAGTTATTTGATATAGCTGCTTGCAAATGTGAGTTTCAAACATGCAAGTGTGAAAAATCAAAAAAAGTACCCATAAGAGAACAAGCCTTAATAGCCGACCAAAGAAGTAAAAGAGTCATGGCTATAGGAAAACTAGACATAAAAGTTAGTACAAAAATTGCAAAGAATGAGGCCAGGAAAACTTGTTTATTTAAAGAAGAAGACCCAAACCCTAGCTGTAGTTACTTAGATATGCAGGAGAAAATGTTAGCATGTAGTTCTAGTAGTGAAGACGGTAAAGAGGAAGACGTTGAATCCGATAGTAGTGTTGCTAAATCTCTACGTAAGTTTACCTAAACTTTATTTTTAACATTTGTTAATAGTGTTCTTGTTGAGGTGAAACAAGATCAAAAACGACGCCCTTACCAAAAAGAAATCTAAGATTGCGATCGGGAGCATCTGCCCTTAGCCAAAAAGAGGAAGACGCTATTCCCGATGAAAGCTCAGATCAAGGTTCAGATGATGGCTTATTATATTAGTTTATCCTTTTTCTTAATCAGTCTGCATTAAATCTCGGCAAAAAATAAATAAAACTAATATAGTTTTATTTTTTAGAAGAAATTGAACCAAAGAAGAAAAGTTTATCACAAATGAGAGTAAAATTGCCATCTGTGGCGCTTGCCTGTGATAGAACGGGGGTGTCAGATCGTGCAGCAGCTATAATAGTTAATGCTGTTTTGGAAGATACGGGTGTAATTTCAAAGGAAAATGCCACAATGGCAATTGACAGAATGAAAATCAGAAGAGAAATGAGTAGTGTTATTAGATCATTTTAGAGTTATTGGTTTCTTTTTTATTATTTTGAACTTGAAGTTAATAAAATTATAATTTAAATAAAACTGTATTTTTGTTCCAATTTGCAGCATTTGAGGAGCCTCAAAATGTTAAAATATTGCTTTGAAATTTAAAAGGTAGGTTCCTACAACCTTAAGCAGCATACTAAAATGTATGTTATGATTTATGTCACAAAAATAGAAAATATATAAAAATTGGTTAAGAGACTAAAATTTCTTATTTTATTAAATATGGCCTCCCTTTGAGGAACGTCAAGATATAAAGACACCAGTTTCATTTTTCGTATACTTGTTTTTAATAGTAAAGAGCATATTTTTTTAGCTATGATACAACGCTATTTAATTTTTTTTTATTTTCGTTAATTTTCGTTCCACCCTAATGTACAGGTTGTTTTTAAATCGGTAGAAATCTAGCAATCTTCATACAAATGTAACTCGTGATTTTCAAATGAAACACACTGTATATTATTATATTATTACCTTCACTTTACAGACGATTTCATTTCCTTTAAATTATGCAATAATAACTTTTACTCTAAAATGTATCGTTTTTTTAATATTCCATGTAGAAACATCGGCAAACAAAAAGTTTGCCATGATTTTTAAAATTGCTGTATTGACTCCCATACATAAAAGCTATCTTTTTTAAGATATAGACATTTAAAATATGACATTTTTATACTTTCACAGGCTACAGCTCCTCTACAGTACAACTTATTCCATTGCTATCTTAGTTTTCTATTTTTATTTTAAAATATCAACATTCGGTTTAACTCTTAAACCCCTAAAACCATATTTATCAGTTTCACAATTATTTCAGAAGTAATTGTCATTCTTAAATAAAAAAAAAACTAAGATAGAAATATAAAAGCCACTTTTTTCGTAATTGTACCCTGTAACCTGAGTTTAGAAATTGTCATATTTTAAACGTCAATATCTCAAAAAGTAGGTTTTAGGTAGGTATAGTAAATATACTGCAATATATCCAATTTCATAACATTTTTTTCCCGCTTTTTCGAGTCATCTTGTAGAGTAAAAGATAGTTTTACAGTATTTAATTTTTAAATGTTTATTTAGGAACTGTATGCCTTTGGCTGTACTACCCTTACAACAAAACTAGCTGCCGTCCTAGCCCAACCGGAAATCGCCACTTACATTACAGAAAGGTATGGAGAGTTATTGGAAATTCTTGATACCAATACTGGAGTTAGCAGCGCAATGGGTGCCTGGTCCCTTTATTTTGGCATGTTAGTTCAGGTACGTATCTACAACTTAATGCCAGAAGATACTAGAAGATATACACGGTTGGCAAAAATAATGGAATACCCCCAATATTTTCATAACCCCCCATATTTTTGAAAAACGTTCGTTCACTTTTACAAATTTTGCGAATTTTTAGTATTATACCGGATTTTTCAAAAAGTTGGTGCACAAGTCAACTTTAGGGTTTTAAATGGAATATCCCAAATTTTGTTCGATTTTGTAAAAGTGGAAAATAAAACCCACGGGTTCGATCATTTTTAGAAAATATACATAGTTATGAAAATATTACGGGTGTTCCATTATTTTTGTCGACCGTTTATGTTGGTGTAATACGACATGTATCTACCAATACTAGGTACGGAAAAACAGTCACGACGACCAATCTAATTATACGGGGATAAATTAAACAATCGATTGTTCGCTGGCGAGTCATCTGTGTTATTTTACCTGTAGACGGCGATAAAATTCGTTTGATTTGTACTTTCCCCACAAGAAGGAAAAGCATTGCAATCGCATTCGATATATCTAGATCATAAACCTAAATTTTATTTTCAGAATATTTTTATAATATACATGGTGTTTTTTACTTGAGTGCCGATATTTAAGGTTGTGAATCCTTGGGTGATTTTAAGATACTAAGAAGAAAGGTTAATATTAACATATGTCCTAAAGCTCTTCATATTTGAGCTACAGAATGTTAAAATTTAAACAATAACTTTTTTATCATAATTATAATCACTCTTAGATATTTTTATAAAATTTGTACACACCCTTTAATCATTTGGAAGCATTTTTGTCTTTTGAAACTTTTACCAGTGACGTCCGTATGGGGTTTGAACTGAATATTAATTAATTATTATTTTTATAAATGCTTACCGTATTTTTCTATTCAACCATTCAATTTAAAAAATGCTCCTATATGATTATTATTGAATGTAGAAAAAATCTGAGAACGTCACTGGATTCTAAGTAAAAAAAACTACAGAAGAAATATTTTATTTCTGCTTGTGTACAAAATTTCATAAAAATATCTAAGAGTGATTATAATAATTTTGATAAAAAAGTTATTGTTTAAATTTTAACAACCTATAGCTCAAAAATGAAGAGCTTTAGGACACATGTTAATATTAACTTTTCTTCTTAAAACCACCCAAGGATTCACAACCTTAAGTATCGGCACTCAATTAAGAAAGACCCTGTATAATAAGATTTTTGAAATTCTCAATGCTTTCTAAAACACCCTGTATAATACAGAAACATAGCCTTATTAATGATGAATTAGGGCCATATCAAGGTCGACAAAACTCTCTATTCAATTCTGGAAGAGCGATCCCCCTCAATAATTTCTTATATAAAATATTTATCCTCAAATGTTGAAAAAAATTTTCAGTCCTATTATTTTTGAGTAGATTCGTAGATACTATAAAATTCATTACTCACTGGCTGTGACCGATCACATTTAAACAATTTTTGTTTCTGAAAAGTTCCTTAAACTAATACCATTTTCACTCAATTTCTACAGCAAGCCAATAAGAAAATAAATATCTAGCTGAGATATAGGTCGGCGCTATCGATTATTTTAAAATTTTAATTATTTATACTTTTTATCAAATAGTCCTAGAGAAACTATAGTGTTTTGCTAGCGATAATGGTTACTCTTTACTCCGATGGTTTACGACACTCGGATTCTGGTGGTCCTCAAGTTCCATCGTCCTAAGTATCGGCTCTTGATTATTCTGCTGTATTTTCCGGCCCCACTATAGCGTGTTGAATAACTGTTACTAAACAGTATTCTGCATTATTTACAGGAACAGCTGGGTCTACCGCTGGAGCCTTGGACTAAACAAATCTATCCTGAACCTTTACATTCGTTGGCTGTTGACTTTTATTACATTTTGACGAATACCACGGAACTAAGGCAAATAATGTCAGGTAAGAAGCATTTTTATAGCACTTTTTTATTATTATTGTGGAATCGAACAAACAACAGTAAGTAAATTGGTTTTCCTGCAAGTTTCATACAGGATGTTATGAAAATGGTTTACTAATATTAAATAAACGACACGTTGCGTATTCTTCTAGAGCGGCAGTTCCCAACCGGTGGTTCTCAAACCCTTAAGGGTTGGTTGGGAGTTCGCAACAGAAATAACGGTAATGCCGGAAATGTACCTATTTACTTCTACATAAACCCAATCAATCAATCAATGGCTCCGCGACGCATGAAATATGCACATCCGACGCGGCTGTTCTGTTATTTTGTTTGTCGAGTTGAAAAAGTTCGGATAAATAGGTTGAACGCGGAACCAGACTTACCACTCAACTTACACTTGTCTTACCTAAGTTCAAGTTCGTTTCTGATCTGACCTGTTTGTTCGTACTCGTTATTCGGCATTTATTCTGAAATTTACTTTTAATCACCCATTTTACACACTAATAATGATATAGAGAAGTAAACAAAGCAATTTATGAAGCATGTCCCATGATGAAATGTCAAATTTTGATCAACTTAGATATCTCAGTCGAAAATTCGGGTGTGCTTGCAGAGGCAAAGGTCGAAGTCAGATTCTGACTTAGTTGTGACAAATCGTATGTGCAACTAAGTTACTATTCTTGAAGTTAGGTCAGAACAAAACCGGTGGAATGATTAACAGTTTATGTTAACAATAACGGATATTTACTGACAGCCAACAGGTATTCAGTAAAGCCATTAGGCAATACGTTCTCGAATTCAGAGCCCTCTCGATTATAGTAATTTTTGATCGCTCGGTACTTATCTTACTTAATACTGGAGTCGTAAATTAACGAAAATATCCTGTAAACCTTAGGTAATATATCAACGTGGGGTATACTCAGAGCTGTCGGTAACTGAATTAAAATAATTAAAAAATCTTTTTTAATTACAGTTAATTGAATTAAGTAATGTAATTTGATTACTTTTTGGAAATAATAATTATTAGGAAACTTTTGCGGCCTAACCTAATATGCATTTCATGTATAAGAACATGACTATTATATTTAGGTTCTCTACTTAAAAAGATCTTAGCCGACACAGGAAGCCTTATCGACGGAACTTTAAGCCCATCAACAAGGAAAATGTTTTTGTACTCTGGACACGAAGTAAATGTTGGTCCCATGGTGTTATCTTTAGATGCTTTTAAGTTGGCGGATATCCCTGCCTATGGTGGCCATGTCATCTTTGAAGTACATGAGATCAACGGCGTGTATGGGTTCAAGGTAAATAATTGATTAAAGACACAGTCAAGTCTTAAAATTATTCCCCTTTTTACGGTTACATGTTTCGCTCTTTACGAGCATCATCAGACCTTAGAATGTAAGCATGTAACAGTAACAATAGGGATGGATTTTGATTATCAATTTATGAAATTATCAATTTATCAGGGCCCTCTGAAAGAAATGGACGATTTTTTCCAAAGAATACATACCTATCGGGAACATCGTTTTAAATGTGCTGATTTTGACAAAAAATAAGGTGTCAAAAACGAAAGCTTCTTTTTTAACACTATTATAAGTCAAACTTCAAAATATGCAACCTTGGATTGGCATTTTTCCGTTTATGTAGACCCTACTGCATAGGAAAGGGACATTAGATTCTTTCATTTACTAGACGTTCCGTTACCAGATTATATTCGCATCAATGAAGTAGCGTTAATCATATAGCAAACGAAATGTTAGTATTCTCATATCTTTGCTCCGTTTCCTATGACAATTCAGCAACAATATTAAGAGATCTTCATGGAGGAATACAAGTAGGTCGACCATTGAAAATTTATTTTCCAAAATATCCACCCATGACTTTTCGATAATTTTCTGGATTTTCTCCAATCTTTTCATACTAGAAATTGAATATCTCCAGTTCAGTACAACTGAAGATATTAAATTTTAAATATGAGAAGATTGGTGAAAATCCAGGAAATTTTCAAAAATTCATGTGTAGATAATTTGAAATCCAAAATCCAACTAATTGTATATACACAGTATGTCCACGGATGGGGTTTACAAGGGGACAAATGGACTAAAAATTATTGAAAGATACGAAAAAAGTCAACTTAATAAACGTTTTTTTTTCTCGGAAAATTGTTCCATGACGTAGCGGTATGAAACTTGACAATCCCCATAACATTGTATTACAAAAACTCTTTGTTCAGTAGATAGCATTTCTACTTAAATAATAACTTCATTAAATAAAGACATTGACAACACGTACTTATCACCTTAAGTGTCATTATTATTTTAACTAGGTTCACCAGTCAGAGGTGTGCCAGAGAATACTTTTTGGGAAATAATTTTTACATAGGTAAACCTTTTAATGAATTGAATGAATTTTACTTCGGTTTGTTATGTAGAAAACACATTCATTAAGAGTGACTTTTTTCGTATCTTTCAAAATAAAGTATGTTTACTCTTAAGCAAAATAACATTTTTGCAGTTTTTACCCACCCTGTATAAAAAAATTGAAGTTTCATATGAAAAATCGTATTTTCTAGACAAGCAAAAACGTTTATTAAGAGTGACCTTTTTTTCGTATCTTTCAATTTTTAGTCCATTTGTCCTCTTGTAAACCCCATCCGTGAACATACTATATATGTTGTAAAAAAAATTTCGTGGGATTCTAAAATGTCAAAGTTAAAAAGTGTGCGGTTTGTAAAAGAATGACCAATAGGCAATAGGGATATTATTTCAGTAACGTTTGCTATGTGATGAACGCTATTTTGCTGATGCAAATAAAATCTGGCAGTAGGTAGACCACCCAGTAACTTGCTTATACACTATAGTAAACGGAAAAATGCGGTAATGACAAGCATTAAAATAAATTTACTTATTTATTCAAATAAGATTTTCTTTAAATGTTCATGTTCCTAATTGCAATGAAAATGAACGAAAAGGCAAAAATAAAATTTTTTCCTCAATTTTTTCATCTTCGCTCGCTTGATGTGTCATTCCCGATTGGACCTCAAGGAAAAAACCTGACATTTTAAAGATAAAGAATACATAATAAAAAAGGTATGTACTCTTTATTCGAGTCGATAAACCACACCGTTTAGGCGCAAAACTGCATATAACAAGTTTTTGTTAGCAGTAAAATCAGTTTTTCTAATGGAAGATAACAAGTATTGACTTTTCGAATGTTTGTTATATGACTTACTATCTTTATTTTAACAACGTGCAAACCCGAACACCCTGTATAATATATAAATAATTAAGTTTTTACTATTTACTTCTAATTGAGACAAAAGTATATAATGATATCGATTTGTTCGGGTTTGTTCAAAAATAAATAATTATTATGCACATTTTTGGAATCAAAATAGGAATTATTTGTCTGATACTAGTTTCATAAGTAATTAAATTCCGGTCGGTATTTTAAATATTAGTCCCGGAAATAAGATGCAGCCTTCATTGATTTGACCGACCTTGTAAACGGCCAGAGCTACGTTATGGAAAAATTTCAATATATTTTTTATTGAGCAGTTTTATAGATTCATCAAATGAAATAATCTCGGAAAGCACACCCACGATTTGATTAATTGTTATGATTTTATTTAATTATTCGGGGGTAAACATTCTTGCGGCGAACAGAAAATCGTGTTTCAGGAGTGTTTGCACGAAGCAAAATTTTTTATATACAATATTTTAATATGTTTATTTTTTAAAGATTTTTTATGGTGACTATACCACTCGTCAACCCCATGGTCCCTTGGTAGTACCAGGCTGTGCCGAGTTCTGCCCATTCGACGAGTTTTCTGCTTTAGTAGCAGAAATTTTACCAGAATCAGATGCAGTTTGTTATGGCAGCTGAAATTTCTAACATAGAGAACACACATCAGATATAATCGATTAAATGACATGCTTTAAAATTTAAAAAATATATGGTTTTTGTTTAATCCTTACATATAAAAAGATATAAATACTTGGCCAATATTTGGCCAACCTGTACAATAGTCTTCTTAGCCCGGCCTAGCAGCACAGGTCCGGGTATCTATCACTTGCTTACTAGAGGTGCCAGTCCCGAAGCCTTGTTAAAATCCTGGAATTTCGGGACTAACCCAAAAAAGTTAAAATGAGGAAGATTGTGTTTACTAAATACTAGAGGTAAAAAACTATCGATAGTGCTCAAGTTCGATATATCGATAGTAAAACAACCATCGATAGTCCTAGAGATGTACAAATATCAAAGAAAAATTCTATACAAATATCTAAAAAAAGTCATCCAGGAAAAATTTTACAATTTTACAAAAAAAAGTCATTATTTGAGACATAATTACTATCGATAGCTCGATATCGACAGCAATATCGGTAGCCGCTATCGCTAGCCTTCCACCTCTACTAAATACACTAACTAGAAATCTTACCTACTGCTAATAAAATGAAGCCTCCTAAGATTGATCGCAAGTTATTGCAAATATAACCTGCTGACGAGAATAAAAATATTTAATCCCTAAGGGTTTTAATTTTGTCGGACCCATATCTTAAAATGCATAAAATAGTATTTAAACCACGTGACTAAAGTGTATTTTTTTAGTGCCTAGGTTTATAATGCACTATCAAAAGCCAAAAACTTGTTCCATCCAATGTGGATTTTGGTCTGACCAATATCTACAGTTGTGTCGATTTACGTGCCCGTTTAAACAAAACGTTGATTCATCAGAAAATAAAATGTGGTTGACAAAGTTAACATTTTATTTGGATTCAATTTATCCATAATGATTTCGCAAAACTGAATTCTGCGATCAAAATCGTCTTCACTCAATTCTTGTAACAAATGAATTTTTTATATGGTTTGAATTGTTCTCTTTTGGTAATTTTTTGAATGGAATATCGACAATTCATTAAAAATATTCACCACTTTGGTAAAACTCCGTGTCCTATCGCCGTACCCTATCATCATTAAAATTTCAATGCGCTCGGTATCACTTAAATGTGCCATATTTACGCGAAAATTGTTCACAAATTGTAAATGTAAGTATTTTTGGCATATCTGTTGTCAAGATGACAAAACAACATTGCTATGAAGATAAATATTTTCTAAGGTAACTTGATGGCGTAGAATTAATGAATTTAATAATTTATTTGGAAACGAAATTCGAAACTCGATATCTCGAAAACGGTTAAGATTGGGTATGTGGTGTGCTTAACATTCTTTTTTTAGAATCTTGTAAATAATTGAAATATTGAATAATATAATAAATTTAAAATAAAGTAACTTTGTTCTTCCATGGCTTTTTGACTGATCCTGTATACTTAGTTTATGTGTAGTATAATAGATTCCTAAAAACTCTAAAAGTTTTGTATTTAACATTCTACGCTAGCTATCTTACTTACCATTGCCATACATGAAAGTGACCCTGTATAGGCAATGGCGTAACTACCGTCGGTCTTGCCGAATAGATTGTCTGGGACCCCGAGCATCAGGGGGCCCCCAAAAGTGGTGAACGAAAAAAAAAATTTAAATTACTGTGTTGACTTTTTGTAGAATTGAAACGATCAAATAAAAGTTTTTAGTGAAAAAGCTGTCCGATGGAGAGGCACGATTCCATGTGAATATTCTTTATGGGTGTCTCGATATCATTTGCAATCAATTAAACCATGTGATAGAAACTTTTGGAGTACTCCAACCCAAAGAACTGACCAAACTGACATATCAAGAACTGTACACGGAAGCTGTAAAACTTGCAGATACTTATGCTGAAGACATCATCATCATATTTCCTGAACAGTTGTTATCCCTCCGGTCGTGTCTCAAAACCCAAATTGAACAGAATTATGTCAAGCAACTTGCGGATTTATTGATTATAGAAAATGTTACTTTGTCTACGAGTTTCCAAGAAGTTTGCACAGCTCTGATTTTGTTTTAACCATTCCGGTCCCAGTTGCTACGGCTGCAAAGTACAATGGACCTGGATCGTGTTGCTTGAGAATTTTGTCTATCGAACATAGAATAGCCAATCGTTTGAGAAATAACCTTGATCAAATTATTCGTATGTTTGCTGATGCAAAAGTGAGGCGTATAAAATTCTAAAATTGATTATGAAAATTTCGAAAACTTGGCGTGTCATAAACTGTTTCATTTTCGTATTGTACCATCAGAATAAAAAGTTTAACATAGATCAATTTTTTTTCGAACGTCTCCGTATCAATACCTCGAATCTCGTACAACACCAAATTACCGTGAACTTGAATACCGAAAAAATCAATGTCCCTGAAATTCCGTTCGATTCCCCTTTGACTCTTGTTAGGTTCCCGTAATATTGAATGGAACCTCATGGGACGGAAACGGGAACCCGTGGGATTCCCGTGACATTCTCGTCAAGTTTCCGCGGGAATGTAAGGGGAATTTGGTGCTGTACGGGATGCATCCCTTTAAAATTCGGAGCGGAGGGGGGTGGGGGGAGGAATAATGTAACATATTTCCCTGGTAAGGGCCCCCTCCTGAGAAATTGTCTGGGCCCCCGATTATATAGTTACGCTACTGTATATAGCTATCTAGGTATTTATAATATGCAAGTTCCAGTCGACTGTAATATAAATATTTAACTATCTAGTGATAGATTTTTAGATCTATCAACATAATTCCTGCTTTGATACATAGGTACAATTTTTCTCATAATACATTTTGCGTCTCTAGATTTACGAAAATCTGTCAAATACACTGTGCGACTATGAAGGTGCATTGTTTACTCAGATCAATAAAATAAAAAATAACATAATTTGTTAAATTCAATAAATTTGCGATTCTTGATAAAAATTATTCTAGTCAATAACTCAGTTGTAAAGATTAAAGAAATATACATTATATTTAGTTTAATTTCAAAAAAAGTTGCGATTCTAGACAAAATTATACAATTAAAAATCGTTTACTCTATTAGTGAAAAAAGAAAAAGAGACGACGGTTGGGCATTCATATTGCTATTTTGAAAATAATATAGGTAAAAGCGTATATGGGAGCATTTTTATACTTATAATAAACCCCTACGTGCCTGTTTTAAATATCAACACGATAGGGTATAGTGAAGTATAGATTGATACTAGCTATTTTATTTAGGTATAAGTGGTATCACGTATGTGAAAGGTTTTTGTGTTTAGATTGGCTTCACTAGCAAAATTTTACTTTTTACCAATGCGCAAGACGAGAGTTTATTCAGGAAAACTACATCATGTAAAGTTGCAAAGATTTGAATAAAATTTCAAAATTATTTCCTTCGAAATGAAACGAGAAATAATTTAGGGAGAGAGAGAGAGAGAGAGAGAGAGAGAGAGAGAGAGAGAGAGAGAGAGAGAGAATAAGACTATTCATAAATAGGTTTACAGAAAAAAAAGAATATAATTGACAGCACTTTACTAGCTTCTACTCTTTGTTTGCCGTTATATTCAAGCATGCAGAACATCTGATTTTCAGGTCAAGCGGCAGTAAATGGCGTCACTTATTTTATTGATATTTTTCGATTTTGTTAGGATTTTGTATCAATATTTAATTAAATAAAAATATTTTACCCTTCATTCTACCCAATGCCGATTTACTTTTTTTTTTAATATTGAACACATTTTGCTAGGTTTGATGGCGATTTCATTCCCTCTGGCTCGTTCCTCTTTATTACAATTTTTAGTCAGAATTGGTGTTTTTTGACCTAATTAAACCCAAAAAATTACATACAACTCAATACTTTTAGTCTGCTTTTTTGCACCTAAATAACCCTGAAAATGGAATTCGCGACAAAAAGAACAAATTATTTCATCACCGGCAATAAGTGACGTTGATTGATCTACCCTTCAAATATCTGTGCAGCAAGTCACTAAAAAGGTCATGTGTTAACATGAACTCCATAATACGGCTAGCCATCACTTGTTCAATAATCTTAGAAAATGATGGAAGCAAACTAATGGGACGATAGTTTTCCACTTTTGCGTCATCATCTTCTTTAAATACCGTGACTATCCAAGCTAATTTTAATTGATCCGGGAATATTCCATACTTAAAAAATTATTTATTATGTGAATTATGGGTACTAAAATTGGTATAATACTAAACGCGATTACAAAATTTGATATTTCGTCGTGTCCGTTACTAAGTTTGTTTTTAAGATTACTAACTATATCCAAAATTTCCTGTGGGTTTGACAACTTTATAGGAATCGTCTCGGAACAGGAATCCTGGTAGAAAATGATATATTTTCTAGTTGATCTAAAAGATTAGGAGCTGCCGTAGATAAGTAGTTAACATAAATAAATACTAGAGTGACATTTGGTACCTGACGTAGCATCGACAACGAGTATTTCAGGTCAAACAATGAACACAAAAGAGGTAAGACATATTAAAATTTGTTTTTGTTCATCAAAAAATGTTTTGAATACCTTATGACCTTATGATTATATAGATGTCTAAGCTAGACGATGGTATTATTAAAATTAAAATTTCCTAAAATAGTTATTTGGTTTCACACAATGCTGATAAAATTATAATTTATTCAAATCGTACACAATACGAGCAATATTGAATTTAGTACATTTCATCAAACTTTGTCGCTAGTACATTTAAGCGATTAAGAATTGTTCATGTTCCTAAGGCCTCTAAGAGAAATGCGATTTTAATTATGGGTAGTAACTGCAAGCCACACTTTCCTAAATTCCTCTAATCCCAATTCATTAATTTTAAAGAAAGGCACTTTTTTGGCATCATCTAACCATCTTGGTATATTTGGGTACTTGACGTTATCGACTAGCAATGAAGTCTCCAATGAAGTAATAGTGGTAAATAAAGAAATATCAGCAACGGTAAGAGAGTCGCCTATAATCCATTTATTATCTTCAAAAAATGCATTTAGGATGTCGTAAACATCTTCGAGTTCGTGGACTTGTTTGGAAGTTAGAGGTTCCTTTTGTCCTCCAAACACATGAGATTTCTACAAATTATTTTAAAATTCATATAGATATTATATGAAGAGTACAGGGCCGAAAGGGGGAAGATCAATTTTTCATATTTTCGAGAAATTCGAAACGGTAGGCTGAATAAGTTAATGACATCTTTATTAAACTAATAATTAAAAATGTGTACCTATACAGTTTGTCTCTTCATAACATGCTAATATTTTAGGTGGTTATTCTTGGGTCCATTTTCAGAAAAAAACTTTATATGAACATATGTCCTAAGCGTGTTGAGATACAGGATGTTAACGATTTTCAAAGAATCTCCTTTTTTATTACTATCTGTGATACTGCTCTAGATATTTTTATGAAATTTTGCAGCCACTTTCTATTCATCAAGAGGAATTTTATGATGTTTTCTTATTACGGCCAGTGGCGTTCGTGCGGGAATTGCAGTCGGTAATTTTGAAGAAAAGAATGGTACGCTACTTCTTTTTTTAAATAAGAATTATTTTTGAAATTCTAATTCCTTTTGCTGAGCCAATATCTTAGTCGCATTTTTTCTTTTCTTTTGTCGTGCCATTTCCGTATACAAAAATTTAATTAATTCACTTACACTCTGAAATTAGGTTTTAACAAAGATTAAAAAGGATCTAGCAGGTAAGACGCAGATTTTGTTTTGTAATAAACAGTTGTGACAGTCTAGTTGTCACGTATTTAAGCCATTAACCTGAACAAATTATTAAGGAAACGTGAAAATCTGTACACCCTGTATCTCAAAAGCTAAGATGTTTAGGACATATGTTCGTATGAAGTTTTTTTCTGATAATTGACCAAAGAATAACTTCCTTAAATATTAGCATGTTATTAAGAAAAACCCTGTATAATTATTTGGTAACATTTTGTTAAAAACAGAAACTAAGCAATAGAGAGTATGTAAGAAATGTATTTCTAAAGACTTATACAGTTAGTTCCGATTTTTTATTTGTTTGTTTTTGTTTTGTTCTTTGCCACGGAATTTTCCTTGCCCTTTTTAACTATGACAACGCCATATTCTAGCTTGATCTCACCCATACCCTAATTCTAGAAATTCTACTCATTCACTTAAAATTGACCTTCCCCCTTTCTTCCCTGTGCTCTTCATATGTTTGATGAAATATCTAATTTCAGATAGTTCTATATATCGTAATGGTTTTTTGACTAACTATGCAGTTTTACCCCAATTTGATTGTCTACACTCTACACTCTTGGTAAATATCTATGGCAGCACATGGTTTGATAAGAGGGATTAGATTAGTCCACCCGGGTGGAAAGTAAATTATTTTTTTGTAATTTTTTAAAAAATCGATATCTCAAAATAATATACGCACACACCAACATACAACTCATTACACAAATTTAACGACAATGATTTTTTTTTGATTTTTAAAATAAACCTAATGACACTTATAAAAAATAAAAAATTAACATGGTTTTTGTTTTACTTATTTACATTAAATATTACATTGGCATTATTGTAGGCAGTCACTGATGCGTTAAAGCATTGAATATTGTGACCAAATCGTTGATATCTTCTTTGTCTTGACATTTTCACTAAACTAAGCTAGTAGCGCCGACTCAGAAACAGGATTTTGAAGTTCGTTTCCAGTACACCATTCTTTGAAACAGTTATATGCCTTATCATATCTCGGGTGGCTTTTAGTTGGCAGAAGATCTTCTTCTACTATTTTTGCTGCCTCTCGAATTTCTGGTGGAGTAGCAGCAAAATCAAATTCCTCATCTGAGCTCATCCAGCATTTTTCTGTTGATAAAATAATATATTGTTTAGTGATATGGAAACCATATTCAAAAAATGATATTTGCCATCTTGATGTGTATTATTACCTACGTTATTTTACAACCTGCGGTTATTTGAAACTTCGGTCTAATTTTTCAATGGAAAAGTCAAAATGACATTTATCTTTTATTTAGTTAACGCCGCCGCTTAACTACCGACTCTCTCGACAGGAATGAAACACTTTCCACCTCGGTACGTAATATACTATTATTTATAACCAAATTGACGAGATTTTTGACTTCTTAAAAGATTGATAACTTCCTGTTGAATAACTTTTCATCCAGACGGATGAAATCGGCTATGAAACACTTTCTGCCTCAACATACTACTATTATTTTAAATACATTTTCAGTCTAATATAGTATTGGATAACTCCCTCAAAAGTTGAACATAGTCTGATTAAGCAATTAAGCATTCATTTACTAAAATCATACATAGAGCATTTTTAATATATTTTATTAAATGCCGCCAAAAATAGAATACACCGAGTGTGAATCGCTTTATCGGCCATGGAGTTTGAACTACGAACTATCATCCTAGAGTTTCCAGTGACAGGCGGTTTAACCACGAAGCCATCAGTAATTGTAATTAACCGGTAGTTTAAAAAATTTTAGAAAAAATTCATTTAAATATCAGATTTTTTGGAATCAAGGAAATTACTCTGTACAGGTCAGTTTAGTTTTCGTAAATATAGAGACAAAAAAATTCATTCATTTTCATAAATCAAAATAAAGAAATCAAGTATGTTCTTGTTTATACAGGGTGTTCATTTGAAAACTTCCCACCACGGATTTATCGAAAACCACTGATTAAAAGAAAAAACGTTGAGACACGTCAAAAGATTTGCCAAAGGGAACAACTTTTTAACCAAAAACTACTTCACCCCCTTTTACCCTCTGGCGAACGGGGTCATCCTCTTAAAAATTTTAAATGACAAGGGGTAGCAAGTAATAGCTTGTTTGAAAGGTCTTTCAAAGTGCTTTATTTTGACGTTTGATTTTTTTAAATCGGTCGATTCGTTTTCGAGAAAATTAGAAAATTTTTTACCGCCTTCTTTTTATCAACACAGATAATATGGGCGAACTGTTTTTATTCTTATACCTGTTTAGTTTTTATAATTGCTAAGGGAAAGAAACAATTTAATTTGCTGTCAGTTACCTTTGTGACAATCTTGGGATAGTGAAAATTAATTTATTGATTCAGATTTTACTTCCAAAATGGTTTACACACTAGCGGAAAGAGGCGAAATGATTCTAATTTATGGTACCCTAAAATCAATGTGCTCGGCAAACTGCCGTTACATTTAACGCCAGACATCCGGAAAAGATAACTTCGCATAGGTATGTTTTGGACCTTGTTACTAAATTTACTCAAACTGGATCTGTTGCAAATAAAAAACGTAATCATCGTAGAGTTTTGGATGAAGCCGCTCAAGTTGAAGTTTTGGGTCATTTTGCCATAAATCCTAATACTTCATTACGCAAAATTGTTGATGCGACTGGTATTTCATTAGGCTCTGTACACACAGTTATTAAATTACATAAATTTCATCCATTCAAAATGAAAATATTGCAAGAGGTAACCGAAGATGATTTCGATAGGCGAGTTGAGTTTTGTGAACAAATGACTGCAGCGATTAATGATAATACCATTCATGTAAAAAATATCTGCTTCAGTGATGAATGCACATTTTATCTAAATGCATTTGTTAATAAGCATAACTGCAGGTATTGGAGCAATGAAAATCCTCATGCTTTTGTAGAAGGGCATACTCAGTACCCCCAAAAAATTAATGTATGGGCAGGCATTTTAGGAAACAAAGTGATTGGGCCATTGTTTATTAATGGGAATTTAAATGGAGGCATTTATTTAAAAAAATCAAGTACGTTCTTGATTATATATTAATATTTTACGATTGTATTAAGATCAATTTATCAATTTATATCTAGCCATATTCCTATTTCATATAGATGAAGATAATAAATGTCCAAACATTTAAAGTATTCGAAAAATATATATTTAGCTTAGTTTATTCCAAATTAAAATAACTAATTTCCATTTGAGGCTCTGATAATGGTACTACATTAGAATCGTTATTATTTATTTATTTTATTCACTACAGATCATAAATGATATCAGGTTCAGTTGATTACATCCACATAATGTTAGTAAAAATGAAGCCCTATTCATAACTGCTGTACAAAATTATTTTGGAAGAAAATCAATTTTACATAATGGAATAGTATCTCAAGAACACAGAAGTCTGCTTTGCTTGTTAGGAGGTCATATACATATGGAAAAATTATTTATGAAAGTCTTCTTCTCTTTGGTGTCACTACTCAATGATTTAAGCCGTGTTGAAATTTAATTGTGATATCGATATTAGCGAATATTATAAACTTGTCGCTATTTTGAAGCGAAAAGGAGAATGCTATAAATCTAAAAAGTACAAGATTTTTGAAGAGAGACCAAATTGAGCAAATTCCTGAGAAATTCAGACGATAAGAACTCATGATGAAAGTACCCACAATATTGGGTATATTTGCTGCTTGTTACAAAGAAGAACTGTGCCATTTGTCATTCGATAACATCGAGGATTTAGATACTGTGGATAAAGTGGTGAACATTCCAGATACAAAAACTCTATGAAACACATGTAATGTATATGTAATCTGTAGCTCAGTTATATTATTTTAATTCATACAGAAAGTACAGTTCTCTGTACTTCAGCCAGCAGATATCGGGCATCGTCGAACTTTTATCAAATATAAGAAAAATAAATTTGCTAGAACTCCAGTTGATAACAATAATAGTTCTGGTATAATGCCAACTGTTATAGTAAAATTCAAGCTCCCAGATCCGAAGCTTTACACTGATTACTGGTTCCGTCGGTCTTCTGCCACTTTACTGGCAGACTCTGGTGCAAATCTGGGAACCCTCAAAAGACACAGGGGATGTAAGTCCTCAACAGTGGCAGAAAGATACAGGGTCCGCCAACGAAGCGGGGACGGAAGATTAAATCATTATCGATGAACTTATCAAAAATACTAAAACTTCTTGAGGTATGGAATTAAAAGCGGCATGTTTTAAAAATACATCTACATTATACATGGTGACCTAAAAAAGTGTTGATACATAAAGTTATATTTTTTGAATAGGACACCCAGTATATTATTGCATATTTGGGTTCGTATTAGTGTCATTCATATTTGCCTAAACTTTTATTTAATTTGGTTCTGTATAAAAAAAAAACATCCAAAATTCGTTTTTTAGCCTCGGTATTGGGTGCGATTTATGATATGAAGTGCAGAGATAATACGAATCTAATAGCCTTTATCTATTTTATAAGCTTTCAAAAATGACACTATGCTATTTAAACTATTACAAAAAAATGTATGGATTCTACTTCAAGCAGACAAATAATATACAAATCTTGAGAAAAATTATTTTGAAATGTGTCGTTGTTGAAAGCTAATTATGAACACCCTGTACAAATTAGATTAAAGCTATTATAATCATAGTATCTCTATACTTCTTGTCATAAATCTCTTTCAATGCCGAGGTTAAAAAAAACTATTTTGGATTGTGTAAGTTATTATGTTTTTATACAATATTTGTCATTTATAAATACATTTTTCTTATTCAAAAACACGTAACAAAAACAATTGGGGGTAGCATTTTTGGGGCTGGAACAGATTAATGGCATTTCAATTAATTTCAATGGGGAAAATTGCTTTGAGATACGAGCTAATCGACATACAAGCAAGGTTACGGAACGAATTAAATCTCGAGGTATAACAAGAAATATTTCAACGTAGGTAATTTATACTTACAACAATTTGTCTTAATAAACTAAAAACATAGCCAGTCTCAAAATGAAGTTTCGCATCAACTAACGAATTTTTTACTAAATCCTTAGGATACATACAGTGAATCATCATTTCCGTATTTAGCTACCAGATATGTTGCAATTGCATGGCTGTCGACCACAATAATGCCATTATCATCCAAAACTGGGACACTGTGTAAAGGGTTCATCTATAAATAAATATTTCTTATCAAATTATGGAACGCAAATTACAATACTTTTATTTTAGTATTACATATCAGTGTTTTATCACCCGCAAAAGCTAAATTTAGTAAGATGATAACGAGAAGAACAAATTAATTTAAAATTTAAGTGTTCCTTTTTCGAAAAAATGCTCGTACCCGTATTTTTATGTTTTAATACTTTTTCTGTACAGGGTAGCCCAAAAACGAATTATGACAACTCACTTAATTTTTTTAATTGGATATTTTTCCGCATTTCCGCATAAATATTAAACATTTTTTTAAAGTTTTTTAGAATCTAACATCGACGTTGTCGAATTAATTACTGATTCATGGGATTTGTGAAAAACGTTTAAAATTAATTTCTTTAATAACTCGATAGGTTTTGATTTTAGAAAAACGTCCTTTAGATAAAAGTTTTATATTTTCCTCTTTTAGGTCATTTTTTATAACTCGGATTTCGTGGTGAAATTCAATTTTTTAAACGCGTACCTGGATTTCTTATTTTATTTTTTTGCCCCGAATACAATATTATATTTGCCTTTGTTTCGACACAATTTATACATAATTAGCGAATTTTTGAGAATTTTCTAATTACGGCCCTAATTTCTTAATAATACCTACATGATATTTTCTTGTACACACCTCAACAACTTTTGACACTATACAAAGCCCAGATTCGACCATCATCTAGAGTACTGATCTCATGTCTGGAGCTCTGCACGATTTAACTGTAATTAAGCTAAAATTAAAACTAGTAAAAATCTTTTATTTTTTAAAAGTAATAGTGGCCAGATTTCACCTAAAAGCAATAAAATTAAAAATTCAAGCATTCAACCGCTTATAAAAAATGGCGATCGAGGTGGCCACGGAACAGGCCTGTCTTCATCCGGTGGAGTAGTTCTTGTGGGGAAATCTCCAGAACAAAATATATTACACCCGATGGAATAATGTCCACGAACTTCAGCGACGTATAATCGACGCCTTCCAACATTGGGAGGCACGCTATTGAACAAATGGAAAAGAAACTAGCCGTATTGAACTCAAGGAGGCTATTTCGAGCAATTAATGAAATGATATTACTAAGTAAAATATTTGTACCTATTTTTAGTTTTGTTATTCACTAAGTTAAATAGAACTGGGCGATACATCATTGTATTTGGGGCAAAATTCAGATACGTAGTTTTATAGAAAAGTGAAAAACATAAAACTTTTATCAAAAGGACGTTTTTCTAAAATTAAAACCTTTTTAGTTATCAATGAAATTAATTTTAGAGATTTTTAACAAATCGCCCTGTATCTCATGAATCAAAAACAATTCGGCAACATGGATACTGAATTCTAAAAACGCTTTAAACACTGCACATTTTCTCTAATTTGACGAACTTCGTAGCACTTACCGTTCAAAATATACCCATAGCATCAATTAAATAGTTGCCACCCTGAATATAAAATTAGTTAGTATAATTTATAAGCAAACAAGCAATCCTTCTGGGCTGCTTGCCAAATGCATCACATACGAAAAATGTTGCACCCTCTTACAAAATTTTCTGCCGGCACTCTTGCCTTGCATGTTGTTTCAAAATTACCTTACTTACTTACCTTAAGATACTCTGGTGTAAAATGCTCTCCTTTTGCTAAATCTAACTTTTTAACTTCAAGTGATAAATCCAGAGCCTCGGCCACTATAAAAAAAAAAGTCCCTGCAAGGAGGGCTTGCGGCAAATCCATATATTGTAAGGGGCATGTTTATTTAATTTTCAAATTATAATAACGTCTAGCACAAACGGGAAAAATAAGTAGGTATTTTAAATAATAACACCTAAATACTTTTTCGTACACACCCACAAGGAAATACACATAAAAAGAAATTATTACATATAATTTTTAAGATAAAATTATATCAGTTGATTAAGTGGACAAGTGCCAATAGATAACCCATCAACTGATATTTTGATAAATACAACCATCGAACTAGGAAAACTTTTTTAACTGAAAATAGCATAGTTAAAATACTTTATTAAATATGTCGTTGGTTGGCTTGGATTAAATATACATAGTAGGTATACAATTAACTAACGCTGAACGGAATATACACTGGGCGGTTAAGAAATTGAAAATTCCAAAACTGACTAGGTCAGTTCAGTTCCCTAAGGAAACCATTAGTTTAATTATATTTGAATTAAAAATTATGTCTGAACTCATATGAGCTTTCAATTAAAAGGAACGAATTTTTTTGAATAGTTCGGCTGAGCAGTAATATTGAAATGTAAAACATCATTTCCACAGCATGGGATGTAGTTGGGGTTTGACTGACCGATGGTTATATGGCGATACAACAATATATTTGAACTTAATAATAATTTAAAAATACGCATACTAGTTAAAAATACACTTTTCCGGATTATAAAACTCGTCGCAGAACTCGCAGGTAACAATGTCTGTCTTGCTGATAGAACGTACGCTCCCTGCATTCAACTCAACAAAAAAAACATTACATGTTATTAAATATATAGGGTGGCCCATCGAACCACAAGGCATTGTAGGCTGGGAAAGAACTTTTCAAAAAAATCCAAAATCACGTCAGTTTAGTGATCAGGGGGACAACCTTTGACTTAAGAATCAACTAACTCCCTACGTGATGGCGTCATCACGGAATTTTTTGCAAATGCGAATGGGGGGTTAAGTAATACCTCATTAAAAAGGGTTTTTAATTCCATATAAAATGCTGCTTAGTTTTTGAAAATCGATATACTCGTTTAGAAAATATGGAGCTTTGAAATATCAACAAAACCATTGACGAAAAATTCAAAAATCGATTTAATTTTACTAATATTAAATTAAATCGATTTTATATTTCGTCACACGTTTTATTGGTATTTCAACGCTTCATATTTTCTAAACTAGTGGGGTGATTTTTAAAAGCTAAGCAGCAATATATTTATTTATTTATTTATTTATTCAGGATAACAGGCAAAGCTCATCATAGTATCCACTTAATATGTTATGTGGCTAATTAAGATAACAAAAAGATATTATTAATAAATTAATAATTAAATTAATAGATTCTAAGGTATAATTTATAAAAACTACAATAACTATAAACTATTTACGTTGACAGTGCAGAGAAAAAAACAAAAAAACCTTAAACAATCACTCCAATAAATATTCCTTTACTGTTCTCCTTATCACGGCTTGTGACACACTAAAAAAATCAATATCAAGATTGCAACAATATAAGTTTGATAATCTCATCATTCTGCATAAAGGGGAATACTGAGCATTATTTAGATCTGATCATTACATAGAATTAAATCTAATATTCTATTACTTGACTTTTTAATACAATTAAATTGCATTAGCCCTGGAAACGAAAGTGTGTCTATCAATTCTGTATTGTCTGTCCCTACATTTATAGGTATTAGATAGTCTTTTGTTTTGTTTAGATCCCAATTTACAGAGGAACAATTCATATCACCACAAATTAGCATAATACCATCTTTAATTCGGTCACCAATCCAAGTTAGCTAATGGGTATACTGAAGAGAGTACCGGATCTAAATTGACGAGGAGAGACATTAAAAGTAACTTTATTAAACAAATCAGATGAATTCAAATGATTACAAAGAATTTTACTCAAGAACATAACTTCCGACAGTTTTCTTCTATTTCCCAAAGTCATAATTCCCAAATGATGTCTTATAAAATTACAATGATAGTTATCAAGGTTTGCTTTGACTGAGAGAGTCCTTAGAAATTTATTCTGTACTGATTCTAATCTGTTTATATAAACTGAATAGAAAGGGTTCCAAACAATTGAAGCAAGCTTCAATCTGCTATGCACAAAAGCATAATATAAAGCTAAGTATGATTTTGGATTTTTGAAATATCTTGCTTGCCTATTAATAAAACCTAACATTCGAAAGGTCTTACAAACTAATGAATTAATGTGGCTATCGAAGATTAGCTTACTGTCAAAAATTACTCCCAAATCCTTCACTTCAGAAACTCGATTCAGCTCAGAATTGCTGATCGAGTAAGTAAATAATATAGGGTCACGATTCGTAATAAAAGAGATTATACAGCATTTTTTATATTAAGAAATAATCTATTGCGCTTACAATAGTTTTCAAGGCGGGTCAGATCTTCTTGAATAAGCACACAATCAAGTAGAGTTCTAATTTGTCTATAAAATTTGAGATCATCCGCATATAGTAAGAATTTAAAATTAAGAAAACATTTATTGATATCGTTAATATATATGTTATATGTCACCTAGCCAGTACTAGCCACGTGCAAGCGGTTGACCACAAGTAACCCCGATTGCATGTCAGCGTAATTCAAGACACCATATATTTCATGTAATCAACTACCTCACGTTGCAATTATAACAACTCGAAGTAGCTGAATAATCAGATATTTGTCTATAAAACCGATGTAAACTATATTAATTATGTTCATTAACTTCAAACTGTTATTATGTCGATTTGAATTTTGTATTGTTAAAAAATAAAAATATTTTTTAAAAAGTTATTTCAAGTGATAGTGATTTAATAAATTGGCGCAGTCATCGGTAGGATTCCTCAAACGCTGTCAGAACACGAAGCCATTCTAACTGGTAGCGGCGGATTCCAATCCCTTAACGGACAAAGAACCTTGTAGCCATCGAGACCGCTCTAACTCGGCAATACTACGGAAGGAACACCTAGTGAAGCCCCTGGTAGCATCAGCCAAGAAAACGACCACTTCGATGTTGCTTTTGTAAGTTAATGAATCATCACGTTTATTTTTATTGTTCGATTTTCTAAACGTTTCATCCCTTATAAAAAAAAAAAAAAAAAAAAAAATTTTTTTGATTGATTTTATCCAAGCGATAAACTTATTACCTTTAGAGTGTTATTTTAATTAGTGAAAAATTAAAATAATAAAAATGACTTTACCCCCTGGCGACGCAGTCGTTACCAATTTACCGGAAATTGAACCGTACAAACTATCGGAAATATTTTCTATTGTTCCCGAATTTGAAGGTGATCAGATCTTTTTAGGAACATTTTTAAACGCGTGCGATCATGCGTACAATTTGGCGACGACGGATCAAAAATGTTTATTAGTGATTCACATAAAAAATAAACTTAGAGGAAGAGCTGCACAGCTCGTTAGTTCTAGAAATCCCTTGTCGTATATAGAAATAAAACAATTACTAAATTTACATTTTGGAGATTCTAGGGATCTTTCATCCCTTATACAGGACCTCCAAAGACTTAAGCAGTTACAAAACGAATCGCCCCTTACTTTCTTTAATCGCTTACAAGTTTTGAACGCAAAAATACACGCGAATATTCAAAAATCTGCGACACTCAACACTGACCAAAAAACGGCTCAAGCGTCTTTAATTGATACTATATCTCTAAATACCTTATTGGTAGGACTTGAACCCAAATTAGGACAACTTATTCGTGCCGGAAATACGAAAGGTCTTTTAGACGCCCATTCGCGAATTAGGAGAGAACTCCAACTATCATATCTCGAGAAAGCAGATAGACCCAGTCCTCCAAAGCCCAATTTAATTCCAAGAAGGTTACCAACTCAACCCTTAAAATGTTACAATTGTGGCCGGATTGGTCATACCGCTAACCAGTGCCGTACTCAGCAACAACCACGTTATGCCCCACCTCAAAATTCAGGATTTCAGAGGCCAACTAATCAAGTCCCTACATCTAACTTTCCTAACCAGAACAGTAGTCAATTTCAGAATCAATCAAGGCCTCAACAGTATAACCATACAAATCAAAACCGCCCTCCATTTGCGAATAAAAATCCCAATTTCAGGCCTAACCCTCAAAAAACGTATCATGTCAATGTCAACGAACATTCACAAGATGAATACGATTACTGCCCTAATGATTATTATTACAACGACTGTAATGACTATCAAGATCAACAATACTATCAGACTCCTTACCCTGATTATCTCCAAGCCGACAACTATTCCGCAGAATATTTAAATCAAGAAGATAACCAAAATTTTCTTTCACCCCCGCAACAACACCCTCCTGGAGGAGCATACCTAGAAACCGACCCCATAGAACAAATCCAGAGTCAAATTCAGACAATGAATCTAGACGATATGAACCCAAACCTCAACTTCCCGGAACAGCCATTCCTTTAAGCCCTCTTCTCACTGTTAACTCTAAAAACCTTTACTATATCAAGGATGCCACACAAAAATTTAATCTTCTTATTGATTCTGGAGCAGGTATTTCAATTTTCAAGGAACAAACAGTAAAAAATTTTCAAAGATTTCCCGAAAACATAATAATTCAAGGCATTACTGACCAAAAACTGTCTATTAAAGAGTCAACTCTAGTTCCGTTTATTGTAGGAAACCCCCATAAAGTCTATGTTTATAATTTAGATATTGACTTTGATGGCATATTGGGCTTAGATTTCCTGGAACGAATGTGTAATCTAAAACAATTGATTACAAACTTTAAAACTATCCCTCTTTATAAAGTTGACAACCCTGTAACTTTTAAAAACAAAAACATTCCAGATAACCAAAATTTTAACAAAATTTCAATAGAACCTCGCACAGAGAGAGTCTTTAAACTAAAATGTAACCTCGTAAGTACAGACGCTATACTTACCGCACAAGAAACCGAAAAAGTAAGATTGCCGAACGCGTTGGTAAAAATTAATGAAAATGGTGAATTTTATACGACTATTATAAACGCGAACGCCATTCCAAAAGAAATCGATTTTTCTAATTTACTTTTGGAACCGGTAGATGACACTGCCGAGCCATTTTACAGCCTTAATACCGGTAGTAAACAACAAAAATGTCCGCAGGACAGAATGACCTTAATACATAGTCAACTAAGAACTGAACACTTGAACGAAGAAGAAAATGAGCTTGTCACAAATTTATGTTCAGATTTTGCAGACATTTTTTATCTCGAGGGAGATGCTCTTTCTTTCACGAATGAAATAAAACACTCTATCGAAACTAACGGCGCACGCCCTGTTTACACCAAATCTTACAGGTATCCCCAAATACACAAAAACGAAGTTAAAACCCAAATTAACAAAATGTTAGACGAAGGAATTATTCGCCCATCTATATCACCGTGGTCTTCACCTGTGTGGGTGGTTCCCAAAAAACTGGATGCTTCTGGAAAGCAAAAATGGCGCGTCGTAATCGACTACCGTAAAATAAACGAGCTCTCTGTAGGGGATAAATACCCTCTGCCCAACATTTCTGACCTCTTGGATCAATTAGGGAAGTGCCAGTACTTCACAACATTAGATCTCGCTTCTGGATTCCACCAGATAGAAATTGAGCCCCGTGATATTCCAAAAACAGCCCTTTCGGTTGAGAATGGCCATTACGAATTTGTACGAATGCCATTTGGCCTTAAAAATTCCCCGTTCACTTTCCAGCGAGTCATGGACAACATTCTCCTTGGTATTCAAAATGAACGTTGTCTAGTATATATGGACGACATAATTATCTATTCTCCAACTATCCATGAACATATTTCTCGCTTAACGGAAGTTTTCAAACGTCTCCGAAAAGCAAACCTTAAAATTCAGCCCGATAAATGTGAATTCTTGAGAAAAGAAGTCGCATACCTTGGACACCTCATTACCCAAGATGGCGTCAAGCCCAATCCATTAAAAGTTGATTGTATTCAAAATTTTCCAGAACCAAAAAAATCTAAGGATATCCAATCATTCTTAGGACTAGCAGGCTACTATCGCCGTTTCATTCCAAATTTTGCAAAAATTTCTAAGCCTCTTACGAAACTATTGAAGAAAGACCCTTTCCTTTTTGACTCGGACTGCAAATCATCTTTCGTGGAATTGAAGGAAGCTCTCATCTCTAACCCCATACTCATATACCCTAATTTCGAAGAACCCTTCCTGTTAACCACCGACGCCAGTGCATTCGCCATCGGCGCTGTACTCTCACAAGGCTCAATAGGAAAAGATCTTCCCATTGCATACGCTTCTAGAACGCTATGTGTTGCAGAAACCAAATATTCGACAATCGAACGCGAACTACTTGCCATTGTCTGGGCCGTAAAACATTTCCGACCCTATCTATTTGGTAGAAAATTCGCCCTTGTTACCGACCATCGGCCATTAACCTGGCTTTTCTCCATTAAAGACCCCGGAAGTCGTTTAGCTAGATGGCGCCTTAAATTGGAAGAGTACGACTATAAAATAGAACCCGGAAAAATAAATAAAAACGCCGACGCCTTATCGCGAATAAAAATAAACCATTTTCAAGAGTGCGCTAAATTTCAATCTAAATATAGCATTCTTGCTTCAAATGAAGACCATAATAGGCCCTCTACGAGTGGTTTACAAAAAATTCCTGAAGACGACGAAAACAGCGAAACGGAAATCGATACGGATAAATTGAAAGACGAATATAACACTTTTGTGCATTTATATAAAACAAAATCGATTATTGATTATTCAAAATTCGAAATTTCTAACGTCCAACTTTTAGACAAAACTCACAAAAATATAGTTACATTCTTCTGGCAAAACAAAATGGAAGACCTCCATTATAAAATTATTGACGATATTTTCGAGGAAAATCCCGAATTCTCCCGAGATCAAATAAACATTTTATCAAGCAAAAGTGTCAAGGACAGGAAATATTTTATAATTCCCTTACGATACGACCCTGATAACGTAGTCTCACATCTATTCTATATTCTGTACAATGGCCAAAACGAATTCGACAATACAACTACGTATTGCATAGAAAACAATTTAAATTTACCTATACTCGAAATGCTTTCATTTATTTTTAACGATAAAGAAATAAAATTAAAAATTTGCCAAAATATTGTCAGAATCCCCGACGAGGACCAAATCCCTATTATATTAGACCAGTACCACAAAGGTAAAAATAATTTACATCGCGGAATAAATGAAACCGTAAAACGGGTTAAACAAAAATAAAATTGGCCAGGTCTTACCAAAGACGTAGAAAAATTGGTAAAAAATTGCGAAATTTGCCAAAAAGTAAAAATTTGTCGGAAAAACTTAAGCACCCCTCTCGTGATAACCGAAACACCAAAAACTCCCTTTGAAAGGATCAACATCGACATATTTGAATATCCGACGCGTAACTACGCCTTGACAATTCGAGACGAATTGACTAAATTCACCCAGGCCTATCCCTTAGGAGACAAAAAAGCTTCTACCGTAGTAAACACACTGCTTGTATTTTTCCAGCATTACGGTACGCCACTGCGAATCCATTGCGACCATGGTCGTGAGTTCGACAATACCCTGCTTAAGGATCTATGTGAACTTTACGACGTAAAACTAACTTTTTCAAGAGTTAACCACCCTCAGTCAAACGGTTCCTTAGAAAGATTTCATGCTACCCTCACTGAAATGCTAAGAGCCCATACTGCAGAGAACCCTGACGAACATCCCTTCAATATTCTTCCATATGCCGTCATTTGCTACAATAATACCAAAAATAAGACCCACGGTTTTACACCCTACGAACTTATTTTCGGACATACGTCCAATAGACCTCCTGAAACCCTATACAATCAGAAGGATTTAATCTCTAAATACCTCAGAGACCTAAGCAATCGCATGGAATACTATTACAAGGTCGCACGAATAAGAACTAATCAACAAAAAGAAAAATCGAAAGTTAGGTTTGATAAATCAGTATCCGGAAAAATACCCGATTATAATCCCGGAGACAAAGTATACGTCAAAGAGTCACAAATAAAGGATAAAGCGCAAAATAAATTCAATGGTCCCTTCGAAATAAAAGAAGTTTTCAAAACATCAGCAACCGTGCAAAATCTCCAAACAAACCAAATATCCAAAATTAATTTTGATAGATTAAAGCCCTATTACGAATAGTCTCTTCCTTTCAGACTCTGCGGGCTCCTATCAGCCGCGGCGGCGCAGTACTCGATAACACCTATCAATAACACAATAGGACTCTTTTTCCATGAAGAAAATACCATCAAAATCTCCAACGACAAATGGACCCTCCTGGTCTATAAAGAGCTACAACCGCTTAAAGATGCGATCTCAAACAATGATAATATTCTTTCTAATTTGGTAGAAATGTTCCAACTTCCCAAAATGTTACCCTTTAAAGTCGAAGTACAAACGCATGTCAGCCTCCTAAAACAAATTTCCGATTCCGTAAGCCAAAAATATAAAGAAATTATGACCGATACTAAACGGTACGATTTGCGAACGAAACGCGGTATATTTAATGGAATAGGTACTGTCTGGAAATCCATAACTGGTAACTTAGATGCCTCGGACGGTGAATACTTTAACGATTGCATAGAAAAAGTAACCCACGACGAACATCAAATAGAGAATCTGTTAAAAAACCAAATTTCGGTAACTACTTCAGTAATTAGGAACTTTAATAGCACCATCCAAAAACTTCAAATAGACGAAGAAACCTTTAATCACGATATCATAGAAATACGGAAAGCCCTCCTCAATGTCTCAAATGTTATGATTTTTTACGAAGGTCAAATAAAGGTAATAAGCGTATGTGAAACACTAATGGAAAGTTATATATTCCTAGAGGATTCCTTAAACGATATATTGAACGCAATAACTTTTGCACGCCTTAAGATTCTCCACAGTTCAATCATAACTCCAAGAGATCTGGTTTCCTCCTTACAAGACATTTCGCGGTCTTTAGTAAAAAACAATTTACCCCTGCCGACATACGGCTCAAATATTGCTGAATACTTAGATATTATAGAACTAGAAGCTTATCAATCCGATTCAAAAATAATTTTTGTACTAAAAATCCCACTTACTGATCCTGAGACTTACACCCTCTATCGACTTTACCCAATCCCGATATTAGATAATCGAACAGGTCTCTATCATATTCTACCTAGTACTCAAAAATATATTGCGCGAGATGATGATTCATTACTGTACATATCATTGCGGAACCTGGACCACTGCACACAACTAGGTACCAGCACCAAGATCTGTTCAAACATTCTTCCATACCCTATTGACAGCGATGCCATGTGTGAAACCCAACTTCTCAAACACCTCAGCAAACTACCGAAGACCTGCCAAACATCACTACTCCTTGCCAAGGAATACAATGTTCAAGAGCTCAGCCAAAACTACTGGTTGGTTACAATTTCTGATCCTCTGCCAATTACAGTCAAATGCGAAAACAAAGATGTTGTCACCAAATTCCTAAACACCAATTCTCTTCTAAAACTACAGCCAGGATGTACCGCCTTTATTGGAAATACCAGGGTACATGCCAGATACCCCATCGACAAAGACAAAACGTTGACTTACCAAACCCATCCAGTGATGATACCCTTTGAATGTTGCAAGCATCTTCCTGATAAGCCACACATTCCGAACCTGAAACCACTAAAATTAAACAATATCAACGTAGAAGACCTCAATATCGCACAACACAAGCTCAATCAATATTCTGATGAGCTGGACAAGCTGATCAACGAACCTTTTGTAAACAAACATGTACATTGGTTCACAATCTTCACCATAACCATGATAGTTGCCTTAATGGTTCTTTACATCTTATGCAAATGCAGACGTAAAAGACACACGAGAATAGGATTAGCTATCACAAACGACAATTCTGGACCACCACCACCTCCGGTACCTAAGTCTAGAGAAACAGTCCATCAGAAGCTTCGGAACCTGATGCCAAAGAGACGACCCAACACACGTCCTATAGATGAAACCCTGGAAGAAGAACCCTTGGAACTCCAGTCCACATATAGACGTTAAAAGTCGTTGCGATGCACCGACTTTTTTATTAAAGGGGGAGTTGTTATATGTCACCTAGCCAGTACTAGCCACGTGCAAGCGGTTGACCACAAGTAACCCCGATTGCATGTCAGCGTAATTCAAGACACCATATATTTCATGTAATCAACTACCTCACGTTGCAATTATAACAACTCGAAGTAGCTGAATAATCAGATATTTGTCTATAAAACCGATGTAAACTATATTAATTATGTTCATTAACTTCAAACTGTTATTATGTCGATTTGAATTTTGTATTGTTAAAAAATAAAAATATTTTTTAAAAAGTTATTTCAAGTGATAGTGATTTAACAAATATAATGAATATCAATTGTCCCAAATGGGAACGCTGCGGATCACCCGATGTGACAGAGAATGTATTAGAAGTAAACCCATTTATGATAACATTAAATTTGCGGTTTCTGAGATAGGAATGAATCCAAGTTAAAAAAGGGCCATCTACACCGACGGCTCTAAGTTTATTCAGAATAATTAGATGATTAACTTTATCAAACGCTTTACTGAAGTTGGTGTAGATTGAATCTATTTGAATGCATTTATCAAGATTTACTTTAATATCTTCTGTGCAAGTTAAAAGATTACTTTCGATTTATCTTCCTGAAAAGAAACTACATTGTTCAGAAATAGTTTGTCCTCCGACTAATTGGAAAAGGTATTTATAGACCAATTTTTCGAGAAGTTTCACACAAACACAAATTTTATTTATTGGTCTATAATTGGAAAAAACATTTTTCTGACCGCCCTTGAAAATGGGAATAATAGTGGATAATCTCCAGATATCCGGAAAAGTGCCCTCAATTAATGATTGATTGTACAAAAGAAATAGAGGAGTTGCGAGTCCCCGTTCACAGTTTTTACAAATACTGCAGGAATGCAGTTTCTTGTATCCAACCCTCTAATACCAGTCTTTACGTCATTCAGTTGAAGCTGAATTACAGTAAGTTGATTTTGATTACAGTTTTTATATTGATTATTATATTCGCCGTTATCGGAATCTTCAAATAAACTTTCAAAGTATGTTCCAAACAAATTACTGATATCAAGAGCGGGTTTGTTCGCATATCAAGATACTTCTTCATTTTCGAGTTTCATAACAGATGGCACACCCGAATATCGCCTATTTACAGACACAAAATTCCAAAATTTTTTATGATTATTTGAAATTCACCCTCTACTTTACTAATATAATTCTCAAAATCCTGTCGTATCAGATATTTAGATCTGCTTCTTAGAACCTTGAACGTATTGAAATCGCAAACATTTCTGTACATTTTCCATTTTTTGTGAAATTTATTTTTTTCTTGATTACTTTTATAGCGGGAGGGGAAAAATATGGAGGAAAGCCTGATATTTTATGAATGATGGGAACATTGTCATTAATAATTTTATTAATAGAATTGCAAAATATGGCAACATTATCATCTAAGCTATTGTTACGAAACTGATCCTACCACTGAAAGGCTTGCAATTTATCATTTATAACTTGAAAGTTTGCTTTTTTATAATTGAAAAGTGTAGTACCCAAAGTTTTCAGTGATTTCACATTATTTAACCTAAAAGCAAACTCAATAGACGGATGAAAATTGTCCTCGGTCACACCAGGAGAACAACATCTGACAATATTGGAAACAAGAATATCATTACATAGAATTAAATCTAATATTCTATTACTTGAATTTTTAATACAATTAAATTGCATTAACCCTGAAAACGTGTGTCTATCAATTCTGTATTGTCTGTCCCTACATTTATAGGTATTAGATAGTCTTTTGTTTTGTTTAGATCCCAATTTACAGAGGAACAATTCATATAACCACAAATTAGCATAATATCATCTTTAATTCGGTCACCTATCCAAGTTAGCTTAGAAACGAAAAAATTTTGCGCTGATTTGTCTTTCGGAGGTAGATAAACACAGCACACATATACCTTTATTTCACCAAGTTTGATAAGAATCCATAAATCCTCACCATCACTGGAGAATTCAGGAACAGGCGTCGCTTCCAAATGAGACTTCGTGGCAACGAAAACACCACCACCATCATTTTTTGATGAGGCAGAAGTTTCCCTATCCCGTCGGAAGACATGACTTTTTTATAAAGAATGACTTTTTGTCGAGAATTTAAAAATTAGAACCATTTGTGGTATAGTGACATCCTGTATATAAAACAGAATGTTTCTGTTTGCCATCTTGGCCAGCTGGCTAGCTAACTCCTTTGTGGTTAAAGGTGCATATTTCTAAATTAGATATACAGCATTGTCCTTAAATAAAATAATTTTTTGAACTGGTAAACAGATCAAAATAGATTAAGTTCCGATAAAAGTTCTTTAACAAAATGTAGAATTGATAATCACAGTATTAGTTTTAGACGTTAGCGAAGAAAATTATATTATATTTCAAAAAGTTAAAGTTAGTTTAGGTTTCTACAAACTGTA
The DNA here is from genome assembly GCA_963991005.1 of Barypeithes pellucidus. Classification (NCBI taxonomy): domain Eukaryota; kingdom Metazoa; phylum Arthropoda; class Insecta; order Coleoptera; family Curculionidae; genus Barypeithes; species Barypeithes pellucidus. The sequence continues at coordinate 35,293,162 of OZ022563.1, read as the reverse complement.
TAGGCAATCAGGTGCCAAATTAAATTTTTATCAATTTATCAAATATTGGCACAAATAAACCATAATTAACTGCCTAAGGTGAAAGAAAATTATCAATCTAAACTAAATGGAGCCACAAGAAGCAATTCTGTGCAAACATCTCACATTAGGTATTAGATAGAGATGTAGGAGACCTATCGATTTATCGGACTGGAGATCCCATAATCCATCCTTATCGAAAGAGAAAAACACAAGAATCTTCTGTAGGTCGGGACTGGGAAAGGATATTTTGAGTTAAGCAATATTACTTTACTCGCTTAACTTAATTATGTAATTTCATATATTTCTGACAATTCCGTGAAAGTTCTCCTTATAGGATGTCTTTAGAAAAAATATACTTTCGTGCCGACTACCTTCGAGCGTACTCGGTTGCTTGTCGGAAACAATATTATTCCTATTCGATAGCTAATTACCGTCCCTATCCCGCACCATATAATGCGTGTAGCGGGTGGCGTTACTCTAGATCAGTGGTTCTCAACCTTTAAGAGATTGCGGACCACTAAAATAAAACTCGAACTCTTCAGGGACCACTTATGATGGGATGTAGTGTTGGGAAAGCGTATACAAGCTGACAAGCGAAAGTGCCGCAGGCGAAAATTTTTTGAAACCACGTCCGAATGTTGCTAAATTCGGTCAATAATTTATAGTAAATACTAGAAAAACGTTGCGTTAGGAACCACGTAATATATTATTATAAAAATATAGAAACCTAATTTTGATGACTGACTATTGTTAATTTTCTTAAAAAAGTTTTCTAATGAAACTTCTGAGCCTGCATTTGCTTCATTAGCGGAGAAATTAAGGGGTTGATGTTGCTACTTAAAGCTACGCGCATATCGTCGCCTGCGTCCAGCAGGTTCCTGTTCTTACTATTTATCTGAAGTAACGCCAAGAAGCCGTATTCACAAAGGTAAGTTGTGAAAAAGGTCGCCAGATATTTGAAGGCTATTTCAAGCAACTGCGGATAAGAAAGTGCTTTCTTGCACCAAAACTCCTCGAGGCTTATATATGAACTAAAAGTGTCTTTGGCATGTTCCCTCATCCTGCAATTCGGTGACCTTTTGGTGGATATCATCAGGTAGGTCCCCTAGCTTTAAGCTTGAAATGAATTCAAATAACTCTCCGGATAACAGCACAGTTCGGTCGGGCTGTATCAAGTGTCTTCTTGCGGACCACCTGAAAGTGAGTCACGGACCACCGGTTGAGAACCACTGCTCTAGATGCATGTAACTTTTACGATTTTAATTTTATTGTCATTTAACTTGTTGCTTATGTTGTAATTTTTTCGTTTTTTACTATTAAAAATGAATAAAAAGCCTCTTATTCAGACGCAGAAACAGTTTTTGTTTTGCAGGTAAAATAGTTCCAAATCGAATCTACCGAGAGTATGGGCGTTAAAAGCGAAAAATAGTAATTTAACTTCGTTCTTGAACACCGTACTCGAGACGAGTATCGGAGTACAGTGAGTACATTGACACACCGCATCACTAATGGATACATTTCCAAAATTTATATGATATATCGAAAATTAAGTTCCCATTGTACATAAAGTTAATTTCCTTAACAATTTTTCTTTCCGACATCAACTTGTTATTTTGTAATTATTTTTTGTTGTAGGACCTCTGAAATGTATGTCAAAACTTTTACCGCACGTTGTTTCCTTAAATGCTGTGCGCAAAAAAGGAGCAATCCTTATACACACGATACTACAGCACACGGTACGATCGCAGTGTGGATATGGTATTATTCGCTTTAGTATAAAAACTAGCGTGGCATCATGTTCATTACAAATCCAATTTATCTTAGCTTACGAAAGTTATCTTATATTTTATTTAATAATAACTCATACGTGTAAATAAACATCACGATGTCTGATACCAGTAAGTATATTGACCTGTTATAAAATGTAATAATTTAATTATACGTAGCATTGACAGCTCTGTAGAGTGTGGATCATACAAAGCGCATCATAACATTATATTAATTAAAAATTAACCCTGTATTTATTAAAGTTTAAGATTTTAAAAGTTTAAAATTTAGTCTAGTAACAAGAGAAACTAAAACTGCTGATAGGCTAACTCTTTTATGAACGTATTTTTTTTTTTCAAAATGATTTTACTCAAAAACTGTAAGTTCTGTAATTCTGTATGAACTAAGAAAGAGAGCCATTTTTACGTAAAATACTTTGATATTTCATAATTTTTAAGAAAATTTAAAAATAATGACTAATTAAAAAAGTGGGATTATTTTAACCCTTAACATGAACTGAATACATGAACTGATTTAGCGTCAAAAGTTAATATACCATACCTAATTTAAAAATTTTATTATGAACGGTTTCGAAAATATTAAAAAAAAAACGTCTTCAGGGTTCCCCTTGCATTTCTGCACTTATGTCCATATGACCAAATTCTATTATTTTTAGTGGGAGAATAGGGTGGTAAAGTATTGCCCCTTAATTTCGGGACACCCTGTATACTTTTAAGTAAAAAAATTACATTACCAATTACTGTATCCCACTTCATTTAATTGTGATATTTAAAAGTTCAATATAGTCTAATTTCGTCCGGTAAAAATGAGTTGATTGAAGTAGCCATCGCTTGACGAAAATTGATGATTCAAATAAAAATAGTCCCTTTCATTTAACAGTTTTCGAAATGTGAAATAATGGTAGATAATTTTATCTTTACTAGAATATATTAAGTTTTTTCGTATTTTTTCCTCAGGTTGCTGCACAATTGAGAAGGACTGCAAGCTAACACTCCAAGATGGAACTGAAGTTGTCTGTACCTGTATCTGCAAATGCACTAGAAAAGACAAGGGCACGTCATGTGACACTGACACTTGCAAATGTGAATGTGAGTGCACCCAAGTAAACGCTGTGAAGGGTGCCGATGGAAAATTCAGATGTGAATGTTCTTGCTCATGCTAAGCAAACAATTGCTTTAATTTTTTCCATGACATTAGATTTTATAGTCGCTTAGTGCATAATAAATAATTTTTTAAAATAATGTATTTTCCTAATATCCGCAAAGTAATCGCACCAGTGGAAATCTTTGTGACAGGCTGCTTAATAAAAAACAAATTGCTTCGTTATCCGTCTTCTCGGTAATACGGGAAGGTATGTTATTACGTCAGTCACTATAGCCTGTTTCGTTGCCGTTGATAGCTCGATACCCTCATTAAAGATTCAAAACAAGGGCCCGGTGGCCTAAAATATTTTACCTATAAAATGGTCTTTTTACGTACATCTAGCATAAAGATGAAGAAATTTTGACCTATTCCACCGGGTAACAGATAAAGTAACAATAGAGCCATAAAATGAAATGAAAGGATAATGATTAAAACGGCCCATCATGGTCGGAGAGTTGGGTTTTTAATGTAACCGCTTATTATTTTATTTAAATGTAATAGATTTTATGATTTTATGAATTTATTTACAAGAAAACTAATTTATTTACAGATCAAAAAATATTGACAATTTCAATAATTTTATAACTCGATAAAATGGTCCTCAGAAGAATCTGAAGAGTCATCATGTCCTACGCTTATTACTAAAGGCTCAATTTCCATAGTTGTGTCAATTACGTTGTCAAGTTCCCACATTTTTTGTTCCTCTACTATAGCATGTTTTATGGCGTTTTGCCAATTTTCTGATGACACATTTGCTAAAGAATGAAGCAAGAGGTGTCGCACTTCTTGCATTTTAAAAGTTTTGTTATTTCTAGCAACATATCCTTTTACTTGAGCCCATATTAATTCGATAGGATTTAGCTCACAATGGTAAGGTGGTAAACGGAGCACTATAATACCTCGATCTCTTGCCATCTCGTCAATAACATACTTTTTATACTGTGATTTATGTAGCCTAACAATATCCAAAAGTTCTTTTTTTACCATGGTATTATCGTAACTCAATTCCTTTCGTTGTAACCAGTTTACGATTTCCGCCTTTTTCCATGAAGTTGTGGGAAGATTCTCTTTTAGCCTAGAGTGATAGCTGGCATTATCCATCACTATTACAGAATTAGCGGGAATGTATTCTATCATTTGCTTAAAATATTCCTCGAAAACATCAGCAGTCATTTCTTCATGATAGTCTTTAGTAGAATTCGACTGGAATTGTAATAATCCTTGATCCAAAAAGCCATTTGAACTTCCTATATGAGTTATAATAAGTCTGCGTCCCTTTCCAGATGGTGGTCTAAGTCCTGTTGACCAGCCTTCCATGACAGCTTGTCGAGAACTTAGGACATTTTTATCTTGCCAAACTTTAGATACGGTGTGCCCTTCGTTCAGCCAAGTTTCATCCAAATAGAAAATGTTTTTGCCTTCGCTGCGGTATTTTCGGATGGACCTTAAGTATTGACGTCTCCAGCAAATAATATCTGCTCTATCAATAAGAAAAGATTTTCTGTTTTGCTTCTCCCATCGAAAGTTCATATCATGAAGTATTTTCCATAGTTTCGTTCGTGATAGCTGTGGTAAGTCCTCGTCGTAGTTAATGGCTTGTAAAATTTTGTCTATAGTTGGTATTTCCTTGGCAAAATAAAAACTATGTACTTTTCTTCTAATACCATTTTTAATGAAATTGTCAATTTCTAACGGTTTCTTTCCTGGGAGTGGTTTTGGCTCACTGAGGTTCTTAGATTTTCTTTCACGCAAGAACCTATATATAGTAGCCTCTCCAACTCCTACCATATTGGCACACTCTGCAATGATGCTACGAACATCACTTGCAGGTTTCTGGTACACTAGAGCATCATGCACGTTTAATATTAATGTCTTTTCTCGGAGAGAATATGCACTCTTGCTAATTTGACGAAGACACGTTGGCGAAAAACTTGAAGCCATTGTTACAAGTATAGGAAATAATTCAACTTTGAGATAATGCAGTATCTAAATACAACTAAATACATAGTTTGACAAACGCACATCAAATGGCGTAATAACATCCTAAAGCAGGCAAAAATAGGTAAATTAATTACCCCTGTTGTACCTACTTTAACCCTAATCCTACTTAACAATGGACAGAGGCCAATTTTCTTATTAAATAAGGTAATTACTATTGGCAACGCCTATGGTTTACGGTTGTTTTATGGCTTCAACCCTCGATATGAGCTATCAACTGCAACAAAACGGACTTTAGGGAACAATCATATCGAGAGAAGAGATTCTTTCTCCCCCTAGGGAACTAGAGAGAGAGAAAGAATTAATCACTTTTCTAGATATCATTATTCTCTTAAGTCGAGAATATACTCACTGGTCGATGGTAGGCGTGGAGTAACAATGTGTGGAATTCAGTTCAGAGTTCTCTTATTGAAATTGGGTTGGGAATCGCACAAAAATGAATTATACCGAGGGTTGCGGATTCACCGAAATATACCTATACTACAGAGTCATACTGAAACTGTAAACAAATTTTTGGTAAAAGTTTATAAATAAACAAACAAATTATAAACTTAAGGAACATACAATTCTTTAATTATATTTTAACATATAAAAAAACGAACAAACCTGAACAAAACGAAAAATATCATGCACGAAAAAGGCAGACTAATCTTTATTGTTTAAATTATTATTTTTAAAAATCACTTGATACGTTTTATTTGTTTTTAGGCGCTCCCGGTTGGATGTGTAGCCATTATATAGAGTATTGTTTTCATAACACTGCCTTTTTTCACATTTAAAATTTGCAGTTAAATCATAATAAAGTCATTTCAGGGCTGACGACAATTTTTCCTTGAAAACAATTATTTTAGTTTTTTTTATTAAATTTTAACGAACTTATAATCAAACCGGTGTCAAGGGATTCTCATTCTGATCAGAGCATCGACTTAAACCTGAAGAAATCCCAAGCTCACCTCATCCGGGAGCAAACGAGCATATTAGAATACATTGAGTCGACTAATTCGATTGTTTTTAACACTACTATACAGGGCGTTACAAGTTGGGGCAAGGTTGCGTAATTATGGGCCCAAAAAATATGCCCCAAAAAAATTTCAAATAAATACCGGGGCTTTCAAAATATTTGGAAAAATCTAAAATTTTGCGTTTCGGTTTTTAGTTTCTCCTGACTTTGTTCGAAGAGATGTCCTTCCTTGGTTTCGATCAATCTAATAGTTGTATCAAATCTCTACTTAGCGTAAATATACAAGTAATTTATTTTATTAATAGAAATAAAATTTGACTCTTAAAGCCTTTAGATTTTCGAGTTATACCGAATCTCAAAAAAAGCAAATTACAGGAACGTTAGGGGTATTTTAATGAAGATTTTCAATTTAAGGAACAAAACGTCGGAAAATCAGTGTTGTATGCCACTGAACGTAGATTTGGGTCGCCTTTCATAATAAGTTCCCGTAGTTATTTATTTCTGATTCTTTTTGCGGCATATTATTGGACCCTTAATTACGCAACTTTGCCCCCGATTTATCTCTGACCGTTTCCGAAATTCCAAGGTGAAGTCCGAATTTGTAACACCCTGTATATCACTTATACAGCGTTGACCAAGAAGCTAAATCATCTCAGATTTGCACATGTTATCGGTATTATGGGTTTAATCGCAAAGATTCGGTAGTATTCAGTAAGGGATGTTACTACTAGATCCTTGAATTTGAATGAAACTACTTTAAAATTACCACGAGGCAGTCACTTTGATTCCGGATTAAAAAGCAAAAAAAAACTTAAAATAAGCGCTTAAAAAGCATAAAGTTTCACTTAAAAAAAGCATGAAATATGCACAAAAAAGGCATAAAAAATATAAAAAGCATAAATTAAAAATAGAATTTATTCTATCTTAGCATAAATAAAATCTCGAAATAAACGCAATCTTAAAATAGAATAAAGTTATATATGTAACAAAATTAACTTTTGTAAAAACAAGCAATAACCAAATGTTGGTTTAAGTGTTCCATTTTGAGTTTTGTCTTCTATCACTTAAAATGTTTTTATAGTCCGAAAAACTCCTTTCTACGTCAACACTTGTTATGGGCGCATATTTAAATTTTGCAATCATATTGCAAGTCTGGATTAGGATTTCTTGCCAATACCAAAGCAATTTTTTTTAATTTTTGAAAACTTTAATTCTTAAACAATGTATCCTTTTTTGTACTATTTGGCCAGTTTCTCCAGGTTAATGGCCTCGTCGAAATCATTAATTTTATTAATGGAGGCATTCCTTATTTCTCGACAGATTTTATTGTGTCAGTCACAAAATTAAAATTACCCTTTAAATAGACCAAATTGTTCTTAATTTCTTCTTGATTTAGGTCCGTTTGACAATCTTTAATTGCCTGGCTGGCTGATTCGGGTAGCTCAAATATAACTTTTTTAAAAATTTCGAAATTATCTGTATAATATATTGCAGCATCTAACCAAGTACCCCACCTTATCCAAAGGGATTCAGGTGGTAATGGGGTGTTAGGTACTCGTTCTTTGAAAAGTTGTACCCGTAAAGGCGCCTTAACAAAAACTTTTTTTCCGTTATTAATAAGTTCATTAAGAAGAGGAAATTGTTGCCTTATAGTTTCAGCAACTCTATTTAAGCCATGTGCTAAGCAAGTACAATGGATTAAATTTTTGTGAAACACTTTTAAATTTGAAGTCGTCTAGACCATATACGCAGCTGCGTCAGAATGCATGAGTAATACTTTGTTACATGGAACTGGTCCTGGCAAGTAAAAGCTTGTTATTGCTTCATTTATTGCTTCAACCTTGATACTGTGTTACTATTTGTACTTTCTGTACTTTCTGTGGTTGAAACTTCTTCATCAAGAACTCCGATAATTCAATTTACAACATATCTTCCACAAGCAAATGCTTTATCTACTAAAAAATTATCAAATATTTCAACAAAAGGCAAAAAAGCTATAAGTAGACATAAAAATTAAAATAAGCATAAAGTTTAAAAAAAAAGCAAAATAAGCATTATAAACACTGCCTTTTTGGCAAATTTTTCGTTGAATTCATCAATATCTTGAGTTATCTACTATTTGCTTCTAATATTTACAATAAGCATAATGCCTGAAAATCCGGACTCTATAAATAACACTTTTTTTTAGCATTTAGCGTGACTGGGCGAATATGTCGTAATTTAGTCGAATTATGAATTTTTGCAGTGCGAGTAAGTATTCAGATGGTTGACAATTTTCGACTGAGCTTTTTGTTAGAAATTCTAACGTTCTTAATTACTTTTAAGAATTGGGCTGTCTCTTCTGACTGAATGAAAATATCCCTAAGTAAAAATTTCGACTAAGTAACATATTAAAAATAGTTTCCTAAAACAAGTTCATTTAGTTAAACACAAAACTGATAAAATTATAATTTATTCAACTCGTACACAATTCAAACATAATAGAATTTAGTATATTTCATCAACCTTTATTGCCAGTACATTTAAAGAATTAAGGATTGTTTATGTTTCTAAGACTTGTAATGTAAATTTTAATTATGCAAGCCACACGTTCCTCTAATCCCAATTCATTAATTTTAAAGAGAGGCACTTTTTGGCATTATCTATCCATCTTCATATATTTGTATTGGGTTTGTTGTACTCTCAAACGAAGAGATACTGGTAAATAAAGAAATATCAGCAACGGCAAGGGAGTTGCCTATAATCCATTTATTATCTTCAAGAAATGTATTTAGAAAGCCATAAACATCTTCTATTTCTGGGACTTGTTTGGTTCCTTTTGTCCGCCATCGCCAAACACATGAGCTTCTTACAAATTGATTTAAAATTGATATAGTTATTATATGTTTGATAAGATATGTAACTGCAGATAGTTCCATATAACGTAATGGTTTTTGGGCTAACTAAGCAGTTTTACCCCAATTTAATTTGTCCACATTCTTGATAAATATAACATGGTTTGATGAGAGGGGTTAATCTAAGGAAAAACAATTTTATTTATAACCATAATATGTAATGACGTAATTATTTCCTTTTAAAAGATTGATGGCTTCATATTGACTGACTTTTCATCCAGATTGAAGATGCCCATCTGATCTTTCGGCTATGAAATATTTTCCCCCACAGTTTGTAATATACTACTATTATTTGAAATATATAATTTGAGATAACTCCCTCAAAAGCTAAAAGTAATCTGATTAAGCAATAATTTATTAAAATCATACATATTTTGAGTATATATTACATACCGCTAAAAATACTAAAATACACCGAGTACGAATCGGTTGACCGGCCATGGAGTTTAAACTACGAACTCTCGTCCTAAAGTTCCCAGTGACGTAAGACCTTGTCACATTTTTTTGCATTAAAACTAAGCTTTGAAATTAATTGAGATTATTGATAGTACATGCAATACTTTCAGAAATTACCGTATAACCATATTTTTTTTCAATTTAAACGTTATTTACCGTTTAAAAATAAATGACATTCTTTTTCGAAAAATTCAAGATAATATAGTCATGTAGTATCATATTTCGAACCTAAATTTAAAATTTTAACAAATTCTATCAAATAGTTTTCTTGTAGTTTGTCACACCTTTCTACCTTAATGGAGGCCACTGATAAGTGCTTGACATGTGCTTAACACGTAAGCTTGACAACATTAAAGTATTAGTTACTATTTTTTATGTACAAAATACGTAAGCAATGAATTACTATAATTTTTAAACAAATATGTAAGCCTTCCGGGCTGCTTGGCTAATGCATCAACCACTTTATCAACAAGAAAAATTTGGCACCACGTCATAAAATTTGCATGTTGGGTTTACTTACCTCAAGATCCTATTACTTACCTTGATATCCTCTTACTAAATCTAACGTGTTAATTTCATCTGATAAACCCAGGTCCTCGGCCACTATAAAAACTATAATGGAGGTAGGGCTTTCGGGAAATCCCTATATTGTAATGGGCATTAACCATGTATAATAATGTCTAGCACTAAGGGGAAGAATAAGTAAGTATATTAAATAATTACACCGAAATACTTTTTCGAGCACACCCACAAAGAAATACACAAAAGAAGAAATTCCTATATTTAATTTTTAATATAAAATTATATCAGTCGATTAAGTGGATACATACCAATTTTATTTATAACCATATATATATTATATATACAGGGTGGCTCATTTGTGCGACAAAGTAATATAACGGCTCTACCATTAAAGATATAAAAAAAAGTGTTAATAAAAGTTGTGCGGTATTAAGAAATACATGTTCTAAAAATATTTTTAAGTATACAGATTGGTCCAGAAAAGTAGGACAATAAAAACATGTATTTTTCTAAATGGCACACCCTATATATTTTTGTAATTTTGGATTCGCCACAAAATTATACATATGACCCCATTTTTAGTTTTTCGTTTTTTTGCAACGTTGCCCAACAAAATAGAAAATTCTTAAAATTTTTGAAAAACATGATAGTATAAAATTACCTGTATTTCTCAATTAGAAAATCTAAAATCAATAATTTCTTGTAAGCTCTTAAATATAGGGATAGAAAACTTTTGTAAATAATAAAGTAGTTAAAATTTTGTACAGGGTGTTTTCTGTTGAAATTCGAATATAGGAAATTTTAAATTACGATACAACACCCTATATATTTTAAGCTTATACTATAGATATTTTAAGTATATTTCATTCTTATTAAGTCATTCCTATACCTTAAGTTATTTATTTTGCTTAGAATTCGATTTTTATTGAAATTTTCGTAAACAGACTGTGTTTTTTTTTATTTTTCTAGTTAGCCATGACCAACAAAATCACAACAAATGTAAAATTGACATTTTCAATGTCAAATTGAAATCAATTAATAACAATAGTTCTGTATCAATTATTTATTTTTAATTTAAACTAACTGCAATAACAATAAATTTCAATCAGAACAAAAACAATATGTTTCCTAATTATACAAATGTTCAAAGTGGCCTCCATTTGCTTCTAAACACATTTCGACGCGTCTATGAAATGACTCACTTAAGTTTCTACACATTTCAGATGTAATATTCTGGAAACAATTTCGAATTCTATTTTTCATATCATCTAATGTTGAAGGAGACATTTTATAGACCGTATCTTTCACGTACCCCCAAATACTAAAATCCATTTTTGTCAGATCTGGTGACCTGGGTGGCCATAAAACTGGTCCGCGTCTTCCTATCCCTCGCTCTCCGTACGTTTCATTCAAATGATCAATAACGGGCCTCGTAGAGTGAACGGGTGCTCCATCGTGAAGAAACCACATTCGTTCCCTAATTGCATGTGGAACATGGTCCGAAGGTACGTCACCTGTCACTCTACCATCTAAAAAATATGGCCCAATTACATACTCCCCTACCACTCCTCCCCAAACATTTAAAGACCACCTATTTTGAAGGTGCAATCTCACAAAATGAGGATTAGTACCCGCATAATAATGAAAATTTTGTGAAAAGTTGCTTCATCACAAAAGAGCACGTCATTAGAAAAATTCCATTGTTCTCTCATTTTGTTCTGAACCCACTCACAAAAAACTACTCTTTTATTATAATCTTCACTATGAAGCTCTTGCAATAGTTGTACATGGTATTGGTGCATTTTATTAGCCCATATTATCCTTTGATCCGGATGATCTCGACATATCAGTTTGTTGTGCCAGAGGTCGTTGGCCGACATGGGGATCTTCATAAAACATTTAGCTCATTTTCTTCCGTGCTAACAGTTTTTCTTTTATTATTTTTGTTATAAGCCACACTTCCTGTTCTGTCAAACCTCTCCATCAATTTTTCGAAAGCTTGTTTATTTGGTTGTCGCCTGTCTGGATATTTTTCGTGATAATGTTTCCTTGCAAACAAAGTATTTTTGTCACTTGCCCCGAGAATGTAAATCATATCAATCATTTCAGTAAGTATTTGAAAAATTCATCTTCTAAATGTTAGAATTAACGAGAAAAATCTAGAATATAACACAAATTGGCCACAAATACTTGATGCCTAATTTGCCATTTTGGTAAATTGACATTTTACATTTGTTTTGATTTTGTTGGTCATGGCTAACTAGAAAAATTAAAAAAAACACAGTGTGTTTACGAAAATTTCGATAAAAATCGAATTCTAAGCAAAAGAAGTAACTTTAGGTATAGGAATGACTTAATAAGAATGAAAGATACTGAAAATATCTATAGTATAAGCCTAAAATATATAGGGTGTTTCATTTGAAATAGCCGAGTTATCGTAATTTAAAATTTCCTATATTCGAATTTCAACAGAAAACACCCTGTACAAAATTTTAACTACTTTATTATTTACAAAAGTTTTCTATCCCTATACTTAAGAGCTTACAAGAAATGATCGATTTTGGATTTTCCAATTGAGAAATATGGGTAATTTTATACTATCATGTTTTTTCAAAAATTTTAAGAATTTTCTATTTTGTTGGGCAACGTTGCAAAAAAACGAAAAACTCAAAGTGGGGTCATATGTATAATTTTTTGGCGAATCCAAAAATGCAAAAATATATAGGGTGTGCCATTTAGAAAAAGACATATTTTTATTGTCCTACTTTTCTGGACCACTCTGTATACTTAAAAATATTTTTATATCATGTATTTCTTAATACCTCACAACTTTTATTAACACTTTTTTTATATCTTTAATGGTAGAGCCGTTATATTACTTTGTCACACAAATGGGCCACCCTGTATATATGATACATATGATATTTTGAAGACATACAACCACCCAACTAAGAAAACTTTTTTTCTTACTATGGTGCGCAAAGTAGTAGTTTTCCGTATGCATTTACGTGTGCAAAGTTACACTTTACCGCACGCCGCAGCGATTCAATTAAAAAAATATGCCGTTTTTTAGTTAATTTATTGATATTTAGATTGGCTGTCAAGTTGATTGGGGTATAAAGCAAGTTTCGGGGATATCTGTGACAAAAATTTTAAAACTGTTCATATTTGAAATTGTTATTATTCTTATTATATTATAATTTTAACGCAATTTCTTTATACCGTTCTCCAATCCTTTAACTTTACGAATCCAGTTTTAGAAAAAATTAAGTATATTTGGCTAAACCTGCACATAAGATAGTGCCTGCTTGACAACCTATGTAAACGCAACATTCATTATCTTTATTTATTTAGTTCACAACGTTTTAACTGGTATACATCCCCAGTCGTCTTCAGGTGAATATTGTATTTTCTGTATTCACTTGAAAACGAGATGTTTACCATGTTAAAACGTTGTAATATAAATAAAAAAAGACAATGGAACTCTAAAATACGTATTCATTTATGGTGCAGCAACGTCTCTAACCTTAATATACGGGTATATTAAAAAATCTCGGGAACTAAGGAAGGTATTTGTGTGAAATGTTGGTACTCGCTATAAAATATGCTCATCTTTTTTATGAAAATACTTTGACGTACCTATCACTTACGGTTATACCGGAAGTCGGTGTCAACTTGCTTATTTTAAACCTTATACGTTATTATATTTTTGGATTCTACGCAGATTCTAGGCAGATTTCAGACGCAAAAATCTAAATTTTTAAATGGAAACCCCCAAATTTTATATTTATTTTCTATTTAGCAGAAAAAATAAGGATAATTTCGTATAAGGTTGTTTACTCCGAAAATTTGCAGTTACGATGTTACTTTATCATATTCTCAATTAATAATAAATAAGTTAAATAAGCTTCGTTTGTATAATTTAAGCGCTCCGGCATAATTATTAATAATTTTCAAATGGTATGTGATTAAGATTACAGCTTCATACATTTTTTTAGCACTTGACTGCTTGTCAACGGCCTCATAGCCTACTAGGAGTAACTGAACTTATAATCCGCAGGAAAATGGCCATATAAAAACATTATATTGGCAATATTTCGAAAACTACAAATTTTCGGAATAGACAACCTTACCCTTATATTTAATGCTAGATAGAAAATAATTATAAAATTTAGGGGTTTCCATTTAAAAATGTAGATTTTCTGCAGTTTTCTCAATATCATTTTTAATCTGATTTCTTGAACACCCTGTATTAATAGTTATTAAGATATTATAAACAATATATTATATAGGTATAGCAGGTTCTTTTCAACAGGTAATCTAATCCAAATTAAACAATAAGAGCTTCTTTATAGGATAAATAAATAAATATTTGAAGGTTTGCAACCGTAATTTTTGACATAAAAACTTAAATATGTCAAACACGCTTAGGTATAGGATATGATATATGCAATCTGCCTAGAAGCTTACGTAAAATGCAATAATATATAGGGTGTTCTATTTAAAATAAGCAAGTTGGCACCCAGTTCCGGTATAACCTGAAGTGCGACCTTATTGAAAATAAACAGAGTTTCCCCCATCAACATTAGCATACTGTCCAATTTTCAAGATTCTTCAATCTCTAGTTTTTTTATATAGATCGAGGCCGTTCCCGGTGGGACACACTGTATACATTAACATATTATGTTGCAATGTTGGCACAAATTAATCATAATTATCTATATGTTATAAAATTCTCAAATCAAATCTAAACTAAATTGAGTTACAAGAGTAATTTTGTGAGAACATCTCACATTGGGATCTTGGGTAGAGATATGGATCCATAATAAAATAAATAAAATCGCACTTTTTACATACTATATTTATTTTGGACATCCCATCCCTCATCATAGGGAGACAAAAATATTATGTGTCTGGGAAAGGAAAAATGTATTTATTTTCTATATTTTTGGCAATTCTGTGGAAGGAACGTGATAGGATGTCTTTATAGAAAATCGAAATTTTTGTGTCGAATTTCTTATTGAACAACACTGATTTTTCATCCTTTTCGCCAGTCTTTAGGCTCTAAATCTGCTAAAAACTCTGAATGTGAGTTTTTAAGAGACATGTATGATCAGACGATATAATGTTGTATTATTTACTGCCATTAAATAAAACGTGACGATTGACGAATTTCTCTCAGACACCTTCACCATGAATGCGGGTGTTCCTCAAGGGTCCATATTGTCTCCCACTCTCTTCTTACTCTACATTAACGACCTTCTAGTGAAAACTAAAAATCCGATATTTAGTTTTGCTGACGATAGCACACTTCTCAGAAGCTTATGGTACTCTTCCGAACCAGAAAGTTGTACACACCTCAACAACTTTTGACACTATACAAAGCCCAGATTCGACCATCACTAGAGTACTGCTCTCATGCCTGGAGCTCTGCACCCAAACATACTCTTCGGCTGCTGGATTCCATCGAAAGGAGGGCTATTCGTCTGATCGGAGATCACGAGCTGACGAAGATCCTCGACAGCCTAGAACATTGAAGACAAGTTGGGGATTTGACTCTCTTTTACAGATATTTTCATGGAAGGTGCTCGGCTGACCTTGCCCTCTTAATTCCGCCCAGAGCGACGAATAGCAGAAATACACGACGAACCCCTGCCGCCCATCCATATGTGGTTAAGCTTAGTACTCCTCGAACATTATTTAAGAATTCTTTTATCTGGAGGACTTCATCCTTGTGGAACGACCTTCCCGAGGTCGTTTTTCCCAACGAATATAACCTCCAACGATTCAAAACCATCGTGAATCGCTTTTTGCGCACACGCACCACTCCCAGAGTGCCGTAAAGGATTTTTCCTATAGTGCTTGTGTTTGATCATAAAAAAAAAATTGAATTTAAACAACCTTTACAATGATGTGACCCCTCTTCCTATTTAAAATTATAAGGGTAACGTCTACCCCTCCTAGAGTTTTATACCATAAAGGCTGCAAATTTTCTTTAAAAGTGTCTCTCTTCACAATAAAATGAACCGTATCTTGTCGATTTTTACTATTACTAACATGAAGCGAGATATTATGGGTGGTAAGTAAATTAACACCCTGTATTTGTTAAACGCATATACTAGACATCGTCCAAATCCCCCCAAACCCCTCTCCCCCTCATTGTGATGGACAATATCTCCTGCTGTTTGGCACGCGTCTTTCCAAGACTTTTGCCCCACGTTATTTCCTTGGAAGCTGTGTGCAAAAAGGACTCGCCGCACTCCTTATACACACGGTACTACAACACACGGTACGATCGCAGCGCGGTTATGATATTATTTGCTTTAGTATAAAAACTGGCGTGGGATCATCCTCACTCCAAATCCAATTTATCTTTGCTTACGAAAGTTATATATTATCTTATTTAATAATAACCTATCAGAGTAAATAAGCACCACGATGTCTGATACCAGTAAGTATATTAACCTAAAATACAATGTAATAATTTAATTTTACAGAACAGTATCTGTGTCGATTGTGATAATACGTCATAACATTAAATTTTGAAAATTAACCCCTGTTTTTACTAAAGAAGTTTAAAGAAGTTTAAAATATGGTTGTTCGGATTTGTTTGTTCGTATTTACTGCATTTACTAAAGAAGCTTGAAATTTAGTACCGGTATAGAAACGATGGAAATTAAAACTGTTGGTATTGCCATTGCTTTTTCGAGTTATTTAAAACATAGAATTAATTTTATGTACTTTTGGGAGTAATTTGCTCTGTGAAGGCGTTTTTGCATCGGAATGTGGTGACGAAAATAAATTATACGATGATGACTTGTACGTCCTTAAATACAGTGTATGTATATAGTCTAGAAACTGCTTAATCACTTTTTACCCGCTAATTTTTTTTTAACAAATTTGAGTGTGACTTATAGGAACTACTTTTTGACGGAAGAATTACAGTACTAGCTGTTAAAATGGGGGATGGGCGCCATCTTGGTAAAGAAAATTAAATAGAGAGAGGGGCCTTGCGATATATCATTTTGAAGGTACTATCGAGTACTTTACGATTCCAGAATATTGCTTTTTTATTCGCAACGAAACAAGATGGCGGAGTTTTAAAAATTGCATAGTTATTATTTTTTTTCCTTTATATCATTTACTGTCTTAGAAAAATAAATGCAACTTGGCATTGATTGAGTCAGAGAACCAGGCGCCATTTTGAATTTGAGCACCATGAAATATGCAAGAAAATGTAGCTCTCTGATTCCTATTATACTATACAAAGTTGTATGTATTTTTCTAAGACAGTAAATGAAATAAAGGATAATAAAAGAATAATAATTTTGCAATTTTTAAAACGCCGCCATTTTGTGTTCATCACGAAGGGAGAAGTAATATTCTGGCACCGTAAAGTACTCGATAGTACCTTCAAAATGATGTATCGCAAGACCCCTCTTCGTATTTAATCTTCTTTAGCAAAATGACGCCCGTCCGCCATTTTGGCAGTCATTCTTCCATCAAGAACCTAGTTTACCTTCCCTTATAAGGCCACCCAAAAAAAAATTAGCGGGTCAAAAGTTATTAAGCCGTTTCCACACTATATATACCTACTGTATATTTATCTTTATTCCGTTAGGGAATAACTGTGTGGACGTTTATCTCATTCAAGGATAAGGATTAACTTGTGTGTTTTAATTTTGTTAAAGGGGTTGATCTTATAATAACTATGGTATTCAGGGTGGTGGTTAATAACTTGAGTGCGAATAGCTCCAACCATGGAAATTAGAAAAACAAATGTTATTAATAATATCCAGAACAATTTTTATTGTATCTTTATATTCTTATTTAAGTGAAAATATTCCTTAACCCATTAGTATATACCAAGTCGTTTACTTATGATCAATATTTAAAAGTTTTAATATCACGTGAGGAAAATAAAACTAATTACAAATTAAAAATGAACAGATGACAATTTTCCTTTTCATTTAAATATTTCGAATAAGTAAACGGAACCAATTTTATTTCGCATAGTACATTTTTTAAAGGTTCAGTTCATCAATCATCAGTCAGTAATTTAACAGTTTTCGAAATATGAAATAATGGTAGATATTTGCTCTAACTAAGTTTTCTCGTATTTCCTGCTCAGGTCGCTGCACAATTGAGAAGGACTACAAGCTAACACTCCAAGATGGAACTGAAGTTGTCTGTACCTGTATCTGCAAATGCACTAGAAAAGACAAGGGCACGTCATGTGACACTGACACTTGCAAATGTGAATGTGAGTGCACCCAAGTAAACGCTGTGAAGGATGCTGATGGAAAATACAGATGTGAATGTTCTTGCTCAGGTTGCTGCACAATTGAGAAGGACTGCAAGCTAACACTCCAAGATGGGACTGTAGTTGTCTGTACCTGTATCTGCAAATGCACTAGAAAAGACAAGGGCACGTCATGTGACACTGACACTTGCAAATGTGAATGTGAGTGCACCCAAGTAAACGCTGTGAAAGGTGCCGATGGAAAATACAGATGTGAATGTTCTTGCTCAGGTTGCTACACAATTGAGAAGGACAGCAAGCTAACACTTGAAGATGGGACTGTAGTTGTCTGTACCTGTATCTGCAAATGCATTAGAAAAGACAAGGGCACGTCATGTGACACTGACACTTGCAAATGTGAATGTGAGTGCACCCAAGTAAACGCTGTGAAGGGTGCCGATAGAAAATACAGATGTGAATGTTCTTGCTCAGGTTGCTGCATAATTGAGAAAGACTGCAAGCTAACACTTGAAGATGGGACTGTAGTTGTCTGTACCTGTATCTGCAAATGCATTAGAAAAGACAAGGGCACGTCATGTGACACTGACACTTGCAAATGTGAATGTGAGTGCACCCAAGTAAACGCTGTGAAGGGTGCCGATGGAAAATACAGATGTGAATGTTCTTGCTCAGGTTGCTGCATAATTGAGAAGGACTGCAAGCTAACACTTGAAGATGGGACTGTAGTTGTCTGTACCTGTATCTGCAAATGCATTAGAAAAGACAAGGGCACGTCATGTGACACTGACACTTGCAAATGTGAATGTGAGTGCACCCAAGTAAACGCTGTGAAAGGTGCCGATGGAAAATACAAATGTGAATGTTCTTGCTCAGGTTGCTACACAATTGAGAAGGACTGCAAGCTAACACTTGAAGATGGGACTGTAGTTGTATGTACCTGTATCTGCAAATGCATTAGAAAAGACAAGGGCACGTCATGTGACACTGACACTTGCAAATGTGAATGTGAGTGCACCCAAGTAAGCGCTGTGAAGGGTGCCGATGGAAAATACAGATGTGAATGTTCTTGCTCAGGTTGCTGCACAATTGAGAAGGACTGCAAGCTAACACTCCAAGATGGGACTGTAGTTGTCTGTACTTGTATCTGCAAATGCACTAGAAAAGACAAGGGCACGTCATGTGACCCTGACACTTGCAAATGTGAATGTGAGTGCACCCAAGTAAACGCTGTGAAAGGTGCCGATGGAAAATACAAATGTGAATGTTCTTGCTCAGGTTGCTACACAATTGAGAAGGACTGCAAGCTAACACTTGAAGATGGGACTGTAGTTGTCTGTACCTGTATCTGCAAATGCACTAGAAAAGACAAGGGCACGTCATGTGACCCTGACACTTGCAAATGTGAATGTGAGTGCACCCAAGTAAACGCTGTGAAAGGTGCCGATGGAAAATACAAATGTGAATGTTCTTGCTCAGGTTGCTGCACAATTGAGAAGGACTGCAAGCTAACACTCCAAAATGGGACTGTAGTTGTCTGTACCTGTATCTGCAAATGCACTAGAAAAGACAAAGGCACGTCATGTGACACTGACACTTGCAAATGTGAATGTGAGTGCACCCAAGTAAACGCTGTGAAGGGTGCCGATGGAAAATACAGATGTGAATGTTCTTGCTCAGGTTGCTGCACAATTGAGAAGGACTGCAAGCTAACACTCCAAGCTGGGACTGTAGTTGTCTGTACCTGTATCTGCAAATGCACTAGAAAAGACAAAGGCACGTCATGTGACACTGACACTTGCAAATGTGAATGTGAGTGCACCCAAGTAAACGCTGTGAAGGGTGCCGATGGAAAATACAGATGTGAATGTTCTTGCTCAGGTTGCTGCACAATTGAGAAGGACTGCAAGCTAACACTCCAAGATGGGACTGTAGTTGTCTGTACCTGTATCTGCAAATGCACTAGAAAAGACAAAGGCACGTCATGTGACACTGACACTTGCAAATGTGAATGTGAGTGCACCCAAGTAAACGCTGTGAAGGGTGCCGATGGAAAATACAGATGTGAATGTTCTTGCTCAGGTTGCTGCACAATTGAGAAAGACTGCAAGCTAACACTCCAAGATGGGACTGTAGTTGTCTGTACCTGTATCTGCAAATGCACTAGAAAAGACAAGGGCACGTCATGTGACATTGACACTTGCAAATGTGAATGTGAGTGCACTCAAGTAAACGCTGTGAAGGGTGCCGATGGAAAATACAGATGTGAATGTTCTTGCTCAGGTTGCTGCACAATTGAGAAGGAGTGCAAGCTAACACTCCAAGATGGAACTGAAGTTGTCTGTACCTGTATCTGCAAATGCACTAGAAAAGACAAGGGCACGTCATGTGACCCTGACACTTGCAAATGTGAATGTGAGTGCACCCAAGTAAACGCTGTGAAAGGTGCAGATGGAAAATACAAATGTGAATGTTCTTGCTCAGGTTGCTACACAATTGAGAAGGACTGCAAGCTAACACTTGAAGATGGGACTGTAGTTGTCTGTACCTGTATCTGCAAATGCATTAGGAAAGACAAGGGCACGTCATGTGACACTGGCACTTGCAAATGTGAATGTGAGTGCACCCAAGTAAACGCTGTGAAGGGTGCCGATGGAAAATACAGATGTGAATGTTCTTGCTCAGGTTGCTGCACAATTGAGAAGGACTGCAAGCTAACACTCCAAGATGGGACTGTAGTTGTCTGTACCTGTATCTGCAAATGCACTAGAAAAGACAAGGGCACGTCATGTGACCCTGACACTTGCAAATGTGAATGTGAGTGCACTCAAGTAAACGCTGTCAAGGGTGCCGATGGAAAATACAGATGTGAATGTTCTTGCTCAGGTTGTTGCACAATTGAGAAGGACTGCAAGCTAACACTCCAAGATGGAACAGAAGTTGTCTGTACCTGTATCTGCAAATGCACTATAAAAGACAAAGGCACTTCATGTCATACTGATACTTGCAAATGTGAATGTGAGTGCACCCATGTAAACGCTGTGAAGGGTACCGATGGAAAATACAGATGTGAATGTTCTTGCTCAGGTTGCTGCACAATTGAGAAGGGCTGCAAGCTAACACTCCAAGATGGAGCTGAAGTTGTCTGTACCTGTATCTGCAAATGCACTAGAATAGACAAAAGCACGTCATGTGACACTGACACTTGCAAATGTGAATGTGAGTGCACCCAAGTAAACGCTATGAAGGGTGCCGATGGAAAATATAGATGTGAATGTTCTTGTTCATGCTAAGCAAACAATTGTTTTAATTTTTTTTTATTACATTACATTTTATAGTCGCTTAGTGCATTTAATAAATATATTTTTTAAATAAATTAATTGTATTTTCTTTAATATCCGCAGTGAAATGCGTTTTATAAAAGTGTCTTCCTAAGAAGCTCTTCTTGGCAAGAAACTAAGATTTACGCAGAACAAAATGTATTATATTTGAAAGGATTCGCAAAATGTACAAGAGTGTGAAAGGTCCAAGGTCCTCCCCCTAATTTTTAAACAAAATGACAAATGAAAAAATTTTTTAAACTTGTGATAGATTAAGACATGAAGGTGTTTTTAAAAATAATAATATTTAATTCAAATTTTGTATTTGTACTCCCAACAAGATTTAAAACAAATTTAATATTTTTCTTTGTGCTTAAAAATTAAAAATAGGGGGGTAGTGCTCCCTTGTACCTTTCCTAATTTCTTGGACTTTTTGAGAATCCTATATAATATAATACTTTTTTTCTTCGTAAATCTTAGTTTCTTGCCAATCAGAGCCTTTACGAAGAGACAGCTTTTTTCATAAGACCCATAACACATTTGTGTAGGACTTCCTTGGACACATGTGTATTTGACACTTTTTTTTTCATAACACATAATAAAAAGTTTCCAACTTCCTTGGACATGTTATATATAAGAGGTTCCTAATAATAAAAGCACATAATATTCGTTTACTAGGGAAGAAATCCTCCCGTAATAAATATATTGGGTATTCTAATTTATGATTAAGTATATGGAGGACGTAATGCGTACTAGTTAGGGACTAATATTAATTACTTCTAAAATATATATTCTTCATGTGAAAAGTTTGTGCAATTACTTCATTTTCAATGAAAAAAGTGTTAAGGAGAAGGTTTCATTCATATGAAATTGAACAAGTTTTAGGTAACAATCGATGAAACAAAAATAATATTGTACCAGTTGGTTACTTTTTAAAAGAACGTTCTTCTTAATGCATGTCAAAATGAGCTATTTACAAAAACCAATTCTCATGTGACGTCAAATAAGAACATTTTGCGTAATATCGATACGCATAGACAACCCGAAAAAATGCATTTGTATCCTGCACAGCGCCAAAATAATCCTACGCCCCTCAGTTATCAATAAAAATCTTCCAATACTCTTTTTATTGGAAGCTGTTTCAAGTCCGTTGACATTGCAGATGATCTCGCCGCGCAAGAATCCACCTGTTTTTTTGACCCAAATTAAAAACTAAACAAGATATCGCATTTTTCTTACCAATGGTGAAATTATTATTTTGATTCAGAAAAAAATCAAGAAAAAAACAACATCCCACAATAAAAATTCCTTCACATTAGTAAGAAATATGTTTTAAAATTAATCGATATACCAGAATTCGAGGCAAGATGACGCAAAGTTATCACATCAGGCTTTATGTTATTGCAATTCAATACTTAAATGAATCAAATAATACGAATTACAAAATATTTCAGATTGTAGCACTGCAGTTAACTCTTAGAAAAATAATAGTTTCAATAATAATCTAAACTCTTCTTTTAAATTGGCTGGAATCGATGAAGTTCATAATAATAATCCAATATCTCTTCAAACTAATTCTTGCGGAGTAGATGGCATATCCTCTAAAATGTTAAAATATTTGTAGTCCTTACATAGATAAGTACGTCATTCATATAACATATAATTAATTGTTGCTCAGAGTCAAACTATTATCCCGACCAATGGAAGATCTCTATAAGCAAACTTTTACCTAAAGTAAAAAATCCCTCAACTTTTAATGACATTAGGATAATTATTGTCTTATCTATAATTTCAAAAGGGTTTGAGAAGGTCCTCTATTGTCAATTATTTCAATACTGTATGCATGACTCTATCATACCGGATAGTCAGTGTGGTTTTAGGACGGATTTTAGTACACCCCGTTACTGATGGCATAATGTATGACATGAACAGACCCGAACAAACCCGAAATAGTTTCTAATGATATTTGTATTATTAAATCAAATAGGAGATAAGAAGAATAGTCTGTTTATAAATTAATTTGATTTTGCGACTCTGAATTTATCTCCGTTGTTACAGATCCCTAACCCATCGTCCATCGACAAGCCGACGCGTGAGCAACTAGAAAACTGTAACATTTAGATGAAAATTATTTATGTGCCTAAAGAAAAAGAGTGAAATACGGAGAATAGCTATCATACTGAATTTAATTCCATTGTCAAAGATTCCTAGCACATCCTCCAGCGACAAGTCGACGTGAGCAACTAGAAAACTCTAACAAGTAGAAGAAAACTATTCTCTCAGTCAATAGTCTAAAGAAAAAGAGTAATATACAGATAGTAGAATACTATACTAATTTTAATTCCGTTGTCAAAGATCCCTAGTACATCGTCCGTCGACAAGCCGACGCGACTTGAGCAACTCTAACAAGTAGAAGAAAATTCCTAGATGAAAGAATGATGTATTGAAAACTTAATGGCCTAGTAAATACTTTGATTTGTGAATGGGAAAAATTTGGAATCTTGAAATTAAAGAGATTAATGATGTGTTGCCCTTGAGCGTCGCTTTTGGTCTCTCACTTTTATAGGCGCACACCTGCCTTAATGCCGTGACGTATACTGCACCCAAGGTATAACTAACTAAGAGATAAGATTCCACGCCGATGGAAGCGAAATCTCTTATGGAGATTTATGTTGCTGTTAGCGCTTTTAACTCTCTTTTAGAGGTATTAAAAGGTTTTACATATTTAATAGTATGTAAAGTGAAAGAATAATATAATGGTATTTAGGTATATTTATTTCATGAACATACAACAAAGATTAAAGCTAAAATACGACCCCTAAGTAGTCATAAACAAATTAAACTATTATTTTTAATAGTTCATCTCTCTCAGTGTAGTGAAATTATGAAGAGGTAAAAAAACTCATAGTCTGCTTCAGTAGTTAAATAAATAATATTGTAATTTCCATACAAGGCATATAACCTTATCAGCTTACGTGGAAAATATCTAAGAAGTAAACGTTAACAAAATAAATAAAACCATATCGATTCTAATTTTTTGTTTTTATCCTTAGGAAAGCGGAATCACCTTATATTTCTTTAAAATGTCTTTGCCTGGTTATCCATATCACAACCGAACACAGCGGATTATCCATATAACAACCGAACACAGCGCACCACATTTTATGAAAATTCAGATATGTATTTTACTAAACAAACACGACTAAGTAAGAAAAAATTCTGGTGAACTTCCAAAGTTTCCATGGAAAACTACGGCAAACGGCATTACGTGGCGACCAGTGTTGCCAGAAATATTTGATCAAAAGTAATAGGTAGGTACTACTATAAAAGTTTGTCGGAATCTTTTCTTATTTTAGTGGTGTTTTAGCTGTAATTTATTTATTTATTTATTTACAAAAATAGGGAAACAACAGGCCCTGAGCCCAATATAGCATTCACGTTGTGGTATTGGCTAATGGGAGTTATTAATGCTTAAATTAAGTATATATTAAATTATGTTAACCTAAAATTTATGAACATTTATAGAATTGATTTTACACATTTTTTAAATCTAATTATAGACATGTCGAACATTTCCATCCCTAAAGAAAGCCGATTACATGCCCTAGTTGCTTTACAGAGAGGAGATTTTTTTTCCGGAATTTGTATTACTTAGTGGAATATTAAAAGTATTTTGAAGCCTTAAGTCCCTAACCGGAACATTAAAGCTTAACTTTGACCTCAGCGTTGGCGAATCAACAAGACCGTTCACCAACTTGTAGATCATAACTACATCGGAAACCATTCGTCTCTCAGTAAGTGGCATTACAGAAAAATGTTTCCATTGTAGGCTTATGGTTGCTATTGACTATAGCTATGTCTGTTTTTCGTGATAAGAACCGTAAAAATTTGTTTACTTTCCAGCCTTCGCTGGTAGACCGCGTACTGATGGTTTCAAACAACCGCATAATACAAGTTTAGAACTGTTTGAGGATTATTAAAATTTAAACTATTTCTTATAATAAATCCCAAAAATCGATTACACTTATTGATAACCTGTTTAATCTCAGAGCAAAAAATTAACTAAGTGTCCATTATAACACCCAAATCGTATTTTATTAACTGATTCGAGATCACTATTATTAACAGTATAACGAAAATTGAGTACATTTTATACATTTAAACACAATTCGTATGGATTAGTTTGTGTTTTCCTCATGTAATTGTATTTTAAAATATTAATATTACTACATTAAACAAAAAGAAACGTAAATATGTTAACCATCCATGTACACGACGTACATGGATGGTGAAATGAAACCCAGAGATCTACTAAAATGATTTAAAATAATACAGTATTATATTATACTATTTTAGATAGTATATTTAGATTATAGTGTATATAATGCATACTTACTATGAATTATACAGAGCCTGAGCCTTGAATGTCTTTAATTCTCACTTGTTTCAATACACAATTACACATCAATAACAAAAAAAAAAATTGTGGGCGTGATTCGGACTAGCTCGGAGAAGGAATGTCATTCGGCTAATTTCGCAATATAAGATTTCTAATAACACCTTATCGATAGAGCGCTGCGAAGATTATGCTGAATTTGAAATATGCCTGTATTATAAGCGCGGGGAACTGATTTGCTAAACGTCTAAACATGGCCAAATCCGAATATAAGAAATGTTTAAATAAGCGAGATTGTTACCGATAGAAAATATTTTTATAATGATTATGATTACTCTAATAGTGTTAAGCGAAAATTTTGCTGCCGATGCGATTTAGGGATTTACAAACTTTCTAATGGTTTAATTATTCTCAGTGAACATATTAAAAAGTTAATTCGAAAGTCCTATTTGACTTTAAATAAAAATCTTGTATAGTAACCGTCACTTTCTTAATTATAGTTGGCGTAAGACACTCTGTGATTGTGGTTGTGAGTAATAACCTAAGGTCACCCTGTTATAGACAACCCTTTTTAGAACCCTCTCGAACAAACCCATCACACCTTTTTATCTACACCCTGTTATTAATTAAGACAGGCAACATCAATATCAAATGATTATAACCCTTTTTCGTAACAGTGATAACATGATAAATAACCCTTTTTTATAACCCTCCCACATTTCAGACAGAACCGTTAATCCCGAATTACTTTTTTAATTAAGAATCTGCCGCTTTTGTCATGTAGACAATTTAGTTGGCAGACCGACAGACAGGCTCAACTTGTAGGGTATTTACTTACCTTATGTTTACCGAAATAGTTCCTACGGATATTTGTATTAATAAATCAAATAGGAGATAAAAAGAATAGTCTGTTTATAAATTAATTTGATTTTGCGACGCTGAATTTACCTCCGTTATCATAGATCTCTAGCGTATCGTCCATCGACAAGCCGACGCGTGAGCAACTAGAAAACTGTAACATGTAGATGAAAATTACTTATGTGCCTATAGAAAAAGAGCGATATAACGAGAGTAGCTATCATACTGAATTTAATTCCGTTATCAAAGATTCCTAGCGCATCGTCCAGCGACAAGTCGACGTGAGCAACTAGAAAACTCTAAGAAGTAGAAGAAAATTCCTAGACAAAAGAATGATGTACTGAACACTTAATTAATAGTAAATACTTTGATTTGTGAATGGGAAAAATTTGGAACCTTGAAATTAAAGAGATTAATGATGTATTGCCCTTGAGCGTCCCTTGTAGTCTCTCGCTTTTATAGGCGCACCTCTGCCTTAATTCCTTGTCGTATAATGCACCCATGGTATAACTAACTAAGAGATAAGATTCCACGCCGATGGAAGCGAAATCTGTTATGGAGATTTATATTGCTGTTTGCGTTTTTAACACTCTTTTAAAATATTTTACGCATTTAATAGTGTATGAAGTGAAAGAATAATATAATGGTATTTAGGTGTATACCGTAACATACAACAAAGAATTAAAGCTAAAATCCCGACCCCTAAGTAGTCATAAACAAATTAAACTATTTTTTTTAAATAGTCCATCTCTCAGTGGAGTGAAATTATGAAGAGGTAAAAAAACTCATAGTCTTCTTCAGTAGTTAAATAAACAATATTGTAATTTCCATACAAGACATATATCCTTATGAGCTTACGTGGAAAATACCTAGGAAGTAAGTGTTTTTTTCCTTAAGAAAGCGGAATCACCTTATATTTCTATAAAATTTCTTTGCTTGATTATCTATATCACAACTGAACACAGCGGACTATCCATATCACAACCGAACACAGCGCACCACATTTTATGAAAATTCAGATATTTATTTTACTAGACAAACACGACTAAGTATTCTTGTGAACTTTCAAAGTTTCCATGGAAAACTACGGCAAACAGCATTACGTGGCGACCAGTGTTGCCAGATATCTTTGATCAGAAGCAATAGATTGGCTGTTCGAAACCTTCGCTCAAGAGTACTAGGTTGACGTGTCGAAACCTAATAGAATAATAAAAAAACGGTGTCAGAGTACGAGAAAAAAGGTCGTTACTTTCCTATGGTATGAGGGCCACCTGCAGATTGGACATACATTTTATATGGGGAGCCCCACAACAATAATGAACATCTCAAAAATTGTTAAAATAGTAATGGATATATTGTCACCAATTCATCCGGTATTGACGGTTCTCCACGCGTCGGCTCTCTCTGCCGGCCCCGTAGCCTAGTACAAGTACGGCGCGCAAACGGTTGCGCGCGCTACTTCGACGCTACGGGTCCTGCTGGATGGTGCCGTGGAGACCGTCACTCAGGGACTTGGTGCACGACTTCTTCCTCAACTGGGTCTACGTAACCACAACGGGTAAAGAGAACCTCTCGCAGCAAGCCAGCAAGCGACCTAATTGGTGACATAGCCCCCATTTCACCAGCAGTAATAGTATAAGGTAGGACTGGGCTTCTGATGATTTATTGTAATTAGGGAAATAGTTAATAAAACAAGTTGCATTAGGAAATGATGACTCTATTATTTTAAACGTTCCCGTGATACTTGGTGGAGGCGCCGCGTTTAGGGTCTGTATGGCCGTTTTTTCTTTTACCGGGCGATTGCCTTTTGTCGTAATTAATAATTGATAAGAGTCTAATTTATTTAATGCAGCTTCACATTTCCTTTTAATTGTTTTTCATTTGCAATGATTTAAAACGTGCTTTCTATAGTGTAAATTTATTTAAAATTTGGTAGTAACAATGGTTCGATAGTAAAGGTGTTTGGGTTTGTTCGGGTTTGAAATTAATATTTTATTGGAAGAAATTGCGTTTTGTGGAAAAACTTGTATTTTTTTAAATGATTTTTAATTTAAAATTACGGTGTTAGATATTGGGTGTAATAATTTAAATTTTTTGTGAAAAATTATTCTACAAAATGTTCATTTGGCCTTTATATTTTTAGATTGAAATATTTTGCGTACACGTATACCTTCTGCCTTTTGGGTTTGAAATTTTTTTTTGGTCAGTAATAACGACATACATGATTTTTTTGATGATGCTACTTGGTTTAATCATGTTTGGATGTTAATATTTAAATTTTTGTCGGGTTTCCTTGATTTTTTTTCTCACTAATACGAAGTTTTTCTTTAACCAATGTGCATTTTTCTACTTATATGGATAGATATATGGTATTGAGAAGTTAATAAAGCAAATAGACAGATAACAAGATGGCGGAAAGAATTAATATCACTTTGGGTAACCTTCTAGACCAAAATAGGAAGCCGATCGTTCCTTCTTTTGTACCGCCAGTTACGTACAACCCAGATAGCGACAGTTTACAAACATTTTTAAATAGCTACGAAAATTGCGCCATAATAAATAATTGGGACGATTATCTAAAGCTGAGATATTTTGCGTTATATCTGGTCGGACAAGCACAAACGTGGTTTCGAATTTATGCTTTAAGGAATCCTAATTCAGATTGGGCAGCTACGCTAGCAGCACTAAAAGAAGAATTTTCATACGATGCACATAGGAACGAGTTAAAATTAAAATTGAGGTATAAAAGGCAACAAAAAGGCGAAAATGTAGTAAACTATCTAAGAGACATTATGTTTTTGTGCTATAAAGTCGACGAAAAAATGACTGATGACATGCGCAGAGAGCATTTCGAACAAGGGCTCCTACCTAACTATGCATACCAAATAAAATTGCAAAGGCCGAAAAGTTTCAAAGGAGTACAGGAAACGAGTCGTGCGGAGGAAATTTTTCGTCAGCTAACAGTACAGGACGTGTCAAGACCAATCCAACCCGAAGTAGAAAAACAAATAAGTGCACAAGACATCGCGAGAATAGTCAGGGAAGAAATGGAAAGAATGCAGCCCAGGAATGGAAATTTTAGCACTGTAAGGCAACGCACTACGGACAGCCGACCTGTATGCTTCCAGTGCGGAAAACCAGGACACAGGAGAGCAGTGTGCTTCTATAATCCGGCTAGACAGACGGAGTAATGACAGAAGAGAAACAGTTAATACAAGGGGAAACAACTCAAGATGGCAGCAGAGAGCAATTGAAGACGGAAGGCAGGATTATGATCGACAACAACACAGCACAAGGCAGGCGGAAAACTAGAAAGGACAGTGTTAACACACATAAGCACTGTCCATCAGCAGAAACCAGCTTCAGACGTTTTGACTATTCAAGGAAGCATAAGTGATAGAATAATTGATATTATTGTAGATACGGCGTCAGTTAAAAATATTGTAGATAGTAAACTTGTACATAGAAAGCAAATAAAGCCTAGCAAAGGGATGAATTTTATTAAAGTAGCAAATAGTTCGTTGGTGAAAGTAGCAGGTTATGTAGAGATGGAAGTTGTATTTGATGGAGTGAAAGTGTTTTTGGAGGCCTTAGTTATCGACAACCTACCAAAACCTATGCTGTTGCGAATAGAATTTCTTAAAAGTCGTGAAGCTATAGTAAATTTGAAAACAAATTAATTTAGCTTCAAAACAGATGTCAATGAAATTATTACCCTAACATTAAACGGTTGTTCGGAAGGCAATAAAAAGTTGGGAACAGAACATGTAAATAGCATAAGAGAAGAAGTTCTACCAAGAAAAGAAAATGTAAGAGAAGCCGTAAAACACTTAAGAAATGAAAAACAAGTAGCGGAAAAAAATGAAAAATTACCTGAGGAACAAAATGTAAATATTTGCCTCTTGAAGCCCATGGACGCCGACGAGAGCATTTCAGAGAGCGGAAAAATATGTTTAAGTAATGATGTAAATATTGGAACAAAAATCGTACGATGCGAAGTAACAAAAAGAAGTAAAGGTAGCAGTAAGATAAACTTCAAAGAAAATAACAAATTTTTGACACAGAATGGACTTAACATAGTTAAAATGGTTAATGAAAATAAGAAGACTTATGCAGAAATAAAGAATTATGGCAGAACCGCAAAAAAACTTTTTGCAGGTACTTGCATCGCCTACGAGATAGAAAAGGACCTGGCTAAAGACTTTGTAAATATAAATGAAACGTATATCACAGAACCCCAAGAAAAATTTGTGAAAACTTACGATGTAAATAGATTGAATAAAAACGACTTTCAAAATATGCATAACCTGGTATTGGAATTCGAAGAGACATTTGCATGGAGTATCAATGACTTAGGAAAAACGAGCTTGGTAAAGCATGAAATCCAAACAACAGACGATGTTCCAGTGAGATCCAGACCTTACAGGGTGTCCCACGCAGAAAGAAGAATCATCAATAAACAAGTAGAAGAAATGTTAGGAAACGAAATAATTAGGAAGTCTTCCAGATTCATCAAAACTAGAAGCAGTGCAACAGTTTACAACACCAAATAACAAGAAGTCATTCCAAAGTTTCCTAGGACTTGCAAACTACTATAGGAAGTTTATCGATAAATTCAGCGTGATTGCTAGACCATTGTACGACCTACTGAAGAAAAATATGCCATTTGTATTGAAGTCAGCACAAGAAAAAGCATTCCGGACATTAAGAACCCTTTTAGCATCACCTCCAGTCCTGACACACTACCTCCCAGAAGCAGAAAAGGAATTGCATGTTGATGCCTCAGAACATGGAGTAGCGGCAGTTTTACTACAAAAAGTCAATGAAGAAATGCATCCTATCTGTTATGTTTCCAGGACGCTCACGAAAGCTGAAAGAAATTACGGAGTTGGAGAAAAGGAAGGACTTGTCATCGTATGGAGTCTGACTTATCTGAGAAGTTATATTTGGGGACAACATATCAAAAATTTTTCTGATCACCAGCCACTGTGTTATCTAAACAGTATAAAAACTGTAACAGGAAGACTTGCCAGATGGAGTTGTAAGCTACAGGAATTCGACTACGAGATAATACATAAATCAGGAAGATGTAACCAGGATGCGGACTGTCTGTCGAGACAACCTTGTTTTAAAGCTGCGGAAAAGGATGAAACTGATGCAGAGGAAGTACCGACATATCTATTGCCCTTAGTAGACATCACGGAGTTCCAGGAAGAAGATCCAGTCGTATCAGACTTATTACAAGCAGTTCAAAATCCACATTATGGTAATTCGCACCTGCAACGCCGTGCAAAAAATTCCACGACAAAAGATGGTATCCTATATAAAAAGTCAGCAGTGCCGCACGAAGAAGACAAGTTAGTCATTCCACATGGGCTAAAAGCACAGCTGATGCAGCAGCTACACTGCAAAGCACTATCAGGACATCTAGGATTTGCAAGAACGTATGATAAAGTAAGCTCACGTTATTACTGGGACAAAATGCACGTGGATATAAAGAAATTTATTAGGGGATGTCCAGACTGCCAGACAAGGAAAGGACCAATAAATGAAAAACCAGCAGGAGATCTACAACCAATAAATATTGACGATTTACAGCCTTTTGAAATGATAGGAATCGATATTTTAGGACCTCAAACAAAAACAAAAAGCCAAAACAATAACATAATCGTGTGTACAGATTATGTAACCCGTTATGCTATCACCAAAGCAGTTCCGAGTGCAAAAGCAGAAGAAATAGCAACATTTTTAGTGGAACAAGTAATAAGCATTCATGGAGTACCTAAGAAAATATTAAGTGACAGGGGACAAGTATTCAGTTGAGATGGTTAGACAGAAGACTCAAAAAATGGGCTCAGAAAATGTATATACTACGTCATATCACCCACATACTAACGGATTAACTGAGCGATTTAACAAGACAGTCGCAGACATGATAAGCCTGTACGTGTCGACGTCACAGGATGACTGGGATAAGTATTTACCAATGGTTACATTTGCATATAATACCAGCAAACAAGACACAACGCAGTTCACGCCGTTTTATCTTGTATTTGGAAGAAATCCAAACCTCATACCAAATGCCATGTTTTTGAAATCGTCCACAATGCTGATACCAAACCCAAACATAGAGGACCATAGAGAGAAAGCTAAAAGAAATATTACCGAAAAACAGAAGAAGGATAAAATTAGATATGACGGAAAACACAAGGAAGTGACGTATGTCACTGGCGACAAAGTAAAACTCAGAGTTTTTATAAGGAAGAAAGGAAGAAGTGACAAGCTACAATGTAAATACCATGGTCCATTTGTGATAGTAAGGAAGGTGTCTCCAGTTAATTATCTGATACAGAAAAGCGAAGGAGTACGAGCCAAACAAGAAACAGTTCACGTATGCAGACTAGCCCCGTATTATGAACCATATGATTTTTCTAATTAGTAGAACAATACATTTATTAAAATTTTTTTTTATATAGAAAGCCACAGGTAAAATCAGGTAGTAAGCGTAGAGTATTGAAACTGATCGACCCCGGGTGTGTTATTCACCTGATGGAATCCATCACTCTGGCTGTAATCGTCTAATTTTAGTGGTACGACCCTGTATACGTTGTGTTTACTTTGCAGGTTCTTTTAAAGTTTGGGACAACGGTAAGGTTGTCAGGTTTTACGATTTATTAGCTTTACTCTTAGTATGACGTTTTTCCCTAAGTTCTAATAGGATTCCGCTGCCAGGAATTTAAATCAAAGAGAGTTTAACCATTCACTTATTTATTACAAATTAATAATTTACCAGATACAAAGGTTTTACATTATTATAATAATTATATAACCTGTTTCAGAATGTTTGTCTCTCATAATTTGGCCCGTTATTATTCACCAATATCTGTCTGCGACAGAACGGTGATGATTTACCCCCTTTACCACAATACTAAGTATTATATGTCTGCGACAATAATAGCATTGTTACATTTCTCTATCTATTATGTCTGCGACAATAATAGTAGATATCCGATATTTCTATCTCGCTTCTTACATGAACCTTTGGTCTGCGACCATTTTATTTACATTGGTCCCCTGATAATCTGCAATTTATTTTGTTACATATGACCCCATTTTCGTGTACGTATTTTTATTTAATTTACTTGTCGTTTTGTTTATGTACCATCCCTCAGTTTACGTACACGTTTGGTATAATGCTACCACGTAGTATAGTGAAAAGACAACTGTACAGTAGTGGTGTCCTACTGTTGAACATTTTAACATATAACTCATAAAAGTGTAATAAAAATTAGGAGCCTGCTCGCTTTCCGCATGTGTCACTTTTCTTCTCAAGCGAGCATTGTTTTTCATGTACTGGAAGTCGAAAGACACTGTCCGGTAGTGGTGTCCTACCGTCGAACATTCATTCCTAAGAAAAACCCATCAGGCCTTTTTATTTACACCTGTTATAAATTAACGTTCTACTGGCAACATCATACCAAATGATTTTAACCCATTTTTATAACAGTGATAACCTGCGGTTACCCTATTATACATCATAGATAACCCTTTTTAGAACCCTCCCCCATTTCTTTACCGCGGATTGCAGATATTATTCGAGGAAGGCTTTATTACTGCGTAATAAACACCTACCTTTGTTTTCAAGAACCCACTGTAAAATTCACCCTGGAAAGACAAACATCTGTTTCTGAAAATGACCTACTAAATAACGACCCTTTAAACGAAAGCAAAAGTGTATCGATTTACGCCAACAGTGGTACCGTTATTCGCTTTTCACTTTAAAATAATGTTTAATTTATTTTTGTCTTGCAGACATTTTAGATTAAACAGAACCGTTAATCCCGAATTACCCTTTGTATTTTTTTTTTACTAGAAACCTACCATTTTTGTCCTGCAGACAATTTATTTGGCAGGTGGAGATTATTTGTATTAATAAATCAAAATAGAAGATATAGAGAAGAGAGCGACCATTTTGTGTATAAATTAATTGATTTTGGGACACTGAATTTACCTCCGTTGTTTAAGATCCCTAGCGCATCTACATTGGCAAGCCGACGTGAGCAACTAGAAAACTCTAACAAGTAGAAGAAAATTATTTATATGTGTCTATAGAAAAAGAGTGATATACTGAGAGTAGCATACCATGTCGAATTTACTTCCGTTGTCAAAGATTCCTAGCGCATCGACATCGACAAAGCCGACGTGAGCCACCAGAAAACTCTAACAAGTAGAAGGAAATTTCTTAAGACTTGTCTAAAGAAAAAGAGTGATATACTAAGAGTAGCATACCATACTGAATTTAATTCCGTTGTCAAAGATTCCTAGCGCATCGACATCGACAAAGCCGACGTGAGCCACCAGAAAACTCTAACAAGTAGAAGGAAATTTCTTAAGACTTGTCTAAAGAAAAAGAGTGATATACTAAGAGTAGCATACCATACTGAATTTAATTCCGTTGTCAAAGATTCCTAGCGCATCGACATCGACAAAGCCGACGTGAGCCACTAGAAAAGTCTAACAAGTAGAAGGAAATTTCTTAATACGTAGAATGATGTACTGAACACTAAATGGCCGTGGAATACTAATTACCGCGTAACTAGTAATTTGTGAATTGGAAAAATTTGAATGTTGAAATTAAAGAGAGTAATGATGCACTGAAAGAGCACTGGCAGCGAAATGACTTGATTTGAGAACGGGAAATTTTGACTCTGAATCGGGCAGCGTAACGTCTTGTATTTGCGAAAGTCAAAAATTGAATTCTTTTAAGCGTCGCGTCTCTCGCTTATATAGGCGCACCCCTGCTTTAGTTCTGTTGCGTCACTTTATGCACCCCTATGTTATTTTTAACCTATGGAATGTGACCACTCGAGACCCTTGGTTGGTAAATCGCTAATATGTTCGACTTTTTGCTGTTTTAAGCTCTTTTAAAATACATGTAGGCTATGCATGTATTACTGGACCTAAATATATTGGCTATTTTATTTACAACATCGACATTTTTTTAGCGAAAAATAGACCCGGGTCCGGGGCGTTTCAGTATTTTTTTTTATATTGTTTATCCCCCAAGGTAGAAAGAGGTAGAAGGTATTTAAAAAGAGAAAAAATTAAGTGTTAATGGAAGTGTATTTCGTGTGGAATAATAGTAAGACAGATCGTGCGCAGGTGCACGAGGCTTCTGTGCAGTTGAAAGTTGCACTAAGGTAATTTTTGTAATTTTCAATGTGCCGTGATGTGCTTTGTTTTTTGTATGAATTTTTCTCAAGAGGGGGGGGGGGGGGGGGATTATAAGGAAGTTGTGAAGTTGACTTGAAATTTGAAATTAAAAGACAAAAAGGGTAATGGTTCGGAGGAAAGAACGGCTGAGTGGCCACGACGGGCGCTTTTCGTGCCAGTTCTAGGGGAAAAACTGATTCGGTGCAACTGAAAATGTATATAAATGGTAAATTTTTTCTGTAAATAATTGATGTTAATTTGTTTTGTCTCTTCTTTTCATGTGCGAGCCAAGGAGAGTTGACTGACGATCGGTCCCGAGGGGGCATGATTCAGGGCCTGCTATGATGTCGGTGTCGGATCGAGTTCCCAGAGAAGCCGAGCCCACCTAAGGCCACTCTGGTCCGGGGTCAACAGCAAAGGAGGCGACATGAAAGAAGCGAGACCATGGGGAAAAATTTGTAAAAATCAGAAGAAAATTGTACATAGATAGGCAAATTTTAAATTGTAAAAAAATATTAGCAGGCAAAAACCCAAAGGTTTGTAATAATTAGGGAATTTTCGTGGGGGGGGGGAATGTGTCACCAATTCACCCGGTATTGACGGTTCTCCACGCGTCGGCTCTCTCTCTGCCGGCCCCGTAGTCTAGTATAAGTACTGCGCGCAAACGGTTGCGCGCGCTACTTCGACGCTACGGGTCCTGCTAGATGGTGATGTGGAGACCGTCAGGGACTTGGTGCACGACTTCTTCCTCAACTGGGTCTACGTAACCACAACGGGTAAAGAGAACCTCTCACAGCAAGCCAGCAAGCGACCTAATTGGTGACATAGCCCCCATTTCACCAGCAGTAATAGTATAAGGTAGGCTTTTGATGATTTATTGTAATTAGGGAAATAGTTAATAAAACAAGTTGCATTAGGAAATGATGACTCTATTATTTTAAACGTTCCCGTGACAATATTATAATTGCAAAAGACAGCGCTGGTGGAAACGACGAGGGGTTGCCGAGCAGCTTCTGGTATTGTCGACCGGTTCCAATGGCGCGGCGGATGTAATAATAGTTTGTCGGAATCTTTTCTTATTTTAGTGGTATTTTAACTGTAGTGTGTGTCAAATTTCTATGAAATTAATATGCGTAAATACTTGTCATATTCATTTCATTAAATGCATTTAATACCTTTAAAATGGAATTTAAAATGCTAACACAGTATAAATCTTCATAAGAAATTTAAAAATCCGCGCGCGGTAGACAAAATTAGAATGGTTAGATCTTACCTTTAGTTTTATCTGTATCATGTAATGCACCCCTATTTTATTTTTAGCCTAAAAAATTCGTTGATGTCGCTAAAATGTTAGACTTTTGGCTGTTTTAAGCTCTTATGTGTATTTTACGAATCTATTACTGGACCTAAATATATTGGCTATTTTATTTTCTACATCTACATTTTTTAGCGAAAAATAGACATGGGTCTGGGTTTGTTGTGCGGATATTGAGGAAAATACATTTAAAAAAAATAATTTATTAAATTCAGTAAGCGACTATAAAATGTAATGCAATGAAAAAATGTAGAACAATTATTTGCTTAGCATGAGCAAGAACATTTACATCTGTATTTTCCATCCGCACCCTTCACAGCGTTTACTTGGGTGCACTCACATTCACATTTGCAAGTGTCAGTGTCACATGACTTGCTTTTGTCTTTTCTAGTGCATTTGCAGATACAGGTACAGACAACTTCAGTTCCATCTTGGAGTATTAGCTTGCAGTCCTTCTCAATTGTGCAGTAACCTGAGCAAGAAATACGAAAAACTTTAATAATATAATTAAACTTACTATTATAAATTAATAGTAAAACGCTAATTATCTAATATTATTTCATATAAATCTGTTAAAATACTGACTCATGGACTGAACCTTTAAAATGTACTACCGATATGAAATTGGTTTCGTTTACCTATTCGAAATATTTAAATGAGAATGAAAATTGTCATCACTTCATTTTTAATTTATAATTAGCTTTTTCCCCTCACGTGATATTAAAACTTTTAAATATTGATCACAAGGAATTTACCAATGGGTCAAGGAATATTTTGACTTAAATAACAAAATAAAGATACAATAAAAATTGTTCTGGCTTGTTCGAAATAAAAACATTTATTGTTCCAATTTCCATGGTTCGAACTATTCTCGCTCAAGTTATTAACAGCCACCCCTTTAACAAAATTAAAACACAAAGTTAATCCCAAAAATATTAGGCATGACTGCGTCACCTTACTCTGGAGTGAGATAAACTTCCACACAGGGATTCACTAAAGGAATAAAGATAAATATACACTGTATTTAGTCTGGAAATGGCTTAATAACTTTTGACCCGCTAATTTTTTTTTAAATAAATTTAGATGTCGCTTATAGAAGAAGGTAAACTACTTTTTGACGGAAGAATGAAAGTACTAACTGCCAAAATGGCGGACTGGCGTCATTTTGCTAAAGAAGATTATATACGAAGAAGGTCTTGGATATATCATTTTGATATTATATTACTCTCTCTTCGTGATGAACACAAAATGGCGGCGTTTTAAAAATTGCATAGTTATTATTCTTTTATTATCCTTTATTTCATTTCACCGTCTTAGAAAAATACATACAAGTTTGTATAGTATAATAGGAATCAGAGAGCTACACTTCCTTACATATTTCATGGCGCTCAAATTCGAAATGGCTATTACACTATACCAAGTTGTATTTATTTTCCTAAGACGGTAAATGAAATAAAGGATAATAAAAAATAATAACTATGCAATTTTTAAAGCGCCGTCATGTTGTCTTCGTTGCGAATACAAAAGCAATACTCTGGAATTGTAAAGTACTTGATAGTCCCTTCAAAATGATGTATCGCAAGGCCGGCCCCTCTTCCCATTTAATTTTCTTTACCAAGATGGCGCCCATCCCCCATTTTGATAGCTAGTACTGTCATTCTTCCGTCAAAAAGTAGTTCACCTTCCCCTATAAACCACACTCAAATTTGATAGAAGGGTCAAAAGTTATTAAGCCGTTTCCATACGATATACATACACTGAATTTATTTTGGTCACCACATTCCGATACTAAAACTCCTTTACAGAGCAAATTACTTACAAAAACATTCTATGTTTTAAATAACTCGAAAGAGCAATAGCAAGACCAACAGTTTTTATTTCTATCACTACTATACTGGTACTAAATTTCAACTTTCTCTAGTAAATACAGTGTTAACAAACAAACCCGAACAAACCAGTACTATATTTTAAATTTAATGTTATGACGTATTATCCACAATCGACAGTGTTACTGTATTGTAAAATTAAATTATTACATTGTATTTTAGGTTAAAATACTTACTGGTATTGCAACAACATTTTCCTCCTGATTTGCAGCAATCGCCATTGGCACAGCATTTACCTTCTTTGCAGCAGCAAGATCCACCTTCAGTATAGCACTTGCAATCATCTCCGCATGCACACTTGCAATCATCTCCGCATGCACATTTGCAATCTTTGCATTTACAATCTTTGCAACAACATTTTTCTACGGATTTGCAGCAATCCCCCTTGGCACAGCATTTACCTTCTTTGCAGCAGCAAGATCCACCTTCAGTACAGCACTTGCAATCATCTCCGCATGCACATTTGCAATCTTTGCATTTACAATCTTTGCAACAACATTTTTCTCCGGATTTGCAGCAATCGCCCTTGGCACAGCATTTATCTTCTTTGCAGCAGCAGGATACACCATCAGCACAGCACTTGCAATCATCTCCGCATACACATTTGCAATCTTTGCATTTACAATCTTTGCAACAACATTTTTCTCCGGATTTGCAGCAATCGCCCTTGGCACAGCATTTACCTTCTTTGCAGCAGCAAGAGCCACATTCAGTACAGCACTTGCAATCATCTCCGCATGTACATTGGCAATCTTTGCATTCACAATCTTTGCAACAACATTTTCCTCCTGATTTGCAGCAATCCCCCTTGGCACAGCATTTACCTTCTTTGCAGCAGCAAGATCCACCTTCAGTACAGCACTTGCAATCATCTCCGCATGCAAATTTGGAATCTTTGCATTTACAATCTTTGCAACAACATTTTTCTCCGGATTTGCAGCAATCGCCCTTGGCACAGCATTTACCTTCTTTGCAGCAGCAGGACCCACCATCAGTACAGCACTTTAAATCATCTCCGCATGCACATTTGTAATCTGTGCATTTACAATCTTTGCAACAACATTTTTCTCCGGATTTGCAGCAATCGCCCTTTGCACAACATTTACCTTCTTTGCAGCAGCAGGATCCACCTTCAGCACAGCACTTGCAATCATTTCCGCATGTACATTTGCAATCTTTGCATTTACAATCTTTGCAACAACATTTTTCTCCGGATTTGCAATAATCGCTCTTGGTACAGCATTTACCTTCGTTGCAGCAGCAAGATCCACCATCAGCACAGCACTTGCAATCATCTCCGCATGTACATTTGCAATCGATGCATTTACACTTTTTGCAACAACATTTTTGATCTTTGATTGGATTTTCTTTTTCTGTGGTAGTGTCGATTGAAACGGACGCTATTGAACCTGCGAATATAAAATATATTAAATTAATTCAACAGGAAAATACGATGGTGATAATCTTGTGACTTAAAACGTGTTAAAATAAAAACATTTTTTATAGTAAAAGGGAAAGAACCAAAAAATGTTTTAAATCATGCAGTAGTAACCATCGGGCCAATTTTTGAAAAATTGACGAAAAATGTAATAAATGATTACTTCAAATTTGAAAAACTACTGGAACAATGTAGAAGTATTTAACACTAGTGAGGTAGTTTTTACATGATCTGGCCTAGAAAAAATAACATATTTTTCTCTCGGATAAAAGATGTGAAGAGTTGCGACAAAGAAGGGGAATATATTTTTTTTTATTCAGCCCATATATGTATTTACTGAAAGACGATTGCTATTTCAATTGGTATACACCAATAGCTATGGAATGCGAATTACATATAATTATTTGTTGTAGCAACTATGCTTATTATAATTATTAATGATCGACTGATACCTATATAAATATCGATACATCGGCATATCGTGGCGCAAATATTGCCAATAATCCCTATCGGCATATTTAAGATTAACTATTTTATTAATTTGTAATTAAAAGCTCATTTTTAAGAATCCCCTGTGGCTTTGGGAATAACTTCTTTATCTAGTAATTGTGAACTGTTTCAATTCCCTGGTTTAAAAAAATACAGATTTATTTTCTCCCATCATATTTTACTTGTATTGCAAAAAATGAAAATATTGCACGACACGATCGTTATAATTAGCAATTTACAAATATTAATTTAATTCAAATATTGAGCCAGTGCGGTAGATAGTATTATTCCTAGGGGGATACTGGGATGGCGTCCTTCACTTTATTATATTAAGCAAAAACAACCAAACCGATGCGCTAAAAGGTCCTGATTTCAGATAACTTCAATAGAATTATTTTGAAGGTAATATTGGAATTCGGACATGCTGGCCTCTGGTTTTTAAACGTGAATAAGTTTTATCCTAAAACTAGAATTAAATTTAAAACTTAAAATGTTTCCTAAGTTATTAATTATAACACTTTCTCTTAATTTAAATAAGTTAAGTTTAGTTCATTTCAAAATTTTTTCATAAAATTTTCTTTCTTTTTTCTGCTGCAAAATTTTGGCACTCATTTAATCTTCCACTGAAGATGAAGATTTATGCGTCCGAAACATGTATGAAATGTTCATATTTTTTAAAAATCGTTACTAAACTTGTGGAGCTAATTTTGAGTTTCTTTCCCCATTCATCATTTCACTCTACTTTGAGATGGACTACTTCAAAAAATATATATTATGGTTTTATTAACCTACTAGAAAAAAAATAATATTTAAAAATTTATTGGACGACCCGTTATTAATATCCCATAGAAAAACTGTACTAATTTTTTTAATTACTACGGCAACGACTTAAAATAAATCTATTTGATTAGATTAAATAAAAATGGACAATTTTCAATTCAAATAATTTTATCTTCACAAATTGATGAAAATATCCCGACTAAATGAGAATTATTTATTGAATTAGGGTAAATAAATTATGATAATAATATTTTTTGGCAATAGTTTAATGTTACAACAACCGAAATGTGGAGAAAGTCTCAATCATGAAAAAATATTAAATTTGTACGATATAAAATAAAACCGATTGAAACCTTAAACTATGTAGACAACCCAAAATACAAAAATTTATTCTACTTACTTTTATCCTCCTCCATGTCGCTTATCTGATTTATTCGTATGCGTTACTTTCGCTGCTGGCTTTGAAAATTTCTATTATTCACTTCGCTTTCGGTTTAGTTGAGTAGAACAACTTGTCTCCGGCTTGGCAAATCCAAAGTTAAATAGCGCGATTTACACAATGTAGTACCGTGAGCAACAGTACCGCTTGCAGATGCACACAGTACCACGTCTAGGGCGACATCGAATTGAATCCATTCAACCGAGATCTTTCTAGAAATGCCGTGTGCAAAATTACGGATCGTGTGAATTTTGTTATGGTGTGACTGAACTTTTTTATCTTTGTGTATGGTATCTTTGTTTACCGTATGGAAAATGGTGAAAGAGAAGTGGATGAATATGAAATCAGTATTTATTGATTGAACGATTTTTTTTGAAAGTTCAATTCTTCTTTTAATTTTTCATCCCTAAATAACAAAAAGTCGATGTGAAATAAAATACTATTGCATGGCTACATCTTGTTAAATTGTAGAGCGTTTTTTTCTGTAATAGGGTCACATGGTTTCGATAATACTGGCATTTGCGAAATAGTCCTGTAAACCGTGCAAAACCGTTTGTTGTATCCTTACAGGTTTAAAGGTCAACCAGGAAATGATGACTTATTGCTTGTCAAGGTACCAGAAACTAAAACTGCTAAGGAATGCACAGGACATTGCCTACGTCCGACCTCGTCCACACTTCTTATCGAGGGTGGTGCTTCCCTTGGAACCCTTAGGCTAGACGGTAAGTGGAAAAGTACTAGCGTAGCGGAGGGTTATGTAGAAGAAAGCATCACGAGGGAAAACCGAATAGCAGAAATGATAGCTAGCTCTGTTACCGAAAAAGAAAATATGTTAATTAATGTTGAAATTGAACAGGAATTCGCACGCAATGGAGTCGCAAAATTTCATAGTGGATCTAGCTTCTTCTTTAAGAAAATTCAGAAATTGTACATTTAACATAGGAAAAACAGAATAATATTATGTAAAAATAACTATAAGAATAAAAATAAAATTTTCTTCAATAATAATAATTAATAATAATTATCTGATCTGATCTTTATCGCCCTCTAATATTTCCTATGATATTATGATGATGTTTATAGTAACCGTTTCTAAGGTATTATAAGTAAATAATTGATAAATGAAAAAGAAATATATTATTTATGCAGCAAAAACATTTATAAATACTGAATACACAATCTTTCGAGTAATTATTGTACATAGCCAGGGAAACAACCACATTTTTTGTTTCAAAAAAAATCAACCATTTCGGAAAAAATAAATTCATTGTCATTAATTTGTCTTCCTGAATACCGATAGATAAGTGGACAATAAAATTTGTCACCTTAAAGCTGATTTTAAATTGTATAAAAATTCGAGTATCTCAAAAATGGTTGATTTTTTTAACAAATGAAGAATATATTTTTAAGAGAAATGTCAAAAGTATTTAATAAAATACTTTTTAATTTTCCAGAATTGACACCTATCAAAATTTTGACCCTACCACTGTAGTGCCAAGTTCGTTCCAGGCTTCCCTGGGCTATAGGATCATATTAGAGTCCTTTATAATTGCCAACAATTTTATTTAATTCGATTCTGTAGTTTAGGAGTAGTAAATTAAAAATTGGAAAAAAAAGTTTTGGAGTCCTCGAATGAAAAATCAAAAAACATTCTAAAATTAGTTTTCTGCACCAGCATTGGGTGAGATTTATGACAAGGAGTCTAGAGGTAATAAGAATCTAATAGTATCCATCTATTTTATACAGGGTATTCATAGTAAGGTACCGTATCTCTAGACTCCTTGTCGTAAATCTCGCCGTGGTTAAAAAAATTATTTTAGAATTTTTTTCATTTTTCTTTCGAGCACTCCGAAACTTTTTTCAGTTTTTAATTTACTGCTCCTAAACTACAGAACCAAATTAAATTAAATTTTAGGCAACTATAAAGGACACTAATGCAAATCTAAATATGCAATTAAATACTGGGTGTCCCATGTAAAGAAAGAAGTACTTATATCTTATTGTTGTCACGCATTTCTGGGTCACCATGTATAATGTAAAATATTTTTGAAACATTCCGCTTTTAATCCCAGGTATAATCTTTAGTAATCTTAAATTAAATAAATATGGACCACACCATACCGAACAAACCAGAAAATTTGTGCTGAAAATTACCTTCTGGGGATTTTTTTAATTACGCTATAAGTTGGAAACTAATGATATTCGGATAAGAACTATAAGCTTTTTTACATTATTCTCGCGTATACAATACGCTCCCGGAGTTTTCCACTCCTCCCGACTCACCATGCATGCATCATATATATCAATGGTGTCCTATTTTCCACACTTTTATAGGGTATATCCATAATTGTTAGTGCTATCAAAAAAGTAATGTATGTGTCAAGTGCTCTTTCTGGGTCAAACTTAAAATGCTAAAATCAAAATTAGAAAATTCTCGCTTGCATAAGAGATACGGGGGAAAATCAAAAAATTGATAATTTCAAAATTACCCTATACTATCTTAGTTAAAAGAGATACAGAAAAATGTTTACCACAGAAGTTTCTTTATAACGATTGTTCAATAATCTGCCGTTTTCAGAATAAGTATAAGGGGTCAATTAAAAAAGTTATCAGATCTAACCTTATT
Organism: Barypeithes pellucidus; assembly: GCA_963991005.1. NCBI lineage: Eukaryota > Metazoa > Arthropoda > Insecta > Coleoptera > Curculionidae > Barypeithes > Barypeithes pellucidus. The sequence goes on along the minus strand of OZ022563.1, from coordinate 35,248,359 downwards.
TTTTTAAATGGATCACCCTATATATTTTAATCCAAAAATATAGCATTTTAAATTATATTTTCAAATATATAACAAACACAGCATGGATGATATTGGTTTCCTAGGCGATATATTTAAACTTTATTAATTTAAAACACAGTAGACCATGGAACAAAACAGCTAATATTGTTACGCGAGAAGCAGGTGGTTGAGACCTGTCGAATTACATTCTGTGCCATGACAGCGGGCAGCGCCAAAACATTTTCTTTTTGTAATAATTTAATAATAGTAATACAGTCCACTATATCAAGATTTGGCTTGTGTTTAATTTCCGAAAAGTCAGCATAAAAAAACTAGACAGACCAGGGAAACGCACGGCCTCAACATGGTCCTTCGAGCCCGATAATCAGAAGAACACTAAGAAAAACATGGCGTCTGCTCATTACTGCCAGAATCGCATCGTATCAAAAAGGGTCAGTCTTTCCTTTAATTATTTATCCCTAAAATTGTTTATTACCTATCGAACCGATTAAGCTTATTTAAAATTGCCAGGACTCTCATATTAATCTCTCGTTTATCACGTTCACTTGGATGCAAATACCAACTTATTCCCTCGGGAATCTCGTTTAAATAGCCTTTTACGTTTACTTGGGTGCAAATACCAACCAGTTCCTTCGGGAATCTCGTTAAAAATTAAAGTTCTCCCGAATCTCTCCTCAAACGGCAACCATGTTTCGACCGCCATTAGGAGAAAAATTAAACCTGGCATTTACAAAAAAAATAAAATTCTCATCGGTCTTGCGTGGAATTTCGATACTTAATATTTTGAGGTCACAGATTGATAGAAAACTATTTGAGGACCATATATTCCTACATAATTTCCGGGTTCTCAAAATTAAATATAAAATAGTAGAACCGTTTTTACCACGTGGCAGTAATTTTGGCAAAACACATTAAAGTTACCAGTACCGTGGCCAATACGTGCTATCCACTAAAACTGCTACTTGGGACAGGACTGTAAACCTGACTAACATCATACTTGTCAGAAATCTATTGTCGTGGAGTGTGATAATAGGATTGTAAATAAAAAATTACTTTCCATGAAAACTTGCTGTATTTCCGATATTTCCTTATAGGGAAAACAACATGTATGCTTAAGTTCTGATATATTTTGTGCTTTAAATTAGTTTCTTAGGATTACCAGAAATTCTTTGGGCTACCTTATTTTGTATTTTTATCAGAATATGTAATTCCTTGTTATTCTGATTGTTGTTGACTGAAACTGAGGAATACCTAAAACGAAACAAATATTGTCAAAGTCAAGGCAATTTATGCCGAAAATACAATTTTTTCAAGTATGCTATGAAAACAATTGTACATAGGCACTGTATACTGATGACTATACGGAGAAAAATTGATTGATTGCTTGAGAAAATAACTTTCTCAAGCGTTTTATTCATTGAATTTCTAAGTAAAATGAAGTTTGTTTTAATGGTTTAATATTCTTTTTTTTTAAGTAACAAGGAAACAAGTTTATCAACTTTAGTGAAATTAAAAATGTGTTTAAAAATTATGATATTAAAATTATAAATTTAAAATAATCAACTGCATTTTATTTATAAATTCAATGAAAAAAATGCTTTAGAAAGTTGATTTTCAAACAATCAAGCAATTTTCCGATAGAGTAAAGTTCATTTTCTCCTTTATGTTAAGAATTAGATAAAAACTCGAAATATAAAAGTTGTAGAGATCATTAAGGTGCACATTCTAAAATTATATTGGAGTATACAGGGTGGTCCACAAAGAAGTGATGAATATAACTTACGGTTTTTTAAATGGAACACCCTATATTTCTATCAATTTTTGTATTATGCATAAGATTCTGAATATTTTTTATATATTATGTTATATATCTAAATCTTGTAGTTTTTCCAATATTTCAATTTTTTCAGAAAAACGTCAGTTTTCAGCGTTGGATTTAATTGTTAATACCTACACTATCTTTGCAAATTAAAAGTTCATATTTGGAATGGACATTATATGGAGTTAAGGCAAATAAATTATGGAAACAAATTTACCTCACTTTCTACAGGGTGTTCAAAATAAATTTTCGAATTTCAGTAACTTTAAACAAACAAATCTCGGTTTTTTTAAATGGTACACCCTGTATATTTTATTTCTTTCTGATAGAATACGTAATTCTCTTTAACTTTTATTTAATATATCATATGTTTATTTTTAATACTTTTCGACATATTTTAATTTTTTTCTATTTTTCATTTTTTGTTTCCTCCATTTATGTTTTAAGGTCGTAGTTGCCATGAAAAAAACAAAAGGTGTCAAAACTTTGACACAAGTACTTAATACTGAAATACCTAGAAACGTTTGTTATTCGATGTAAGAAGCGTTTAGGAAGAAATTAAGTATGGATTTCCCTAAAAATGAGCTGATTGACATAATTCAAATAACGTTTCTTTAATAATTTTGCTATTTATTCTTTACTGATATTACAGTGCTTTTTTATGCTGGTTGGAATCAATATATAGTTAGTCATTTCTTTAACCGGACAACCCAAAAATTGAAGGATTTAAATTAAAAATTAAATATTTATTTTTTTAAATTATGTTGTTTTTGCTTTTCTCCCCACTCAAGTTAATTTTTAAATCGATTTATCTCGAAAACGCTATAATAAATCTAACTAAGCATCCTTTTTTCGTAAAATGCATTGAATTTATTTAGTTTAACATCAAAAAGTGCAAAATTTAATGTTAAAAATAAGTTGAGTCTATTTTTACTCCATTACCCCCTCCTTTTGACAATAAAACGTAAGCGCCGACTAATATTACATCGTCTCAGCATACAAAGTATACCGACATTTTCAAATTTTACATTTTTATCTTTGACAGTTTCGAAAATATTTAGTGATAGTGAGAACCATCTCCAGAGTCCCCCCTTCTTCAAGAGGCTGTAGCTCGGTAATGAGGACACAAAACACAAAATTTTACTCGAACCTTGTTTTGGCCCAATATAGGTACTTAATGCCCAATTATTGATCTTAGCTGTTAGAACGCCCTGTATATTATTATCCCTGTTTTAAACAAAGGGATGAAAGGATCTTACCTGTTCTAAACTACTCTGCCCTAAAGAATAATCTTCTATATTTAAATCATTCCTCCTCTTCGCATCCTCCAAAATGCCAAACATTCCCGACAAAGGCACAGTTGTGTCAATCACATAGTAAATTAACAATTCCTCGTGTTTCTCCCTCAATACACATCCAGGGATATTTTCTTGCATGAACCTCATGATCCCATAAGTCTCGTCAGCGTTTTTAACTTTAATTGCTATCGTGTAGCCTTTTGAGAATTTGCTTTTGAGGTGCTGCAGGGAACCCAAACATTTCAAGTTTCCATTAGCCATGATGGCCAGTTTTGTGCAGAGCGCTTCACATTCCTCCATGTTGTGGGATGTCAGAACTATTGTTCTTCCGCTATCACGAACTTGACATAGAGCGTTCCAAATATTTCGTTTAGTGCCGGGATCCATACCTATTATAAATGAATTATAGTGATGAGTAGTATGACATTATAGGCCGATTGTATAAAAACTTTGAGCTGTAGTTCACTGTTGAACTATAGTTCAAAGTAAAAAAGTTGTTGTTTAAACAGTATGTTACATTGAGCTTAGTTTAAGCGAACGTCCACTTTTGGCGGTTCAGCATTTGAACTGTCGATCATAAAATAATATTTAGGTTTGTTCTAGAATGGACACTTCCATGTTAACAAACCTGTTAATATTGGTAAGACCATCTATCGGCGACGGCAACTATATTACAATTTTTTCATATTAGAAACCTGTAGTTCAAGACCAATTTTCAAAACTTTCTACGAGATGGCACTATATGCTAATACAAGCGCAACCACTATTTTTTTCATAATTATTCACCCTTGATTTTATTGCAAATTCAGATAAGTAGCTTATTTATGAACCATACCAAGAAAATAGTAGAAATAAGGAATCAAAAAAAAATTAGAAATATATTATATGCCTCGCCTTCAAAATATGAATGGATAAATTTGCTAAAATATATGTATGGCTGAGGCACAACTGACTTTTCAGATAAGGTTAAAATATCTTTAAAACTTAGTAGTATAAATATTTCTTTAAATATATTATGTCATATATTACATATAAAGATGATTACACAGATTAGCAAAAAATCTAGTACACAAAAAAAAAAGATTATCCCTGTTAAGAACTTGTTTATGAAAAGTGTTACTGGTAAACATTTTCAAAGATAAAGTTGATAAATAATTAGAGAGTAATCTAATTTTTTTTTCAGTGACAAATAATAGACAATTAAATTCAAGTGAAAAATAACTAACTAAAATTACTTCAAAAATTCATAACGTAATAAATTAAGTGTTCTAGCTACAATAAAATATACACAGAAATTTTTCCCCAGCGAACTGCAACTGAGAGCGAAGTGCAACTGAACTGAACGTAAATGTTTATAAATGGACCATCAACGTATTTAACAGATAAAATAAGTTTGGCAAGTAATCCCACCATATCTAATAAGAGGTTGTATTATATATAAATAAAAGTAACTAAATAATTGCAATACCAACATAGTGATCTTAGTTCAGCTGAACTGAAGTTTAATTTACATTGAACAACGTAATATTGAATGAACGTAGTTCACAGGTCGCTCGACGTTCCGTTGAACCTAAGTTCAGAATTATTTCATACAGCCGGCCATAAGAAGCATCGAATATGACCGGCAAAACCATGTATTATTTTAAAGAATATGTTACCGAGAATATTGATGATGAAAATTTTTTTTAAAAGTACCTTTAGATAATATCTATATGATTGTGGCGGATTCATATTAGAAAATAATATTTAGATGCTTCACGATATGTAAAGAAAATAATAAAAATACATACAGTTTTGTAGTGAGTGCAAATGTCACTCCCTGTCATGGGTGTAGCAAGGATTTGAAGATTTAATTCAGGGTGGGGCAAGGAAACTCAATAGATATTATTAATTAAAAAATGATATTTTATAGCATTAATATATAATATATAGTGTTGATCACTCGAGCAAAAAACCGCTTGATCACTCGATTATTGAAATAACCGACATCGCTCGATTATTAAAAAAACCGCTCGAATTATCTATTCAGGCGAAAACCGTCGCCCGTAACTTATTATCTTTCACTCGATATCCGCGCTTCGCTTGCCGCCGACGGAATTTTACCGCTGTAGCGTGATCGAATTAAAAAACTGCTCGTATATTCAAACAGTTTTTCGCTCGATAGGAAATACTCTAGTTAAAGATTCAGGCGAAAAACCGAAAAATATCAACTGTTATAATGACCTTCGTTTTACACGACGCGCGATCCGAAAGCTGGCTAGTCAGCTGCGTCTCCGATTGTAAATATTAAAAAATTAAGGGATATAATTTGAAAATTTTTATTTACTATAAACTCGAGAAAACTTCTCAAAAATAACATAATAATAGAAATTCTTAATGAAAAATAACAAAATGAACAAAATCATTAGCAACATATATAGAAAAATTCATTGGTTATGTTATAGTAAACATTTTTAAATCGAAAGACTTCTTAAAAATAACATACATTATAGAAAATGTTAATGGAAAATAAGGAAACGAGCAAAATAGTTAACAAAACATAGGTATCGAGAAATTTTTTGGTAACCAAAAGTAAACATTCTTAAATTTAAACAGGAACTTTTAGGTAACTATAACCATGAATTTTAAAAAATAATCACCTACTTTCTTATTTTGCCAGTTGCGTAACTAAGCCTAAATTTTTGAAGGGCACACAGTGGACACCTGATAATTTAAAGTAGAGGAATTTGACGGCCATTTTAAATATCAATTTATTTTATGCTCGTAGATTGAGAAAGATGTGAAGAAAAATAACTCTTAGTAATACTTTTTGTTTTAAAAAAGCACAAGAATAAACCCGAGCAATAAATACATATTTGGGTGATTTTTTGCAGTTTTCTTGTTTGGTATCGAGACATGTGGTAAAAATTCATTATTCACAAATAAATAAATTTCTGGAATTTTTTTGGTGACACTATATTTTTTTAGCTAATCCTGTGCCCACCCGTAGTTACGTGCCTGCTAAATACCCTACCTGATCACATGTAAACAACTAGGCAGCCCGTTAAGTAATCGGTGACGTCATCGCTTGGTAAATTGGAATTTCAGGTGATTCAATCGAGCGATTAACTCGATTATTAAAATCGCTCGAGTATCAAGTACTCGATTATTAAAATCATCGGTTTTTCCCAACACTAATAATATACTATAATATATTGTTGCAATCGGTGGCATAGTTGGGAACATTTTTTTGGAGGGGGGGTGGAGAGCAGGTACCACGAGGAAAGGCGTACAAGCGTCGTACAATTCGTCAAGACTTAACCCAACTACTATTTAATTTCGTAAATTAAATATTTATTTAATGTTTTATTTTTATTTTTAAGGTTCTGTGAGTGGGTCTATTTCCCCCTGCCTCCTTTAACTTGTTTGAATTTTCTTATTTTTTTCTTTATACTCCTAGGGGATATTCCTATAGGGAAGAGTGGAAAATATATGATCCCCCATCCCTACCCCATTCACGCCGGTAACCAGGCAGAATTAGATCGGATATCTCGTGGGGTACAGGAGATGGTACTCTCCAATCGGTAGATCATACCGCAATGCTAAAAACCAAGTGTTGGTAAAATCGAGAGCAATACATAATCATTTATACAAATAATCAATTCAAACCCATTTAATTATTTCGTTTTTTTAATAATAGGTTTTAGTGATATAATTTTTTAAAAATAATTTCTTTAACTTCATAAATGATCTACTTAAAGACAACTCACATTTTCGCGGTCATTAGAATGCAAGTACGCATGGTATTGAATTGAAGCTAAAACGTCGCTTCACATGCAACATAAAAAAATTATTTTTTTCTTAACCGTGTAATTAGACCGAGAATAGGAATTCGGAAAAATGATGTCGTCAAAAATGAACTCCAACCAGGAACTACAAACTGATTTTGCACGCGGGCGGCGAATACCCTAGGATCGCCCCTGTGCACGCTCAACAAACACCGTAGCTACGCACATGCTCCCTGTAGCGGATTAGCGGTGTAAGATTCATTGTATCTTTTGGTGAGTAAACATGTGTTTATTTTCAAGTGAATTATCTATTTTATTGGAGTAGATTCCAGCTAGGAGGCAATGAGGAACATTCGACACTGACTATTATTGAAGAATAATCAATAAGACATTCTTACCTGTGGTAGGTTCATCCAAATAAATTACTAACGGATCACCAATCAATGCAATTGACGTACTGAGCTTCCTCTTAGTACCCCCACTCAGCTCTTTTACTTGCTTATCCAAATGATTGTGATAGTCAAATTCTGCAGCGAACCTCAAAGCAGTCCTGCCACAATCCTTAAACGGGATCCCTCGTATCAAGGCAAACATAATCAGAGTCTCTCTTGCAGTGAGATCATCCAAAAGAGCATCGAACTGAGGACAATAACCGATAAAGTTGTGTACTTCTTTTATTTGGTGTTTGATGCTTTTGCCATTCACCCAGGCATCACCATAAGAAATATATGTGTCACCGGTGAGCATCTTGAATGTAGTGGTTTTGCCAGCCCCGTTTGCACCTTAAAGCAGGAATAAGAAAAACGGTAGAGTACTACCGAGGAAAGATATTAAATAATAATTAGACAAATAGACAACTTTGATTGTGACATCAAAGAAGTCGGCTAATATTTATTCATAATCAAAGTTTCCTAGTTTGTTCTAGTTGAGAAACAAACCCGACATCGCTTTGAAAAGAAAGACGCCATCCTGGCTTTGAGGACAGTACAACATAAATAAGAGAAATTGAATTTGTATTCGGCCTGCAAAATGATTTGTTCACTTATTTCTATTGTTTGCGTGCATTTAAAGGGGGTCGGCCATTATGCGAACGCTACAATTCGTCAAGAATTCACAATTACTATTTTATTTCGTAAATTAAATAAATTAATCTTTGATGTTCTTTAATTCTTTTTTTAAACTACAAAAGTCACCTAACTGCCATAAATCCAATAGGGAGAATCCGATTCCGAATAGCAAGAGGTTATTTTTTGACACTTCCTTCGCTTTATCCGTTGCCAACCTAAATTTATAATCAATTTATAACTGAAAATCCCTATAGAATCATTTAATTTTTAAATCGTGGATAAGAAATGATTATTCGGAAAATTAACCGTTAATTCTGCAATTAGTTAAACACAAATAAATTGAAAATTGGATATTAATAGGCATTATTAACGCCCGTATTCTCCGTATTTAGGATTTAATTGGGATTGGTAAATCCGGCTTAGTTAAATCTGACTTATTTGTTATGCACCGTAATCGGTTTTGGGAATCCAAGTTAACAAATTGGCAATAGTGGATTTTCAACAAATATGACGTGGAAAAGCGGATGACGCAAGAGATAACCCTACTTTCGTTTGACCTGACGGCAAACTCTGTTCTGACGTGCATTAAGAAATCATTGAAATTCGCAATTTGTAGCCTTTAAAACAGAATGTTCTTCAAAGTTTTGGAAACAATGGTGTTTAATATATTTTTAAGATGCAGAATGAATATTTACAGACATTATCATTGCAAAATTGCATGATATCCGCGACACGTAAGCTGAAATATCTCATTTGCCTTTGTTTAAGAAACATTGGCAGTTTCTTTTCTCTTTTTATGAAGTAAAATATTTGTTTACAGATATCAAACGAAGCTAAACTTAATAAATAATATGGACCCCTTTACACTAAACTTTCAATATCCATAATTTAATTCATGGAGTTCCACCTATTACAAAGGATTGATATTTTTTCATATTTAGTGCTAGAAGTAGAGAGGAAATAAAGGCCCATGAAAGATAGCCCACAAAGATGGAAGCATATCAACAGTACATTGCCATGTATAGCTGGAACCAGCTACTCTTGCAGTCGCGAGGGTGCTATTTTATTTGCAGCTGAATATACTTTCGTGTTAAAGATCAGTTGATCTTTCGTGTTAAAGATTATTTCTCGAGCTCGTTTTAGGTACTTATGTATGTTCCAATACCAATAATAAATTGTTTCTAATTTTTTGTGGCTAAATAAAAGAATGTTTTTATAATTGAAATATATAAAAAAAACAATGTGTATTTTTTGAGGTGGTATTAATATCAAATACTAGCAATAAAGGAAAGCTCTCTCCATTGATAGGATGTCACTACCTACAGACCGGTTTCGAACTCTTTTGTTCTCGACTAAGGTTGATAATACAGCTTGAAGTAGTAGAGACTTCTTTGATGAGTTCGGAACGGGTTTGCAGGTTTGATATTCTATCAATGGAGAGGGGTTCCCTTCCTTGGTAGTACCATTCAATCTGAATTAGTATTTTAAACGCTACAATGTTAGACAAAACTACGCCCTGCGGTTCTTCAGGTGGTTAGGAAATAATTTTTCCACACATTATATAGTATCTGAAATATATTAGTTTAATATTTTATGAACAGTACAAGCTGTCTTAGTTTTGATTCTTCATTTGACAAAAATGGCAACATAAATACTTAATAATTTGGCTTGTAATATTAGATTCAATTTTAAAAGTTATTTGTTGCTTGAAAACAGTTTTAAATTGCAAGCAAAGTTAAAATTCAAAAAAAAAATTTAATTAAGTACTAAACCTGTTACATTACAAAAACGAATCTTATATTACACCAAAAACTATTTTTAAGAGCAACATTTATGATGTCTAACATCTAATCATCTTAAATGAAAGTTTCCTCTTCAATTTCCATATTAACTACTAATTTCCAAACATGACACAAAAGAAAATTATGTCAAAGTCAAACCCGGAAACACGTGTTTTAAGATTTAATTTAGATTGGCAAATACAGCTTAGTTGAATCCGGTTTATTTGTTATGCACCGTAATCGTTTTGGGAATCCTAGTTAACAATTTGGCAATACTGGATTTTTATACAATTAAATGAGAAGTATAGTTTCAAAGTGGACAATCTCCATGTTTCCTAAATTCTCAGTAGAAGAAAAAACTAATAATTCATTAAATATAAACAATTAAGATAGTTTTCCCTTTTTATTGCATTTACATCACATATACTAATTTTTTTTCTTTTAAATGTTTGAAAAACATAAGAGTTGTTTTGAAAAAATATTTGTAGATTATACGTTATAAAAATAACAATCGAAGTTTCTTGAAGAAGCTTTGAAAATAACGCAAGATAATTTTTCTTTAATTATTTTTATTCATATAAAAAAAATAAAAAAGACTTTAAATTCAGTAAAAAAAAATACAAAGAAGAAATAGCGGATGGAGGGGACAAAAAAATTCAAAAACAGTTAATAGAAAATTCCACGTCCTCTTTGACTTTCTCACATAGTGTCGTTTCATCATCGACGGTTTCGATTTCTGGAACTGTGTTCTTTTCTATGACGCATGTGTAAAAGACGTGGATCATTTTTCCACTCATCTCCGAAATGATGCACTAATAAATTATTCACATCAACCATTGTGTTGTTCTTCACCACATTTTGTTTCCAAATTTTTGCAGGATTATATTATATTTTTTTTAGTATTTCTTAAAAATGGGTAATTCCAAAAAAAGTAGCCGAGTAAACATAGAGTCAGGTATGGACACAAAAGTTTAATACTGAATCGAAATCATTTCGAAAAAGTTTCGAACAAACCCGTTTTAGAAATCTCATTTCATAAGGACGAAAATGATAGAAAAATCAATCGGAGTAGCAAAGTTCTAAAACAAGCGTTGTTTTGCCATTCGAAAATGATTTTTCTGTTCAGCAATCCGGCTGCTGATAAAAAATTACCTGAAAATAGCAAACAAGTATTTTTAACAGGCGGTGGCTCTCCATTCGATCTTAAATTACCAATATAAAGTAATATAATGTAATAAAAAACACGCTTAAGCCAACAACTTTTCCGGATTACTTTAATCTCAATTAGGGACGTCAAATGTTGACGGTGCATAGCAAAAATATGATCTAAGCGGGATTGAGCATCTAATCTGGATCAAATGCAATATTTCAACCTTGACGGATTACTTTAATCTCAATTAGAAATGTCAAATGTTGACGGTGCATAACAAAAATATGATCTAAGCGGGATTGAGCATCTAATCTGGATCAAATGCTTACGGAGAATACCGGCGTAACACACAAGTTACATGAATTTGAATTTGAATTTGTTTTTTTATGGTCAACCACAAGCACTATAGGAAAAATCCTTTAAGGTACTCCGGAAGTGGTGCCGGAACGAATATGAAAAAAGCTAATCAAACAGGATTACTAAAATTGCAATTAATTTCTGCACAGATTTCTTGAGAGCGGGATTCCTCGATACCTGCGGAAATTCGCTCCAAAACTCACAACCACAATAACCAATTTAACCTATTGTATCATCGAATAGCTCTTTACTAGCGATATCTGAATATTGGTTTAGTTTTTCCTTGGGTTCGAAATATGTTTGTTCCTAATTAGAGGATTTTAATTTTTGCCAAGTGTTGTATCCTTAAAAGTAGGAGCCTAAGTGAGACCTTAATTTTCTGGTTTTGGAGTTATCTATTCTGTTCGTGATCTGATCTTTCCTTACCTAATAGTCCGAAGCATTCGAAGTTATTTATACCAAGAGATACTCCATTAACCACTGATACTTTTGCATAGCATTTCGTAAGATCTTTCATCACCATCGTGTAATTTTGAATTAATTCCTTTTGTGGCATATTTCTTATTTTATCTTTTTCAGCGCGGACATCGTCGTCCTCATTCGGAACTTCTTCAGGCTTCTTGGAAAAACATATTCCTGTAATTGCGTATATAATTTTGGAGAACACCTTGTATTCTAATAAAAAAAGGACTATCATGAGAATTGCTCCTGTCGAAACTGAATAAACTATATTTTGTCCAATGCCTGGTGTGGCCCATTTGAAGTAGTCCTCGCACGCATCTAAAATTAATATATTGTCACAACCGATGAATGTAACTTGACTTTACAGGTAGTCTCAGGAATACTGATTGAAATTCCCGATAGAATAAGCACTAAAAGAAAATAATTCCTTTTTGCAAATAAAATAAACATTTATTAAGAAAAATAAAGAATTGATTTAAGTGAAATTTAATAATATAAAAATTAATTAATATATTATTGATACAACTGCTGATTGTATCTCACATTTTTGACGTAAACTCAGGAATCTTGATTGAAATTAAAAATAAAATAAAATAAAAGAATTCCTTTTTGGAAATAAAATAAGCATATACTAGAAAAATAAAAAAAAATAAAATTTTCTATCTAATGATATTAAGTGTTCCTATACCTATCTTCAATATTTTCGGACTTATATATTTAAATATTATCTTATAAAAAATTATATTTTTTGATAGTTGGCTGTGGAATGGATTAAAATTCATCTGACGTTATGTCTGTGTTGTTGTAAAAAAATAGTTAACAAATGAGCTATTTATTAATAAATAAATAAACAAAATTAAACTTACGCTTCAACACCAATAAAATAACTAATAACTAAATTATTGGCTCTTAAGTGGTGATATCATATTCATTTGTCACCTTTTTCATTTCTTCCCCTTCTAGAGACCCCAGAGCTGATCTTAGTCGATCCGGAGACCTTAGGGCCATTTCCAGGGACCTCTGCGGCCAATCAACTTTTTCTGAGTCATAGGATCTGCATCAGGATGAAGTTCATTATATTTTCTGCAAGTTCTAGCTACAACTCTACCACACTCCCAATGAATATAAAATCAACTCTAAGCTCGAATAATGTGAATTAGTTAATTTTTATTACAATAACACAGACATAACGTCAAATGAATTTTTCAGTATTTTGTTTCTATGAATCCATTCCACAGCCTACTACCAAAAAATATATTTTTTTAAGATAAGTTTTAAATTTCGCTATAAGTTCGAAAATATTGAAGATAGGTATATGAACACTTAATATCATTAGATAGAAAATTCGATCCTCCATTAGCAAAACGTATCAAATACAGGGTACCATTTAAAAAAAAAAGAAGATTTTTGCAATAATTCATCTCCCTCATAAATATTGTTATGGAGACGCCCTGTATAAAACTAATTAAATACCGTTCAAAATTATAAAATTTCGATGGTCTTGTGAATCTATTGTCAAAATTTCAGCTTTCTAGCTGTAACCGCTAAAAGGATATGATTTTCTTTTCAGGTCCCGTTACGGCGTTAAAAAATCACAAGATTATTTATAATTCAAAAACTCTTAAAGATAGGTATATAATATTATATAAAAAACTGTTCTACATTTTTACCTAAATTCCAAAAAAAAAATAATATATAGGGTAATTCATTTAAAATTCCGGAGTTGCTACAACTTTCGGTATGATCCGGCAATACCGCACCATCCAAAATATTTTAGAAACGTAGAAAACCATCTCTTATAGCTACAACCAAGTTTTCAAAATAAAATCTCATTCAGTTCTCGAGATACTTCTAATAGGCCACTTTACTTGGTGCACCCTGTATATATAATGTATACCAGTGTTATTTTTTTAAGGCAGCGATTCACGTTGGTCTTAAATAGTTGAAGATCATATTCTTTCAGAAACACGACCTCAGGAAGGTCGTTCCACAAGGATGATGGGAATTAGAGGTTCACCTTCTCCTGCCTACAGGGTTTGTTTAAAGCATTTTGAGAAGTCCTTTTTTATAAAGCTGGGGAAAGAGTTCGATTACTTGGAGGTGCTGCACCAACAGTATTTTCAGAACTAATAATACGAATGGGGTTTACAAGAAGACAAATGGACTAAAAATTGAAAGATACGAAAAAAGGTCATTCTCAATAAACGTTTTTGCTTGTCTAGAAAATACGATTCATCATAAGAAAATTTTTTTTATACAGGATGGGTAAAAACTGCAAAAATGTTATTTTGCTTAAGAGTAAACATACTTTATTTTGAAAGATACGAAAAGAAGGCACTCTTAATAAATGTTTTAACTTGAATGAAAGAATTTCTGATTTCTTCCGGAGATATCGATTGGATAGCCTGGATAATTCTGCTCTTCAGCACTTCAATATCATTAAATTTGGTATTGCGGTTGCAAAAACAATTTGTTTTAAACGGCCCCATAAAAACATATCGGCCAAGGTTAAGTCGGGACTTCTTGGGGGCCACAAAACTGGACCATTCCTGCCAATCCATCTTTTACCAAATCTACGGTCAAGCCTTTCTCTAACCTCACGAGCGAAATGAGCTGGACAACCATCTTGCTGAAAATACATATTTTGTCGAAAATTTAATGGTAGATTTTCGAGTTCATCATTGAAAAATGTATCCAGCATTTCTAAATATAATAATCTAGTGCACGTGTTATCAAAAAAATATGGCCCTATAATGCCATGGATGGATATCGCACACCACATGTTCACTTTTGTGAAATATTGTCTTCTCGTCATAATTCTGAATTCGGGATTTTTCTAAAGACCAGTACCTAACGTGCTGGGTTGCAACGGTTCCATTTGTTGAAAATGTACTTCCATCAGAAAACATGATACATTTATAAAAATCAACATTTCCACTTAAAATTTTGTCTCCTATCCACAGGCAAAAATCAAGTCGTTTCGCGTCGTCTCCCTCTTCCAATCTTTGATTAAAGTGCGGTTTATACGGATACAATTTATTTGCCTTAAGGATCTTCTAAATTTTTCACAACTTCCAACTGAGTAACACGATTTCTAACGGACGTTATCGGATTTTCTTCGACAGAATGAAGAACTAAGACTCTAGCAGCATCATCATGGTCGTATTCCTTCTTTTTTTTTGAGATCCAAAACCGAACCAGTTCTCTTGAACTTTTTTATTAACTACAAATTTCTCGGTAAATTGTTCCATGACGTAATGGTATGAAACTTGACCATCCCCATAACATTGTATTATAAAAACTCTTTGTTCAATAGATAGCATTTCTACTTAAATAATAACTTCATTAAATAAAGACATTGACAACAAGTACCTATCACGTTAAGTGTCATTATTATTTTAACTAGGTTCAGCAGTCAGAGGTGTGCCAGAGAATACTTTTTGGGAAATAATTTTTACATAGGTAAACCTTTTAATGAATTGTTCTACTTCGGTTTGTTGTGTAGAAAACACATTAATTAAGAGTGATTTTTATTCGTATCTTTCAAAATAAAGTGTGTTTACTCTTAAGCAAAATAACTTTTTTCAGTTTTTACCCACCCTGTATAAAAAAAATTGAAGCTTCTTATGATGAATCGTATTTTCTAGACAAGCAAAATTTATTAAGAGTGACATTTTTTCGTATCTTTCAATTTTTAGTCCATTTGTCCTCTTGTAAACCCCATCCGTGGACATACTGTATATGCCACCGAAGAAGGTATTTTCTTTAAGCTAATTAATGGCATAAAAAAATCTTTAGTTTAAAAACGGCAACATTTTAAATTACAGAAGCATGTATTATTGATTATTTACAGGAGATAAAAAGACGAGCTACAGGAAGGTCAACTCAATATGATGCTGAACTATATATAACTGATACTTCAACTGGGTCCACGCAACCAACCATATTAGTTCTATTTTGTTGCTTCTTTGTAATACATATGTAATAAATTTTTAATCGACCAATTTTGTTTTTTTCATCTTACATTTTCCCTAATGCTAAAAGATATTAAAATTTCAGAACCTTTCCTATATGAAATTATAATTTTGACGAATAAAATTAATATTTGCTAAGCGTTCAATAAATTATTGAGAAGCAATAGAACATTTTTAATATCAAACCTTAGTAAGGTACGCAATACACAAAAATTTGATTCAATAAATATATTACTTCCATATTCCACACAAAATAATTTTGTACTGGGATAATACTAATAAAATATTCATGTAACGCCACTGCTAAAACACGATAGGAGCCACGTGGTAACAAAATAGCTGCTGGTTTTACGGGTCCCCTCTCTTTCCTTGTCTAGGCTTGACCTCTTGCCCCTGCTAAGATACCGGAATATTCGATTGCGCAAAATTTCACGTTCCATCTATTCATACACGATAAATTGCTTGGTTTATTACTGATATTCGATTTTTTAAAACATTATAGGTATTAATTATGGGTGATTAAAAGTTAATTTCAAAATACATGCATTATGACGCGTAACGAACAATCAACTTAGATAAAGAAACTACCTGGAACTTAGGTAAGACAAGTGGTTGTTCGTAAGCAGCTATTATTATTGATTGATTCATAACCATGAATTTTTCATCTGGGTTATGGTTACCTTCACACTGGGACTTAATAGTCGGATTTAAATCAAGACATTGGGGTATAGTACATTCTGGACACTGTTCCCAGCAGGCATCGTAATAAGAATTACACATTTTGTTGTAGAAATATGTAGTGTACACGTCACGGATCCCAGTTGCCATTGAATAATGGGGCACTATTAGGAAGACCTTGTGCAACATGTCCCAGATTTTTTTTACGGGACGCTCCATTTTCTTATGAAGTTGTATAATAAAGATTGGAGCAATTCCTGCAACAACAAAAAAATATGGTATTATAAAATAATATAAAATTATAATAAACCGAAATAATCATATAGTCTGCTTCCATTTATCTAGGAGCGTAATAAACTTATTATAAGTAACGTTTATAGTGTTATCTTGCTTAGGTCAAGGGTAAAACACCATTATAAATATTTCCGTATCCCGTATATTTCGTGTCTGGCTATGATGTTCTTTGATCCGTGTGTCAAATCACAGAGCTTCACCAACGTTGGAACGGCCGCGCTCGCAAGGTATTCTATATCTAGATTCTACTCTATTCTATTCTATTCTATTCTATTCTATTCTATTCTATTCTATTCTATTCTATTCTATTCTATTCTATTCTATTCTATTCTATTCTATTCTATTCTATTCTATTCTATTCTATTCTATTCTATTCTATTCTATTCTATTCTATTCTATTCTATTCTATTCTATTCTATTCTATTCTATTATATTCTATTCTATTCCATTCTATTCCATTCTATTCCATTCTATTCCATTCTATTCCATTCTATTCCATTCTATTCCATTCTATTCCATTCTATTCCATTCTATTCCATTCTATTCCATTCTATTCCATTCTATTCCATTCTATTCCATTCTATTCCATTCTATTCCATTCTATTCCATTCTATTCCATTCTATTCCATTCTATTCCATTCTATTCCATTCTATTCCATTCTATTCCATTCTATTCCATTCTATTCCATTCTATTCCATTCTATTCCATTCCATTCCATTCCATTCCATTCCATTACATTCCATTCCATTCCATTCCATTCCATTCCATTTAATTCCATTCCATT
Source organism: Barypeithes pellucidus (assembly GCA_963991005.1). Classification (NCBI taxonomy): domain Eukaryota; kingdom Metazoa; phylum Arthropoda; class Insecta; order Coleoptera; family Curculionidae; genus Barypeithes; species Barypeithes pellucidus. Next base: position 35,230,906 of record OZ022563.1, on the reverse strand, counting down.
CGAATATCCTGCGAGTGCGACCAGTCCGACGTTGATGAAGCTCTACGACCACTTGAAACACGTATAACAGAACATCAGAATCGCACACGAAAAGGAGAAACAAACAGTTCCGGTGCAGCAGATCACGCTCGGATTCACCACTTGCAATGAGAAAAGTCAGAAATCATCTTCAAAGAATGGCGAAAAGGGAAAATCAAATTCAAATTGGCGGAAAGGGAAATTCAAAGAAGCAGCCGTCATAAATCAATGACTGCATCAACGTCGATCCTGCTTAACTTACTTTACACGTACGTAAATATTTATAATGCTGTTTACCCTTGACTCCGATTTCCGTACTATAAACGCGATAAACCTATTGGTCATTCATGAATCGGAGAAAGACACACATAGAGTTTTCAGTGATTATCAAGAGGTGTAACAACAACACACTTACAAATTTAATATTGTGACATCGCGAATAAGAATCAGTTTGCAGGATTCCCAAGCGAAAGAAATGGTTCTCAATTTAACAGATTACTTCGAAAATGAATAGAAGAAGGCTACTGATACCTGGAAATTATCAAATCGCAGGTCTATTAAAAAAAATGCCTCGGAAGCACCCAAAATAAGTTTAACATCTATAGAGAGGATTGTTAACAAAAGTAGTACAATTATACCAATGAAGAAAATGCAACGATAATCAAGGAAAACGAAGACTGAAACTGTACTGGAATATAAAAAATGGATGAGGAATGTTATAATATATGACTTATATGTATCAGAAATTAACAGTAGGCTTTCAGTTTTAAGAGATGATTTGTTAGAACGAGGTATTTTAGAAATAGAATAGCAATTCGTTATGGAAGGGACTGCAATGGAAGATACTTGTAGAAACTATCAAGAATTGCAAGTCAAATTCTTGAAAAAATATATTGAAAATTATAATTCAAAGTTTAAAGAAGTGATTTTTTTAGATGAAACTTGAGTATTTTCGAATGGAAAACTACCACGATAATATGGATTGCGAAAATATTTAATGTACCGATCTGAAACTTATTAAAATTTACTTTGTTTCTCAAATTATAAATAATAAAAAAATATTTAAAATTCGTACTGAAACCTTACGCAACAATAAGAATGCGCCTCCGAGACTCATTTCGGAACGATAAATCTCATAGACTTGCGCCTGTCTTTATGCTAGTCACAAATAAATTTTTCTTTTTTACTTTTGAAGATATTTTTGGGATCTCTGGTTCTACTGATCAATTCATAGACCATATCGCGGATAGTTAAATGGGAGTTGACTATAGTAACAATTTTAAAAGATATTTAGAGTATAAATTTCAGTAACTATTGGCTAGTAGAAGTAATACAGACTTAGTAAAAGTACTATCAAAGTTAGGTGAAGTTAACGTCAAAAAAGTGAATTTGGGGATTCCATACTCTTAACATACTCTTAAGATTCCGAGCGAAACTTTTATTAATTAGTGGTGTACAGAAAAATAATCACCCAAAAATAGACAACCAGAAAAGAATTACAGGATATAATAAAGTAATTCATTTAATTTCCAAAAATAGTATGTAATTGATAAACTATGTGAATACTGTTATGTGTCTTCCGCATTACTATTGTATTTTCAATCCGATTGAAATTATTTGGGGAATCATAAAAAAACAACTACGAGAAATTAATCGATCACTGACTTTAAGTGGATCAGTTGTAGATAATATACGGCAAGTGGTAAATGAACTAGATAATGATGTGTGGAAAAACTGTGTAACTGATGTCATTCAAGAAGAAAACCAATATCCCATCCCACCGTGTGTCACTTCAATCATTATTCAATCCGATAGTGATACTTACAACTTTAATTCGAAGCATAATCTTAAGTAGACAATTGCTTAAAATTTAATTAATTTTAAAAAAAATAATTTGTTGTATTTTCGCTTTTAAAAAATTATGTTACGCCCATGTTCGGAATGTGTTTTATATGTACCGGCGACAGGTATTTTCGCACTTTCAACTGACTTTAAAAATATAATAAACTTAATTATGAAGGTGATTATTGGTATTTTCATTTTCACCTGGATTAAGAAGTGAATATTTGACATCCTCGAAATGTACAGGGTTATCAATTTAGTTTGTCCCACTTTTAAGAGCCTGTAACTTTTTTGTATTTTGAGTTAGCGCGTTCATTCAAAAAACAAGATGTAGCATTTTTAGCCAAGTTTTTATGAGTGTTGTCAAAAATGACAGTAGATGTCATATGTCACACCGAAAAGCAATTATTATTTTTTTTAATGGGACACTCCATATATCAGAAGCGCATTAGATGGCGCCTTTTCTTCCGATCTCAAAAATATAACACACATATGCATTCTTTCCTTCAAGTGAGAGCAGAAAAGCAATTTTATTAATATTGGCATAACTAGAAAATAACAAAAGTTTATAACATTAATTTAATAACTATAATTTTATAATAATTATTATTTCATAATCTATATTGCTCTACATGATCACCTCGAATTTCGATATATTTACGAGACACTTTTACAATGTGACTATTAATTTTTAATAAAACTTATCTATTAGTTCGAATCTGAAGGATGGCGTTTTCAATTCTTATACAGGGTGATTCACGGTGGATGGAACGTTAGACGTTTCTGGAGAACGGGAGATCAGTTTGTTTTGAAAATTTGGTTCTCCAGATAACCGACGGCCCCACGTATGGAAGAGTGGGGATATGCATGGAAGTATGCCAAAACGGTAATTTCGTTGTCTTCATTAGAAGTCACTGGTCTGGGCAAATTTCTTGGTGCTTTTAATGTTGAACCAAAATCTCTGAAATTGTTCTGGATTCGATTAAATTTATTGATATTCATTTGTGATAAATCTGGATATATTTCGTTAAATTTTCTACACGTTCTGCCTATAATCTTATCACACTGTCCATGTATAATAACTAAATTCAGTATAATTGCATTTGAGTAACTATTAATATCTCCCATTATACCGCCAACTTAAAATTACAAATGAAGGAATGACACTTCAGCTAAAAATATAGTTGTCATGGAGACTAACAAAGTCGTTGAAATTTACATATTTTGCAAAATTTCGCAAAAAATACTTATAAGTCAAAAACTTGAAGAGTTAAATATATATAAGTATATATTTTTAGGAAGCTACTTTCATCATCTTTCTAAATCAGTATTGATATACAGGATGTCCCATTTGAAAAAATCAAGTTTCGGGCATTTTTTCAAGTAACCTTCAAACAATTATTTTTGAAGCACTCTGTATGCTTGAACTCAGATATGACTAAAAAAGCAAATACCCAAAGGCATTTTTAAACCGTACGCAATATTTCAACTTAGGAATGTTTTAGAGTTTGGAGAAAACCATATTTATTAGAAGTCATGTTCTCGTTAAAAAAAATGAAAATTAATTAATAACTAAAAAACGGCAACAGATAGGTATAGGAAAGTATTAATAAAAGTTGCTCAGAAATAGATGTAGAATCTGAAAATATATAAATATATAGGGAGTTCCATTTAAAATAACGATGTTGCCACCGGTTTTAGGTAGAAGCGGCAACGCCGCATTGTTGAAAATATTTTAGAACTGTATACCATGGTCGGTTATCTGGAAAACCAAATTTTCAAAATAAACTGATCTCCCGTTCTCCAGAAACGTCTAACGTTCCATCCACCTTGAATCACCCTGTATACAGTGCATTCAATGAATAACACGGTGTATTATAAACAATATTTTTAATATAACCCCAAAAGAAAGAATCACAGGTCTGGGCTGTTCGGCGGTCATTTTATAGTACCAGATTTTCCAATCCATTGGATACTTTGCGTTTAAATATGCAGTTACTGGTTAATATCCATAGCAACCAAAACAGTCGCATATCTTGATGCTTTTTAACAATAGTATATTTTTAGTTTTCTTGTCAATCAATTGGAATGAAGAAAGGAATACATATGTGTGTTATATTTTTGAGATCGGAAGAAAAGCCGCCATCTAATGCGCTTCTGATATATACAGGGTGTTATGGAAATGACGTATTATATTTAAACCGGCAATTCCTGAGATGAAGCCAAATTGAAGAAAAATACCCATAAATGGCGCTCTCAATTCATTCAGCGGTAAAAGTGACCTGACGTCAAACTAGAAAAACATCTGTGCGGCACTGCGACACATACGATTTCTCGCCGATGTTGTCATATTTACACCTTAAACTCTTTAGACAAAATACAATAATTTAAACACTTTTCCATTCTGTCATACCTTTTTCTACAATTAATTTAACAAATATTACTACAGAGATGTTTTTTGGAACATCGAACAAACCCAACTCAAATAAGTTACGTAACTAGGTCAAATATCAATGACCTTTTGTCGTTTGAATGACTGGTCTCGCCTAGATTTGTATGAACTTTTGTTTTTAATTTACTCAAAATCACATTGCAATAACATTTCTTTGAATTACAAATTTCATGAGATCTGACCTTCATTCAAAACACGAGCTATCAAAAGTAGAGATGGGCACTTTTCTTAGCATCAATTAAGGGTCGGTAGATTCCAACGAATTCCCAAAAAAGGTTGAAATAAATAATAATCTACAGTTCTTGTTATTGTATCTTTTACTGCTGTAGGTACCAATAAAGATTAAAAAACTTGTTAATCCCTGTTCTGGTGCTCTTTTTATTCGAGAATCCTAAAAAATTTAATCGATCGTTTTACAGCGAGATTTTAAAAACAAAGATTAAGCCCATCTCTACTAAAAATCGACAAAAGAAAGAAGGTTATAAGTTAAGTTGACATTTGGTCTGGAATTTGAAAGCCGTTTTGTCGGGATATTTAATCAATTTAATAGAAAATAATGTGCGTGTGAGAATGTTTAGTACATACAGAAAAATCAGTCGAAGGCATATTAGAAAATGTTCCTTTAGTAAGAGACAATGGGCATCGCAAGGTCACAGGATTTTACACAATGCATTCTATGGGGTACGATGAATAAAGAAATAATAGTTTACAAAGAGTCAATCGAAGATATGGATGAGTTGCCAACTAAGATAGTGGATGCAGCAGTAAATAATTGCTGAATAATATTATTTGAGCGCTCACTTCACTACCAGTGAAGCATTGAAATGTGCTTTTGTTCAAGAAACCTGTGACCTGTGTAATAAAATCTAATAATCTGATAGTGTCTCTAAAACAACTGATATGTGTGTGTTCCTATAATTGATTTATGGTAATTTGTTCAGTGTTTCACTATGTGTTCTGTGTCTCTGACGATGTACAGAGTCTCGTTCTGAGACTGGAAGAAAAATGCCAAAGGGGTTTTAGTGGGGTATAAGCTTTACTTATAATCTAAAATTATACATTTTTTACACACTTTAGCAACATTGTGCCTAAACATCTGTTGATTACACAGCTGGGCGATGTAATATGATCATATACGAATGTGCCGAGGAGTCACCTCTGGGTTTAGGGGTAAATTACCCCACATCTTAAACGTTCGATTTAAAAAAAAAGTAGCGCTTCTCTAGGACACCCCAGGAGTCACCCATTTAAATATAATACGTGATTTCCATAACACCCTGTTAAAAAAAGTAATAATTGCTTTTCGGTGTGACCTACTGTCATTTTTGACAACACTCATAAAAACCTGGCTAAAAATGCTATATCTTGTTTTTTGAATGAACTCAAAATACAAAAAAGTTACAGGCTCTTAAAAGTGGGACAAACTAAATTGATACCCTGTACATGGGAAATCCTATGTATCCTGTTCGAACGCATCACCCGGTATGTTATGTAATTTATTATTTTCCTTACGGTCTGGACGAAAGGTGTTTGTCCCGCTCATTTTTATCTATTGCGATTTAATTTTAGATGTAACAGATTTTATTATTTTTTAGATTAAAATAAAATTATTGATTTGATACAAGCTAAGTTTTATGGTATTTCCTTACCTATAACACATGCTGTTGCTGTGTCGCTATATCCTCCTGCGGGCACTTTAAATATAAATCCAGCCAAATAAATCATTGGTATCAGGCACCATCCGAAGTACAGGAATATAAGGAACAATCTCCCTAAAATAAATTGATAAAAAAAATTGTTTGTGAAGAATTCTATTTCCGTTAATATACATGACAATTTACAAACTTGCAACTGCATATGGCAAGTCGCAGTAATATTTTTACATTGACATATTCAAAATGATGGTCCTTATGGCGGCCAAAATGCTTATTATAAGAGATGTCGCCGGAACCAAATCTAGATCGGGTATCCGGCCACCTTTTTAAATTTCGTACAGGGTCCGTTGCTTGCAGAAAGTCTATTTCTTTTTGCAGTAGACATCACCGCCCGGCTTCCGAAAAAAGTATTTTTGCGTTATTTAATTAAAGTTTTTTTTTTCACCAGTCAAATTGATTTATTTTTAGAAAGTTTTGTTCTGGTTGTAAAATTAATAAACCGTAAGCAGAACTATACAAGTACAAACACGGACAGATTAAGAAACAATCATTTTTACGTTAGTCTCAGGATCTGGTCCGGAATCCGGCCAAAAATGTTGGCGTATGTTCCGGTATCTGGCATTTTTAAAAATTGGGTACGGCGGCATCACTACCTATTTTAACAGGATCATGAAAGTAACTGTAGTAACTATAGGTAGCAGCTGATAATAAAAAATATGTTATCAAAAAAATTTGCTTTATTTAAAAAAATAATATTATATTCAGCAATTATATACACGGCGGGAACCGCTTCGATATACAGGGTGTTTCATTAAGGCCGGTCACCGCCCATATGTCCGTAACTGTTGGGCACCAAATTTTAGGAAAAAAATCGTTATTAGGCTATGAAAAATTCCTAGAAATTATTTTTAAGGGCATATTTGAAAGTAATATTAAAATTTTAAATTTCTCAGTTTAATTAATTAATTAGAAAAAATAAGGTATACTGGAATAATTTTAAACATATTAAGTGTTATTTTAAATAGTGTTATCCTACATAAAAATCCAAGTAACTATACAGGGTGGTCCAGCGAAAACTTAACACCTCGATTTTCCTGCTTAGTATAATTAATAAGCTAAAAACTCACCTAAATCCAATTGAAATTAAAGTCATCAGTTATTTTTGTGATATTATTTATTAATTTCTTTCACAGGTGAAATAATAAAGCATTTAATAATAATTTTGCATATATCTTATCTCTTCAAATCATTTATTGTGCAAAGTACCATGTCAACTTATTTTTCTCTCTTGTGTTTAGGAATCCTCTATATTACCAATTATTCTGGTCTCTCTATTTCATATGCCGTTCTGTATAGTGGGCATAATTAAGAATGGTTTTATACTTGGTAATCAAGAAATATCATTACGTATATGTTTAGTTCTCGGGTCTGAAATGATCATCATTGCGAGTAAAATGTAATTAAAGTATCAATAAGCTGGATTGCAGTTATTAGAGTCTTATACCAACCTGATTTTGCTGTGTGTTTTAATGAAGTTAAGTAATAATTAAAACTATAGTATTAATGTTGCCAGAAGTGTCAGTTTAAAAGTACCAATGGTACCACAAAAAAATAGTACCTAAATTCCTCTAAATTTAAATATCGCCACTTCCGATTATTTATGTTCCTGATTCTTTATCTGGAACATCGTAGAATTTTCTCGTCATTGGGTTTTAGCTTTTGAAGAAGCAACATATGTCCATGTGACGCTTTCGAGGATTTGTTGTAGTGCTGCAAGTTTTTTATGTTCTAATATTGGGAGTATAGTGGAGTCGTCCTGGCGAAATAAACGGCTCGAAAATCCCTTGACGAAATCGAGTAATTTTTTTTTCCCCAATCGATACAGTAGGATCCCCTCGACATTCTCAAATGATTTGTGCAGGGCGCCGCATGAGAGGGGAACGCCCCGTAAATCTAACCTACAACGGGAAATTGAAAATAACTCGGCCGGTTTTGATGCTACAAAAAAAATGTAAAAGACAAAATTGAAGAGCTTTACAGAGCGCGTAAGCGATCCCGATATCTCAATGAGTTCGCGAATTAACGCGATTTTTAACTGCAAAAACAATAAAATTTAATTAAACATATCTCGAGAAAGGACGGAGCTGGGGGCATCATTCTTTCGCGAATTAACGGGTGATACCGAGTACTTTGATGGACCGGAGGCTGGGGTTCGTGGGGCAATTAGTAGGGGAGTAAGGGAGATTGGAATTTTTTTACATGAATACTAATAAGTAGTTTATTAATCGAGCTACTGGGATCGGGCCGGATTCATTTTGTTAATTTTTTTTATCATCAACGAGGTGGGATTGGCGAAAAATTTTTATTTTCCCAAATGCGCGCTGTTCGCGGCATACAAGAAATGGCCATCTCCGAAAATACTTTAGATAATATGTTTAATTTTGGTATGTGTTAATAGGATATAGAACCTCAAATTTTAGTTAGAAAAGTTATTCAATTGTTCCACCAGTGGCTGTTCAATTCTCCATGAAAACGGTCTCTTGAGTTTTTCTCGTCAGATCTTGATTAAAACCACTAAATTCATATTGAAACTCATTATTTTTAACATTGATAAAATAATTAATGATATTTTTTTTATAAAAATTGTTGTAATGGACAATTCGATGCGAAGACTGACGCATGTTTCCCGAACAAACCCTTTTAATTTTTATTTTCGCAAATGAAATGAAAAAAAATTATCATTAATTTATTTTATCAATGTTAAGAGTTTCAATACGAATTTAGTGGTTTTAATCAAGAACGGTGCACGTCTGAAGAGAAAAACTCAAGAGACCGTTTTCATGGAGAATTGAACATGCCAATCAGAAAAAATATCCACATGGTAAAATATCATTGGCGTACCATCCTTTTTGCAAAAAATATCAAAGGACATGTTTGCAGCGACGCCCCTGGTGAAACAATGAACAAACCCGGCCCATTAAAGTACTCGGTATCACCCGTCAATTCGCGAAAAAACGATGCCCCAACTGCGTCCCTTCTCGAGATATAGTTAATTGAATTTTATTGGTTCTGCAGTTGAAAATCGCGTTAATTCGCGAACTCATAGAGATATCGGGATCGGGTTGTCGAGGGGATCCTACTATATCGATTAGGAAAAAAATTTACTCGATTTCGTCAAGGGATTTTCGAATACCGGAACGACTCCACTAGTAAACTAATCATAACAATATTATGTTGGTTTTAGTGAACCAAAACGTAAGCAGATATACTTTATCATCTTACTATTTTATTAATTTTGATTTAACTTAACTGTATTAAAATCTATTTTCTGTTTTATTTTAATAACCTAAAGTCATTCACATATGTTAGATATAAAAGATATGTGCACATTTTTGCCGATCAGTTGGTAAAAGATCTTTTCTTTGCATGCTCTTTCCTTTTTCTTTTTGATTTCTCCTTTTTAGTTTCCGTTACTTTATCACTGTCTGATACACGGGAATCCAAGCACCGGCTTCTCAGCAATACTTGCCAGCTATGGTCCATCATTCTGTGTGGGACCACCTTCCTGGGTTGGTCTAACTTGCCTTGTCTCTCGGCTTTATTTATTAAAATTATCCAGGACCAGTTAATGGTAATACCATATTTAAAAACATTGAAATTCAGATTCCTACACTGAGAGAAATTTTTTCGCTGCCGTTATAAAAAACTACGATCGCAAAACAAAATAAGTAAGTATATAGGCGCCAATAAAAAAAAAAATAGTTTTGACAGTAAAATTGATTTTGCTGTATGTCATTGCTCTAGTAGTACAGTCGGTTGATAAATATTACCCTGCAGTTACAGGGAAGGAAAGTTCTCTTACAAAGCCACTTACCAGCTATTGAAAAGATACTTTGCTGGGACAATAAAGATATTTTCTTACGCCCAGAAAAAAGATAGGTTATGTTTGGTAACTTTTTTTAAGTATTTTGTTCAAAATATGTTCTACAATATATACAAAATCCAGCACGATATATCGCTTTCCTGTTTAGGACTAATAAAATTATATCTTTACATTTAAATGTTTAAAAATAAATTTATTGCAAATTCAGCACTAAAAACAACCAACATTATATGAATGAAGTTTTAATTAAGTGGCTATTTAATCAATAAAAATCATAGATTGTTATAATTCTAACAGTTCATATACCACATATCAAACCGAGCTCAAATGTTGGTTATTAATTAACAAAACTAATATAAAACTTGTAACAACTCTTCCAATTTTTTTTTGTGTTGTTTCTCAAAGTAGCTCATAACCCAAAATACTCCATTGAAACGATATATCAAATCGGTGAAACAGGTTTATTTTTGATACGTAAAGCTGAAGAGACTAACAATTAAAGTCCATTGACAAACTGCCGCCATGGAATTGAAATCCGTGGTCCGTGTCTGCTCTGATCTGTTCCTCTATCACCCACACCAAGGAAATATTTTGGCATTTCCTAAATGACCGCTAATCTGTTATCGATATTATGGTTTCCATTTAACAACGGATTAAAAAGGTAATTAATTTTCGCGATAATTTGTTACTTCGAGTTTTTCGTATCATCGATAAGGGCGGGGGTAACTTATGAATTTTTTTAATTGCTGTATCTTCCATTCCCTTTATCCAAATTTAATCAACTTAGTCTCGTTTTGAAGATAATTTTACGTACAAAAATAATCGTAATTCGATACTCCTTCTCGAGTTATTCACCAATAACAATTTTATTCAATTTTTTTTTATTACATACCTACTTGTCACGATTTTTTTTATAATCAATCACAAGCACTATAGGAAAAATCCCTTAGGGCACTCTGGGAGTGGTGCGTGTGCGAATAAAGCGATTCGCGTTGGTCTTGAATCGTTGGAGGTTATATTCGTTGGGGATAACGCCCTCGGGAAGGTCGTTCCATAAGGATGAAGTCCTCCAGATGAAAGAATTCTTAAATAATGAAGTTCGAGGAGTACTAAGCTTAATCAAATATGAATGGGCGGCAGTGGTTCGTCGTGTATTTCTGTTATTCGCCGCTCTGAGCGGAAGTAAGAGGGCAAGGTAAGCCGAGCACTTTCCATGAAAATATCTGTAAAAGAGGGTCAAATACCCAACCTGTCTTCGATGTTCTAGACTGTCGAGGTTCTTCGTCAGCTCGTGGTCTCCGATCAGACGAGTGGCCCTCCTTTCGATGGAATTCAGTAGCCGAGGAGTATGTTTGGGTGCAGAGCTCCAGATATGAGAGCAGTACTCTAGTGATGGTCGAATCTGGGCTTTGTATAGTGTCAAAAGTTGTTGAGTTGGTTCGGATGAGCATACCAAGCTGAGAAACTATCTTGGCGATTGCCACAACGTGGTTATGCCAAGGCATATGTCCTCCCAAAGTGACGCCCAGCAAATAAATAGATGAAGCCAGTGGGATTACGCGTCCCGCCATGACTATATCGGGTTGTGTATTGTTAACCTTTTTAAAGAAAACTGCTGCATGGGGTTCTTTAGAGTTAAATTCGACTTGGTTACTACTATCACCCCAAGCCAAAATTTCTTCCAGGTCTTTGTTAAGGCGTAAGAGAAAGATGAGATAAGTGTGCTATCGTCAGCAAAGCTAAATATCGGATTTTTAGTTTTCACTAGAAGGTCGTTAATGTAGAGTAAGAAGAGAGTGGGAGACAATATGGACCCTTGAGGAACACCGGCATTGATGGTGAAGATGTGGGAGAGAAATCCGTCAATCGTCACTTGCAGAGAGCGGTCCTTAAGGAAGCTAGACAACCATGCACAGAATCGACTGGGCATACCATAGTGTCGCAGTTTACTTAGAAGTCCCTCATGCCAGACACGATCGAAGGCTTGTTGATGCCTTCCAGGTACTTTAGAAGATGCTGCTTTCTCCATTATTTTTTATATGACTGAAAGCAATGCGGCTGGTCGATAGTTGTTAGACAGGGTTTTCTTACCTTCCTTTGGTATAGGTTGGATTCACGCGGTCTTCCAGCACCATGGAAATATTCCTTTTCTATAGTATCTATTGATGCTATGCTAGGCAACATTAATATTAGGTTATTTTGACATTTCTTTATTTAAAACGTCATTTATTATTTAAGAAATAACACAGTTACTTGGTTTAACTTTGAGATTTTCAATTTAATTTTTTTTGAAATTTACTTGCTATAATAAGTTTTACTTTTTGCTTTTGATGTTACCTGTGTATGAACTTATTTCTATTTTGGACAAAGTGTGAGAATAGATCACAACACAAATGCAACAAAAGTTTATTTACCTCTTCATAATTTCACTCCGCTGAGAAATGGACTTTAAATAAAAATTGTTTAATTTGTTTATAATTAGGTCGTACTTTAACTTTAATCTTTGTTGTATGTGCATGAAATAAATATATCTAAATATCATGATATTATTCTTTCATTTCACATACGCCTCCATTGGCGTTGAATATTACCCGTTAGTTATTTTACCATGTATCCAGATGTTTTTTATAACGCAGCAAATTTTGTTTGACAAACGTCAAAGTATAAATCTGCGTTTTGGTGGAGAATCAGTTAATTTTCACAGAATTTATTCATAAGACTATATTAACAATTTATTCGAAAACCATAAAAAATATTTCAGATTAGGACTGTTAGAAACCGACTAACCCAAGGATTAACTCCAAAACACTCTCAAGTTCGTATTAATTAACATTAAACTTTAACAATTACCTTGGTATAATACGAAGAAATTAATTCAGCTTTGAGTTTTAGTTTAGCTCTAAGATACATGACCTTAACACTCCACTGATAAACCCCTTCTTTGTCAACGAATTTTTTTCCCAGAAACGTAAGGTTTATGGCTTCCATAATATCGTACCTCGCCGACCTTAGTGGAACACCCTGTATATTATAACAGAAGGTTAATTTCTTCTCGACGGAGTTCTTACCTATTTCTGAAGTTGATTTCAAGCCATCTATTCCGAAACAAACCAGAGTGATCAACAAGGCAATAATTATGATTATGTAAATAATAAAATCCCAGAACCACGTGACCATCCAGAATATGAGACATTTCATACCAGACGCGAACTGAAGGTGCTTTGATTTGCTAACACGCTCACGGATAATGAAGATGATAAATATGGGCATTGAGAGTGACATACTAAGGCCAATGTTTAAGGCTAGTCCAGACACTATTGTATCCGTATTCTGCACTTTAGTAATCTAAAAAGAAAGAGTTATATATTAGGAAATGGTGAGCAGGGCACTAATCGTATTGTATGATACTTAGAGTTTAAAGAGTTAACGGAATACGACGATGACGTATCTACTGGCCGACTTTAACTTTGGGGGATTAGAAAAGTGAATAATATTTGTCTCATACATATTAGAAGTAATCTAATAAAAAAAATTTTTTAATTATTTCTGTGTTTTCAATATATTATCGACAAGGCTTTATTTATTTTAGTGAAATTTTGGTTATGAGAAATACCTAAAATAGCAGATATTCTAGCAATAAAATAATATGTTCTTTATGCCCAACCACCTATATATTGGGAATTACTTAAATATATGATATGTTCGAGACTGTTAGAAATTTTCCAAGAGGGTCAGCTCTTTGCTAAGACGCAACATGGATATCTGGGAGGTAGGTCGACCACGTCTGCGATTTTTCAGTACGAAAATAATTTAGGAACACCTTGAAAATAAAAACCTAGCAGTAGGGATGTTCTTGGATCTTAGCATATGACTACATTGACAGTGAATTGCTCCTCTATAAATTAAATAAGTATGGCATCAGAGGAAATGCGCAGAGGTGGGTGCGGTCCTACCTTTCAGATAGACATCAGCGTATCATAATTCAGGAAGGCAATCGGGCGGTTAAATCGGCTTTCAGGGAAAACTTGATGGGAATAGCTCAGGGTAGCATTCCGGGGGGGTCTAGGACTATTCGCCGGCGGGACAATTCGCCGGCAGCCGATTCGCCATGGGCCATTTCGCCGTCAAGTAGAAATTAATAAAATACGTAATAAAGGTTGTTTATAATATGTATTGCCAAATTATTTCAAAAAGTCAAAAATAGACCTCTAAGATATTATAATATAATTATTATACAATAAAATAATTACATTTCATAATTATGGACTAAACCTCTGAGATATTCTGTTAAATTATCGCTTCTAAAATTGTTTAATAACGATAAAATTCTTCCATCAGCTACTCTATACTTTTTTAACTTTAAGGGCGGAAAAACTACCAGCCACAAGTTATTCGTAATAAAGATTTCTTCCTCTTTGAACTCTCTTGATACCTTTTATATATATTCACATAAATATATTTGAAATTGAATGCCATTCTATAATACAGGGTGTTATGGAAATGACGTATTATATTTAAATGGGTCACTCCTGGGGTGTCCTAGAGAAGCGCTACATATATTTTTTTTTTAAATCGAACGTTTAAAAAGTGGGGTAATTCATCCCTAAACCCACCCGGTTACTCCTCAGCACATTCATATATGATCATATTACATTGCCAAGCTGTGTAATCAACAGATGTTCAAGCCCAATGTTGCCAACTGTATAGAAAATAACTTTAGATTCTTATAAAAACAAATATTTAGTTTACCTAGTATCCAAATAGAAGTGAATCCAGGTGCCAGTACACTAGCAAGTAATCCAGGGCACAGACATCTTCAGGTATTTTTTTTTCTATGGGAAAAGCTTTATGCTCATCACGTACGCTGATGATAATGTGGAACTGCATAATAAGCTTATACCCACTAAACCCCATTCGGCCTCTTATTTCCAATCTCTCGGAACATTTGCACTAAATCACTTAAAGAAACACACAGACACCCACGAGTTTCCAATTATGTTTTTTTTGAAGATATGCACTTATTAGATTACACAAAAGCAATAAATACTAACGCATAATTACACTTTACAATAACCTACCGTACACACAAAACAATAGCACTATAGGATACAAATTATTTCGCATAGAAATTCAGAAATAATAAAAACGATAATTTCTAATAGCCTAATCAAAATTATTAATGATGAAATAATTATGTTGATAGACCCTTCCATCCTTTCCTTTCTAGTCTAAGCTTCCAGCCCTTTAAAATAAATAGTCTCGTCCAAGCAGCGCGGTTGCCACTTCCGAGACTATCATTATAAATAAAAGCATTTCAGAAGGAAATTCTTCCTTTTATGAATATAACCTTATAAAACATAGAAAGTATGGCAACGCTGTATTTTTGAAGTATAAAACCCAGTCGAATATTCAACCGTTTCTGCTGATCAGCTGTTGCTCCAAAATAAACAGGCCGTTTTCATACTGTTTCAAGCAGATTTGTTTGTGAAATTGTATGTTAATACTTAAACCCGAGTTTAAATTATTAAGTTATTTGTTATTTTCGCGACGGCAGTGCCCCAGTCCAGCAGTTCAATATTGACCGACGGAACCAACGTGTTATTTAGATAATAAGGGCGTACTTTTGTCTACACAGTAGCACTTTAAAATACTAATTTAGATTGAACGGTACTTAGATGTGTTGTGACGCGAAAACTATGTGATTTTGTGATGTGAGGTGTTTTTTATAAATTAAGTTGGTTTTAAATAAGTCCGAAAAGGTAAATAAAATTGCATTTTTTTTCTAAAGGGTAAGTGGCATTTATAAACTTTTAAGTTGTCCAGATCTGACGGGTGTCGTTCGAATTGAACAAATGAGAACATACCTGACCATTTAAAAACTCCGCGGCGTTTCTTTCGAGTCAGTTTAAGTTTATAAATCAGAGATTGTTTCCTAGCGAACTGAACTGAACGTAAAAGTTTATAATAATGTACCCTGAAAAATAAACAACTTGCAATCTGTCAAACGGTTATTGACTTTCTAAAGAGTTTACCCGTTTACCCTGAAGATATGACAACACTGTTGACATATGTTGCTTTGTTTACCTTCCTGACAGGGGCACCACGTGGTAATATTTGGTTTGACATAAGGTCATGTACAGGGCATATTAAATTAAAGCGCCATTTTTGGATATTTTTCTTCAATTTGTTTTCATCTCAGGAATTGCTGATTTAAATATAATACGTCATTTCCATAACACCCTGTATACTAGTGTGATAAAATTTGTCATTAGGGTTCTTGGAATTCAACTTTAATATATATTATAGGCAACTTTTATTACATGGATGATCCATCCGTCTGTGCTGGGGAGGTCTCCGACGTCATTCTAACGAGCATGGAAGCATTTATCCCCTCCTCCCAAAAACGCCCTTCCAACGGCAAGCCCTGGTTTAGCAAGGATTGTGAGCGTGCTGTCAAATCAAAAAATCTGGCTTCCGACAGTGGCGTAAAAACCCTACCACTGAGAATCGTACCATCTTTATTACCGCTCGAAACCAATGTAAGCTAACAATAGATCAAAGCAAAGAAGTCCATAACGTGAGGATCAAAAACAAACTTCTTGACTGTCCAAACGGATCAAGGTCCTTTTGGTCAGTCGCTAAGGCCGTCAGCCAAAATTTTACCAAATCAACTATTCCACCTCTAATACGTCCCGATGGTACAATAGCATCCACAGCCGGAGACAAAGCAAACTTACTTGCTGAACTATTTTCTTCGCATTCTACTGTAGATTTCCAGGGAAGAACACCACCCGACATTCCTGCAGTTGAATCCGAAATGACCGAAATCGTGTTCCGTCAGCGTCCCGTCAAACGAATCCTGAAAGGACTCGACGTCAAAAAAGCTATTGGTCCAGACGAAATTCCTATTATAGTTCTCAAGACATGCGCCCATGAACTAACACCAGTATTTTGTAGACTTTTCAACTTATCCTACAAAAAAGGAATATTTCCATCTTGCTGGAAGACGGCGCGAGTCCAGCCTATTCCAAAGAAAGGTAAGAGAACCCTGCCTAAGAACTATCGACCAGTCGCATTGCTTTCAGTTATATCAAAAGTAATGGAGAAAGCAATTAACCAACATCTTCTAAAGTACTTGGAAGGCTTCAGCATCATCAGCGATCATCAATATGGTTTTCGGAAGTCCAGATCAACTGGAGATCTTCTAGCCTATGTCACCCATATTTGGAACAACGCAATCGAACATCATGGGGAGTCTCGGATTGTTGCGCTGGATATTTCTAAAGCTTTTGATCGTGTTTGGCATGAGGGGCTTCTAAGTAAACTGCGATCCTATGGTATGCCCAGTCGATTCTGTGCATGGTTATCTAGCTTTCTTAAGGACCGCTCTCTGCAAGTGGGGATTGACGGATTTCTCTCAGACACCTTCACCATCAATGCCGGTGTTCCTCAAGGGTCCATATTGTCTCCCACTCTCTTCTTACTCTACATTAACGACCTTCTAGTGAAAACTAAAAATCCGATATTTAGTTTTGCTGACGATAGCACACTTTTCTCATCTTTCTCTTTGAATGCGCAAACATCGGCTGCCGACGCACATCTTCGCAGACAGCATGAAGTATCACGCCTCAACAAAGACCTGGAAAAAATTTTGGCTTGGGGTGACAGTAACCAAGTCGAATTTAACGCTAAAAAACCCAGGCAGCAGTTTTCTCTAAAAAGGTTAACATTACAGAACCGGAAATAGTCATGGCCGGACACGCAATCCCACTGGCTTCATCTATTAATTTGCTGGATGTCAATCTGGGAGGAAATCTGTCTTGGCATAACCACGTTGTGGCAATCGCCAAGATAGCTTCTCAGAAGCTTGGCGTACTCTTCCGAACCAGAAAGTTGTATACAACTCAACAACTTTTGACACTATACAAAGCCCAGATTCGACCATCACTAGAATACTGCTCTCATGTCTGGAGCTCTGCACCCAAACATACTCTTCGGCTACTGGATTCCATCGAAAGGAGGGCTATTCGTCTGATCGGAGACCACGAGCTGACGAAGAATCTCGACAGCCTAGAACATCGAAGACAGGTTGGGGATTTGACTCTCTTTTACAGATATTTTCATGGAAGGTGCTCGGCTGACCTTGCCCTCTTAATTCCGCCCAGAGCGACGAATAGCAGAAATACATGACGAACCACTGCCGCCCATCCGTATGTGGTTAAGCTTAGTACTCCTCGAACTTCATTATTTAAAAATTCTTTCATCTGGAGGACTTCATTCTTGTGGAACGACCTTCCCGAGGTCGTTTTTCCCAACGAATATAACCTCCAACGATTCAAATCCAACGTGAATCGCTTTCTGCGCACACGCACCACTCCCAGAGTGCCCTAAAGGATTTTTCCTATAGTGCTTGTGTTTGATCATTAAAAAAAAAAAAACATATTTTATTAATTTCTACTTGACGGCGAAACGGCCCATGGCGAATCGGCTGCCGGCGAATTGTCCTACCGGCGAATCGGTCCCATTCCCTTCTGGGGCCTATATTGTTCATAATTTTTATAAATGATCTAACTGTAAATAAAAATATTGTTTCCTCAACAAACTATTGTGATGATAGCAACATGCTTATTGGTGGTTTAGATTTTACACAACTGATTCATGAAGCTGAGGTAGCTTTTGTGGAGATGAACGATTGGTTTAGTAAAAATAAATTAATCTTAAATAAGGATAAAACTAATATAATCATTTTTTAGAACTAAGCAATATAAAATAGATATGCAAATAGTCTTAAACATTATGGAACGGAGCTCAATAGGGAAACAGAACCCAAGTTTTTGGGGGTGATTATAAATGAATTCTTATCATAGAAGTCACATGTGAGTCGGCTGTGCTTGAGGCTTGTCTCCGTTGCTTATGGTATATAAGGATTTTCAAACAATTAAGACTTTGTATCATGGAAGTTTCGTGTTGGTTTTAGGATACGGTATACTTTTTTGGGGAAGTAGTTTAGGAGTACAAAAAGTATTTGTAATGCGAAAAAGAGTGGTGAGGTTAATGCAGGGATTACAGTACCTCGAGACATGTAGAGACGTTTGTACACAGCTAAGTATAATGACAATACATGCACTTTACATTTATGAGTGTTTAATGTTCTTCTTCAAAAACAAAGAAATTTTCCAGGAACTTAATGAGCGTAGCTACGGTACTCGAACTTTGAATTTTTTTGTATCCACCATTTAACAATGTCTGAAGAAAGCCCATATTACATGTGCGTTAAATTATACAATAGATTGCCTATTAATATTAAATGAATTAGTAATATAAGAGTGTGGAAAAGGTCAATAAAGAGGTTATTAATTGGAATGGAACCATATACTATGAGAGACTTTTTTGATTGGGACTTTTGACTTTACTGAGTTCTTGTCGGTATTGCTTCTGTCATTTCATTTTATGGTTGCCTTGAAGTTTGTAATTACCTAGCAATTTATAATTTAAAATAAAGAAGTGGAATTATTATTATTATTATATATACATATACCTAAGCATCCAGTACTAGTAATAGTAATAAATATATATATAACAAAGAATAAATAATAATTGCTATTACATTTTTTTTTAATCAGAAAATCACTTATAAAAATACTAATATAATTTATCCTTGTATGACACCCCCCCCCCCCACACACACACACACATACACACACACGAAGTTAGACCCTCCCCAAACCGAAGTTCTGGATCCGCCCTTGATTAATACTATATTTTATAGTATTTACAATAGAATCTTTACTATAATAATTTTACTATAATCCTTTTTCTGTGCAGTCGGTGGAGATATGCAACTTCTTTCAATTTAATACTTACTTGTGTATCGAAACTATATGGCAATGGATAGTTAACAAATTCGATACCACAATTATTCGTACAGCCAACTATTTTTCTGTACATTGTATTTAAGGCCAAACCCAGGACTACACCAGGTGTATGAAGGGGATCGTTGTTGAAGTAGACCGTGAAATTAACGTCAAAAGCTTGCGACCTAATCGAATCATTCATTGGATTGAACGAGGCGCCTCCTAGGTAGAATTTTCTAACCGTTGTTGGAGTTTCGGCAGTCTGAAAAAGAATTATAAGGATACGATTAAGCCTTGATACTAAAGTATAGACAGTGACGTTAGATACAATTTTCGGCTAAAACATAATATGTTGATTCTCCAAAAGAAAAAGAACCATAAAAGTTCACAAAGTCTGGAATACTTCCACTTCTATTTATCTAGGCGTATTATGAACAAATTATGGAAAAACGTTTAAGGTGCAAAAGCATAAGGGCATGTTTATGTTGGAGCTGCGATACACGAACGCAGCAGTGCGATCTGACTAATCTTGTAAACTAACGCGGCGGTCTGATATAGTCCAAATCAGGCCAAGTGCAAAGAACAGATTTGTAGTGACCACGGAAAACGATACGGGAAACGCGAAATAAATAATAATTAAAAACAAAAATTTTTATAAGAAAGAAGTTTTTATTAAAAAATGGAATAAATGAATCAGCGGATTTTGTCAAAATATTTTATGAAAATAAAATAAATAAATAAAAATTAAATTTTTGAATTTATTGAATTATTAAATATTTGGAAAAATTAACAGCAATTTTATCTAAGACTGAAAATAATATTTCAGGAAAAAACGAGGAAAATCACTTATACAGGGTGTTATGGAAATGACGTATTATATTTAAACCGGCAATTCCTGAGATGAAAACAAATTGAAGAAAAATATCCAAAATTGGTGCTTTAATTTAATATGCCCTGTACATGACCTTATGTCAAACCAAAAATTACCACATGGTGCCCCTGTTCGGATGGTAAACACAGCAATATATGGCAGTGAATCTTGAACAGTGTTATCATATCTTCAGGGTAAACTCTTTAGAAAGTCAATAACCGTTTGACAGATTTCAAGTTGTTTATTTTTCAGGGTACATTATTATAAACTTTTACGTTCAGTTCGCTGGGAAACAATCTCTGATTTATAAACTTGAACTGACTCGAACGAACCGTCGCGGAGTTTATAAATGGTCAGGTATGTTCTCATTTGTTCAATTCGAATGACACTCGTCAGATCTCGACAACTTAAAAGTTTATAAATGCCAGTTACCCTTATAAAAAAAATGCAATTTTATTTACCTTGTCGGACTTATTATAAACTTAATTTATAAAAAACACCAAGTACTCACATTACAAAATCACATTAGATTTCGCGTTATAATACATCTAAGTACCGTTCAATCTGAATTAGTATTTTAAAGTGCTACTGTGTAGACAAAAATACGATCTTATTGTCTGGGAAATAATGTATTTAACATCTAAAAATTTTAAAAATAAATAACACGTTGGTTCTCTCGATCGATATCGGCCGGCTTCTCTAAACAGCTGATTTTGGACAATCGGGATAATATTTAAAATTACAGCGTCGCCACTTTCGATGTTTTATAAGCGACTAACATAAATTGCCGAATTTCCTTCTATAATATTACTTTCCTGTATAATTATAGTCTCGGAAATGGCAACCGCGCTGGCTCTACTAGCGGAGAGTTCTCGGAAAGAAAGTCCGACTGGTCCGAAGGTGGACTAGACCATTTATTTAAAAGGGTAGTTCCTGTCAATTGTTAACATAATTGTTTCATTTGATCGTTAGTAAAGGGTTAATGGCCCATAGAAATTAGCGTTGTATTATTTCTATTGCGAAATGATTAAGTGCTCTTATTCTATGTGTGTTATTGTAAAATGTAATTATGCGTTAGTGTTGGGGTTTAATGATAAGCTTATTATGCACTCCCACACTATCATCAGGACACGTGATGAGCATAAAGTTTTTCCCATCGAAAAAAGAACTGAAAGTGTCTGTGCCCTGGATTCCTTAATCGCGTCCTGGATTTACTTTCTAAGTAAGCTAAATATTTATTTTTATAAGGAACTAAAGTTTTACTCTTTTAAACATGTTGGCAACATTGTGCCTGAACATCTGTTGATTACCCAGCTGGGCAATGTAATATGTTTAAATAAGAATGTGCCGAGGAGTTGTGTGTGGGTTTAGGGGTGAATTACCCCACTTTTTAAACGTTCGATTTAAAAAAAAATATGTAGCGTTTCTCTAGGACACCCCAGGAGTCACCCATTTAAATATAATACGTCATTTTCATAACACCCTGTATAAAAAACTAGTTAAAAATCAAAAATTGCGTAAGAAATAATCCGAAAATAATTGCTAATCCAAAAATAATTAACAAAATTTTTCAAAATAGAGGAATTCACCATTTTAATTTATTCATCACCACTTGGAGATGCTCTCCAGAAGTCCCGAAGATTTGGCTAAACGATATATATCGCGAACTGATGTCAAACTAACCCCCGGAAGACGCATTAAATCACCGGACAAGTGTCCTAAATTATGCCCCCACTTTCAAATCTAAAGAATGATGAACTTACGAAAGGAGATCGGATTAGCCATCGCGGAATTTTATGACCTTTTATGGGAAGCGTTGCTTGATTCGATAATAATGGATAATTTGGACATCTGTGCGACCTAATTGAGCTGGAAACACGCGATTTTGGACCTTACATGCCTGTAAATAATCGTTTTCTGACAGTTGTTTTAGGAAATACGGAAATAAACAGGGTCACAGGGGACTTGGGTTGGAGAAAGGAGGAGATTACGGGCTATTTAAGCGGAGACAATAGTGTTCAGGAGAGAATCTGAATTGAGAACTATACGCGAAGAGTAACAATCAAGGTGTAATCGGTGAACAATTTGTTAATTAGTTAAAAAAGTGTATGAATCGGAAACTATACGTGGACATTAACAATTAAGATGTAATCAGTGACAGTTAGTTAATTAGTTAAAAAGCAGTCTGAATCGGAGATTATAGACGGACAGTGAAAAGTTAAGTTGTAGTCAGTAGATAAGTGAGAAGTTCTTTAGTTTTAAACGGGTTTCTTCGGGTTTGTTCAACACAATAGTTAATTTTTGCAGAAAAATAATGATTAAGAAATGTAACGGAAGTTGTATCGGAAAATTTTAAGTCGAGAGGTCGGGAATAATAAGTAAAGGACAGATAACAGTAACGATATCGGGCCAACAAAAGTTGATGTTCGAAAAGTTTGGTGTTTGAAAGAAAATTGTCTAAACGAAAATTAGGTGCAAAGTACATTATTCCCATTTTAAACGTCCTTTTAAAAAGAAAGAAGAAGGTGTTTTTATTGGCCATATTTAGTGATTGCTATAAAAGTTGTTAGGTGACTCCTTAATAATATTAATTTTATCGAAAATTTAAAAAAAGATTACAAAATTTAAAATATAACTATGAAGGTGTTGTAGAACATAACTGTGTACTTTGAAGAGTATGTAAAATTGTATTTAATAACAATTGATGAAAATAACTAGTGTACGTTAAACCTGAATATTGTGTTGTTGATTTCTAGGCATAATATAGAAATTTATAAAAATATCATTTAACCAAATAAAGAAAGTTAATCGTGGTAGTCAATACATTTATAAACGTACATACAGGGTTGTGTTTCTATAAGGGAAATAATATTTGAGTAGGAAAGTGGTCCGCAAACTAACACAGGAATCTTCCGATCCCAGCAAAAGTATTTTAATATAGTCAGCCACCTCGTGTTGAAATTAGACCGCTCGGATTTCAAGAAGACCTGCGATATCGGATGCTACAACTGGTGACAGGTGTACAACTGATTTCCAGAATTTTAAGATAAATACGGGGTGGGGCTTTATAGATTTAGAATTATTATGACATTAATATACACATATATATGTATATTATTCCGGAAGGAGACATAAAAGATTGTTTTCTATTTTAAATATGTAATACCGTTTTACTCGTAACGAGCGCTTAAAGCCCATTAGAGGGTATTACTGCGTAATAAAGACCTACCTTTGTTTTCAAGAACCCACTATATGATTCTCCCAGGGTAGACAAACATCTGTTTTCTGAAAGGGAGTTGACCTACTAAATTACGATCCTTAAACGAAAGCAAAAGTGTATATTGATTTACACCAAGAAGTACCGATACCGATATTCGTTTTTCACTTTTTAAAATATTATTTTATTTTTGTCTTGCAGACATTTTAGATGAGACAGAGCCGTTAATCCCGAATTACCCTTTGTAGTTTTTTTAACCAGAAACCTGCCATTTTTGTTATTGGCAGACAGGCTGAACTTGTAGGATATTTATTTACCGAAATAGATTTTAATGAGATTTATATTAATTAATCAAAATAGAAGATAAGAAGAAGAGCGGCCATTTTGTGTATAAATTAATTTGATTTTGGGACGCTGAATTTACCTCCGTTCCGCATCGACATCGACAAGATTTGAGAACGGAAAATTTTGACTCTGAATCGGGCAGCGTAACGTCTTGTATTTGTGAAAGTCAAAAATTGATTTCCCCTTTCACTTTATGCACCCCTATTTTATTTTTATCCTAACGAATGTGGCCACTTGAGATCCCTTCGTTGGTACGTCGCTAAAATGTTAAGATTTTTGGCTGTTTTAAGCTCTTTTAAAATACGTGTAGGTTATGCATGTATTACTAGACCTAAATATATTGGATATTTTATTTTTTACATCGACATATTTTTAGCGAAAAATAGACCCGGGTCCGGGCCGTTTCAGAGTGTTCGATTTGAAAATCTTGAGAAAAATTATTTTGAAATGTATCGTTTTTGAACCTTATTATGAACACTCGTATAAAATAGATACACTATTAAATTGGTATTATCTCTAGACTCCTAATTATGAAGCTTACCTGAATCCCATCTTTAAAAACATAATTTTAGAATATTTTTTTGATGTTTCTTTCCTGGACTACAAAAAAAATTTTTAGTTTTTAACTTATTGCTCTTAAACTATCCAAGTAAATTAAATAATATTTTAGGTAATTATAGAGGACATTAATACGAACCTAAATATGCAATAAAATACTGGGTCTCCCATTTAAAAAAATGCGACCTATGGCACTTTTTGAGCCCGCCTGTGTATGGAAAAATATTTTCCTGAAATACACCCCATGATACAGTAGCCTGGCGCATTATTACAAGGCCCTGTTATATTTGTAACCACAGGACTTGATTTAAAAAGCAGCCAGGCGTCACCGCTGGATATCAAAACAACCATACATTGGCTTTCTTGATTCTTTAGACATTAGACTTAAAAAATAAAGTATGGAGTATCCAAAACACCCAACGACTTAACTTAATATAATAAACCATTTCCATGACTTATTCGAAAAATATAAGAAAAACTTACTAATTGCATTATTGTGTCATTAATAGAATCCACCTCTTTATAAGCAGTCCCGACCACGCCCTTGTATATATCTCCATATCCACTACTCATATTATTGCCATCGACCAGAATGACAGGATCTATGTATTTACTTAAAGTCAGCGGCATAGCAGGA
Organism: Barypeithes pellucidus; assembly: GCA_963991005.1. NCBI lineage: Eukaryota > Metazoa > Arthropoda > Insecta > Coleoptera > Curculionidae > Barypeithes > Barypeithes pellucidus. The sequence goes on along the minus strand of OZ022563.1, from coordinate 35,205,574 downwards.
AGGTCCTCTATTGTTTTTGTGTTCTGTTCTCGTAGTAGAAACATTAAGATTAGTATAATAGGTGTAAAAAATTGTATCATTAACAGCCTCCATGATCTGATGGTGGATAGAATTCTTTTCATCGTCATGGCCATTACTTGATTAAACAATAGTCTGCAGCCCGATGCATTCGCTAAAAATATAATTCAGAGGTACAAGATGTTTGTTTGCGATTGTCATAGGAACAGAGTTGATAAGGGTAGAGTCCGTTCATAATATTATGAGAAAATTAGTTTTATTCTTACTGAATTGATGGCAAAATAGAAATAAATCAAAATATGCATTTAGCTCAACTGTCGTATAACAATTGATATTTATATGACTTAAAACCGATAAAAGTAACTGAAAATGTTCTCTAAATAAAATTTAAAAAATGCGAGATAATCGATAGGTAGGCGCGTTTGATCAAGAGTGAACAACCATAACTTTTCTGTATAAAAAAATTTTTCATCAAACCCGAACAGACCAGTGTGACTTTATGGCCTCCAGCTGTGGGGCTGTACCAAGGTCAGTAACATAAAAACAATACAGACATTCCAGAATAAAGTGCTGCGCAACATTGTAAATGCCCCTTGGTATGTGCGCAATACGGATATTCATCGTGACTTAGAAATTCCCACTGTTAAAAAGTGGTATGCTGGCAAACATGAGGCAAGATTACATCTTCACGATAACGTGGAAGCCATACAATTACTAGACAACCAACACCATGTCAGGAGATTGAACAGAACAAAACCACTCGACCTAGTATAGCGTGTCGGACAGGACAGTAATTGAGTGTGAATATTTAATAGATATACCTAAGGGATATCATTGGATTGACTTTAGATAAGTACCTAGTGTTAAGCCTTATTAGAGTAAAATTGATGGTTAGTCTTCTAGACTAGTTTTAATATATACGCACACGCGGTGCCTTTTGGAAAAAAAATCAAATCAGTGATTTTTGTGTTATTTGGAGAAAAAAATGCTGATGAATTTTCAGATTTCCTTTAATATCTCTAAAACTAAAAAACTATTTTTGCAACACTGTAAGTACATTATAAAGGATCAGTAAAAAATGCAACTTTTATCGAATTTAAACGACCTCGTGACTCTTACCGTTTCGAATGTAGCAATAGTGGCCCACCGTATTTAAGGTACCCTGCAACAAAATCAAGCAAAACACCTGACAAGGCATGATTATGGAGGGCATAAGGAAACCATTGAAATTGGAACGTATTAAACTTATTTCCACAAATTCATAATTAAATTTCCTACGGTCTCCTCACATAGTGGCCTATCTGCCGAAACTGAAAAAATTTTATTTACGGCACTAAAATAAATTTTACATGCTATATAACCTCAAGCAGTATTACACGTAGAGTCGTAGCTGTTTTGCTGAAATTGTATTATTCAATTTTGACTTATCTGCAATTTAACATAATATACTTTTCGCGTAGAGGCGTACCTACGCCTTAAGCCACTGCATTTATAAAATGTTAGTTATGCCACTACGTACTGAGCCCGACGATATGTTTCAACAAGTATGCCCCTCAGCTAATAGTGGTAGCGTATGGAAAGTAGCAGTAATATTTTTACATTGACATATTCAAAATGATTTATACAGGATGCGTTGCTTGCAGAAATTATATTTCTTTTTTGTCGTAGACATCACCCCCAGTCTCCGAAAAAAAGTATTCAGTTTTTCAACAGTCATAGTGGTTTTGATTTATTTTTAGAATGTTTTGTTCGGGTTGTAAAATTAATAAACCTTAAGCAGTTAAGAACCATAGAGGTGCAACTACTACTTACTTTGCGACTGGCTGCATGACTAATTAATCAAATGCAAATTATTAAAAAAAAAAAAAGGTGCAAACACGAACGAATTAAGTAACAATAATTTTTACATTAGCCTCAGGATCTGGACCGGAATCCGGCAAAAAATGTTGGCGTTGGTTCAGGTATCCGGTATTTTGAAAAAGTGGGTCCGGCGTCATCATTACCTATTTTAATAGGATTTTAATAGGAACGTGAAAGTAACTGTAAGTAACTATAGGTAGCAGCTGATAATAAAAAATCTAGTTGCAGTATTTAAAAATTTATATTATTTTCACCAATTATATACACGGTGCCCTAACGGGAACCGATATACAGGGTGTTTATAATTACGGCCGGTCACCGGCCATATGTCGGTAACTACTGGGCACAAAATTTTAGAAAAAGAAATCATTACTAGGCTATGAGAAATTCCTAGAAATAATTTTTAAATTTTTCACCACAAAGGGGGCATAATTGAAAGTAAATATTAGAATTCTAAGTTTCTCAGTTTAATTAATTAATTAATAAGAAGAAAATAAGGTATACTGGAATTATTTTTCACATTTTAATTGTTATTTTAAATAGTATTGACCTACATAAAAATCTAAGTAACGATATAATCAAAAGTATTTATATGCATTCTCATATATTCAAATAAGCGTCGGTAATCTTTCCTTAGATCATTGTAAAGGTGATAAAATTCTCTATATAATCTTCGCTTTACGTTAATGGGATGAACTGGTAATTTTGATATTTGTTTAAACATATACCACTTTGTTATATTTGAGTTTAAAACAATATCTTCTTAATCGGAAAAAGATGACAAAGCACAGTCCATATTATATCTCGATGTCAAGAGACAAACTGATCCAGGCAAGGCAATGGGCAAGATGCGGTGCGCCGATGTGGCCACTACTGCGCGAAGCTCAAGCGAGGCTGTGCGGTACGATGGTACCATGCTATGGGCGAGGCTGGGCGCTGTGAGATGGGCGGTGCGCCGTTGTGGACATACACTTACAATCCAAAGCCCTCTCGATTATAATAATTTTTAATCACACGTGCGTGAAAGGTAACAGAATTTTGTAGGTGGAACGATATTTACGAAGTGACTAAAATTAAAACAAAAGTCTTATAAAAACACTCTTACGTGATGTAAACTTTTTGATGGATATTTTATATAAATTTTCGTATATTACCTGGAGTTTGTGGTTGGGTATTATTGCCAGCTGATTTATACATTTTCTTTTGTCCATAACCGGATTCAACCCTAAATAAACAATAGAAAGTATGCAGGATAGGCATTTAATATTTTTAGAGTTATGTTTATATTTCCAAGATGAAAGGAAATTATACACTATGTCCCATCGTGAACCGCCTCGATCTATACAGGGTGTTACAAATTCGGCCTTTACCATGGGGGGATCTCGGAAACACTAAGAGATTCGATGTCGGTTAAATTGGGGAAAAGTTGCGTAACTATGGGCCAAAACAGGGGCTTTCAAACTATTTGGAAAAATCTAAAAATTTTCCTGACTTTGTTCGAAGAGATGTCCAAAAATAAATATCACTTCCTCATTACTACTTTTTATTCTCCATAAGATGGCATCATCAGATGTTTTATGCGACGTTTCCTCTTTAGGTCACCATCATCAAATTAATTTTTTACATAAGGCCCTGGCTTTTTTTGTTTAAATTATGAAAGAGGACCGAGCTCTACGTACAGCGCTATATAATACTTACTAGTTTTCCGACGTTTTATTCCTTAAATTGACCATCTTCATTAAAATACCACTATTACGTTCCTGTATGTATTTTTGTTTCAATGAAACTGAAAATTTTTAAATTATTATTGCTATTTCTGTCTTTAATTGTTATTGTTATTACGTACTACTCCTGTTTCTTTTTTATTTCAAATTTCTCCTTAGCGTAAGTACAAGTAATTTATTTGATTAATAGTGACTCAAAGCTAGAACTTTCTTAAGAATTTTAAAAGAGGCATTAAGTTTTACATTTTCGAACTATATCGAATTTGAAAAAAAAAGTAAATTACAGGAATTACTAGGGATATTTTAATGAAGATGGTCAATTTAAGGAACAAAACGTCGGAAAACCAGTAAATGTTGTATACCACTGAACGTAGATTTCGGTCTTGCTTTTGATCATAATTTAGACAAAAAGATCCAGATCAGTATTTAAAAATATTAAGTTGATGATGGTGATTCAAAGACGGAACGTCGCATGAAAGATCTGATAACGCCATCTTATGGAGTATAAAAGTTCCCGAAATCCCAATGGTGAAGGCTGAATTTGTAAGACCCTGTATATGAAAAACTATATAGAGGAAAATTTTGAAAATTCTTCGTTGAAAAGGACCCGTCTTAATAGATTTCTTATAATATTTTTACATTATACAGAGAGTTCAAACAATAAAATTAAAAATTAAATTAAGAATGCCGCAAATAAACTACATTTCTAAATGGTAGCCCACGAGTTCTCAGGTCATTTTCAAGCTTCATATTAAAATTTTTTCAAAAATGTATAAAATATGGGGCCTGCAAATAAGAATATAATCGCTTCACCAGGAGCGTCCATTTTTTTTTAAATATTCATTCAATACCTGACATACGATCTATGTTTTATTAACATTTTTTAACTTGGAGCTTAGTTTAAGAGAAATATTTTATATTGTTAGTATCCCTCGTATAAATAAATAAATAAATCATTGTGACTGCTTTCACTTACCTCAAAAATACTTCTTCCAGCGTTGTTAAGGATATACCATAACTATTAACGCCTAAATCAGCCAGGTTTTGTTCCAAATCCCTTAACATTGCTTTAAATATATGTGACTGACTTTCAGCCAGAAGATATGTAAGTTCCGCACCTACATTGCTATGAATCTAAAAGAAAGTTTCTCTACAACATTATGTTTCAAATTACATTTCCTACAGCAGTAATTAGGCACGTGCTTTACTCATATGATCGATAGGAGGTATTTTGCTCCTAAGAAATAAAATCATAACCAATCATGAATTTTTAAAGGTTGTAAGAATATTATTACAGCAAGTATTTTGAGCTCAAAGCTACATAATTTCTCCCTGGGAATATTCTAACGACCATTAAAAGTGATCTATAAGTATAAAAGTTTAAAAACATGAAAGTTGTGTAGCCTAAGACAATCTATGTGGATCTCGTTAATGGTAACAGATACAACTACGATTATATAGGGAAAAAGTATCGCAATCAAAGCACCAACAATATGCCGTATTTTTAGGTAAGATTTTTAAGTTTTGGGTTATTTAACAAAAACTGAAATTTTGAATTTTAAACTTAACTTTTTTTTCGGGGTTAATAGTATTAAAGTTAGAGCAAAACTGACAATATCCTGATAACAACTCTTAGTAAACTCTAAGAACACAAAATTTTCTATACGACGTTTGGTTTTCAAGCAATCATCATAAACCTCATTTTTTCTAATACGGCCCTGATATTATAATGTCAAATTTTAAGACCTTTTTTATTCTAAATTCAATGATGTATCACACATTATCGTTTAATTACGTTTGGAGTCTCTTTAATCAACTTCATGAAATTTTGAGGATACACACCAGTATTTTCCATAATTTTAAAAAAACAGTTCAATGCAGTAGGTACTAAAATGAATATTTTTAAAAATATTTTATAATAATGCACTACATAATAATCATAAAACGAGATAATTTATTAACAATAACAGAACAGTAAATATGAAACAATAAACAACAAATTGATACATCGCCAATTAAAGTAAAACTAACAGTAGATTATTAGAAATTATTTTTCAAAAAATTATTCGAAATGATTTCCGTCAGTCTCCAACAAATAGCATCCTAAAATTACAGAATTTAAAACATTCATTAGCATTTGTGGCCTTGCGCTTTGAGAGGCTTCAATAACTTTATTAGTCATCTCTGGAAAATGATGAAAATCATTTCGTATATGATATAAATATACTTGAAAAGTAAGTAACAAGAGAGTGATGCGCATTATGGATCTTTTTTGTGAACCGTGTAACCAACAATAATATCAATCTGATCCCGGGTCTTGCCAGTCTAGCCTCAAAAAACAAATCCTGTCGGTCGATAGACTGAGTCACGATTCATGCGTGCATCATTAACACGGTTTTACGCTAAAATTTTGTGTTTCAGTTTTGATTTTTTCCTGACTTGTTTGAAGAGATGTCCAACTTTTTACTCGCCATAAGATGGCATCATCAAATCTTCAATTCGACGTTTCGTCTTTGGGTCACCCTCATCAACTAAATTCTTTTGAGGAGTAAACAACAATTACTAGTTTTCCGGCGTTTTGTTCCTTAAATTAACCATATTCATTAAAGTACCCCTAATACGGCCGTGTAATTTACTTTTGTTTCGAGGATCTTGTTTTTGAAGATTTTAAAATTATTATTGCTATTTCTGTCCTTCGTTATTATTATTACTTACTACTACTGTTTCTTTATTTCAAACTAATCGTTGTATCAAATTTCTACTTAGTGTGAGTACCAACAAATAATTTATTTTATCGTCACATTAAAGATCTGATGACGCTTATGGAGAATAAAAAGTAGCAATGAGAAAGTGAAAGTTATTTTAGGACATTTCTTCGAACAAAGTCAGGAATAAATAAAAAGCGGAACATTTTAGATTTTTCCATATACGAGCCCTGTCTCATCAGTAAAGTTGGCCCAACTATCAAAACTACGTTTTTTTATGAAATTTGTCATATTAGCGAAAACGTATTGAAAATTAAAATGTATTTCTGATAACATACGACATACTAAAATACTACATTTTTTTGTAACAGAGAAAAAATCATATAAATCCAAAAAAACTGTCGATTAATAACAATCAACGGAACGAAATAGCAGCAAATCACCACTGCGTTATATCGCCTTTTCGACTGATTACTGCTTCGACACGTCTTGGCATCGTGTCAACTAATGTTTGGCAGTCATTTGATGTAAAACTGTTCTAAATTTCCTGGAGACGGATTTGTTCGGGTTCTGGAACGGTTCTTGCGGGATTCGATTGGAGCTTTTTCTTCATGATATGCCACAAGTGTCAATCGGCGATAGATCTGGACTACTTGACTTCCATTTTAAAACTGGAATATTGTTTTCTAACATCCAATCTTTTACTTTTTTAGCCGTATGGCAAGCGACACCATCTTGTTGGAAGATACATTCAATATTGTTTAAATGCATTTGTTCAATTTGGGGTATTAAGTTATTTTGAAGCACATTAATGTACTTATCAGCATTTATAATACCTTCAACAATATGTAAGTTTCCCACTCCACTTGCTGACATGGATCCCCAAATCATAACAGAAGCCGAAAACTTAACTTTTTTTGTAAGACAGTCATTCTGAAATGCTTCTTTAGTTCTTATGACACGACTCCTACTATCACCAATGCATACTTCAAATATGGCTTCATCACTTCAAATAATGGAGTTCCGTTGGTTCGGAGACCATAATTTGTGTTCTTTGGTCCACGCTAGTCTGTTTTTCTTCTGAATCTTTTTCAGTAAGGGCTTTCTTCTGCCTAGAATTATAGAGTTAAAAACGAATAATAAAAAAATAATTTAAGCTTAACTTGTAAGTTTTGAATTCCAGTTTTTGGGCAACTCTGTGACAAGTTGCTCTTGAAAACTTTTTTGTGGTTGCATGATTCAATAATATTTTCAATTCGTTATAATTAGCACGCCGATTTTCCTTGATAATCCGTTTTAACGCTCTTAAGTTGGTATTGGAATAACGAGTTCTGGATTTTTCAGCCACAGATCCAGTTGTTTTGTAAAATTTAATAATATTTCGAACAATATACCTTGATGTTAACACTGTCGGTGATTTGGGAAGCATTTTGGCCTTTTAAATGCAAGTGAATGATCATTTTTCTTATAAATTCAGAAATATCATGTTTTGGGGCATTGGGCCAACTTCACTGAGACAGGGCTCGTATATATTGAATGCCCTTATTTATTATTTTTGCGGCATACTTATTGGGCTCCTAATTACGCAACTTTGCCCCAATGTAACTCACTTCGTATCTCTTACCATTTCCGAAATCCCAATGGTGAAGGGCAAATTTGTTACATCCTGTATAATTTCAATCAAACAAAACACATAGTGATAACAAATTAAATTGTGAAAGAAGGTGAAGGCAAAGGTAAAATAGTTTAAACCGTAAAACAAACCCCGAACAAAGCCGTCCCTCTATCTGTAACCATGCTACAAATGTAAACTAATCTAAATTCAACAGGCTGTCATAAATGACAGGTAATTTGGTCGCCATATTGTTAGTTTATTCCATTTTGTTCGGGTTTGTTCGACTATTTGTTCTATTCAATTAAATGTGATGGCAAAGCGACGATACTCTCATAGTTAAGGTAATACCGCAAACACCAGCATATTAAATTAACATTGATAAAACGAAAATTAGTGTCGGTTATTATTAATTATTAGGTGGGTATATTATGTTGAATTAAAGGCTAAGGGCCTTACCACAAGTTTGACAGTATATTAAAAAAAATTTTAACTCTCTACAAAAGACCTTTAAGGCCGTGGTAATTTTAGACTTAACTCGGCAATTGGCCCTCGAAATCATTTAAAATATAGTTTTTTAGGGTTTACCATAACCCTAAGGCTACCTTAGCTAAATTCTAGCTTAAGATAACATTCAAATATCGGTCCTTAGTAAGAAAACATAATAGTGTCTTTTATTTTGGATGTAGGATTGCTGGATTGCTACGAAAATGTTTATAATGTGAAATAATCTTTATTCGTTATGTTTAGCTTTGGGTCAATTTTTGGCAATAGCGTCATATCAATTATTTGCTGGTGTTTGCTGTACTACCTGAACTATGAAAGTTTCTTGGTTTTGCTATCACGTTTAACTAAACTTAGGATTGGTTCACCAAAATTTGTTCAACCTCGTTATATGAGTTTACCATGTCGGCCTCTTCAAGAAGTTATAATGTAGTTTTTCTATAAAATATACAGAGGAACCAATATCCAGACCCCTCAAAAATTACATGGAATTTCCCATGATCAACTTACGACTTACAGCTATTTAAAAAACTTCTACTCAAGAAAATTATAATTTGGTTGTGAGAATATTTTTAAAACGTAATATTGTAGCTATTTAATCCTAACAACAAGAATGTATTACGGGATACCTTTATACAACAAAGTTACACATTTTTCAGCCAAATCTTATAAGAGAAGTTGGGATGCTTCTAGCAGCTTAATGGATTTGTTCAGCAGCACTTACGTCAATATTAGGAATGTACTTCCTCAAAAGGGTTGTTACTCTCTGTGAGATACATTTGTTATTTTTCTCCATAATAAGACGGTATCCTAAGCCGTATTTTTTCTTCAAAAAAAAACTGGAACCACAACATTGCAGCTCTCCACCTGCCATTATAGCTATCCTGTCGCCCAATAGATCAGCTTCGTCCATGAAGTGGGTTGTAAGCAATATTGTTCGACCTGTAATGGATAAGCGCATTAGTTTTATAATTATAACAATATTAAAGCGCTTGGTCTTGTAGTGCTCGTACCTGTTTTTAGTTCGAGTAAAATATTCCAAAGGGCTCTACGAGCAGAGGGGTCCATCCCCGAAGTAGGTTCGTCAAGCATAACAATTTTTGAATTTCCGCATAACGCCACACCAACACATAATTTTCTTTTCATACCTCCGGATAAAGTCATTGATTTTTCATTCCTCTAAAGATGATTAAAATAGATAAATCTACAATACATTTTTGACACATAAAAACCGTAACGCTATTAGAGATTTGAAATAATCGCCAAATGTAAGGGTTAACGTATACGCAAACCCATGAATTTACGCGTTTACGGGTCTTGATGCAGTCTATCATGTCAAATGTATTTTAAAATTATAACTTATAATTATATTTGTTTTCAGAAGTCAGTAACAACTGATGCCCATAGGTAACTACGTAAACAAAGTAAGAAAATGGGTATGGATAAAATAAAATACCCCTAGTATGATCAGATAAAACTAATAGAATGTATTTAATTTATTTTCTCTTAGAAAATGCCATTGTGATTGCTAGTGCCATTTGTAGACCCTTGAAAGTAAAAGACTGAAACTTACTTTGGACTCTAAACCAAGCATATTAACATACTTAGTGATTTCAGCATCGACGTCATTGCCTCTTAAGCCCTTTAGTTTACTGAAGAAGTAAAAATGTTCTGCAACTGTGAGATCGTCAAAAATAATGTCCTGTTGTGGACATATGCCTAAACTATTTCGAACACCATTCATATCTGTTCGAATGTCATACCTTAAAGTAAATAAAATAAAATGGTGCATTGCATTGAATAACTACTGTTCTTACCAAAATTTCTTTCCAATATCTATGTAAATAATAATTTCATTTGTGAATGTTTTCTAGTGTATCCTGACAATTTTCTCGACAACCCAGTGTATTTTTCGTACGGTAAGTAAGAAGCCCGAACGAGGGGTACGTCCATTGTCTCATTTTCGAACTATTTATATCGCGAAGTCGAGTAGACCCAAGGTCACCATTAGTGTTATTAAATAAGGCTGGTTTCCGTCCTACTATAAGCATATTAGACAACGATTTCAAGAATGTGTGATGTAAGTGAGGATGGAATGAAAGAAGAAAACTATATAAACAGTGATCATTTAACGGACAGTGAACAAAAAATGAAGCAAAACATAACCCTGAAACGATATCTAGCGAAGACGAAGAAGAATTATACCGAATTTAAACAAATTTAAATAAATTGCAGGAATGCACTAGCGGTATTTTAATGAATATGGTCAATTTAAAGAACACAACGTCGGAAAACCACTAACTGTTGTAAATTGCTGAACATAGATTTAGGTCCTCTTCCATAATTTAAATAAAAAATCCAGTGCCGTATTTAAAAAATTGTAAAATACAATTACAAAGACGAAACGTCGCACTAAAGGTCTTATGATGCCATCTTTCCATCAATAATAAAAAGTAGCAATGAGAAAGTTAACTTTATTATTAGACATCTCTTCGAGCAAAGTCAGGAAGACATCAAAACCGAAACGCAAAACATTATTTTTTCCAAATATTTTGGAAGCCTCTGTATTTATTTTTCCTTTTTTTCTGTCTGCGCCACTGAGTGTGTATACTGTTTTTGCATTAAAGTAAGCAGGGAACGCCATGTGTAAACGAGATAACTTCAACCTACTAGACTACGACAATTATTTCGTCCATATTTTAAAAACGCAGTGGTAGCAAAAAAGTACAATACAGGCGTAGTGGAATAGCTTTGATTTTTAACATTTTTTTAGTGTTCTAGTGCAAACAAATTGTAATTTTCTGATAAAGTGTAATCTAAAGGTAATTATGAACAGCACCACTGACAAAATATCTACAAAAGAAAAAACTTTTGTAGATATTTTGACCAAAGATTTAAATACGAACGAATAAAGATAATAGTGCTAACACCACGTCCGTTCCTACTAACGGAGAAAGTTTACCCTGAATGACATCTGCAACAATAAAGAGACTGTCATTCGTATAGCCAACATAAAGGATCCGAAAGAAGCTCTCAAACAGTTTGAAGAACAAGTAAAGAGAGAGAGGATTTAAAAGTGTTAAACAGACTAAAAATGGAGCAATAATTATCGAAAGCTATGACAAAAAGAAACAAGACAACAGTGCAAGAAAAAGACAATAACAAAATCGAAGAACTGGTAGCAACAAACCCAATGTTCATAGTAACTGGAATTGAGAAAGATCTTGCACAAGAAAAAGGTCTTCAGTAAATAGAAAGCATGAAATTGAAATTGTGCAAGAACTTTGCTATAACGTGAGCCATAAAATATAAATAATTACCAAAAAGTGGTAGTCAGTGTCGAAATGCAAGGAAGAAAACTGGATTCTACAAGCCTCCCGTCCATTTCAAAATGGTTCAGTGAAAAAGGTAAAATACTTTTTAATCTATCAACCGTTTATGTACAGGAACATCTAAATTTGTCATAGTTTTTCAAGTGTAGTGGTTTTGGACACGCATCAAAGTTACGCGCAAGACCACCGAGCTGCCACTAGCCAAGCGAGAGAAAAAATTTTCAATTGTGTCACAAAATTAAATCTGGTTGATAATTTTGTATTATAAAGTTCACAGCTAATAAATCATATTCAAACCAGTAAAGTATTTTATACATATTTATCATATTATTGCCAGAAGTAACAAAAGTACTGCATAGGGAAACAGTGTTTTCGTTGTTTTCTTTTTTTGAAAAAATGGAGTATGGTGAGTTATAGGACGATTTGGACATCTATTTTGAAGATGTCGATGAACATAGTTTATTCAGAAGGATTCGTCTAACTTAGCCGTATGTAACAAAGCTCCTGGAAGAAGTTGGGAAGAGTCAATCGCAGCAATATAAGATAAGACTCTTTTGAAAAGCTATATCTAATTTAAAATAAATTCGGCTTTCTCCTTCCTGATATATGGAAAATGCACATGAGAAATAACTTTATTAATTTAACACAAGTGCATTGTAGTAAATGTTAAAGTTATGTAGCCTGTTAAATTATAAATCATATTTTTAGAAACAGACCAAACGAACAAGCCCGAACAAACCCCAAGAACCATATATTATTAATCCTTCGTCCATTTGCAGTAAATGCACACCAAACTGCTATAAACCAAATAGGTACTACAGGAGAATCCCATTCCGATGAGAAAAAGGTGCTTTTATTTCTCTTTTAATCAAAATAAACATTTACTACTAATAATGTTTTTAAAAATTCTTACCCATTAACAATTGCCGTCCCACTGCTTGGAGGAAACAAGCCAATTAACATGGACATTGTGGTAGTCTTACCAGCACCATTAGGACCCAAAAGAACGGTTATTTGATTTTCATAAAGATTAAGGGAGATATTTCGCACTACCGCATTAGCTCCAATGGACTTCCCTAGGTTCCTGATTTTGATTCCGGCATGGAGGTTTTTGGGTTCGGCCTCGTAGTCTTCGCCTTCATTAACATCTGTAGTATTAAAGTCCTCGACTCCTACAATATTAATAGTTTAAATTCTGTTTTTATTGTCTGAGTTAGATAACAACATGTGTTAGCCCATATAAGTTATTATAAAGATTGCATCTGGGCCGTTGAGGAAGAATTGGTATGTAGCATCGGTAATGACTCAAGCTAGAAGAATAATGCGGCCCTCTCTGCCGGCCCATTTTGCATCTGGACAATGTCCTCTGAGATTTCTGGCATTATTTGTGGCACAGTTTCACTGTCTTTTTGTTGTACAATGAGGATAGCCGATGTGGGTTGCATTCGCAACATAACTAAATAAGCCTATCAAATCTGCCAGCGCTAGGATGTCACAACTGAGTTAAGGTATGGTTGCCTCTACGGGGCCCGCGGCTGCAGGTGCCACAATACGGCGGCCATACGGCGGCCGTAACCTACTGCGCTCATATTTCTTTATGTATTTATTTCCCTCCACGCGGGCGCGGTACGCGTCGGCGATGAACGACTGCGATCCTTGACGATCGACTGCTCTCGAAGCAGTCCAGTCGCAGCCGCAGGAGGCATTTATGACAATATGTGTGTCATTCATATTATTTTTATTTGATTAGCAAAATACAATGTAAAATGAGCTCTAAAGACTACAATGTCTTATCTGCTTTAACAGACGACGAATTATTGTCGAACTGGTTTCAACACATCCTTCTCTGTACCGGGTGGCCAAATAAGAATGAACGACGACCATATCTCAGGAACTGTTCGTCACAGAGTTTTGAAATTAAAAAATTTACTACAAAATCAACTAAGTGAAATTGATGGAAATTATTTTCAAGTTCCTAAATTTACCACTAGAGGGCGTTCAACCTATGGCTAAGAAGTCAGATTCAGGCGATTTTTAACTGAAAAACAATACAATTTAATTAATTATATCTCAAAAAGGGGCGGAGTTGGGGCATCAATTTTCCGCGAGTCAACGGGTGACACCGAGTACTTTGATGGGGCCGGAGGCTGGGGGTGATAAGATATAGAACCACACATTTTAGTTAGAAAAGTTATTCAATTGTTCCACCAGTGGTGTCCCTGCAAACATGTCTTCTGATATTTTTTACAAAAAAGATGGTACGCCAACTGACATTTTTCCATGTGGATATTTTTTCTGATTAGCCTGGTCAATTCTAAATAAAAACGGTCTCTTGAGTTTTTCTCGTCAGACGCATCGAATTTTCCACTCCAACAATTTATATGAAACAAAATGTATCATTAATTATTTTATCAATGTTAATAATAATGAGTTTCAATATGAATTTAGTGGTTTTAATCAAGAACGATGCATCTTTCATGTAGAATTGACCAGGCTAATCAGAAAAAATATCCACATGGAAAAATGTCAGTGGCGTACCATACTTTTTGTAAAAAATAGCAGAGGGCATGTTTGCAGGGACGCCACTGGTGGAACAATTGAATAACTTTTCTAACTAAAATGTGTGGTTCTATATCCTATTAACACATACCAAAATTGATCATAATATCTAAAGTATTTTCGGAGATATTAAGTGGCCCTTGTATGCCGCGACAAGCGCGCATTTGCGAAAATAACAATTTTTTGCCAATCACCCTCGTAGCTGATAAAAAAATGAACAAATTGAATCCGGTCTGATCCCCGTAGCTCGATTAATAAACTACTTATTAGCATCTACGTAATATCCCCCCCCCCCCCCAATAACTCCCCTCCTAATTGCCACTCCGGCCCATCAAAGTACTCGGTGTCACCCGTTGATTCGCGAAAAATTGATGCCCTAACTCCGCCCCTTTTTGAGATATAATTAATTAAATTTTATTGCTTTTTCAGTTAAAATTCAGTTGAAATTCGCGAACTAATTGAGATATCGGGATCAGGTTTAATCGAGCTTAAGCGCTCTGTCAAACTCTTCAATTTTGCCCTTCACATTTTTTTTGTAGCATCAGAACCGGCTCAGTAATTTACCCCTTGTCTTTTATAGAAAATAAGATTTTATTTTAATATAAACTAAAGGTTTTCACTTTTGCGAGGTTATTATTGTTTGAGAGTAAATAAACAATTATTGAATTTTGTCGCGGGAAACAAATCGCGGACGACTGAGCTACAAAAAGTTTTTCAAGCATCATTAGAGTGTCCATAGTAAAAAAATCTCTTAGCAATAATTCGCTTGGCGGTTAAGCGTGTCGCTGTGTATTTGTGTAGCCACCCCTGCCACCTATTTTGTCAAAAGGATCATCTCAGGAAGTCTTGTCAAATGGAAATTTTGATATCAGAAGTTCAAAGTAGATATTATTCTAATATGGCAGGATGCTCACGAAAAACTTAATAATAAAAATCTAACCGACAAGCTGTGGACAGAAGCTGGACTTGTTCCTGTTGAAGAATAATTCGACGCGTTCGTGACAGAGGAAACTAATGTCGTATGGTTATTTATCGCTTTTACAGTCCCAAGCTTGTCATTTGTCGCCCATTCCTTTGTCGTTTGAATTTGTCTCTCGCAACTTTTTTCGCTCGCAAGCGTGGCGGCACCCTTTTCAAAGATAAGGCAAATAGTTTCCATCAACATGGGTCCGTAGATGCTTTCTTGAAAGGTACAGGGTGATAAAATTTTTCGGTGTATTCAAGATATTTCTGAAACTGCTTTAGAAATTTTAATGAAATTCGGGCGATGAAAAGTATCTTAAATATAGCATATTTTAACAATACAAAAGTCGGGTATTTACCTATGTATTTGGGTTCTCCACACCAGAATGATTTTTTGAATGGAAAATACCATTTCTGGGGGACACCATATTCGCCAGGAAAAACAGCTTCAACGTAAAGAGCTATTAAAAGGTACAACAGGCAATCGAATGCCAACATTACCATAACAATTCCCAAACTGAGATTATCGTCTTCTGAGAAGGGCTTCCAAATATTGTTGAATTGCACTCCTGCAAAGAAGAATGTCGCTATATAAATTTCGTTTTGCTTTGAGTTTTTTAATGATGTCTTGTACAGTAATTCTCAAATTTGAATAATATTTAGAACATCATTGCTTAAATAGCTAGAAGCAGCCCACCATGTGAATTTTATGTTTTAATTTTTAATCTTAATAGTATTTTATAAATTTTATAAATGTTGTGACATATGTTTTAAGCTTCTTTTTCAAGATGACCGGAAGGTCAAAAGCGCTCTGCAAATAACATTTAGAAAACTCGTAACCTTTCCGGCAGAGTTTATACTCCAAAAAGCTTCCAAAGAGTACTTACTCGAAACCGGCTCTTAAAACACAACTAAAGTCACTAAACCAAACCATGGGCTCATAGCAGCCCCGGTACAGGTCTCAGCCTGGCCGAATCTCCTGACTGGGAAATCCTCCTGGAATCTATCATTTATCATTCATTCATCTCACTTATCTATAGTATATATTTTTATTTATTTAATATATCATAATGTATAATATGTTTAAATAAGGTGACGTGTGAACATATAATATGAAATCAATGCCGTCTGATCTGATCTGATATTTTTCCAATTTATTAAAAATTGTTATAGTATTATTTACAAGTTACCCTTTATAATAAGATAAAGCAAAGTACCACTAGTTCAAAACTATTATATCTGTCCACGAAAGAATGTGTTCAATTTGAAGTGAATCAAGGCTCCAAGTCTAGTCAAATATAATATCACAAACAACGATTACAAATTTGACACAAATATAAACTACACTGATATAAACAATCACAAGTAAAATTTACTATGTGAAGAGAATCTTTTTGCAAAAATACGAATCAATGAGCAACTCAAAACTTACATAATTAGCGACGCCATTAGGATTGAAATATCCGCACGTATGGTGGACAGGGTTGTTAATGTCGCAGAAAAATTGAATTTACTACATTGTTACATTTGCTACGTCGCAAACCTACTAAATGTAATAAATGTAATTATTGTTTTGATTGTCTGAAAGTGTCAAAAATACTACATAAACTCAACTTTATTATTATAAATTTGATGTTAAAAGTTAAAAATTCTACTATTTCTACTTTTCCAGTTTTTGGTTATTGATCTCTGTTGCTTCTTGGTTTAAGAATTTGATCTAAATAAAAATATTCTAAAAAAAGGTGAATGTAATAAATGTATCAAATGTAGTAAATGTAACAAAATACATAGTAAAAGCATGTAGCAAATTACATTTACTACGGTAGTAAATTATGTAGTAAATGTTACATTACCTATTTTAACAACCCTGAATTGGTGGATAAACAATGAAAAAAGTCATGCTCCATTTATTAGCAAAGTAGTAAAGCGTAGTCAAGCGATGAGATAATGGTAATAGATTCCTGCTGTATAAAGACAAAAGAGCGTGATCGGAGCGCCATTTGCTCAGACGGCAAACTAATGTTGAGCAAATACACAGACCATGCATAAAGGGTTTATCTAATATGATAACTTGTGGCTTCACCCTTTTGTATTCAGCTACTGATAAAGTTCCATATTCCAAAGAATTTAAATTGTTTGTTAAAGTGTGCCATACAGGATATTTGCTTCCCGAGAATTTAGACCAACAAATCTATTCCTAATAATTTCAGGGTGGGTCTCTGCCACATTTAATATGACCTTATGATGCTCAGTATTCAGTCTCATTTTGAAAAAATGAAAATATTCAAAATAATACAACCAGAGAGACTTATCTAATATTCTAGCTCATGAAACTGTACCCCATTCAACAAGCAACAGCCAGAAAAAATATGCTCCAACACCATCAAAACCTTCTTCTTCATTTAAAATACTTGGAAGCCCTCTTTGGGGATTTGTAGGCATATTTTGTGGGCAGATGTGGCAGACATATTTCTTAATTATATGATAAAATATAAATAAAAATATTACCTTCGCCGCTTTCCTCGTACATAGCAATTATCTCGATACCATAACGCATGGCCAAGATCGGTACCAAGCTCGTGACCAAATATGCTTCTGGTGATAAAGGGTCTGTTTGGGCATTTACATATAACATATATATCGAGTCAGGTGCGAACCACACTAATATAGCAATCAGTGAAGTAGTGTGTGCTAAGAAATATTAATTTAATTAACATATGGAAGAAACAATGTTTTAGTATCTTTAGACCACTTTAACAAGTCTCTGCCGTAATCGCTAAAAATGTTTAAATTATAAGAACTTTAGAACATTAATAAATTGTAACAGAAACAACTGTTGTTATCTTATTCTCATAACAATAATAATAATAATAAATGCCTAAATTAGAACCAAAATTAACATACAAAAAGAAATACAAAAAAAAACACCTATACAGGGTTTGTTAGGGTTTGTTCAGGTTTGTTCGGGTTTGTGCGGTGATATCAGATCCGGATTTTCGAGAATCGATAGGACTATTTAACTGTGGATTCCATATGTCAGTAACGTCATCATCATCATCAACTGTCAAGGCGTGAAGTTCATTTAAGTTTTTTAAATATAACACCCTGTATATTATTAGTTATTCTAAATTCTAAGTTTAAAATATTTTTTCTATAACATACTATATGTCTAAAATAAATTGGAAATATTGACAAGTAGTGACGATAAATTAAAATAAAAATTATTTAACTAAATGTTAAAAAGGTCGTCCTTCGCCCACCAGAGAGTGCCAAGCCTCTCTGAAAACTATTAAAGCACGTTTTGCAAATGTTAATGAGAACTATCTTGAACAGCATGTAAAACTTTGTTATCAAAATCCTCCAAAGAGTTTTTGTACCATATACGACAATCTCTAAATTACCACAAAGGTAGAAATCTGAAGATGTTGGATCTGGAGATCTAGGAGGCAGGCCATTCAATGCCCACGTGCCTACCTATCCACTTTCCAGGAAACATTTCATCCAAATAACTAGTTATAGTTTCGGATATGTATATCAAAATTCATTGGCGCTCCATCTTGTTGAAACCAAATGTCGTTCCGTGATATTTGATCGTTATATTGATCATGGTATAAAGTAATTTCATTTGGTATAATTCTATTCCAGGCAAATGTAAGTAAGAATTAACTGCCAAAAAGAAAAATTTGACATGCTCGCCAACATTTGTAAAACATGCTTTCTCACTTCTCAATGAACACTGTTAGGTGGCTGAACGAAGATATTTTGGATATTTTGTTAAATAATTTTTATTTTAAATTTTCGTTCATGTGAAAATCGTTACTTATTTTTAAAATAAAATGTATTGGTTTTCTTCATTTACTTGTCAATATTTCCGAAATAATTGAATTTAGACATATGGTATGTTATAGAAAAAATTATATAATTATATTGAGAATTTAGAATATCTAATAATATACATTGTGTTCCATTTAAAACAGAATAAATGTGACTTCATCCCTTGACAGTTTATGATGTTACTGACATATGGAATGAACAGTAAATAAAATTTTAGTACTATCGATTGTCGAAGACCCGGATCTGATATAATCGGATCTGATATACTTTTCGTTCTCCTGTGATTATGCTGTTCCCGACCATTTGCCCATCCCTGTATATGCTGGGGAAGGAATGCGCTTTACTGTGATTACAAAAACTTTAAAAAAATGTCATTGTAAATTTTTTTTACTGGTACGGTAAATATTTCATTTTTGGTAAACAAATAAAGCAGTTTGATAAAATCACTTTAATTGTTTTCTCTACATATAAAAACAAATCTGTTTTACTGGTGCTCTGTGTTGTGTGCTATATTGAGAAACAAAACACAGCAAAACAACTTTAAAAAAGTTGTTACAAGTGTTATATATATAGTATAATAACCTACGTTGGAGCTCGATTTGATATATGGTATATGAACTGTTAGAACTATAACCAACCTATGTTTTATATTGGTTGTATTACCACTTAATTTAAACTTCGTTCATATTGTTATCGTTTTTATTGCTTATTTGTAATAAATTCCTTTTTAATGATTTAAATGCAAAGATATAAATAACTCTAAACAGGGAAACGGTATGCTGAACTGCATTTTATATACAGGGTCCCGGGAAAATGTGGAGAATTTCGGATTCAGGTAGAGCATGAAAAAATAAGATAATAAGTTCCTATAATGTTTTTCCTAGAGGCCCTCCCTACGGAGATATGACCCCCTAAATGACGCCGCTGAAAATCGATTTTTCTGAAATAACTTTTAAAGTATGTTAGCAATATAATTTAATAAAAATTTTATATGATGGACACTACTAGGACCTCTTTAAAATAGTGTTCTTCAAACACATTTACCTTGTTTAGTTTACCAGGGAATCTGACTGGGTTGTACATTTTAACGCTTAAATTTTTAACACCCTGTATAATAAAGATTTTAAAAAAATAAACAGCAATAGCTTGAACCTTAAGCTAAAGAAAAGGTATTGTATGATACAGGAGTCTGAAACAGGGACGAAAGGGTATGGTCAAGAAATAATCAATTTTTTTCCAAGCCTAGGCGTTCCCCATCATATACTAACAGCAACACACAGTATTCAAATAATAAAAGCTTTCCGCTCCAACGCTGGTGATTATGGCCAGTATTATCGCACGCCTAAATACCCTTTGCACTTAATAACTCTTTCCTCAGGTGTAAACCAATCGCGACCCCAGACAGCCATCAGTGTCGTTCCTTTTCAAGGCGAACTGTTGCTGAGGTGTCAGATTTACAATTTAAGCAAATGTTTCAAATGTCATGAATTTAATTCTACCAAATATTCATTTTCTATAATAATTTTGCATATGAATATAAAATATACATTGTGATCTTAATCTTGATTTATAAAGTAATTTAAATTCGGTATTTTACTAGTAAATACGAATGACATTTTTTTTTATAACGACAACCTCGCTTTTGCTTTTCATTTACTAGAAAGGTACCTTAACGAAGTTATTTTAAAAAATGCAAACCTATGTTTCCCTTGAAATCTTTATAAAAAAACAACGTGGAAAAAATAGTGCGAACGAAAATTAAATACTTTAATTATTTAAAACCTCACAGGTAAAAATCCAATGACGTTAGCTCGGACAACCGAGAAGTCCAGGCAATGTGTCCTTTTCTATCTATCCAACGGTTTGGATAAACATTATTCAGGTGGTCCTGTATAGCAACGCTGAAATGAGATGGGGCTCCATCATGCATAAATTACATACACATACATACATCCAGAAAATAGTTCTAATGGAACTCCAAATAAAGTGGTCCATTCAATTGTAGTGGCAATACGAATGGCCCAATCAAAAAAGTGCCAGTGATTTCTGCCCAGATATTAATTCATTAGAACTGAGGTTGATGATGAGAAACAATAATGACGTGAGTATTTTCATCAGCCCATACATGCGAGTTACGCAAATTCACAATACCATTTTTGGTAAACCCTGCTTCATCGGTAAAAAGAATAGTTTGGGTTAGTTCGTTGCTGATCTAGTAACCAATTTGCGAACTGTATTCTACGAGGATAATCTTCAGGGATGAATTTATGCACTTTTTGCTCGTTGAGGGAGTATCAGCAATAGCATCTAAAATATTTTCCTCTAATTGTACCGTACGTACTGTTCTTCTCAGACCAGCATCAGTACTATTTGTCTGGGATTAAGAACTCTCGCTACAGAGTCATTATTTTATTATGAGTATAACTTCACCGATGCTCCGGGCTATCCAAATACCGACAACTTGCTGATATTAGTTTTAGAAGTCACGCTGATGATGAAGGGATCATAGAATACAAAGGTTTCCCCACCGGATCAATTTATATAATTATATTATTTTTAATTTAAAATTATAATTAGTAATTTTATTTGTTCAAGCATGTAGCATTGAGCTACATCAGAATATTAAATTTAGTCCCTATAATAACATTCATAAATATTGTGTCACTACCTTCTGTGTGTACTATTTTTTACTCTCTACTCTTAAAGATTATACATTTTGCCATTTAAATTGAGTACTTAGATTATACAATATAAAATTAATTATTTTAATCAGAACAACAGTATGTGCTCTTCAGGTAGTATTAATGTCAAATACTAATATGTGGAAAATTTATTTCCAGGATAGATATCCTGTACTAACGAGAACAAAAGAATTCACAACCGGTCTGCAGGTGGTGGCATTATATAAATTCAGAGGTCTTCCCTTACTTGGTAGCACCATGCAATCTGATTTAGTATTTTTCGTGCTACAGTGTTAGACAAAATTACGCCCTTATAGTAAGAAGGTTCTTCGGGTTTGTTTCGGTTAGGAAATAACCACACATTAGAATTTCACTATTTTATTTTGAATACTTGTTCTAACATCTTCACCAATAAAATGTAAGATACTATTTTTTAACAGTGTTGAACAAAACTTCTAATCATTAATGTGCTTAATTTCACATAATTCTTATATTATATATTTGTTATAATTTGAGATTTGTAATTTGTCCCAAATAACTCGTAGGACGTAGGACCTATGATGGCCTATATGAAAAGTTTTCGAAGGTAAGGCTTTTCCGTTAGCCTCAAAGAAAGTCGTTACAACCCTATAATGTTTCCATTATCCTTACCTCCAGAGCAAGATACGGTGAGAGCAAAACAAAACGTGGTGGTTGCACACGTATAACAGAAAAATAAAAGCAGGACTACATATACGTTGGCGTAGGTGAAAACTCCAAAAGCGTGTGTTGTCTTGAACCACTTAACTTTTAGAATTATCACCATAATAACACATGTTAGCATCATGCAGATGACAGTTTTTAAAAACCATGAGGTCCAGAGCAACCAGTTGGGCACGCCCATCATTTTCATTGATTCCTAAAAAATATTAAAACGTCTGAAAAATGAAAATTGATAAAGTGAAAATAGGAACCGAACCCAGAACGCTTTCCCAAAAATTATATTTCAATTATTACCCCTAGATATCGTTGTTGAGAGGTCATCTAGATGAAAGATAAAAGTTTTTCAAATTATCTACAAGGATGAAGGTCAATTGCATTTTTGGCTAAAACTGATAACCTCAGAGCTGGCGACAAAAAACGGTGAGAGTTTTGTCATTTTCCATATATTGTGATACTGTATTATGGGTGTACATGACTCAGCGCCCACTCGCAAGGTCAGGTAGCGCAACACCTGACAGCTATGCGCTTTGAAATATACATAGTGGCCGTTTAGTATCGCAAAATACAATAGCTCCGTTACTATTTCAAATACATCAACATTTCCAAACTTAAATGGGAAAGCTCATGTGGACGCAACACCCAATATATGACTTATATGCATCAGAAATTAACATAATGCTTCCAGTTTTGAGAGATGCTTGGATGGAACGATGTATTTTAGAAATAAAATAGTAATTCGTTATAGAAATGCCTGCAATTGTAGTAACTACCAAGAATTGCAAGTGAACTGGTAAAATTTTTGAAAAAATATGTTTTTTGAGATGAAACTTGGGTATTTTCGAATGGAAGTGGGTGCAAATCATGGACGACTCGGTGAAATCAATGAAATGAAAAAAGGTTGCGTTTCGGGAAAAAGATGTATTATATTAAATGATGTCTCATTTGATTTCATCGAAGGAGCCAATTTAATTATGTCCTCTAAATCAAAGAGCGCTGACTACCACGATAATTAGGATTGTGAAAATATTTAACATTTAAAATTCGTATTACCGTAACCTCACATAACAATACGAATGCACCTCCCAGACTAATTTCGGAACGATATGTTTCCCTGTCATTATGTCCGTCACTTTCAAATAACTTAACCTATTTTAAATAAATTTTATGGAACATCAGCTGTTCATATTCCGCCATATTGTTTTTTACTTTGGAGATATCTTTGGGATCTCTGGTTCTATTGATTGATTCGTAAACCATCGCGCCTAGTTAAATGGAAGTTGACTATCATGAGTCATCCTTTTGTCTTATTTTTATATGTAGGAATTTAATTTTTGAAATAAATCGAATTCTTTACATGGCGTGAGGACATTATTTAGTACATTCACCTGTCTGTCTGTCTGTCCTGTGCCATGTCTGACAAATTAATTGTAGTGGTTCGCGGTTACTTCCTCTTTCATATATTCTTAGGGAGCGGCCGCGAACCGTTCGTAGTGAATATTTTTAATAAACTGTTCACGGTTCACGAGCGGCTCGTAATTTATATACGTACTATTATAAATTCGAAATTTAAAATATTTAATATAGACATAACATTAAAATATATCTCTTGTTATTCTTATGAGCCTATATTTCCCTATTTGATCGAGCACGTTCTAATTCTAAATGATCCGCCTTTTCAAGCTACTCCGCCGGCCGGCGCAGCTATCCCAGAATAGCGTTCGGCAATAATGTTGGCAAGAGGGAGTATCATATAACTGCTCTTTATAGACGAAGACGAAAAATTAAATTTTATTTATAAAAAACTGTAAACTGTAATTTTTTTGAAAAATTCTTTTAACAAAACTTGTTTAGAATTAATTATAATTAATTATTGGAAAGTAAATATATTGTTGCTAAATTGAAGAATAAACTATTTAAAATATATACAGGGTGTCCCACCGGGAACCGTCTCGATATATACATATATGAAAAACTATACATATTAAAATTTTGAAAATTGGACATCACTATGCTACTGTTGATGGGGGCAACTCGGCTAAAATATTTTCAATATGGTGGCACTTATGGATGGATGGATTATACCGGAAGTCGTTGTCAACTTGCTTATTTGAAATAAAACACTCTATATATTATAACATTTTTGGATTCTACGCAAGCTTCTAGGCAGATTTCACATGTCATATCATATACCTAAGTCTAAGCGTGTTTGACATATTTAAGGTTTTATGTCTAAAATAAGGCCGAAACCTTTGGCGACTTTAACGTCCACAATGTCAACTGGCTTAAATACTCAAATACAGATGATGAGCAAGGTCGCGAGGCCGAATCATTTGCGATCAGTTCTGGTCTAAGTCAACTCGTAGAAGAACCAACGCGGATTCTAAGCCGAGCTGGAGATTTTGCTGGTCTTTCGGATATTTTCTTGAAACCCAGATCTATATGTATACAGCCACCGTACAGCCTCCGTTAGGACCTTCCGATCACAATTTTATTTCAACTTTAAGCGAACTACCAATTAATTTTGAACACCCTCCTAAACCTCGAAAGGTATGGCATTATACATCGGCCAAGTGGGATGACCTGAAAAACCATTTTCGCACTTTCCTCGGATGACCGTATGCTTCTCTTCTTGTCGCCTTAATGAACATGAATGAGAATGTTAATTCGAGTTTTTGCACATGATGTGAGTGGAGTACGTAACCCGTAAGTCAAGGGTAGGTAACTCTAAGCGTTCTCCTACAGCGCATGTTAAGTAAGACGTTTTTTGATAACCCCCGTATAACCAATTTATCCCATTTATTTTATTTACTCCATTTAATTTGAATTGATTATTAGCTAGATGGCAATTTATTAATTTTGAAGTTAGTCCCATTTTGGTATTGTCCAGAAGGTGTAATTCCCCAACCAGGAATTATTTATTATTAATGCCAATCTAACTTTTGAATCCTTAAATTTTGAAGATAGGAGAACTGGTCGACACTATCAGTAATGTCGCCAATTCTTAGTGAGTAATGAAAAATTCATCATAACTGATGGCGTACCTACTTAACTAATTTTTCGGACGCTGTTTTTTCGATCACGGTTTTTTCGGTTTGATTTTATTTGTTTTGTCAGGGATGCCAACCGACGACAGGGTCTGTCGGTCTTAGGTGGGCCCACCATCCTTTCCCCGCCAACTGAGAAGTAAAAGGATTGATTTTACTGTATAGTTGTAGGAACGTAGGACGAAGCCTAACTATTGTTCGAACTTTACTTTTGAGTTAATTGGCTCGGGCACATCCAATGTAATATAACAACAATGCTATTTTGTTATATTGAACAAGGAGGGCTATTTTAATTATTTAATTTTAATGTCTTTGTCTTTGAGGGTGATTTAAGGGTTAATTCTTTCGTCTGTTGAGTAACGTCCCGACCCGAAATTCGAGAGTTAATTATTTATTTACAATAAAAATTAACCTATACTAGCATTCTGTTTCTTCTCTTAGAAAAACAAACCACCCTATCATTCGTCTATCGCGTACTCAGTTTAAATTTTGTATTTACATTATTTACATTAGAAAATTAACCTAAGCTAACATTCCGCTTTCTCCAATACAGAGAACTCCAACTAACCTATAATTTTCAAAAAATTACAGAAACGCGGAAGGGGCGGCTAAAATTAACTTAGAAGATATATTAACTTAAAATATTTTATTTAGTAAGTAGTGACCGATACTTGTTTAAGGGTTATTTTGAGAATTGTAATGTCATGCAGGCCAGACGTCGCCCTCAGTTCAGGGACAACGCTGCCTTTATGACCGAACTAATGGCCATTCCGTTTACTTCTCTACCTATAGCATCCACCGTCAATACGGTCATTATTTTTACGGGCGCTTGAGAAGCAAACTAGCCTTACTCACGACCGAGATTTTAATAATTTGTTTAACTTCTTCAGTGTTCTCTTCTTTCTTGGCCTTTTCACTCGATAACTGTTAGCGACAGTTACCAAGGCTGGCGGCAAAATAATAGTTCCTTAGGGGTTATCGACGCGATAGAAGGATGCCCCAGTAAGATATACTATCCTGCCTGTATAGCACTCTCAAAAAATAGCCGCCGGTATATGGATGATACCTTGTCAGCTATACTGAAGTCGCAATTTGGCCCGTTACTAGGGTACGCACTAGTCTGCTGTCCCTGGAAACATGATGAACGTCGAACGATTGTGTTTTACTCTGTATTGAAAAATACGAGTGTCTCTCCCACGTTGCGTTAACGAAGTTTCTTTTCTAGACTTATTTATACTCGTATCAAAACGAGTGTTCTAAGATGTCGCAGCATTATTTATACTCGCAAGGACAGCTACGGGTTTTCGAAGATTAATTTTAGTTATTATTTAGACTCGCACTAAAATACACGAGTGCTCGAAGCTATTTAGTTGTTTATTTATACTCGCAGCAAATACACGAGTGTTTGAAGACGAGTCAGCGTTATTTATACTCGCACTGAAACATACGAGTGTTCGAAATTAAATTTTACTGAGGAAGAAATCCGCGGTTGACTATTCTCGGAATTTTCGGTGATAAACACACGAACAAACCTGCAGTCAATATGGCGGACCCCCTGTTGAGTAAAAATTTAAACGCGGTTGAGAACAATTTTTGGGAGCCCCAATCGGCGGTCGACCTCTTGAAGCACCCAAAACCGACTGGCGTCTCCCGCAGAATTTTCTATTCATCTTTTTTACATGTTAGATTTGCGTCATTCAAAACCATCTAATCCCAAAACCAACTGCCGTCTCCCGCAGAATTTTCAATTCACCTTTTCTATATGTTAGATTTGCGTCATTCTAAACCATCTAATCTCGTGCTGGCGAGGCCTGTTACGATAAGAGAAAGCAGGAACCAAACTGTTGACATTGCAGGATTATAAAAAGCTAGTCTGATTTCATATCAAACTCACATCCATTAAAAAATATTATTATTTTATAAAATATAAAAATAATCCTTTTTGGGTAACATATAGGAAAATTAATCCTACGGATATGTTAAATTATTAAAAAATAATCTAACGGGAAAATCCTCATAATTTTCTTAAATTGGAAAAAGCTAGTTTTACAACATTCTGATGATCCATCCGTCTGTGCTGGGGAGGTCTCCGACGTCATTTTAACCAGCTTGGAAGCATTTTGTTTGTTTCCAAAAAGCGCCCTTCCAACGGCAAGCCCTGGTTTAGCAAGGATTGTGAGCTTGCTGTCAGATCAAAAAATCTGGCTTACCGACAGTGGCGTAAAAATCCTACCGCTGAGAATCGTACCATCTTGTTACCGCTCGGAACCAATGTAAGCTAACAATAGATCAAAGCAAAGAACGTGAGGAACAAAAACAAACTTCGTGATAGTCCGAACGGATCTGGTCTTAGATCATCGGCGCATCTCTTGTGAACTATAACAGGAATTTCGTCTGGACCAGAAGCTTTCTTGACGTCGAACCCTTTCAGGATTCGTTTGACGGGACGCTGACGGAACACGATTTGGGTCATTTCGGATTGAAGTGCAAAAATATTGGTGCTGTTCTTCCCTGGAAATCTACAGTGGAATGCGAAGAAAATAGTTTAGCAAGTAAATTTGCTTTGTCTCCGGCTGTGAATGATATTGTACCATCGGAACGTGTTAGAGGTGGAATAGTTAATTTGGAAAAATTTTGGCTGACGGCCTTAGCGACTGACCAATAGGACCTTGATCCATTTGGACTGTCAAGAAGTTTGTTTTTGATCCTCACGTTATGGGCTTGTTTGCTTCGGCTGAGGCTGTACGGTGACTGTACATAGATCTGCTTTTAACGTCAAGAAAAGATCCGAAAGACTAGCGAAATCTCCAGCTCGGTTTGGAATCCGCGTTGGTTCTTCTACGCGGCCTTGCTCATCGTTTGTATTTAAGTATTTAAGCCAGTTTACATTGTGGAAGTTAAAGTCGCCAAAGATATCAATCTCGGCATTTGGATGGTTGGTTTGCAAGAAGTCAATTTTATTGGCTAGTGATGAGAACAGGGCTCTGTAATGGGTATCACTTGGAGGACGGTAAAGGCAGCAGATAAACTTGATAAAAAATGATTTTCTGATTTGATATTTTGAACCACATTACACTAAGTCTATCGGTTCAAGTGTAAGTTCTCGTCAGCAGCAGAGATCATCTCTAATAAAAAGACATACCCCGAATTATATCACCCTTAAGTATAGTACAAGATTACGTTTCCAAGGAAACGTTGAATAAGCAACACCCAAGATGCATTGCTCCCTTGCTAGATCAGAATCTAAAGTCATTTTATTAATATTTTGTAAAACATAGTATTTAGTTAAAAATAAAATTTTTAAAAACAAATCTCTATTTACAACATTTAATTGGTGTACGAACTCCACTTAACAGAACTTATAAAATAATACAGAGAAAATTCAAGTCTGTGGAAGCCAAGGACTACAGGGTGTCCATTTTTCGGAGATATTACGCGGTATCTCCGTTACTAGTAAATATAGAAGGTTGTAGTTTTCGCAACACTGTGTTACTTCTTATGAAACAAAAGGTATGTGTAAGAATTTTTCCAGGCCTCCTCGTTTTTGATATACGAATTTTTTTTGAAAATTTTATATTTTAGGACACTCCCAACATTTCGGTTACCCTGTAACTTATCAAAAATAAATAAAATGTTCTTTTGTAGTTTTTTACGTAGAATCCAGAGACAGGTATATTATGCCCGAAATTTACGTTTTTTAAAAATATACAATTTTTTAAGCAGGCCCTAACGGATTTAAAAAAAACAATTACTGTTGCGATTAAATATAAAGAACAAAAAGGATACGCGTGTAAAGCCTTGTTAGAAAATTAAGGAAACATAATTATTTACTGTTCAATGACTAATATTCATATTTTAATAACTGCGGTTCGTTCTTAAAATAAAGTGTTTTTTCTCATTTTACATGAACGTGTGTACGCAAAGTATCCTACTTACTCGCAGACTTGACTCTTCAGGTAAGCGCGAAGTTATACCTAAGTATGGCGATTGAAATGTGAAAAATATAAAGGTACCTTTAATTGCGTGTCTTTTTCATGATTTATAGCAATGACGGTGTTAAGAAAGATATTCATGAAAGCCATCGTTAAGATGTACCCCGCAATTACTTTCAGCAAGATCATGTATATATCCAAATAATAGCTGCTATGGGGAAATCTTCTCATATTTATGAATGGAAGCGGATGCTCAACAATAAATGCTTCTAAATCTGTTAGAGCGGTAATATTTGACGTATCAACACCGCTGTTTTTCCATGTAATAAAAATGGACACAAGATGCTGAATTGTCAGGAATCCTTCTTGGTAATAACCTAAAAAAATATAAGAATAAATCTACATTTTTATATCACTGATCTTTTTTTAAATTAACTTTATTATTATTAACTCAACATTCCCATTAAGAAGCAAAAACCCCTTAAGATGCTTCCACCTTCCGTCGAGTTTTTGACAAATGCCAAATAAGACCACACCAATCAGTTACTATTGTTTGTCCAGTCCAGGGAGAAAAAAGTATAACAAAACCATGATAGGAAGCGCCTTACAGTATGCCCAGTTTTATTTGAACGATTCCGTATGAAGAGCGAAGAGAGAAAACTTATAAAACCGCTTTTGAGAGCGTCTTACCATATAAGTGCTCAAATAATAATTTATTAAGTGGATAATAAATACGCTGTGTTGATACAGCAGTTAGATTCTTCCTGAAAATTCAAATCTATAGATTTTTTTCTGAGAAAGTCCTTGTGACGGAATAATTGAGATTGAGATCCGTGGACATAAATCCTTTAAATTTAAAGCAACGAAAGGTGCTTCGCAGGGTAGTAATCTGGCCACCCTTATATTTTTAGTTTTTATCAATGACATAAGTAACAATATATCCAGCCATATGCTGCTTTTTGCCGATGACTTAAAACTATTCAGAATAATAATTGATTTAGCTGATTGTCGCTTATTGCAAAAGGATTTGAACACTCGAAAGATTTGATTCGAAACAAATAACTGGCCTCTGAATGTAAGCAAATGCTTCACCATGACATTTACACACAAGGCAGACTTGATTCGCTTCGACTAGTCTGAACAAGAACATCATCGAGCAATGTGATACTTTTAGAGACATCAGTGTGGTTTTCGACCCTAACTTTTATTTCACTCACCACATTAGTAACATTGATAACAATGCAATGAAGGATGGCATTTATTATATGGAATTCGGTCGATTTCAGAAATGCTCAAACACTAAACATCCATTATTACAGTTTTCTGCGGTCTAAACTCGAATATGGCGGTATTATATGGCATCCTAAATATATTATTTTATTAGAAAACGTCCAAAGAAAGTTCTTCAAGAACATTGCAGATGGTGTATATCCCCCTAGAGGCACACACCAAAATGCTCTTTTATCCAGGTTCCAGATAACATCGCTTCTAAATCGCAGATGCAGTTTTTGTTCAAAGTGTGCAAGTCGCTCATCGATTGTTACATACAATGATACTATACTGCATGAATTTTCCTGTTCCCTCACGAACTGTTAGGTCACATCCTGACTTCCATCTGCCCACTTCCTCCACAAATAATACTTGTAATGCATTCATGTATTCGGCTTGTCCAATGCTCAGTTCACTAATATCATAAAGCTTAAATTCTAACAATGAAAAATGAACATTACAACAAATAAATTAGTATATATTCTGCCTGCACATATAAATTAGTTAATAAGGATGAGCATAATTTCATATGTACACACCGGGTTTGATTAAACTTATCGAGTTTAGAGTAACACACAGAATTAGAATATAAAGAAATCGGAATTAGAAACAGTTAACAGTAAAAATAAAAATTAATAATTATCTCTAATAAAATAACTAAATGGTAGAAATTCTAAATAGGTTACACTGTAAGAAATAATAAACTATCTCAATCCTTGTTTAATAATAAAAGTAAACATTTAGCACAATGAGCGTGTTAAGTGGGTAAGTGTGTGCTTGGGAAGAAATGCTATAATTAGTAATATGTGTATTACATAAGTTTAAAGACTTTATAAACATTGACATTCAAATCCACTATAAAAGAAAGCGAGCCAAAAACAGTCGCAGTCACAACAAATCGCTCCCTCACAAGTGGACACAGATAAAATCAAAACATTGATTCATCTAACTCAGGGGTCGGCAACCTGCGGCTCTTTCGATGTCAAGTTGTGTCTTTTTCGATATCAAATTGCGACCGTTAGTGGCTATTTAAAAACTGAGAAATTGTGATTCTATCTAATTATAACTTTTGGCTCTTCCGTCTCAAAAGGTTGCCGATCCCCTGATCTAACTATCTGTAAGAACTTTTAAATAAATAATAATCCCGGCGTGACACTGTCAAGAATTGACGTCTAACGGTTTTTTGCCTATTCCTTAGCGTGCCTTTAATCTTTCCTTGTTTTAGTATCGAGCATTCACAATTACAGACCTGCAACTTAATACTAAACGGTAACAGAAAAAATTGACCAGTTAACTCGACAAACGGTGGAAACATCATACGATATTTTACGTTTTTAAGGGTAGCGGGTCTGAGAACGTAAAGGGATAAAAATATTGATTTTTTCCAAAGGGTCTAAAATATTGACATTTTTGTAAAAAGGTGCTCGTTGCTACGCAACACTTTTAATTCTAGGCTTCAATATTCTACTTTTAATCCTAGGATTAAAAGTAATTGTATTTAATGATAATAATAATAATAATACTTCTTTATTTCAAATTACATCCCTTACACACAGCAAGTAATATACAAATGAAAGGACGTCATCAAGAAAACAAATTAAAAAAAAACTACATATCCTGTTCAACAAACTCTTTCACAGTATATTATTATGGTTCAAGCCTAATTAATTAATCATTTTTTAATACTTTTTTTCCAAGCCCTTATATTGTTTATACATTTAATCGAATTTGGTAACTTATTGTAAAATTTTATACACATATAGTACTTTTCTGTTATGGTTAAGCGGCGAGGTGGATACAAAAGGTTTAATGTTCTTTATTATAATCGTGGCCATTTAGACCCATAAATTGTTATTTGTTTTTAAACATAAACATTAAACACTCATATATATTATATGTACAGATTGTTAGGACCTGTATACCCTGTATATTCTCACCCCATTTTTGCTATTTCTTTAAGCATAAAGCGATTCTTTATCAAGTGTTATTTGACCTTATCAATCTTAATAGATTAACCTTTTTTATCTATCTTCCAGATTTCACACTTTATAGTTTTTCGTTATGGTTCAAAACTAACTTTTACGGTTCAACACCGACTTGCTTAATTGAATAACATATTTTTCACTAAAAGTCACGTATGCTCTAACTGAGCGATAACGAACCATATAAATAGTCAAATAGGACAAGATAAAGACGACACTCAAAGCCTCTCTTTGCCTAACACACTTCTCTCCGTCATTTTCTCTATTTTATTTTGTAACAAGTAAATACTATCTTTTTATACTTTAAAATTTTATATTAATAAAATTTGAGTGAAAAGTTTTGCTGCAAATAAGTGTTTTTCTGCTCCTACCAACATCACCAACCCTTCCGCTCGGGGTCACGACATAAAATTGGCGCAATCGACGAGGATTTGGACCCTTTGTGCAGGCAGCCGAGGAAGATTACCCTTCGTTCAGCGAAGCGCTCTAATTGACAAATCGACATTACGCACTAAGGCTGAGTTTCACCTCGACGACCAAGGAACCACCTGAGAAAAACCGACGAGAGTAAGATCCTTTTCCACCCTTTAACCTTTCTATTTTCCTGTTTTTTCAGTTATTTTATTTTTTTTCATAACTTTGGGTGTCCACAAACTTCTTTTCTTTTTCTATATATTTTTATAGATTTTATATTTTTCATTTCTGAAGTTTGTTACTTTTTAGATTTTCATATTTTCTGTGATTTTTTATATTTTTATCTTTTTGCATATTTTTGCATTATGTCAGATGACAATGCCTCAGTGTCGAGTCATGACAATAACAGTCATAATAATGATAACGATAACAATATTGCTGATACTACTGGTGACAATTTACCTAATTTAAACATAGCGGATATCTTACCACTAACATTTCTATGTTCATTAATTTCTAAATCTTTTGACGGAAATCGCAACGAATTATCGGAATTTATTTCAAATTGTGAAAACGCTTTTAAGTTCGCACAACCTAATCAAAATGACGCTTTATTAGCCTTTATTATTTCAAAAATTACGGGCAGTGCAAAAGCACAAATGCGCGACAAATCTAGCTATATCTGTTTGGAAAAATCTTAAAGACCTCTTATTACAACTTTATTCTGATCGAAAACACTATACGCAACTAATGGAAGAACTAAATACTATTCGACAATCATATAACGAAAATGTTCTCAGTTTTTACAATCGAATTGACAAAATACGTACAAGACTTTTAAACACTATTAGTTTTCAAAACCAGACTGAAATACAAGGACGTTCACAAATGATAAAAGAACTGTCACTTCAAAGATTTATTTTACATTCCAACCCAGATATATCTCGCTTTCTTCGTAGTAAAGAACCTAAAACCTTATCGATGGCACTTAACGCCGCCCTTGAAGAGGAGCGTGCCTTATTAATACCTAAAATGACTAAAATGCATATTACGTCTAAATTTTGTTCTTATTGTAAAACAAAAGGTCATTTGATTAAGGATTGTTATAAAAAACGAAACGCAAATAAAAATGTTTTGATCGCGAAACCAACTAATCAATCTACAAATAATGTCTATCCTGGAACCTCGAATTTTCAAAATAATTATAATAGTAAATTTTGCAACTATTGCAAACGAAAAGGTCATATATTATCAGAATGTTTCAAAAGAAAAAGAGATAACAATAAAAAATTTAATTCTAATCACGAACAAACAAACACTAACGTAAATGTTGTAAATACGGACAATAATTTAAACTGCGAAGCTTCCCAAGAAGAAGTCGTATCTTGGGAATGGTCTTAAATAAAACCGACAACTCTTATAATAAAAATTTTAATAATCTAAATTCAAATCAAATATTAATAAATAATTTTGATGATAGAAATAATTTTGATGATAGAAATCCCTATCTTGATTACGAATATAATGGTCACTCCTTTCGATTTTTGTTAGACACAGGTGCATCCGTATCCCTTATTCGAAATGATAAAGTTAATTATATTTCAAAAAATTTAAATAGACTAGATAAAATTGCTTTAAATGGAATAAATTCAAATGCTCCTATTGCCTCTATAGGAAGTTGTTATGTAAATTTAGAACTACAAGATAAACTATTACCAATAAAATTTTATATCATTTCGCCGAAAACGCAGAAAAATAATATTTCTTTTGATGGCATAATCGGAAACGATTTCTTATCAAGCCAAGGCGCGATAATTAATTTAAATCAATCTGAATTAATATTAAATTCTTTATCATCTCCAATTAAGATATTTACAAACATAACTAAAGCAAAACAAAATTATTACAACTTTGACGGTTCATACTTATTAAAACCACGTTCTGAGACAGTAATTGAATTTGAAGTGATTAACGACATTAGTGAAGGAATAATCCCAGAAAAAGAATTACCTGAAGGTATTTATCTTGCTAAATCATTAGTAAAAGTTCATAACGGAAAAGCTATTACTACAATTTTAAATACGAAAAATCAAACTTTCAAAATTAATAAATTACGTCTTAAATTAGAACCATTTGACGAATCTAACTCAAATATTTTTATGACATCTATCCCTTCTACGAATTTATCAGAAAGACTTAAAGTTTTGCATAATAATTTACGATTAGATCATTTAAATATAGAAGAAAAACGTTCAATTTTAGATCTCTGTGATACTTATAACGACATTTTTTATTTACCCAATGATCATTTAACACATACTAACGTCTTAAAACACGAAATTAAAGTAACCGATCCAACACCAATAGCTACTAAAATATATAGATTCCCTGAAATTCATAAAAAAGAATTAGAACAACAAATGTCAAAATTAATAAAAAATAATATTATTCGTGAATCAGTTTCCCCTTATAATAGTCCACTCTGGATAGTCCCTAAAAAATTAGATGCCTCAGGCATACGCAAATGGCGCATAGTAGTAGATTATAGAAAATTAAATGACGTCACTGTATTTAATGCCACACCTTTACCTAACATAGAAGACATTCTAGATCAATTAGGTCATTCAAAATATTTTTCAACGCTAGACTTAGCATCAGGCTTTCACCAAATTTTAATGCATGAAAATGACATTCCTAAAACAGCTTTCTCAACCCCTTCTGGACATTACGAATATATTCGCATGCCTTTTGGATTAAAAAATGCTCCAAGTACTTTCCAAAGACTAATGAACACTGCTTTAACCGGACTTAACGGAATCCAATGTTTTGTTTATCTCGATGACATAGTAATTTTTGCAAATTCAATCGAAGATCATTCTTTAAAACTAAAAAATATTTTTGACAGACTACAAGTAAACAGACTTCTCCTACAACCGGATAAATGTGAATTTATGAAAACCGAAGTTACTTATCTAGGTCATGTAATTAGCGACAAAGGAATTTCCCCAAATACTGACAAAATAAAATGCATTGTACAATATCCAAGACCTACCACGCAGAAACAAATAAAACAATTTTTAGGTTTAATGGGTTATTACCGACGATTTATACCAGACTTTTCAAAAATCGCGAAACCTCTCACGTCACTCTTAAAGAAAGATACTACATACTTATGGACAGACGAACACCAAAATTCATTTGAATATTTTAAAAACGCCTTATCACACAGTCCTATCTTACAATACCCAGATCATAATAAACAATTTATTTTAACAACAGATGCTTCTAATTATGCAATCGGTGCAATTTTATCTCAAGGTGAAATTAATAAAGATTTACCTATTTCATACGCTTCACGTACCTTAAATAAAGCTGAAATTAATTATTCCGTAACAGAAAAAGAATTACTTGCAATTGTTTGGGCAGTCAAACATTTCCGCCCTTATCTCTATGGTAGAAAATTTATCATTTATACCGATCATCGACCCTTAATCTGGCTTTTTAACTGTAAAGACCCTAGTTCTCGTTTAATACGCTGGCGCTTAAGATTAGAAGAATATACCTACGAAATTAAATACAAACCAGGACGCGTAAATTCTAACGTTGACGCACTTTCTCGAAACCCCGTTTCAATTAATGTAATAAAAACTTGTTTCCCTGTAACTATTGAGACTTATGCTGACTTCATCAAATTTCATTATGAAAACAAAAACATCCCTAATATTAAAATAATAAAAGATAATATTTTTACTAAATTTCCAAATGCATTTATCTTCTCAAAAGACTTAGACGAAAACAATCCTTGTTCTGAATCCCTTTTATCTTTGTACGATTTAAATAGAATTAACCAAGACGAAATTAACCTTTACGATACTATACCTTTACAAACAGACAATTCAAAACAAACATATTTATTGCTTGCAAAATTAAATCACTTTGATAAATTAACTTACAACGATCTATTTTATTCTTTACAAAATTTAAGAACCATTTTATTGAAAAACAAATTAACGACTATTTTTCTTAGAAACCCCGTAGAAAGTCATAATAATTTAAAACAAGATATGTTTAATGAGCTTATTGAATTTTTATTTTCAAAACATAAAATTGAAATAATTTTAATTAATAAACCTAAATTTCAACCCTCTAACCGCGATGAAATTTTAAAAATTTTCCAAGAAAATCACGAATCAACTATAGCTGGTCATTCCGGATTCCTTAGAACTTATCGTAAAATTAAAGAAAATTACAAATGGACTAATATGAAAGCAGACATTAAGAAACTTATAAAAAAATGCCACTCATGTCAATTAAATAAAGCTACTAAAAAAGCTTTTGCCCCTATGGAAATTACTACAACTAGCGAACGCCCATTTCAACGTTTAGCTATCGATATAGTAGGCCCTTTGCCTATCACTGAAAACAATAATCGTTTTATTTTAACTATGCAAGATGATTTAACTAAATTCTCATACGCTGTTTCTTTACCTAATCATGAATCTAAAATGATTGCTGAACAATTATTAAAATTTATTTGTCTTTTTGGCATACCTGAAACTATTTTATCCGATCAAGGAACTGACTTTACTTCTAATTTAATAAAAGATTTAAATAAACTTTTTAAAATAAAACACATTTTAGCAAGCCCTTATCACCCTCAAACAAACGGTGCTTTAGAACGGTCTCATTTAACACTAAAAGAATACCTTAAACATTATATTAATTCACAACAAAACGATTGGGACGAATACGTATCATTAGCCATGTTTACTTACAATACACATTTTCATAAAGCAACTAATTTCACACCTTTTGAACTTACCTTTGGTCATAAAGCTTATATACCTAATTCATTAACCTCGCAACCTGAATTTAAATATTCTTATGATGATTACTATACTAATCTTAAATTAAAATTAAATAAAAGCTTTCAAATAGCTCGCGAAAATATATATAAATCTAAAAATACCTCAAAAACTTATTACGATCATAAAATTAATCCAAATACTTACAAAGAAGGTGATTTAGTATTTTTACAGAATAAATTTATTAAACAAGGTTTAAATAAAAAACTTTCACCACTTTTTAAAGGACCCTTTAAAATATTAAAAGTATATTCTAATCAGACTGTTAAACTACTCTTAAATAATAATAAAACAGCTGTTTATCATCACAATTTATTGAAACCATTCTTTGCAGATATTGCAGATACTGCAGATACATAATGCTGATACCAACAGTAATAGTGGTATTCCTTACCCTTACCTGTTCTAAGATTATTAATTCTGATATTCAACCTTACCAAATTCAACAATTTAATGACAAATCAGGTATCTTTTACCATCAACTAGGACAAGCTCGCATTTCTTACGATAAATTCACTTTGCTATCATTTATTAATATTAGCATATACGAGGAAAAATTAAAATTAACTAATACAATATATCAAACATCTTTACCTCTCTGTAAAAATTATCGAAAATTCTCTAATGCAACTAGAACCAAGAAAATTGAATATTCTTGTAACGAAACATTAACCTTAATTTCAAATAATTTTAAACTCTTAGATGAAAAATTTGACTCTATTTGTCATTTAACAGGACATAATTTAGACATTATCTCTAGATCGAGACGCGGATTATTTAACGGTGTCTCTTATGCAATTAAATGGTTATTCGGAACTCCTGATGCAGACGATGCAAAATTTTATACCGATGCCATTAATAATATTTCACAACAAAATCAAGATATGCACATGTTAATGAAACAACAAGTTCATATTCTTTCCGATGCGATATCTGAATATAATAAAACGGCTCAAGCCT
Source organism: Barypeithes pellucidus (assembly GCA_963991005.1). Classification (NCBI taxonomy): domain Eukaryota; kingdom Metazoa; phylum Arthropoda; class Insecta; order Coleoptera; family Curculionidae; genus Barypeithes; species Barypeithes pellucidus. The sequence continues at coordinate 35,166,614 of OZ022563.1, read as the reverse complement.
TAATCTATAATCAAGATATTTTAAATAAAAATATTATATCTTTTAATAAATTCGCAAATTCTACTGCAAAGCGCATTAACTCTTTAACTTTCGCACAAACTGTCACTAATCAAATAAATCTGTTAACACAATTGATAAACGAATTAAAAGAAGAATTCGACGTTATCATTTCAGCAATCTTGTTTTCTAAACAAAATATTGTTCATCCTATAGTAATTACCCCTCGACATTTAAAGGACGAACTTTCAAAAATAAAAATTACTTCATCCCTAGAATTCGCATTTGATATAGATAAGCTTGAAAATGCTTACAAATTCATGGACATTAGTTCCTTATCAGTAATTTATTCAAATAAAATTTTAATCTTTGCCATAGGCGTACCATTAGTAACAAAAAATATTTTCAATATTTATAATTTGATTCCACTTCCTACACAATTCCTCAATTCCTCAATATATTCCTACATCAATCCATCCTTTTCCTACTTACTGTTGAGCACCACAAGGAACTTCTACAGTGAGCTGACGGACTTATCCAATTGTATTCACGTTCCACCTCAAGACTACATTTGCAAACATGCAACAGTTTACCTGGTTAAAGAACGACCTACCTGTGAATTGGATTTGAAAACACAACAACTACTAACGATTCCAAAAAGTTGTGATACAAAAGTAGTTAAAACCGAAGTTGAAATTTGGCATCCTTTGAACAAAAACCAATGGCTTTTTGTTGTTACCAATCCAGTCCTAGGAACGATCTATTGCGACTACATCAATCGAGCAATAGATATAACCATTCAAAATACTGGAATATTCACTTTGCAACCACAATGCAAGTGTTATACCATGTCTACAATGCTGATTGCTACTTCAAACCAAACTTCCAATTACACTAATTATATACCTACCGTCGATATCACTATGGATGATTGTTGTTTAATTGAACAGGAATATCTTCGGAACGAAGAGATGGAATCAATTAAATTATCCAATATCAATCTTAACGACCTTAATCATGCGCAGAACAAACTGCATCAATTTGACGAAGAACTTCAAAAAAGAATCGATGAACCTTTCAGTGGGTACCGATCCAAATGGTACAACACCCTTGGAGGAAGCTTTGCCCTAATTTTCTTCTTTCTCCTCATCCTTTGGTGTTGCTGCAAACAATGTCGCTGGTCTGTACTATCCTGGCTCAAACGACTCTTCACCCGTGGTCCATGTCAATACTCCATATGTATCAACAGCCATAATTCCATGGAGAATAGTGAAGTCAATACCTATGATGTACCTCGCCAACGCAGAGTCCGTTTCATTCGAGAAGATGGTGTTACTAACCCTATTTATTCTAGGCCTCACATGCCATCACCTAAAGAAGACCGACCCATTCTTGAAGCCGATTCCATAGATCCCCATGAATATGCTCATCTCGAATTTGAAGATGTTGACCTAGATCCTTCGCCCAGACGAATCACAAGGTCTCTTTCTAAAAAGATTTTTAAAATATGATTGGATTTTTATTAATTTTAATTATTACTGATACATAAATTCTATTTTTTGAATTCTAGGTCCATTCGAAGCCATTTTGACATATAGTCATTTTTAAATACCTATACGTATTTATTTTTATTGCTTCATACAATTTTATTTTATTACAATTTTAACACAGAAATATTTTTACATAACCTACCTTTACATACAATTAATATTGCATTCATTGCTATTAATCTTTGTGTAATTTTTTATGTATTTTACGAATTAGTAAATGCATTCTGTGCTGCTAGTTTTTACATAAAGGTTATATGAAGGTAAAAGGTTGTTATAGTTTGTTATATTTTGTTATATTTTTTATTTTAAATGCGTTCAATGCATTCTATACTATCCAAAATGGATATCAATTGTTATTAATCATGAATTTTTCCGGATCCTACAAATTAATCAAGCTTGATAGTCAGATTATTCGACTTATAATTTAATTGATATCTGATCTTTATGATCCATTTTGATAGCATACGATCATTTGATCCTAAACGAACATTTTGTATATGTTACGTCTCTTTTTATAAAATGCAATTTGTTGCATATAATCATTTGATCCTAAACGTACTTTGTATACGTCTCTTTTATAAAATGCACTTTGTTGCATATAAATCATTTGATTCTAAACGTACTTTGTATACGTCTCTTTTATAAAATGCACTTTGTTGCATATAAATCATTTAATTCTAAACGTACTTTGTATACGTCTCTTTTATAAAATGCACTTTGTTGCATATAAATCATTTGATTCTAAACGTACTTTGTATACGTCTCTTTTATAAAATGCACTTTGTTGCATATAAATCATTTAATTCTAAACGTACTTTGTATACGTCTCTTTTATAAAATGCACTTTGTTGCATATGATCATTTGATTCTAAACGTACTTTGTATACGTCTCTTTTATAAAATGCACTTTGTTGCATATAAATCATTTGATTCTAAACGTACTCTGTATACGTCTCTTTTATAAAGCACTTTATTGCACATAATCATTTGATTCTAAACGTACACTCTAAATGTGTCACGTCTCTTTTATAAATGCTCTTTGTAGCATATGATCAAGTTCAAATTGATTCTAAATGTACACTTCTATGTGATACATCTTTTCTTTTATAAATGCTCTTTATAGCATATGATCAAGTTTAAATTGATCCTAAATGTACACTTCTATGTGATACATATATTCTTTTTATAAATGCTCTTTATTGCATATAATCAATTTCAAATTGATTCTAAATACATACTCTGTATGTATTGCATCTTTCTTTTTGCTAACTTTAAATGCATCTCTTTTTTAAATACACACTCTATATGTATTACATTTATTTTACTTATGCACATTTTGTATATGTAGCATCTCTTTTTACATGCTCTCTTTATATGTGCCATATCTCTAAACATACACTTAATAGGTGTGATATTTCTTTTATTTTTAATGCACTCTGTTGCATAATATATATTTTACATAATATATTTACTTACATAATATATTTACATACATATTATATTTACATATATAAAATATTTACATGTATAATATATCTAGGTAGGGTTACCTATCTTTCCCTCCATTATTACCTATCTTTTCCACCATTAATGCCTTACTAACAATGGAAATGCTGATACAATTTTGTATCTCTCATTTATTAGAATGTCACTTAACATTCGTTATTTATCTATGCTTACGCGTGATCCTATCCATGCGTATTCTTTAAATCCTACTATTATCTTATTTCCTTAATTTACTCTAATCCTACGATTATCTCCATTTACTCTATTTTTCATTGCTATGCGATGAAAGTCATTTTATTCAAGTAATAAAATCCTACCACTACCGTCTTTGCTTGCATTCTTTTTGGATGTATTCTCTCCAAATACCTAACATATTTAATGATTCTTCAAAATCAGATGATAAATAAAAAAATCGTACCGTTCGGTGAGCGTGATGACGTCATCGTTCTCGCGATTCCTTTTTGTCTCTCTTGGACATTTTTCTCTCTACGCTTTCTCTACGCATTCTCCATTTTTTATAAATTAATTAATAACATAAAATAATCCTTTTTCCTATCCCCATTTTATTATTTTTATTTATAAACATAAATTAATGTATTCATAATAGTATTGAAAATTATGAATATTTATACTCTCCATTGTATTTTTATTTTGATCAATATTGATATTATATTTTAATGATATTAAAAATTATGAATATTTGATATTCCCCATTGCATTTTTATAAAATATTTTAATTAATATTAATATTATATTTATGATTAAAAATTATGAATATTTAATAATAAAATATTCTCTTATCGTTCAACCAATATTAAAATTATATATTTTTATGAATACTTTCCATAAATACTGGAAATATTTGTATTCAAATTTTGAAATAATTTCTATATATGTATCGAATGAGATATTCTCCATACAAAAATATATAATTACATATTGAATATTGCTTTAAAATAGAATAATCTCTATGCACTTAATAATAATCATATTATGAGATTGTTCTATGCTATTTTTCATGAGTGTTTCAATAATGTTCCCTTTATTAAAACACTTATCAAGGGAGGATTGTTAGGACCTGTATACCCTGTATATTCTCACCCCATTTTTGCTATTTCTTTAAGCATAAAGCGATTCTTTATCAAGTGTTATTTGACCTTATCAATCTTAATAGATTAACCTTTTTTATCTATCTTCCAGATTTCACACTTTATAGTTTTTCGTTATGGTTCAAAACTAACTTTTACGGTTCAACACCGACTTGCTTAATTGAATAACATATTTTTCACTAAAAGTCACGTATGCTCTAACTGAGCGATAACGAACCATATAAATAGTCAAATAGGACAAGATAAAGACGACACTCAAAGCCTCTCTTTGCCTAACACACTTCTCTCCGTCATTTTCTCTATTTTATTTTGTAACAAGTAAATACTATCTTTTTATACTTTAAAATTTTATATTAATAAAATTTGAGTGAAAAGTTTTGCTGCAAATAAGTGTTTTTCTGCTCCTACCAACATCACCAACCCTTCCGCTCGGGGTCACGACAAGATCATAAACAGTCATTATATTTAGTTCCTTAAAAACACCTCTACACATTTCTAAAAAACTTAATTTCCGCATCATTCTCACTATCCTTTTCCGAATTACAAATAGATTCTGCACTTCCGCACTACTACCCCAAAATATAACGCCGTATTTCCTCATAGCTTCAAAATCTGCGTGATACAGAATCCTAATAGCTTGACCATTCATGTATGTGGACATATTTGTTTTTATTTTTATGTATTTATTTATTTATTTATTTATCAAAAAGAAAGTACAATGGCCTAAAAAGAGGAAATTGGATATACAATTGAACCCGAGGGTTTGTGTGTGTATTTTCGCTTTTTCCTCTTCTTTCTTTTTAACTAAATAATCTAATATATCTAAACAAATAGAATAAAATATTCAAAATTAATAACAAAGGAATGAACCATTATATAAAGATCCAATGAAAATAAAATAAAACCTTAACTTCAAGAACCTATTGAAAGGCCAGCTAGATCAAATTAATTTCGTTTACAAATTTCCAGAATTTAATTTTTCTTCAGAATTTATTGTATATTTTGATTTTAAATATATCTGGAAGGACATTGAAAATTTTGGTACCCACAGAGACAACATGTTGCTGAGTTTTTGTGAAATGCATCTTAGGTACTATAAGTTTTTTGTTCGCTTCTTGTAGTGGGCATATTATGATTGTATGATTTATAATTTTCATACTTTATCATATATCTAAGAACCACTTTGGTAACTAACAAGTGCAATGAAAGAAGTTTAGCATCTTGAAATAACTTTTTTGTAGAACATATTTTTTCTTTAAAGAACATTATTTTATAATGTTTTTTTGTATAGTTTCTAAAGGTTTTTAGGCTGTTTTGGTAGTTAAACCCCAAACCACTAGCCCATAACAAAGAATTGATTCAACAAGGGAGGAATACATATTCAATATTTATTATTTTGCGATTTAAAATATGTCTTAATTGGAGGAACTTGTAGACCAGCTTTCTTAGTTTATCTACATATTCAATGGTGTTTGTTGTATTGTAAGTGCTGGTCAAAGTAAATTCCCAAATACTTAACAATTGTTTTCTATTTTTAGAGTGCAATTACACCGTTCTATCATATTACAGCAAGTATAATGCACTGTTATGTTTGTTGTTGTGGTTGCGTTGTATTTGTCATTGAGAAAGTTACAAAATTAGTCTATTTCTATTTTTAGAGTGCAATTACACCGTTCTATCATATTACAGCAAGTATAATGCACTGTTATGTTTGTTGTTGTGGTTGCGCTGTATTTGTCATTGAGAAAGTTACAAAATTAGTTCTTTAGGCATTTAGAATAAGTAACCTTTCATTCAGCCAACATTGTATAGCACTTACTACATTCTACGTCGAAGTTTCATTCCATATTTTAGAACTAACTAACAGCACTGTATCATCTGCGAAGCTAAGAATCATAATCTTAGCACCATTTGTGTTTGCTTAGTTACCTTAGATATATCATTAATGTATATATTTGAAGCAACACAAAACATTGCCAGTTCCAAACATAGTGAAACAAACTAATCGGGGTACCTAATTACCTATATTTAGTTGTTTATCTTGATTCTTAAATCATCGGACTGAAAGTCCTATTTTATGAGCATTGCGTGATGCACTTTTAATCCTTTTCTATATACTTCTTTATTTTTAATCCGATTTTTATGATTGTTCTTTTGCTATTTTATAATGAATTTAATTAGGAATGTACTAAATTTTTTTAATGATGGGTCATGGTCGATAGGTTGTTTTATACCGAGTGAATAATTTTTAATTTATCTGACAATTTCTTGATAAAGTTGCATGTATTCCTAACATTTTCTTTCCGGACTCATTACGTTAACTCTATTTTTAGAAAATACGCTTTTTTTAAACAAACTCTGCAAATTATATTATTTTATTCGACCACCAGTCTTTGTTAAATCGAGTCAACTTAGGTAATTGTAAATATTTTTTTTTACACGTGCCTCGAAAGTGCCTCTTTGTTCTCTTCACCGAAAGTGGCGCTTCCTAAACCTCTCCGAGAGAGCGGGCGGGGAAATATCGAAGCGGGCGGGAAAGATGTTAAATTAAACAAACGGAGATTATTTTAGCTCGTTATAGTCTTGGGCTATAAACCCAGAAACAGCAGGAAAATCTCCACTACTATTAGGTTGTATAATGCCCTAGTGAGGCCAAATCTGGAATACGCATCCCAGATCAGGATGCGAACGGAAACCACACATGTAAATCAAATAGAGAGAGGCCAATAGAGATTTTTAAGATATCTTTATATGAGGAAACACAATGCGTATCCATATATGGTCTCGTACCGGAGTAGGCTTGAGAGCTTTAAGATGCAGTCCCTCCTGGAAAGGAGGAAGCAACAGGCTGTGCTATTTATATATTTTATTTTAAACAATATTAAATACAGGAATTGTAACCTTTTTAACTTTGTTAGGATTAATGTGCCAAAGATTAATTTAGGGATTCAAAATCACATAGTTTATTTGATGTAACTCCAGATAGCTTATCTCCAATAAATATTGCGATGGCCACAGCCAACCGGATCCAGGTCCAAGCAGATTTATTTAATACAAACAGGTGTTCTTCGGTCAGTTCTTAGAGTTTAGACCAAATTGGTTCGTATATCTCTGTTATTTTGTTATGTTATGTTATGTTATTTTGTTCCGTATGATTTTATTTTGTTTTGGCTAATGTTATGTACGGTGTATGTAAAGAATCAAATAAATAAATAAACCCTTGGTTTCTCGCATTGCAGTATGACCTACCGATTAGGGAGTGCGTACTGTCCCGTCATTATGATTCCTGTTCGTAGCAACCGACTAAGATTCGATTAGTTTAAGGCAAAAAATCAATAATATCTTTTTGTTGTAGACTGTTTGGAGAGTTTAAGAAAATGAAAGAGGACAACAACATTGACGAATGTCGATAAGAAGATAATCGACTGTATACTAAAAATGTTGCTCTTTAATAACGTAAAGTATCTGGAATATTTTGAGAATCTAGCAATGACTGTTTATAATTTATTATTTTTTTTGTAATTTTCAATACATACTTGAATGTAAACGTTTCCGAATAACAAATTTTAAAAAAAATCTTAAATCTTCTTAAAAATTTACACCCTCAATTTAGGAACCGTTCGCAGGAATCACCTTATATATTATATCAATTTATTTAATATTATTTTATTTAATATTATTTTATTTTATAGTTATTGTTATAATTCTGAAATAATTATACTTACGTGGATTACCACCGGTTTGTTCGCCACGGTTCCTTGGTCCAGCGATATTTATTGTTGGGAATAATAAATTGGTCTCCCAATTACTTTTATTGGATCGCAAATCAGCAGGAAAGCTACAAAATACATTATTTTAGAAATTCTTAGGATATAGATAAACTAATATTAATACAATTACTACAGTAGTATTTATTACAGACTCTGAAATTTAAGTCAGTTGTTCTAGTTTGACAACTAGTAAAATACTGATCTGGCTGGATAACCAAGTATTAATTGCCAAATTGGCAAATTATGGCCATACTGAACATAACCGTTCTTAAATAGTATATTAAAATACAAGTTACTTTATTCTATGTTTTCTATACTTTAAGTCTTTTTTAATTAAAAAATGTGTTTGCCATATAAATTTCATAAATATTTGTCTAAATTTTATGTTGGTAATACTATTATTATTTTATCAAAGTAGTTCCAACTAGCAATTTAAGTCGCCGATACGTATTCGCCACTAATTAAGATATTTATATGTTGTATGTTCCCGCTGCTTCACGATGTTGTTACCAAAATAGGGAATAATTTTATGGTAACACGTACGTGCCTGCATGGTCACTGGAACTAACATTCTTATGTAGTACTACCGTTCCTAGAACGTTCCAAAATCGTAAATGTGTGGTAATGCCGACCAAAATGGGACTTACTCCCATCATGCCTTAAACATATTTTAATATCTCTCTTTTTCAACTAAAATAATGTATATTTAGTCAGTCTCATATGGACATTTATCCAAACAATATGTCAGTACATATTTTATGCACTTAATTATAAAAGTTTCCTCTAAAAAGGTTAACATTACAGAACCGGATATAGTCATGGACATCCCACTGGCTTCATTTATTAATTTGCTGGGCGCCCATCTGGGACGAAATATGTCTTGGCATAACCAAGTTGTGGCAAACGCCAAGATAGCTTCTCAGAAACTTGGTGTACTCTTCCGAACCAGAAAGTTGGAGACCACGAGCTGACGAAGAACCTCGACAGCCTAGAACATCGAAGACAAGTTGGGGATTTGACTCTCTTATACAGATATTTCCATGGAAAGTGCTCGGCTGGCCTTGCCCTCTTAATTGCGCCCAGAGCGGCGAATAGCAGAAATACACGATGAACCACTGCCGCCCATCCATATGTGGTTAAACTCAGTACTACTCGAAATTAATTATTTAAGAATTCTTTCATCTGGAGGACTTCATCCTTATGGAACGACCTTCCCGAGGTAATTTTCCCAACGAATATAACCTCCAACAATTTAAAACCAACGTGAATCGCTTTTTGCGCACACGTACCACTCCCAGAGTGCCGTAATGGATTTTTAATATAGTGCTTGTGTTATATCATAAAAAAAATATTTAAGACTTTGATTTAGGTATACCAAAGTTGCTAAAAGCCAAACGCGTTTAATCATTCTGTGAAAAATAAGGAGGTTAGATCAAAAAATAACAACGAGCCCTTAAAATAAAGCCTTTTAAAGAATAAAATATTACAAATTTGAAAAATAATAAATATAAATATGTTTATTTGAAGAGGTAAAGAATTTTGTAAATACCATAATGCTTTAAAATAACAAAAAACACGTTTTTTACAAAAGTTAAGATTTTTTCTAAAATGGCGTCGTGATAGATCTTTATAAATCATGGCTTATTTGGCCAAGATCTGCGGCGAGAATGAAACGTTCAGTTCTCCGTCTCTCCGTAAGATAACATAGAACGCTTGCAAATCAGTTACTTTATGGTCATTTTTATAGTCACTCTGTAGTAGTAGGACCTTTAACATTACTCTTAGTAAGTTACAAGTTATATTTATGTCGTAACGGCGACGTTTTCTTTTCACTTAATTTTTTTTGTGTTATATAAGTAGCTAAATGTTGATGCGCTGTAAGTATCCTTTATACTGACCATAAAATTATGACGAGCATGGAAGCATGTATCCCCTCCTCCCAAAAACGCCCTTCCAACGGCAAGCCCTGGTTTAGCAAGGATTGTGAGTGTGCTGTCAGATCAAAAAATCTGGCTTACCGACAGTGGCGTAAAAACCCTACCATTGAGAATCGTACCATCTTTGTTACCGCTCGAAACCAATGTAGGCTAACAATAGATCAAAACAAACAAGCCCATAACGTGAGGATCAAAAACAAACTTCTTGACAGTCCAAACGGATCAAGGTCCTTTTGGTCAGTCGAAAAGGCCGTCAGCCAAAATTTCACCAAATCAACTATTCCACCTCTAACACGTCCCGATGGTACAATAGCATCCATAGCCGGAGACAAAGCAAACTTACTTGCTGAACTATTTTCCTCGCATTCCATTGTAGATTTACAGGGAAGAACACCACCCGACATTCCTGCAGTTCAATCCGAAATGACCGAAATTGTGTTCTGTCAGCGTCCCATCAAACGAATTCTGAAAGGACTCGACGTCAAAAAAGCTACTGGTCCAGACGAAATTCCTATTATAGTTCTCAAAAGATACGCCGATGAACTAACACCAGTATTTTGTAGCCTTTTCAACTTATCCTACAAAAAAGGAATATTTCCATCTTGCTGGAAGACGGCGCGAGTCCAGCCTATTCCAAAGAAAGATAAGAGAACCCCGCCTAACAACTATCGACCAGTCGCATTGCTTTCAGTTATATCAAAAGTAATGGATAAAGCTATTAACCAACATCTTTTAAAGTACCTGGAAGGCTTCAACATTATCAGCGATCATCAATATGGTTTTTTCGGAAGTCCAGATCAACTGGAGATCTTCTAGTCTATGTCACCCATATTTGGAACAACGCAATCGAACATCATGGGGAGTCTCGGGCTATTGCACTGGATATTTCTAAAGCTTTTGATCGTGATTGGCATGAGGGGCTTCTAAGTAAACTGCGATCCTATGGTATGCCCAGTCGATTCTGTGCATGATTGTCTAGCTTTCTTAAGGACCGCTCTCTGCAAGTGGCGATTGACGGATTTCTCTCAGACACCTTCACCATAATGCCGGTGTTCCTTAAGGATCCATATTGTCTCCCACTCTCTTCTTACTCTACATTAACGACTTTCTAGTGAAAACTAAAAATCCGATATTTAGTTTTGCTGACGATAGCACACTTATTTCATCTTTCTCTTTGAATGCGCAAACATCGGCTGTCGAGGCACATCGTCGTAGACAGCATGAAGTATCACGCCTCAACAAAGACCTGGAAGAAATCTTGGTTTGCGGTGACAGTAACCAAGTCGAATTTAACGCTAAAAAAACCCAGGCAGCAGTTTTCTCTAAAAAGGTTAACATTACAGAACCGGAAATAGTCATGGCCGGACACGCAATCCCACTGGCTTCATCTATTAATTTGCTGGGCGTCAATCTGGGAGGAAATATGTCTTGGCATAACCACGTTGTGGCAATCGCCAAGATAGCTTCTCAGAAGCTTGGGGTACTCTTCCGCACTAGAAAGTTGTATACACCTCAACAACTTTTGACACTATACAAAGCCCAGATTCGACCATCACTAGAGTACTGCTCTCATGTCTGGAGCTCTGCACCCAAACATACTCTTCGGCTACTGGATTCCATCGAAAGGAGGGCTATTCGTCTGATCGGAGACTACGAGCTGACGAAGAACCTCGACAGCCTAGAACATCGAAAACAGGTTGGGGATTTGACTCTCTTTTACATATATTTTCATGGAAGGTGCTCGGCTGACCTTGCCCTCTTAATTCCGCCCAGAGCGGTGAATAGCAGAAATACAAGACGAACCACTGCCGCACATCCATATGTGGTTAAGCTAAGTACTCCTCGAACTTAATTATTTAAGAATTCTTTCATCTGGAGGACTTCATCCTTGTGGAACGACCTTGCCGAGGTCGTTTCTCCCAACGAATATAAGCTCAAACGATTCAAAACCAACGTGAATCGCTTTTTGAGCACACGCGCCACTCCCAGAGTGCCCTAAAGGATTTTTCCTATAGTGCTTAGATTTTAGATCATAAAAAAAAATTAACTTAGTAGTAGTTTAAGCGTTATAGTAATTTGACAGTTTGAATAACTTTGATTCTAGTTGGAGTCTTTGATAAATTATCCGTGTCTGTCATTTTGTCGCGAAATTTGAAAACTTTCTCAAATAATTAAGCAATATGAACCACGATGATTTTAATTGCAAATCTTTAAATTGATATATTTGTAAAATATTATAGTGCTGTGTTCAGTTTTAAAAAGAAAATGAACTTGACAGGTGTGAGTTTAGTTCACTAATTGTTTCTGCAACCAAACATGTATGACCGCATTACCAACCTTTAAAAAAGAAAATAACGGTTTCATAATAAGCTCAGTTCGATACTGAAAACGATATCGAACTAGCTTTGATATGAAACCGAAATAGAAAAATTTATTTTCCTACAACTGTCAAGCAAGGTAGACATATTTTTATTAATGTCAGTGTATACTAATAGTTTTGTTTTCTTGACCATTTTTTAACAAATTTTAGGTAGTTTGTTCCTGGGTTTCGGTCACTTTTGAAATTAAAATCCAATTTTCAGTTAACGTTTCGGTTCATTTTATTTGAAACCATCGTCAGAACTATTTGAACAGAAATAAAAAGGCGTATAAACAAAATTAAAAAGAAGCAACATTTTTTTGATGGGGTTAAAAGTAATTTTGCTTTTAAAAGCAAATAAGTTTTGACATTTTTTGAGAGCCATTTATATTTGATTCGCAGTGAACAAAATATTCGGTTGGAAAACATTTCGGCGCTTAACAATGGGTGTTTTCACACTTATCGACATGACATTTACACTGACTGCTGAGGATTAAGCTTTTTACGACCGAAACAGTACTATTAACAGAATTAACTGATTAGAGTAGACTGTGATTTTTAATTTCCATTCAACAAATTTCTTGTTGTTTCTTTGACCACTTACAAATTATTATTAATTTTTGTAATTTGTCGAAAAGAATGAGTACGAAAATTACTTACCGAATACTTAGTTTTACGTTCTGGTCAGGTCCCAGATCATCTCGCCTCGCTAAACTGTCATCAAACTGTAGAGCTGCGAACGTGCTATTGCTTCCGTGAAACTTGTAATAGCTATCTATTTCTGTAGAATTGGGAAGTCCTGTGACGTTTCGAAATAGGAAAGAGAAGAGATACATTACGTCATCTACAGCTGGAGTTGAGGGTGAATAAATAAGATCATGGTACCTAAAAAAAGTTTAATATTTCCGTAAAATATCGAATGTACCATATTTTGCACAAGGTATCGCCGTATAGCGCCGTTGGCCATAATTTAAGAACTACGTAATATGAACCTAGGACAAATGAAGGCGACGTAAGCGATAATTTTTGTAAAAAATTACTTTTTCCTTTGCCTGCTGTATTTAAATCCTGGGGGCGGTTTAAACGTTAACACCCCAATCAAATGTACTAAGGAGTATAACTTCCATACACAACTGGTAAAAAATTAACATTGTGTTAATAATTGTAATATACCTAGTCAAAAGGGATTAAGGCGGAATTCCACTGAGGCAACATGAAGCATGCGCCAATGACACATGCTACACAAAGTCCTTTAACCGAAAGAACATGAAGCGACATCGTAAATAGGAAATAATATAGTAACAATTAGTACCTAAAAGAAATAATTCATTATTAGTGCTGGAAGAAGTCTTTTGATAACTCATAAGCATGCGGTTCGAGCTCCACTGTAGTAACTAGTATTAAATTTACTTGTGATTATATTCGAAGCTTCATTTTTGTTTTAACATTGGCTAAATCGGTTTTTTCAATTTTCAACAATGTGCGAATAACTTTGAGTAGGGAAGAAGTACAAACGCCAATGTTGGATACATCCAAATTGATTACAAATACCAACCAAGTACGATCCACAATTATCACAAACACCGAACAAATCCTTCCACCTTAAATCCTCACACCACAAAACAATAATAAAAGTCAGAAACATGACTGAAGTAGTATCAGTTGAACTATATTTATAGCCTTGTACGAAAAAAGAAATTTAGAGAAGCAGCTAATCAAAAACCATCATTAAAAAAATTACATTTCAAGCGGTTTGCTTAATGGTGTCACATATGGATGGTAACAAACAACTTAGTGAGTTTACAAGTGAGGAATTGGCTTTGTTACCTCTTGATTATCTGATAAAATACTCAACACCTTACGAACTTTTAATAATATATGGAAAGCTGCCAGTAAATTATCAAAATTATTTTTACCTACAAATATACTTACCATGTTTGGTACATTATAACAGCGGAATGGAAAGTAAAATTCGATGGTCCTGCTACGAGTCAAAGAAACTGTGGATTTTGCAACAAAATTTTCTTATATAAATTTGAATGTCTAATATAAGCTGCTAGAAATAAATATTTTCTTATACCCCTGTATAATTTCTATTCTCAAATAAATAATTATTTAAGTGTCAAAAACTATTCTTACCCTACAAAAGCTACACGTAATAACTAAACATATTTGAGAACAAACTACGAAATGCCAGCGAGTTTATCAACCCACGATTATCGTCAAAACTGCTTTATATAAGAATGTTACTGCTCATTTAGACATATCAGATATTATCTCAACGGTGTGACGATCAAGGTTTTATAAAAATAAAATCAGGAATGGTACAATTTATTTTCAACAGAACCGCATTAGAAATTACCTAGATCTAAGTCTTGACAAAGATAGCATTTATAATAAAAAATATACTTACCATAAAAGAATATTATTATTCAAATAAACCCACGAATACGCGAATCAAGGTGACCATCGGTTGATAAAATGCAGACTGGTTATGAAGATGTTTAAAAAGGATAAACACAATTGTTTTTTGTTGTCTGTTTTTACCTTGTTGCCAATTCATAAAAATATACCCTTGCTTTCATAATCTAAATTGTTCTCAATACTTTCCTGTAAAATAAACGTCTACAGTTTCATATTTCTTCCTCGTTGCATTTTTATACTTACTTCCTTGTAGGCCAACTCCAATCAATTCATTTTTTCGAGTTTGGTGTAATTTATATACATGTGAGATTTGCTGTAAAAGTATTCTCAATCAACAATCTCTAGTTTCTATAGAGAACTTATATGATACTGTACAAGTTTTAATAATGTCACGAAACCCAAACATTAATATTCTACAAAATTTAGTAATCACTCAAGATTATTTACAATTTAAAGGCGAGGTATCACAACCGTTATGGTATTTTAAAAGAACCAGCGTCTCCGATGGCATAGTTCAAGACGCCACCTCTCTCACCATCAATCTCGGAAACGTATTCTGCTACAACAAACCTCCCTAAATAGAAAACTTCCCGATTGGGAAAACCAACTTCAACCGTTCAATCCAGTTGCTGCAGGTGTAAACCAAGATGTACCATATCCAGTTGGCCCAGATGTACCACATCCAGTTGGTCCAGATGTACCACATCCAGTTGAGAGTCCAGAGAACCGTCAACAGAAATGGTTGGAACACCATTGAAAGCAATTGAAACAACTAAACGCTGAAATTGTTAGCATAAAAACTAAAAAACCTTGCAGTGGGGCAAGTAAACGATTTAAATAAATTATAAATTGTCCTTGAGGAACAAAAACATTCTAAAATTGAAATGTTTGTGAGTAACAATAGAAAAGAGAATTTACTAAATCAATTATCAAAAAAATTAAAATTTATTTAAACTTGTACAGTATTATATAAATAAATTCTCTATATTATTAGAGATCACGAATCACACTACATTGTTTTATTTATTTAGAATAGTTGTTACCTTATAGCATCTTAATGGTTCATACAAAAGAAAACGGATTGTACATTCATATCTTAATTTTTTTATCCTTTATCCAAAAACATAATGATATTTTACAAAATTTTTTTTATGTTTTAGTAGTAGAAGTGCCTCAAATAACATTCTCTCCCCACTTTAAGTGTTATTTAAAAGTTCGTCGAAACCAAGATTATTCCAATATTCAGATAGACATATGAGAAGTTAAAACTAGGTGATTATAGTATCATACTATTTTGACCTTGAAAGTTTAGTGCGACATAACTTCGTTGTTGTTTTAGTTATCCGAAAAAAATGCATACAAAAGTTGAACGATATTATGTAACCTATAACAAAAATTATTTTTAACTCACAAAAACGAGACAAATATTACTTTTTGATAAAAAATCATATATTTTGTATTACATATTTAAATACTAGAAATCAATCGAAGTAAAGTTGATCAATGTTTGACCGGTATAAAAGATATTAACGTTTTAAGTAGAGTATATGTACAGTGGATGAACCGCTTTGTGTGGATATAGAAGTTCCGAGTCCAACATGCCTAAAAGTATATAACTTTTTGATTAGGGTTTAATTATCTAGAATATAATCTAACTCGCTTAAAGATGGATGAAAAATCAGCAAGAGAATTAATAAAAACAAGAAAAGCTGTTAAACAAAAATACAATGCTTTAAAATCAGATATGTCATATAAAGAAATTCGTATGGAAGAAGAATTTGAGCCAATTACAGAACCTTCACAGCAATTAATTAGGTCAATTAAAACAGAATAGTTTATTAAGAATAAAAAAATATTCACCGCAAATGGTTTCTACTCCAAAAAAAAATTTTATTTCCTATCCCTTCAGAAATCAATCACAGAAAATCAAATGTATAATACTAAATATCTACCATCACATATGCCCTCCTTTTTACAGAATGATGAAGTCTTTTGGGGAGATATGGAGAGATCTCGTAGAGCAGAATCAAGTCCTGAAGAAACAATTTAACCTACTACAGAAAAGATTCGGCGAGATGTATTAGAATTAACAAGAATACCAGGGTATCAAGATTACTTGGAATTTTATCATCCATTTTTAAGAACATTCGTGGATAAGTTAATAAAGGATACAGAAGATAAATTTAATATTAAGTATGGTTTTAGTCATGATGTTTATTCAGAAAAATATCAGATTGCAAATTCTACAGTAGATTTCGTTGGAAAAGATTTTAAAGTTGAGAGCGTAAGATATGAGGGAACACCTGGGTTGTATGAGCTACTATTTAAAAAACAACCTGTTGGTTACACGCCCAATGATATGGAAAATCATATGGATGTTTTGAAAAGAACAAATGCCTATAGACGAAATTTTCATCCTAATAGTCAAATCCAAGGAACTACTGACATTAAATACTTAACAATCATAAAACCATATTTAATGCAAAAAGATATATTAAAAACAGGAAGCACATCTTCAGAACCAGCTTATCGTGCTATTTTACCAAGTACATCGGGACTGTTACTGACACAAAGACCGCGTTCTACCAGAACACGGTCTACCAGATCTACTACAGGAAAGGGTGTTATGTTAAATTTATCAAAGAAAAATGTGGATTATGTTTATTATGATGATTTAAATGAGATAATTGATAGATTGAGATTATTGGTTGCCTCAAATATGTTTGGACATACCGGCCATCAAAACGAAATATCATCAATTTTGGAAG
This sequence comes from Barypeithes pellucidus, assembly GCA_963991005.1. Classification (NCBI taxonomy): domain Eukaryota; kingdom Metazoa; phylum Arthropoda; class Insecta; order Coleoptera; family Curculionidae; genus Barypeithes; species Barypeithes pellucidus. The sequence continues at coordinate 35,149,194 of OZ022563.1, read as the reverse complement.
AATTAAGGGAAGCTCCTATTATTTTATATGGTACTATAATTTTGTAACACTTCAACAAAGGTGATCGACAAATTCGGTAGACATAGTTCAAAACTATACTTGTCTAATAATTTAGATGTAGCACTATGGGAAAAAAAATTTATTGAAACTGCAGAAAAAAAAATTACAGAGAACTTTACCAAAGATATAAGATATATTGAAAACTGAATAATTCAAAATTTTCAAAAAAGAATTGAATTGGAAAATTGAAACTGTTGAAATAAATTTTCAAAATATAAATAAAAGTGAAAACGATGAATTTATGGAAGGTGTCGCAAAGAAGTTAAAGGTATATGGAAAGGAAAATGATAACAAAGTACATATTAAATATGGAATATAGCATTAAAGGAAATGGTGAAAAAATAAAAAATATTCCCCAAAAAACATCAAACAATTTTCAAATTCAAATTTACAAAAAGATGATCATTTTAATAATATGAAAAATATTATAACTGTTAATTAATTAACAATTAATAATATTAAGGGAGAACTTAATAATGATGTTAAATCAAAGCTTCAATCTCTTATAAGAATCGAAGGATTGGATTGAAACAAAGGTAGAAAACTTTAAAAAAGGATATGTGGTTATGAACAAAAAAACGAGAGATATTGAAAGATCATTAACCCTACTACATACAGCCCATTTGTGTGACAAAGTAATATAACGGCTCTATCATTAAAGATATAAAAAAAAGTGTTAATAAAAGCTGTGAGGTATTAAGAAATACATGTTCCAAAAATATTTTTAAGTATACAGAGTGGTCCAGAAAAGTAGGACGATAAAAATATGTCTTTTTCTAAATGGCACACCCTATATATTTTTGCATTTTTTGATTCGCCATATTATTGATTATACATATCATGATGTATTTCTCAATTAGAAAATAAAAAATCGATAATTTCTTGTAAGCTCTTACGTATAGGGATAGAAAACTTTTGTAAATAATAAAGTAGTTAAAATTTTGTACAGGGTGTTTTCTGTTGAAATTCGAGTATAGGAAATTTTAAATTACGATAATTTGGTTATTTCAAATGAAACACCCTATATATTTTAGCCTTATACTATAGATATTTTGCTTAGAATTTTTATTGAAATTTTCGTAAACACACTGTGTTTTTTTATTTTTCTAGTTAGCCATGACCAATGTTACGTCTTGGTAACCTGCTGACTAAGGCACGCTATCCCCCTCTTTATCCCACGCTGATGCGAGGATATAAATATAAGTAGTTGTAAGATTTACGTCAGATTTCTACTTGTTCGGTTGCTATACTCTGTATTGAATAAAACAAACTGTTTTTAAAAACGCGTTTTTCTTGGCCAAGTACATATCTGGCGCAGTCGGTAGGATTGTATCACGTTACATCCGGTCTAGAAATCGTTTTCCGAAAGTTCCCAGTGGTTCCTTTCAAGGATTCAAACGTACAACGTCCTAAAAACTGTCCTGATACGGCATCCAAAAATCGGCACTGTCAAACTAGGACACCGGCCAAGTATCGAAACAAGTGCGTTAAACAGAGTGACAAGTTATCTCCAAATAGCGATCAATCGCTGATCAATATTTGTTCTTCGGCTGACCAAGATCAACCCTTCGTCAGACAACTGGGCAGACAAGCATCGCCACAACCTGGTTTAGATAACAGCTTGGGGAAGGACAAGCATCGCGTACCCTATAGGCACCCAGATTAAGGACTCCAATTCATCAAAGAGAATGAAAACACTGTTCATTTTTTTTATGTAAGTAATTTTAAGAAAGTAAATTTAGCGCATAACGTTTTCTTTCACACTGGAAGAACTAATAAATCGCATTGATAATTTAAGAATTCAACCAGTTGACGAAATGGCAGTAAATTACGCCCTTTTACGTTATCAGGCGGATATCATTCCAAATTTTGACGGGAACCCGAAACTTTTGCAAAGGTTTATTAGTTCGAGTGAAAATTTATTAAGAGCTTTTCAAAATCGCAACAACGCTGATGATCCGATCAATATATGCCTTCTCGATACCATTTTGGGTAAACTAACACATAGAGCAGCCGAATTGATCGCATCACGAACTGAACTAAATACATGGCAACTGATCAAAGATACCTTAACTGTGACATTCTCTGATCAGAGGTCAATAGACTGTTTAATTCAAGACCTTATAACGTTGAAACCATTTAAAAACGAACCCCACTAAACTTCGGTATGCGCATTCAGGATGCGCGTAGTCTTCTTTTCGCGAAACTTAGTGCAACTAATGAGGCCGAAAACGTGAAATTAATTAAAATTCAACACTATGACAATTTTGCTTTAAAAACTTTTATAAACGGATTACCATATAATATGCAATTGGTAGTACGATTAAAGGAACCCGCTTCTTTAGAACGGGCCATGTCATACGTAAGAGAGGAGGAAAATTTTATTTATTTCAAGAACCGAAACCAAAATTTTAATCATGCAAATTCTTCGAATGAAAACAAAAATATGAAACCTAATTTAGCACCGTTCAGAAATATGTATACGCCGATAAGTAGACCTAACCCTTCTCCATTGCCGGCAATACCTACAAATATACCACATAACATTTTTCCAAGACCACAATTTCAAAATAATCTTAGACCACCATTTGGTTCATTTCAAAATCATTTCAGACCCTCTTTTGCATACCCACAAAATAATTTTAGACCATCGTTTGGTCAATTCCAAAATAATTTTAGACCCGCTTTTGCACAGCAACAAAATAACTTCAGACCCCCAATGCAAAATTTTAATAACCTAAGAGCGTTGCCAAATCAAACGCAAAGAACTGACTTATCAAAGATAAGAAATGCGAGTCATTAACCTATGGATACTAGTTCCGGTAATACGATCGTAAACAACTCCACACAAAATCTACCCAAATTTCTAGTTGAAGAACTATTTAATCAGGAAATATCAGACGTGCAAACAAACGATCAATCAATAAATAACGAACCCGAACCACAAAATTTTAAATTTTAATTAAATCAAACACCCCAAATAAATTTTGAACAATACACTCAGTCAGGCGCGAACGACCCAAGTTACGATGACCTCTTAAATGGCCAATATAACACAGATTACGACTTATACGCATATAACGAATTTTACGATAATCAACCGTTCAATAACGATCAATATTCTCAAGATCAAGAACAAAATTTTTCTATAACGAGACTTCCCAACAATCAGACATAGGGTATTTAAACAATTATTCACCTGACCTACCCCACATTTACATACCCGAAATAAATTCGAAATTTTTACTAGACACCGGAAGTACGCGTAGTTTTATAAACCCATATATTGCTTATAACTATTTTCCAAATTGTATAAATAACGAGACTTTTCAGGTTCAAACAGCACACGCTGTATCGTTTCATAACGAAACGGCAACATTGCGTATATTTCCTTGCTTTAATACCGAAGGTACACATAAATTTTATTTGTTTAATTTATCTGATAAATTTAATGGATTAATTGGTTTAGATTTATTAACACAACTTAACGCAAATTTAAATTTTCATACTTTCTTCTGACGTCACCGAACGCAGAAGTTCCTATCTGTTTTGGCGAATCTCATAAACAAAAGCAACCTAAAGTTAATACTAATTATTGTTATGTGATACCACCGCGTGTAATACAACAGGTTAAAGTCCCCGTGAACGTTAAGGAAGGTTATGGTATATTAAGTTACCAACAATCAGGCACGATTGAGATTCCCGAATCGCTAATAAAAATAGAGAATTTTTGCGCTTATACAACTGTTTTAAATTCTAGCGAATCCCCAAATAAAATTAATTTTATCGAACCGCTTAATATCGAACAAATCGGACTTCATCAATTAAATTTTATAGATCACCCTAACGAAGATATCAAAATAACAAAAGATTTAGACAACAAATTAGAAGCAAATTTAAAGAACTTGCGTTTAGAACATTGTAACCGTGAAGAAAAAGAAACCATTCATAAACTATGCCCTGAATTTAGGGACATATTTTATTGCGAAGGTATACCCTTGAGCTTTACGAACGCGATTAAACATAAAATTAAACTCACTGATGAAACTCCGATATGTTCAAAAAGTTATAGATATCCAGAAGTGCATCGAGAGGAAGTAAAATCTCAAATTTCCAAATTATTACAACAAAATATAATCAGAGATTCAAATTCACCCTTTTCAGCTCCTATTTGGATAGTTCCAAAAAAACCTGATGCTTCAGGTAAACAAAAATATAGAATGGTAATTGATTATCGGAAATTGAATGATACATCGATTGACGATAAATTCCCTCTCCCAAATATCACTGAAATTCTTGACAAACTAGGGAAAGCTCAGTACTTTACAACCTTGGACCTTGCCAACGGCTTTCATCAAATAGAGATGGACCAACAAGACATTGCCAAGACTAGACTAGACTAGACGACATAATTATTTGTAGTAGTAGTATTCAAGAACATATGGAAAAACTTCGAATAATATTCACGCGCTTGCGCGAAGCTAAATTTAAAATACAGTTAGACAAGTCTGAATTTTTGCGACCAGAAGTACAATATTTAGGTCACATTGTGACAAAAGATGGTATAAAACCTAACCCAGATAAAATATCCGCAGTGAAAAACTTCCCCCTGCCAAAAACCAAAAAGATATAAAATCCTTTTTAGGCCTAGTCGGATATTACAGACGATTCGTTAAAGACTTCGCAAAAGTCACTAAACCTATGACAATATGTCTTAAAAAGGACGCCAAAGTTCAACATACCCCTCATTTTATTCAGGCTTTCGAACATTGTAAGGAATTATTAAGTAATGCACCGATTCTGCAGTACCCTGATTTTTCGAAATCCTTTATAGTAACCACAGACGCTGGCAATTTCGCGATCGGAGCAGTAATCAGCGAAGGAACGATTCCTAATGATAAACCCATAGCCTATATAAGTTGTACTTTAAACGAATCCGAAACAAGATACTCTACCATCGAAAAAGAACTGCTATCAATAGTATATGCCTGTAAAATACTTCGCCTATATATTTTCGGTCGTAAATTTATTATTTACACTGACCATCGCCCACTCGTATGGCTGTTTAATCTCAAGGAGCCAAATTCAAAATTGGTCAGATGGCGATTACGTCTAGAAGAGTATGACTATGAAATTAGACACCGAAAAGGAACACAAAATAAAGTCGCGGACGCGCTTTCGCGAATCCAACTTAATTTGTATGAAAACGAATCAATTAACAATAATCCTGGAGACGCAAATAATGATATATTAGAATATATGCGAAATTTAGCAGAAAATCCAATTCAGCAATCTTCAAGTTCTCACGAGAAAACTCTTCCCGCAGATAATAAAACACCGCGAGTTAAAATAATATCAGATATCGTAATAAAACCTGCTGACTCTAATAATACTGTTCACAGTAATGTGAATAATGAAACGGAATCTTATATGCCCACTCTTGATGAGATAATTAATAACAAACCGTATCAATTTCTGTTGAAAAAGAACCCTCATGCGAAAATAAAAGTTTCATTTGAATATTTTGAAAAACACGCAATAAATAAATGCGAAATACCGGATAACCCAAATATAATATTCGAATTTATTCGCGATTACCTACCTCATGATGACAAAACGGTATATGTTTATTTCTTTAATGAAGACTTAATGTCGACATTTTCAAATGTTTACATAAATCACTTTAAACGCCCTAAAATAATAAGATGCACCAAATTAGTCCATAATATTGCGAAAAAAGATGAAAAACTCCTTTTAATAAAACATCAACACGAAGCTAAAACCAACCACCGCGGAATAAGCGAAACTTATGACAGATTAAAATTAAACTATTATTGGCTAAAAATGAAAGATGATGTAACGCAATATATTAATGACTGTCACGTGCCAAACACAAAAATACAGTAGACTGAAAACTTATGTCCCGCTAGTTAGAACCGAAACACCGGCTAAACCCTTCCAAATTCTCCATATGGACACTTTCATATTCGAAAATCAAAATTTTCTTACCATAATAGATAAATTTTCAAAATTCGGTCAAGCTTTCGCGTACGACAAAAATGCTAAATCAGTCTGTGATAAGCTAGTACAATTCTTTTCCTTTTTCGGCTGTCCCGAATCAATTGTAGCTGATAACGGAAGTGAGTTCAATAATGAATTACTCAAAGAACTATTAAAAATCCAAAAAATAAATGTACACTTTATAACCCCGGGTCACCATGAATCGAATTCTCCAATCGAAAGATTTTATTCGACAATTATCGAGCACCTCCGGCTTTTACCAGAACGAGACTCACAAAAACCTATACCCGAGTTAATGCCTTACGCCATAATAGCATATAACAGTTCAATACACGCTGTAACCAAATTCTCACCCCACGAACTCATTCTAGGACATACAAACTCTCGCGACCCTTTAGATTTAATTTCTACCACCTTTTACTCTGACTACGTTTCATCTCATAAAAATAAAGTCGACACCTTATATGAAAATATAATAGGGAAAACGAATAAACAAAAAGATCAAATGTTAATTAACTAAAATAAATACGAAAGGCAACGACCAATTCCAATTCAAAACTAACCAAAAAGTTTATAAAAAACAAGCCGAACGCTCTTCAAAAAATAAACCAAAATTTAAAGGACCCTTTAAAATAAAATAATTGAATTACTAGAACATAACCGTGTAAAAATTCAGAGTATTAAAATACCTAGAAAAGTCGACGCGATTCACATAAAAGAACTCAAACAACCTCTTGTTACAGATACGCCTGTGCAACAGGAGACACCCAAAACTCCCCCAAGGATAATGACTTAAGTCAAAATCCAGGAATACTACCATACAAATTAGGTAACGCCCAAAAAGTTGTCAATCATTGAACTTTTATTCAAATATTTAACACAACAAATATTATCAAAGAATTCAACATCCTAACCGCTCAATATAAAACTCTTAAACGTAGTTTAACTAATAATACTGGCTATAGTCGCGACTACTTTAATTCCTATATCTCAATTGATAGTTTACAAAATAAAATCGTGACCCAAATTAACCAACTCTTACCCGAAAATTCATTAAAAAGACAAAACGCGGACTTATCGATGGATCCTAATCCATCATTATTAGAAGCCTCACCGGAAACTTAGATCAAGAAGACGCTAAACGCTATGACGCGGAAATCGACACTCTTAAAAAGAATCAAAATAATATTAAGCACTCCATGGACAAACAATTATCCTTACTATACAAGACAATCAACAACTTCGAAGAAATTGCACAAAATATTTCACATAATCAACAAAAATTAAATGAACGTATTAACACAGTAATCGAAACTATTAATTGCATAAAAATCGAAACGGCTACTGCAAGTATGTATTTCAGAATACAAATGGTTTTAACTCAAATTTCTATGATGTATCAAAATATCTATGATATTCTAGACCAAATAGAAGTAGCTATATCATTCGCTAAACTTAACAATTTTCATAATAGTATTGTAAACCCGGCAGACCTCCTTGAAGAACTTGTATTAATTGGTAATAAATTATTATCAGAAAAATTGCCGTTTCAAGCAACTCCTGAAAATATTTTGATTTTTGAAAATATACTAGAGATTAAGAGCTATGTAAAAAATAACGATATAGTATTCATAATCGAAGTACCCTTAGTAGAAAAAGAAAATTACAATTTATTTCATTTATTTCCTCTACCAACTCCAGCTGGAGACCATTTCAAAATGATTATTCCGAATTTCCAATATTTAATAATAAATGAAAACAATTTTGGCTACTCTAACTTGCAATGTAATAAAGTTTTCGATAATGAATATTTATGTAAACATATACACACTGAAAACTTTTATAAAGATTTGCCATGTGAAATACAGTTATTAACATACCAACATAACATTACAAATTGTAACCTGATTCCAGTGAAAATAAATAACGTGCAAGTGCAGTACGTAGATGAAGGAAAGTGGATCATAATTACTCATAAAGATCTTACGGCAATACAACAGTGCGGGAGTGATAAAGAAAATATTCTTTTAAACGGCACATACTTAGCAGAAATAAATTTTCCGTGTAGTTTAAAAATCGATGGTATCATTGTAAAGTCGTACCGTAATTTTAAGAATAATTTTTATAATATTCCATTGCCTAGTATTAAGTTTAACTTTACACAAAACCTTGTATACCATAAGCTAGAATCATTAAGCTTAAATAACGTAAACCTTAATAAATTGGATACTCTGCAAAAAGAAGTAATTAATCAACAAAAAGAAAATTTAAGGATGCTAGAAAATCCAGTTTATTATAATAGGACCAGTTTTTGGACTGTTTTACTTTATTTTATTATTATATTAATTATTTCATACTTTTTATTTAAGTATCTAGTGTTTTGCACTAAGAAAAATCAAACTCAAACGAATGGAAATATTATCATTTAATTTCAAATCATGACGAAAATTCTAATTTTTAGGCCATAGAAACTTAATCAAGTTTATATGCCTATCTAATAGGGGAGGTGTTACGTCTTGGTAACCTGCTGACTAAGGCACGCTATCCCCCTCTTTATCCCACGCTGATGCGAGGATATAAATATAAGTAGTTGTAAGATTTACGTCAGATTTCTACTTGTTCGGTTGCTATACTCTGTAATGAATAAAACAAACTGTTTTTAAAAACGCGTTTTTCTTGGCCAAGTACACATCTCCAACAAAATCAAAACAAATGTAAAATTGGCATTTTCAATGTCAAATTGAAATCAATTAATAACAATACTTCTGTATTAATTATTTATTTTTAATTTAAACTAACTGCAATAACAATAAATTACAAATCAGAACAAAAACAATATTTTTTTAATTATACAAATGTTCAAATTGGCCTCCATTTGCTTCTAAACACATTTCGACGCGTCTATGAAATGACTCACTGGTCCGCGTCTTCCTATCCATCGCTCTCCGTACGTTTCATTCAAATGATCAATAACGGGCCTCGTAGAGTGAACGGGTGCTCCATCGTGAAGAAACCACATTCGTTCCCTAATTGCATGTGGAACATGGTCAATTAATTGTGGCAAGTGATTTTGTAAAAAGTCCAAATATACGTCACCTGTCACTCTACCATCTAAAAAATATGGCCCAACCACATACCTCTCACATGCCACTCCTCCCCAAACATTTAAGGACCACCTATTTTGAGAGTGCAATCTTACAAAATCAGGATTAGTAGTCGCATAATAATGAAAATTGTGTCTATTTACGTTTCCATTTTTGTGAAAAGTTTCTTCATCACAAAAGAGCACATCATTAGAAAAATTCCATTGTTCTCTCATTTTGTTCTGGATCTACTCACAAAAAACTACTATTTTATTATAATCTTCACCATGAAGCTCTTGCAATAGTTGTACATGGTACGGGTGCATTTTATTAGCCCATATTATCCTTTGTACGGATGATCTCGAGATATCAGTTTGTTGTGCCAAAGGTCGTTTGCCGACATGGGGATCTTCAGTGATAGTCAATAAAACATTTAGCTCATTTTCTTCCGTACTAACAGTTATTCTTTTATTATTTTTATTATAAGCCACACTTCCTGTTCTGTCAAACCTCTCCATCAATTTTTCGAAAGCTCGTTTATTTGGTTGTCGTCTGTCTGGATATTTTTCGTGATAATGTCTTGTTGCAAACAATCTATTTTTGTCACTTGCCCCAAGAATGTAAATTATTGTAAATCATATCAATCATTTCAGTATTTGAAAAATTCATCTTTTAAATGTTAGAATTAACGAGAAAAACCTAGAATATAACACAAATTGGCACAAATATTTGATTCCTAATTTGCCATCTTGGTAAATTGACATTTTACATTTGTTTTGATTTTGTTGGTCATGGCTAACTAGAAAAATAAAAAAAACATAGTCTGTTTACGAAAATTGCAATAAGAATCGAATTCTAAGCAAAAGAAGTAACTTTAGGTATAGGAATGACTTAATAAGAATCCGCAAAGGGATATTTTTGGATCACACAGTCGACGAGGAACGTAAAGGTAATTTATTCCTTCAGACGATAGGCTAAAGAAATATTGAATAAGTTACATGCACTAGCGTACAGTCGGCTTTTAGTAAGAGGATGTCAAAATTACTGATTATTACGTAATCGATTATAGTTATTTTTGTATAAGAAATTAAGAAACTGCACTATGGTTTATCATCGTGTTCTGATGTGCTCTTTCCGATGACGTATATAACATTTCGATGAAATAATATTTTAACCCATAAAAAGCAAAAGAAAATTTTGACGAAATCATGAACTTCAGTTTTTCGCAAATTTCTCCATTTTCTATTGCCTTTTGGTATGGTATGATGTATTGTAAAATATTAGCATTTGAGATGACCTATCCAGCGGTTCAAACCTGGAGCCGATATATCGGACCCAATTCGAGAAATTTGTTTTCGAAAATGACCCTGGATTTCCATGTCCAAAATAATAATCCACCATCGATAAAGAATCATCGTATGAACATTTCATAAAATATGAGAAGGCGTATGGTTCATGTTATAAAAGTATTTCGAGTGTATGAATCTAAATCATTTTCAGGTTGTTCAAATTGTAATGGTTTCAAAAAACACTCAAAATCTATATTATTACAAAAGAAACTTTAAGCTCTCTTTGCAAATTTTCAAACTGTAGAATATTTTCCGGTATATGTTCACCATACTTATTAATTTTGATTTCATTAATTATTATTAGAACTCTTATATACAAATGATTGCAAACACTTCTTTGATGAATTTCTAATTTTTGCATTGAAATAAAATATTTTTTATAACCAGTTTTATAAATCTGAGATGATAATAACCTCGACATATGCTTAATCCAATAATAATGACTATTTTCACCATTACTGATCAACAATAAATTTACATGTGAGTTTTTTTATTAATATAATGGAAATGACCGACTACTTCATATTTTAGTTTACTATCCTCGTAAATACTCTCGACCATAAACATTCACAGATATCTGATGAGTCTCAAAATTTTTTAATATCTCTTAACTTCACAGGAAACTATTCCTTAGAAATTAAAACAATCGAAACATTTTGGATATGAATTGGTTAAATCAACATGCTTTTCTGCTGGAAATAAGGCACTTATCACACTCCAACCAAATCAATACCTATCCATATTTTTAACATTAATTACACCCTGTTTATTTGAAATTTGTTTTGGTAACGGTACATATGATGATACTCTGATTGGGTTGTATTTGTTAATGTTAAGTTCTAAATGTAATATGTATTCTAAAGCCCACCCATATCCATTTTCTGTAAATATTGAAACCTTTTCCTTTATTACGAATAAAAACTCCTTATAAATTTTGCTTAAATCTGTTGTTGATGTTATTACCTTATTTTTTGTATTAAATGATTTAGTTCCTAATGTCTCTTTTGTTTGTAAAATATAGTTTCCAAATAACTTTACATTAATCTTAATACATCTATGCTTTACTAATTGTTCAGAAATTAACCTTACAAACATTTGTTTAATATCATAAAATTCATCAATGTCTACATACTTTTTGGATGGAAGCAGCAGAAATGATATATTTCTGTTTTTAGACGTTGACATTATAACTTTCACATTATCGTCACTTTTAAATCCACTTTTATGTAGGTTTGAACGTAAATGTGCATCGAGTTTATTTTTCACATACAAAGTATCGCGATCTTTAGATCGCGATAGAATAAGTTTAGGAATCATTGTTAGTATTTCACACCTTATTCATCTTTATTTTTACATGGAATGTTCTATAAGGACAAGATTCTTTTTTATGACGATAAACGTTTGATTGATGAATAAAACTCTTATTACAATCACTGCACTGATACATCTTATATGATTAATCTAGAACTGAAGTGCAGGGAGAAAACACTGATACTTATTCCTCTGCAATTAGATTATTTTCTCTCATTAAGTTTAACCAAACATGTGAATCCAGTTCCAAACTTATAAGCTTTATGTGATCGTTAAAATATTTAGATCTAACGGATCCTGTAATAACTTTATCACATAAAGCTATAGCTTCTTCAATCAACATAAGTAGATCATTATCACAGTTTATTTTTAGCAGGAATTAACGAAATGTTTTCCAACACTTTTATTTTATGTCTAAGTTTTAACATCTTCTGCTTTTATTAGTGTGCTCATCTTTAAGACTGTTAATATCAACACAATCCTTGTTTTAACTGGTATCAATTTACAACAATTTACACAATACTGTATACAACTGAAATTACTATTTATCATTAATTTTTACAATACCAAAACCGGAGAGAATAATTTTGTAACCACGCAGGATACATAACTAACTAGATAATTATTTTACCATAATCTTAAATACGGAGTGATGGAATTTAAGTAGGCTGAGGAGGAGGAGTGGGGTCTGGTTTCTGGTTGGTGTTTGTGATCAATTTGGAAGAATCCAAGAATGGCGTTTGTACTTCTTTACTACTTTGCACGATTTCAAAGAGCAAGTTTTTATCAAAATCAGTAAAATTTCGTGAACGTTTCTCCTTAACTTCCATTTCGGTTGCATTCAGTCAAAAATCATAGAAAAATATTTAGGTTTGTTCGGGTTTGTTTAAAATTTAATTCAAATTATAATGACACAACTCAAACGGGGAAAGTCGGATTAATAATCAATACCCGAGCTCCATTTACATTATTTTTCCCGAAGTATCACCATTTCGAGTAAAGAAAGCCTCTCTACTATTTTCCATCTACATTTTGACCCAATAACTAAGATATCTACTTGATTGTTATTTACAGTTATTTCGATATATACCTTTTGGTTGGAAACCGGTATACAGTTGTTGGCTCAATAACTTTATATTACAAATAGTTATCATTCAATAACGTCAAATCTTGAGAAACCGGGCATTATACTATGAAAAAAAGGATGCCTACACGGGTGTTTGGTTCACCAACGTGTATCTGGAAGAGGGTGATAGCTAATTTTGAAGCTTATATACTTCTATACAAGTTGTACGCATATGGAAATATCATGTTTTTCCCTAATAGAGTCGGTCAACTTTCCAGTGACTATTGGCCAATGTTATTATATTTACACGTTGTCAAGCACTTTAGAAAAAATACAGTTATTTTTTTACTTTTGATTCTGTCATACTTTTTGAACAAAACTATGTTGAAAAATTTATTTTAACACAAAGAATTATCGATTTTTGTCTATTCTACAACATTTATCCGGGTTGTTTCAAACTCATTGAAACCAAAACTACAATTTTAAGATACATGCTTTCTTACTTTTGATATTATTTAGAAATAATTCGTGTCATAAAAAAATAAAGCACACAATTTATACACACACACTAGTAATATCGCACAAATTTGAAATTACCTCACAATATTTATTATTATTATTTTACAACAGAACAAAGAAAGGATAATGTTACAGCTGGCAAATTATCTTGACGATTATAATTCGTATGTAAGCACGTGAGAATTCAAGACATAGACGCATGCGACGTGTTCGTCTCGAAAATTAAAGCATCTAATGGCGCGTTTAACAAAGCGCACGGCGTTTGAGGCACGCGATATGATCTGGAATCACTGCTCGTCTACTGACCTACATACACACGTGAAAACAGATATGTATGGCGCGGCAGCACGTAGTATAAAGATGTTTTACCTAAATATTTATACATAGGATTTTAAATAAGAGTATGTAGGCTTTCTCTAGCACACCCAAGGAGTCACCCATTTAAATATAATGTCATTTCGATAACACTCTGTATTTTAGTGCTTACATGAAATTCTGCAAATAAGGCTGCATTGTCAGATTGCAAATTCCCGTAATATTTAAAGGCAGCGTGCAGAACGGACTGTACACAGATGAGTCATATTGCTTAGGAACTAGGTTATATCTTCCATACAATAGGAAACCGACTACCAAAACGGGAAACATGATTTCATTGAAGGTTTGAGAGGTATTCCTATAATGCAGTAAAAAGTTCTTCCACATGAGCAGGCGGAGCTTGTCGAATTTTTGACCCATAGTTTCTGAAAATAAGGAATAAACATGGTGTAACAAATTCATCCTTCAACATTGGGATTTCGAACACGGTAACAGATACGAAGTCGGTTAAATTTGGGCAAAGTTGCGTAATTATGGTTCCAATAATATTAAGTAAAGAAAAATCAAAAATACAGGAGCTTTCAAAATATTTGAAAAATCTAAAATTTTGTTCTTTCTGACTTCATCAACTAAATACATGCCTGGTTCTTTTTTGTTCAAATTATGAAAGAGGAACTACATCTACGTTCAGCGGTATCACTTACTGGTGCTCCGACGACGTATTGTTTCTTAAATTGACCATCTTCATTAAAATATCCCTAGTACGTTCCTGTAATTTACTTCTGTTTCAAGAAATTCGACTTAATTCGAAACTGTAAAACCCAATGTATGTTTTGAAATTATTTGTATTAATAAAAATACTTTTAGGAATTTACACTAAGTAGAAATTAGATAAACTATTGGTTTGAAATTTAAAAAAAAAAACAGAAATAGTACGTAATAATAATAAGAATTAAGGAACTAAATAGCTATAACAATTTTTAAATATTCAGTTTCTTCGAAAAAAAATTAAATTACAGGAACGTACTAGGGGTATTTTAATGAAGATGGTCAATTTAAGAAACAAAGCGGCGGAAAACCGATAAGTGTTTTTTGCCGCTGAACGAAGATTTAGTACCTCTTTTATAATTTAAACAAAAAAAAAACACGGCCGTATTTAAAAAAAGTAAGTTAATGATGGTAACCCAAAAATAAAACGTCGCAACAAAGATCTGATGATGTAATCTGGTGGAGAGTAAAAAGTAGCAATGAGAAAATGAAATTTATTTTTGGACATCTCTTCGAACAAAGTCAGGAATAAATAAAAACCGAAACACAAAATTTTAGATTTATTTTTTAATTTTTGAGACATATTATTGGGCCCATAATTACGCAACTTTGCCCCAATTTAACCGACCGTATCTCTTGCCGTTCCCGAAATTCCAATGGTGAAGGCCGAATTTGTTACACCCTGTCATAGAAATAAATAAATCTAGAATGACCACCAAGCCAAAAAATGGTCTATCTTTGTGTATCGTCAAAGGTTGTTTAAGGACTCTAAACGTGGAATTGATGCCGAATTATTTTACAGACCGTGTTAATCTTTATATTAGCCAGAAGAATTTCTTAGTGTCAAGAAATTGCAGAAATAATAAACAATCTTAACAAATACTTTGCGCCTGATGCAGATGGAATCACCACATATGATGTTATACTCTTGAAAGAAACACTTGCACCAATCCTTACAAGGTTAATAAATGCTATTGTGGAAATAGGTACTTTCCCAGAATTTCTCAAATTATTCCAATACATAAAACAGGTACTTTTTCTGAATCTGAGAACATAAGACCCATCGCATTAATATCAACATTTTCGAAAATATCAGAAAATAATCAAAAAACGATTAGTAACCGAACAACACCTTTAAATTTGGCAAGGAACAATAGGGATTTCAACCAAATAGCAACACTCCATCAGCAGTAATAGACCTTATAGAATTTGTAACTAATGGACTAAAAAATAACAAGTATGTAGCAGCTCTATTTGTCGATCTTCAAAAGGCCTTTGATACATAATGAAGAAACTAGAGGAAATGGGAGCATATAATTTAATTAATTCATATCTCACAAATAGAATGCAGTATGTGTCAGTAAACCAAAAAGAATGTGAAGTGAAGGAAGCAACAATAGAGGTACCTTAAGGGTCTGTTCTGGGCCCCATTTTATATCTATTTTATGTACATAGTCTATCCGAAGCAAACTTAGGATGTATACATATAACTTTTGCCGATGATACAGCCCTATTGTTTGAGGACATAGATCCAAAAGTGCTTGAAAAAAAAATTGGCTGCTGCATGTGGTATTATAAAAAAAAGTGTGTGAACTATATCAAACATAATGAAAATGACAATTTATGAGGCTTTGTTCAATTCGCATCTACAATATATGTGTGCTATTTGGACATTCTCAAACAATGCAATAATACAAAAACTCGAAAGATGTCAGAATAGAGTTCTTAAATGTTTACATAGACTACCGAGACTATGTCCAACCAAACAAATATATGAAAACTATACAAGGCTAAGAAATTCATGCTGAACCAAATCCGTACCATATGAAGGGTAGTCCAGCTCATTAAGTGTAAACTCGCGAATCATAGGTTGGACTTTGGCTGATTTATGAACTGGCAAACCTGAACATTTTAAAGTTACACGAGGAAATGTATCTCTCACCCATTAGAAGACAATAAACAATTTTTGGAATGTGCTATTTACTAACTCTCCCCCCTTATCACCCATGTCAATTTCTTGCAATATATAATACCTATAGGCTCACTGCAATGCAGATGTCTCAAATAATCTATTATATGAATTTTAAAGTTGAAGGTAAATTCGCTTCAGAATCTGGCGATAAAAAATAGAATTATTGCCAACCTATTTAATTAAATTACTGGCTCTGGCGTACTTTAACACCGACGGAATTTAACAATTTTCGAAAGAAAAACTGAAACTATTAATGCTAAATTGCTACCAGCATAGCAGGAAACAATAATATATTTATAATAGGCTTGAGTTACTTACAGAATAATTGAAAACACAAATTGGTAATGAACCAGAACAACTCACTGACACAATGTATGACACATCAAATTGTTATGGAATAGTCAGTCATTGTGATGTCAGGGTGACAGTGGATGTCAACAGGTTATTTGGTTTGACTCCTTTAAAACAGAAATGGGTACATTCAGCAAAGCCCATCACTTTGTTAGCGATTTTTACTCGGTCACGTAATGATGCAACTCGATTTGTAGTTTTGCTGAATGCATATTTTTGACATTTAAATTTCACTTTGTTGCCAGTTTCTTTGTTTGGTTAGAATCCCTCACTGGAAGAATTCAGTTTAATCAATTCACCAAGATTATTTGGTTCTGTAAAGTACAGAACAAAAAATACATTTTTCACAAATTTAAAAGTAAGGCACAAATATTTTAGGAATAGAAAATCAAGAAATTAAAAAATTGTTTCCCAACCCAACAAATCAGTAACAAATCGCTGTCCAATCGTTTTGTGAAATCCATTTTTTTAGTGCATTCAACAGATGATTGCCAATCGCTTACAAATCGATGGGTTCTGCTGATTGTTTCCATCGAATTTAAAAAGCGATTTGTGATTTGACAGCGATTTGTTACTGATTTGTTGGGTTGGGAAACAATTTTTTAATTTCTTGATTTTCTATTCCTAAAATATTTGTGCCTTACTTTTAAATTTGTGAAAAATGTATTTTTTGTTCTGTTCTTTACAGAACCAAATAATCTTGGTGAATTGATTAAACTAAATTCTTCCAGTGAGGGATTCTAACCAAACAAAGAAACTGGCAACAAAGTGAAATTTAAATGTCAAAAATATGCATTCAGCAAAACTACAAATCGAGTTGCATCATTACGTGACCGAGTAAAAATCGCTAACAAAGTGATGGGCTTTGCTGAATGTACCCATTTCTGTTTTAAAGGAGTCAAACCAAATAACCTGTTGACATCCACTGTCACCCTGACATCACAATGACTGACTATTCCATAACAATTTGATGTGTCATACATTGTGTCAGTGAGTTGTTCTGGTTCATTACCAATTTGTGTTTTCAATTATTCTGTAAGTAACTCAAGCCTATTATAAATATATTACTGTTTCCTGCTATGCTGGTAGCAATTTAGCATTAATAGTTTCAGTTTTTCTTTCGAAAATTGTTAAATTCCGTCGGTGTTAAAGTACGCCAGAGCCAGTAATTTAATTAAATAGGTTGGCAATAATTCTATTTTTTATCGCCAGATTCTGAAGCGAATTTACCTTCAACTTTAAAATTCATATAATAGATTATTTGAGACATCTGCATTGCATTGAGCCTATAGGTATTATATATTGCAAGAAATTGACATGGGTGATAAGGGGGGAGAGTTAGTAAATAGCACATTCCAAAAATTGTTTATTGTCTTCTAATGGGTGAGAGATACATTTCCTCGTGTAACTTTAAAATGTTCAGGTTTGCCAGTTCATAAATCAGCCAAAGTCCAACCTATGATTCGCGAGTTTACACTTAATGAGCTGGACTACCCTTCATATGGTACGGATTTGGTTCAGCATGAATTTCTTAGCCTTGTATAGTTTTCATATATTTGTTTGGTTGGACATAGTCTCGGTAGTCTATGTAAACATTTAAGAACTCTATTCTGACATCTTTCGAGTTTTTGTATTATTGCATTGTTTGAGAATGTCCAAATAGCACACATATATTGTAGATGCGAATTGAACAAAGCCTCATAAATTGTCATTTTCATTATGTTTGATATAGTTCACACACTTTTTTTTATAATACCACATGCAGCAGCCAATTTTTTTTTCAAGCACTTTTGGATCTATGTCCTCAAACAATAGGGCTGTATCATCGGCAAAAGTTATATGTATACATCCTAAGTTTGCTTCGGATAGACTATGTACATAAAATAGATATAAAATGGGGCCCAGAACAGACCCTTAAGGTACCTCTATTGTTGCTTCCTTCACTTCACATTCTTTTTGGTTTACTGACACATACTGCATTCTATTTGTGAGATATGAATTAATTAAATTATATGCTCCCATTTCCTCTAGTTTCTTCATTATGTATCAAAGGCCTTTTGAAGATCGACAAATAGAGCTGCTACATACTTGTTATTTTTTAGTCCATTAGTTACAAATTCTATAAGGTCTATTACTGCTGATGGAGTGTTGCTATTTGGTTGAAATCCCTATTGTTCCTTGCCAAATTTGAAGGTGTTGTTCGGTTACTAATCGTTTTTTGATTATTTTCTGATATTTTCGAAAATGTTGATATTAATGCGATGGGTCTTATGTTCTCAGATTCAGAAAAAGTACCTGTTTTATGTATTGGAATAATTTGAGAAATTCTGGGAAAGTACCTATTTCCACAATAGCATTTATTAACCTTGTAAGGATTGGTGCAAGTGTTTCTTTCAAGAGTATAACATCATATGTGGTGATTCCATCTGCATCAGGCGCAAAGTATTTGTTAAGATTGTTTATTATTTCTGCAATTTCTTGACACTAAGAAATTCTTCTGGCTAATATAAAGATTAACACGGTCTGTAAAATAATTCGGCATCAATTCCACGTTTAGAGTCCTTAAACAACCTTTGACGATACACAAAGATAGACCATTTTTTGGCTTGGTGGTCATTCTAGATTTATTTATTTCTATGACAGGGTGTAACAAATTCGGCCTTCACCATTGGAATTTCGGGAACGGCAAGAGATACGGTCGGTTAAATTGGGGCAAAGTTGCGTAATTATGGGCCCAATAATATGTCTCAAAAATTAAAAAATAAATCTAAAATTTTGTGTTTCGGTTTTTATTTAATCCTGACTTTGTTCGAAGAGATGTCCAAAAATAAATTTCATTTTCTCATTGCTACTTTTCACTCTCCACCAGATTACATCATCAGATCTTTGTTGCGACGTTTTATTTTTGGGTTACCATCATTAACTTACTTTTTTTAAATACGGCCGTGTTTTTTTTTTGTTTAAATTATAAAAGAGGTACTAAATCTCCGTTCAGCGGCAAAAAACACTTATCGGTTTTCCGCCGCTTTGTTTCTTAAATTGACCATCTTCATTAAAATACCCCTAGTACGTTCCTGTAATTTAATTTTTTTTCGAAGAAACTGAATATTTAAAAATTGTTATAGCTATTTAGTTCCTTAATTCTTATTATTATTACGTACTATTTCTGTTTTTTTTTTTAAATTTCAAACCAATAGTTTATCTAATTTCTACTTAGTGTAAATTCCTAAAAGTATTTTTATTAATACAAATAATTTCAAAACATACATTGGGTTTTACAGTTTCGAATTAAGTCGAATTTCTTGAAACAGAAGTAAATTACAGGAACGTACTAGGGATATTTTAATGAAGATGGTCAATTTAAGAAACAATACGTCGTCGGAGCACCAGTAAGTGATACCGCTGAACGTAGATGTAGTTCCTCTTTCATAATTTGAACAAAAAAGAACCAGGCATGTATTTAGTTGATGAAGTCAGAAAGAACAAAATTTTAGATTTTTCAAATATTTTGAAAGCTCCTGTATTTTTGATTTTTCTTTACTTAATATTATTGGAACCATAATTACGCAACTTTGCCCAAATTTAACCGACTTCGTATCTGTTACCGTGTTCGAAATCCCAATGTTGAAGGATGAATTTGTTACACCATGTTTATTCCTTATTTTCAGAAACTATGGGTCAAAAATTCGACAAGCTCCGCCTGCTCATGTGGAAGAACTTTTTACTGCATTATAGGAATACCTCTCAAACCTTCAATGAAATCATGTTTCCCGTTTTGGTAGTCGGTTTCCTATTGTATGGAAGATATAACCTAGTTCCTAAGCAATATGACTCATCTGTGTACAGTCCGTTCTGCACGCTGCCTTTAAATATTACGGGAATTTGCAATCTGACAATGCAGCCTTATTTGCAGAATTTCATGTAAGCACTAAAATACAGAGTGTTATCGAAATGACATTATATTTAAATGGGTGACTCCTTGGGTGTGCTAGAGAAAGCCTACATACTCTTATTTAAAATCCTATGTATAAATATTTAGGTAAAACATCTTTATACTACGTGCTGCCGCGCCATACATATCTGTTTTCACGTGTGTATGTAGGTCAGTAGACGAGCAGTGATTCCAGATCATATCGCGTGCCTCAAACGCCGTGCGCTTTGTTAAACGCGCCATTAGATGCTTTAATTTTCGAGACGAACACGTCGCATGCGTCTATGTCTTGAATTCTCACGTGCTTGCATACGAATTATAATCGTCAAGATAATTTGCCAGCTGTAACATTATCCTTTCTTTGTTCTGTTGTAAAATAATAATAATAAATATTGTGAGGTAATTTCAAATTTGTGCGATATTACTAGTGTGTGTGTATAAATTGTGTGCTTTATTTTTTTATGACACGAATTATTTCTAAATAATATCAAAAGTAAGAAAGCATGTATCTTAAAATTGTAGTTTTGGTTTCAATGAGTTTGAAACAACCAGGATAAATGTTGTAGAATAGACAAAAATCGACAATTCTTTGTGTTAAAATAAATTTTTCAACATAGTTTTGTTCAAAAAGTATGACAGAATCAAAAGTAAAAAAATAACTGTATTTTTTCTAAAGTGCTTGACAACGTGTAAATATAATAACATTGGCCAATAGTCACTGGAAAGTTGACCGACTCTATTAGGGAAAAACATGATATTTCCATATGCGTACAACTTGTATAGAAGTATATAAGCTTCAAAATTAGCCTCTTCCAGATACACGTTGGTGAACCAAACACCCGTGTAGGCATCCTTTTTTTCATAGTATAATGCCCGGTTTCTCAAGATTTGACGTTATTGAATGATAACTATTTGTAATATAAAGTTATTGAGCCAACAACTGTATACCGGTTTCCAACCAAAAGGTATATATCGAACTAACTGTAAATAACAATCAAGTAGATATCTTAGTTATTGGGTCAAAATGTAGATGGAAAATAGTAGAGAGGCTTTCTTTACTCGAAATGGTGATACTTCGGGAAAAATAATGTAAATGGAGCTCGGGTATTGATTATTAATCCGACTTTCCCCGTTTGAGTTGTGTCATTATAATTTGAGCGATTTATGTCAGTTTGGTTTGGCATCTTGTGGACTTAAATTGAATCAGTGAATTATTATTATAAATCATATTATACACGATCTCCGTTAGTGAAGAGGAGCATTAAAAACAAAATGATCCATTTCGTACAGAAAAACATTTAATAGTCCTAACCAAATAAAATCTGACAAAAAATACATTCAGCAAAACTACAAATCGATGCGCAACGTGACGTCACCGCTTATATTGTCACGCCCAGGTTTTAGGGTGTGACTAGGGGTGTAAAGGTATCGACGAGATCTTAGTTATTAAATAGAAAACGATGCGATTTATAAAACAAAGATTTATTATAAAGCCAAACGAAATAATTACCTGAAGGGTTTACAAAAGAAACAAAGATTTAAACTGACTGACAAAATAATGATTACTTACAATAAGGTTAGATGGTACATCGGGAACCGGGTGACCAGCAAAGTTGTTCACAAATATCTTCGACGGAATCTCGAGCACTAGTGATTTTAAAATTTACCTATTACCAATAATGTGCCTTCTCCTCAGGTCAGCAGTTTTCCCCCTTATTGGGAATCGACGAACTCAGGTCGTCCAACTGTAATTGTGCTGACATGATTAGTCGACAAATTATTGATTCATCAGGATGTACGTATACTATTTTATAACTACAACTTCCAGTTTGTTTAATAAATCTAATACTGGTTTAATGTTACATAGGAATGACCTGTGTTTTAACATTAACCATAGAGACTTATTAAAAATCTGAATATCGAATTTATAAAATAGTATGGTTCCTTTTGTGACAATATATCGATGAGCTCTATTTATGAAATCCGCGGAATTCCGCATAATAAATCCCAATATCTTCATTGCATTGATATAATTATTTTATTTTGAAAGTTGTACTATACTACATTACATACTATGCAATAATGTATGTAGGTAAGGCCAGGGTGACCCAGGAGTATACAAGATAACCGGCAGCTGGTACTCCCTGACCTTCCCTCGACCTTATGCGCCGCAACCCCTCCCTTGACCTTGTGGCGTCACATGACCTTGCATATATGCAGGTGGTCGATAATGATGTATGACCTTGGTCGCTTATGTGGATAGGTGTGGTCCATAACGATGTATGACCTTGGTCGCTCACGTGGACTGGTATGGTCCATAATAATTTATGACCTTGGTCGCTCACGTGGGAAGGTGTTACGCACACCCTTGACTAGAACAGCTTTGTATGACCCAGATATTTGATTGAATTTGTTATAAAAAGGTGAGAGGAGTTGGATATTTCAGTATTTACTTAACAATCGTATGCGTAAGATCTCCTATCTGTTCTGATGAATAAATGTGCGAAAATTGTGGTATGTCATTTACGCGAAGTTATAACATGTTGCGACACAAAAAAGAAGTGTGTGCATTAAGATTGGCTAATGTGGGTGGAGGGAAGCGGTGACCAGATGGCAGTACCTCGTCATCACGTACCCAAAGTTGTGCTGTATGTAATGTTACCTTTACACCAAATCAGATGGTGGCGCATCAAAGAACATAATATCATAGAAGTAATGCTTGCATACCAGCCAATGATGTGCAGTACAAAGGCGTTCAAATTTTTGACAGTGCATTTAAAAGCAGCATAATTCCCTACCGTGTAAATAGTGATAACGAATATATAGACTTTACAGCATTCTTCGATGAAATAAGATCGAAAGTGTTAGATTTGATAAGTGAGTTATTGGTAGTGTATCAATCATTTAAAATAAACGCAGTTGTGCTTGGACGATATATGTTACCCTCACAAGACAAATGAGGTAGTTGTTGCTGGCAGCGATTTGAATTGTACGGAATATTTACTGAAGCAATGAAAATCCAGTCAACTGAATTTCAAGAAAGAGATTCAGGTTTATTAAGCAAATGTTTTAGTGTATTGTTTTAGTTGTATGGTAAGCAAATGTTTTAGTGTATTTGCTGAAGAGAGTATTCATTTTGTAATGATGTTCTTTATAGGATGGACGTTAGAGAGAATTATCTACCTCGAATTAAATATTAATAAGTACAAAGCGATTGGAGGGTCATCATACATCGTATTACCACGACCAATTCAGGCCAAGCTGTCATCAATGTCATCAATCAAGATGAGTGTTGTTTTGGGTGGGCAATAGTGTCAGTCTTGTTTCCTGCTGCAAGAATATCATCACAGATGTTATCTCACCACCATTACTCTAGTGTACTTACTTTAACAGGTATTAATTTTCCAGTTAAGCTCCGTGATATAAAGAAATTTGAGGAAATGAACAGTGAATGTGTATGGTTTGAAATCATCATTTGAGGCTAACAAATTAAAATATGAAGTTGTTGGTCCGCTATATTATTCGGGGAAAAAAACGTATAAATCATGTTAATTTGATGCTTATAACAGAGGACTGTAATGTAAAAGACAGTAATAGATTTTGCAATTGCAATGAAAGTTGTTCAAAAAGTCATTGTTGTTGAATTAAGGATTTATCGCATTTAGTGATGATAAAAAAAATTTTGTGATGGTTGTTTAACCTATTTTAGTTGGAGAGATAAATTAGCAGCACATGAACAATATGACTGCAGGCATACATATTCACTGACTTCCTCAGTCCATTTCAAAATCGATAAATTTGGAAAGAGTGTACCTGAAAACATTTTAAAGTTTGAGCATATTAAGAAACAAATGCGAGTTCGTCTTGTAATTTTGTTTTTATGATTAAACACAAGCACTATAGGAAAAATCATTTAAGACACTGTGAGAATGGTGCGTGTCCGCATAAAGCTATTCACGGTTTTGAATCGTTGGAGGTTATACTCGTTGGGAAACACAACCTCGGGAAGGTCGTTCCATAAGGAGGACGTCCTCCAGATGAAAGAATTCTTAAATGATGAAGTTTGAGGAGTACTAAGCTTAACCACATATGGATGCGTGGCAGTGGTTCGTCGTGTATTTCTGCTATTCACCGCTCTGGACGGAATTAAGACGGCAAGGTCAGCCGAGCATTTTCCATGGAAATATCTGTAAAAGAGAATCAAATCACCAACCTGTCTTCGATATTCCAGGCTGTCGAGGCTCTTTGTCACCTCGTGGTCTCCGATTAGACGAATGGATCTCCTTTCGATGGAATTCAGTAGTCGAAGGGTATGTTTTGGTGCAGAGCTCCAGACATGAGATCAGTACTCTAGTAATGGTCGAATCTGGGCTTTGTATAGTGTCAAAAGTTGTTGCGGTGTATACAACTTGTGTTAAATGCTCTTCTGACGATTCAATTTCTAAGTCGAAATGGTTTCATAATATCCTGTCTCTGTGTGACTAAAATGCACTTCATACGAATCAAGTCGTACGGAACACGCGCATGGAGGGAAACATTTGGCGAAATGATGCATCGGGGTGCCGTATTGCGGCCATCGCAGCCGCGGGATGCCTGGAGGGTCAAAATATCGATTTTTTTATTATATCTATTACACTATCCATACTCACCAGCTGCAAATTTTTAAAACTTATTATGCGCCAAAAGAAAGAAAGGTTCTTTTGGCTGTTCAATGATTTTGAAAAGTTTGTTAATTTCGAGTTAAAGTTCTCGATAAGCAAAGAAATGAGATAAATCTATCACTGTTATCTGTCTAAACTAACTATAATTCACATACCTACAATTTCAATAAATATAAAATCCTTTTAAGCTTAAACTGAATTTATGCTGTCTTAAAAAGCTTAGTTTGTTTTTTATTTCAGTATTAATAAGATATTATGAAAATATTATTTCGTAATACATCATACAAGGTGTCAATATGAAATTCCCCGCCCTTAAAATCTCGCTTCCAATAAATGATATTAGAAATTGGAAAGACACGTCAATTTTATTGTGATGTCCGTCCCCCGTCACAAGTTAATTGGGGAATAGGTTACAGTCAATGGTTAAGCCCTCTGGGAGGTGTAGATGTTACCCTTAAAATCGTAAATGGGAAGGGGGTAGTATATCAGTTTAAAGGTCGTTTAAATCTCTTTCCAATAGTACCAAAATTTAAATTTACCATTACGTGTAAAATTATAATCTATATATAATTCTAATTGCTCAGTACATAGTAAGTAGTTTTTAAGTTAAAGAAATTACTTATGAATATTTATTATATTATACCAGAAGGGTATAATTTTTATAACACCGTATATAAAAATTATCTAATGTTTTTTGAAATAAAAATACCCATACATTTTCCCAATTTTCTGAAATCTGTAAATCTGTAACTGAATTAGTTCTAAAGTAAGTTCAAATTACCTGGGAATTTGTTAACAAAAGTTACTTGGATATGTACATAGAATCGAAAAATACGAAACTATACAGGGAATTTTAAAATAACAATGTTAAGTCTAACTTCTGGTATAACCGGAAGTGAATAGGTACGTCAATATATTTTCATTAAAAAGATCGGCATCTTTCATACCAATTACCAAAATTTCAACAAATATGTTCTTATATTAATTAATTGAATCATCCGATGCTTGGTGAAATCCATAACTAATATTATGAGAAACAGTAAAACTACGTTATACTTTTTATCCTGAGGAAGAAGCTGGACCAACTATGAAATTAGTGCATTTACCATTTCTATATGTAACGAAAAATCTGCCTTCCTTAATTCCTTTTGGCCTTAATCCAAGTTACTGTCTAGCCAATTTTAAGGCCTTGGTTTCCTTCAATTATAATAAAACTTTTTGGCGTAGCAGTTTTAGTTCCTGTTACCTTGACAAGCATAACAGACCCCTTATTCTCAATATCATCAATGGTAATTTTTACCATGTCATCCTGTCTTAGGCCACTAAAAACTCCCATTAGGAATTATTCGGCACATTTTTGATAAAATTTGAAACTTGTCCACCTTCCAAAACTTGACTTTTTAGAAAACTATCCATTCGATTTGACTTTTAAAAATGCTATTAATTGACGATATCTTGAAATATTAATTTCTTGTACTATAAGTTCAGACATCACCTGGGAATATTTTGTCCAAAGGCTATTTGGGGTATATTTTTCCGACTAAAATGAAGTAAAAATAAATAAAAAAATTATTACCAATGAGCAAAAGGTTACGTAACCAATTCCTGAAAGTAAGCTTCATTGCTGTCTCAGTAATTACCGTAATTTGGCTTTTTCTTTCAATTGTAGAGAAATTTCATACTCCTTGTCGTACAGGACTTTAGACTTTGCCGGTAATAAGTTTTCCTTAACTTTTTGAGCATTTTCTAAAATATTTTGTGGAATTTCCATATTTTCGTTTATAAAACATACAAGGCGCTTAAAATAAACAATCCTTAGCAACCGTCAAACTTATTCTATGACAACCGATCAAATCCCACTAAATACTTAAAATTGGCGAAAATAATTTTAAAAAAAAGATACATGAATTTACTATTAATATTTTAAATAGATGAAAATAAAGAATTGTATACATACACCACATGCATTTCTAGACTATAATGCCCATCAGATGCGCTTGGTACATAAATAACTATTTTAGTTCGCGATATCTCTAATATGCCGATCACCGTGAATTACCCTGTGTAATATTGCTTAAGGGCATTTTGATGTTTATTATTTCTATGGAATATTCGCAATTCGCACATTGTGCCAGCGATTTATTATGGGGCTAGACACATTGAAACTGAATAATGTAACGACGAATGAGTTAGTTAATACGCTATGTTATGTGAATCCTTTCATCCAAATATTACTTTTTATTTGCAATGATATTTTATTTCCTAAATTCTTAACTCACATGTCCCTGCGGTTTTCTATATTCATCTTTTTACTGTAAATAGATTTTTTATTCAAATATTACCGAAACATATTTACAAAAAATACTTGAGTTCATTAACTTTAATACAAAAATAGTTTTGACGGACTATGAAATATATTCTTTTGACATTAAATCCTGTTCCTTCAATAATTTTTATCAATAATGCACTTTTAAATTTACTTTTGTTTATAATATAAGTGTCACACTAGTATGAATTCATTATTTTAACACTAATTGCACAATATATCATTTTAATAGGAATTGCAATAATCCGTACGACATTGTTCACATGACTTAATTGTGATTCCGGGAACATCTGAAGTAGTCAAATCAAGGCAAAATTTATCAAAGTCAAGTCCCATGGCATATTGGCATGATGCTTGTTTGATCGTGATGATAGGATCAACATTGCCTAAAAATTAAAAAGAAATATAGTTAAGGTTGATGCAAAATCAACATGGTGCAGAACAGTGACGTCCGGTGGGGTTGGTTTAATGTCACTTGAAGAATTAATAGAACAAAGAATGTCCATTTTTCAATAAATCGAGTTTATTATGCCATTTAATAGATATAATATTATGGGAAGAAGTAAAACAGAGTTTAACTTGTAAATTTCCACTATATATAGTTTTCCTCCTTGCCATCTTGAATTATTAAATTTCGATCGAAATGAAATGAAAATTGCATTTCTATCGAGAATTTGGCATAGAAGTAAACCATTTTAGGGAGTTCATAGCAATCTAAATGAAAAAATAAAAATAAAAAAAAAATTATTTAAATTGTCAAAAAGTGACGTGTGGGGTATCGTTGAATTTGGAATGGTATTTTGAATGGATATAGCCATGGGTTTATTGGGGTTTGTTCCAAAATTGAGGTCATTTCCGGTTAAACCGGAAGTAACAGAATGGATTCCGTCATGTCATAAAATGCAAGATAATATCACATACAAACCTACCAAATTCTATTTCTGTAATTTAAACAATAAAAAAGTTATAGGGGTGAGCGTTCCTCCTGAAACACCCGATATATCCTATCATTTATAACCACTAGTTTGTGAACACCCTGTATAACTCGAATAAGATATTCATAACTCGTTTTTCCTGGAAAATCTGTTTATAGAAGGAAATAATTATAAGTTATGTTTTCTCAAAAACTGCGTCAGAGCCACGAGTTCTTTTAAATGTGTCACATTGTTAGTACCTTAGAATTCAAGCGATATGTCATGAATAATTAGTTTTTCCGCGGTTTAGGGTACATGCATTGAAAACAGTGCCCTTATAAATAAAGCAGTAATACGCTACCCCAATTAATTATCGAATATCTTACATAAAAATTGAGTTTAATTTATTTTTTGTGTCCGGAAATATTTCAAATAAATCTAATTTGTAAAAATTTGCACTAAAAGAGTCTTCCTCCTACTGTCATAAGTGATTTAAATTTAAAGTTATAATTCGTTGGTTTTTCCATCCGTAATAAAACTGTAATTGAAGACCTCGGTGCAAGAATCAGGTAACTCTGGAAAGTTTTGGGAAGAAATAGGTATCTTCTAGATTTGCCTGATTTATGGTACCAATGCTTGACCTGGGACCAAGTGAAATCGATGCGAGTGTACAAAAGAGGCGTTGGACTTAACCGACTTTTATACCAAGCGATCCGCCATGGTATACATACCGAAAAAATCGTGTAGAATAATTTTACCTTCAACAGAAAATGAAACGGTATAATAATTACTATTAGTGGGAGACTATTTAATGGAATAAATGCTTTAAGGGACCACCGTTATTCTCAATTCTTTTATCGCACCCACCCCGTATTTTATACTGAAATCTGAGCGGCTTAATCTCAACACGAGGTAGACACCGACCTATAACTATGAATAAGTTAAATTTTATAAGTGAAAAAACGGTTGGTGCGCACGGATTACCGGTCATATTTTTAAAGGTTGCTCATCGTTGTCTTGCGCACGCTATTTTTCGCTGGCAACCCCGCCGATATTGCTCAGTAAAGAAGGTCTTGACATGCCAAAATATTGCCGTGTAATCATTTTCATTAAGGGCTAAGTACGGTCCTGTTCGCCGGTTAATGTAAATAGTTTATCACTCGGAATTACGCATGACCCCTGACGATCAGCTTTGTTCACCTGCGCGAGGCCATAAATTTGCCAGTTTTGCTTTTAGAGTTTGACTATCCATAGATAGGTCGGTGGAGGTGGACGATAATATAAACCACTTTTGGTGGGTTCGGAAGATTCCTGTGCTAAATTGCGGACCACAATTTTACTTGATTTGTATTCCCATTATTGAACAACTACGTGTAGACGATTTTTAGTTAATCCTAACAAACCCTGATAACTTTATTTAATCGGATCAATGACCCTTTATCAAGTTTTATTATGTCAAAAAATACACTAATCAAGTTTCACATGCACACTTTTATTTTCCTCAATTAACTACAATACGGAGTTTTTAAATACACAGTTATGTTATACAATTAATATTATTACGGAGTCAACTAAATTTTATTATAACTGGTTACAATCTTAACAACCTCCCTAGCAATCACTAACTTGGCCAAAAACACTTACTTCTTTAAGAAAATCCACTATTTTTAACACGATAATCTCAATATTTCGAGCGATTCGTTTCAGCCAAAAATTCCAATCAGAAACAACTTTTCAAACATTAATTCCACTAATTCTTTTATTTGGCTCTAACTTAACTTCCGTTTTAACCTTCCCGTAACACTTTTCCCCTTCAAAAGTTATAAATTTCCGCCATGACCCATCCTACCCCAGATTGCATTTTGATGGCAGATGTGATTCTAACAAGTCGCAAGAACCCACTTATATCTCTCGCGTTTTATGTTCATCATAGTCTACTTCAGTAGTTAAATAAGCAATACTTTATTTTCCATACATGTTTCGAAGGCATATGCTCAAAAGAAGCTAAAAAAAGAAAATTATATACCCTCATCAGCTTCAGTGGAAAATACTTAAGAAGTAAATGTTAACAAAATAAATAAAACCGTATCTATACTAATTTTTGTTTTTATCCTTAGAAAAGCGGAAACACCTTATTGTTCTATAAGTTTCTTTGCCTGGTTATCCATATCACAACCGAACACAGCGTACCTTATTTTATGAAAATTCAGATATTTATTTTAATAAACACACACGACTAAATAAGAAAAATGCTGGGTGAAGTTTCAAAATTTTCATGGAAAATTAGGGCAAACGACACTACGTGGCGACCAGAGTTGTCAGAAATCTTTGATCAAGAGTAATAGTTTGACGGTGTGAAATCTAATAGAATAATAAAAAACGGTGTCATAGTACGAAGAGTACCTACGAAAAAAAAGGTCGTTACTTTCCTATGATATCCACCTCCAGATTGAACATAAATTTCATATGGGGAGCCCCACAACAAGAATTAACTTCTAAAAAATTGTTAAAATAGTCATAGGTATATTACAATAGTAAAAGACTGACAACGCTGATGGCATCGAGCAGAGGTAACCGAGCAGCTTCGGCTATCGTCGACCGGTTCCAATGGCGCGGCGGATGTTTTAAAAAAAAATTTCTTATTTTAGTGGTATTTTAGCTGTAATGTTTGTTATATTTCTATGAAATTAATATACGTAAATACTTGTCATATATTATTCTTTCATTTCATTTTCCATTAAATGCGTAAAACCTTTTTAGAATTAAAAACGCTAACACCATATATCGCACCTGTTACAGAACACTGTCACATTACAAAAAACTCAGTTTTGTGATAGAGATGTTTAATGATTTGGATGGCTCATTTTTTGACACTGTAGAGAAAATTTGAATATTAGCCATGTTTCTTGGTAGAACTTGAGTTATTTTTTAAAGCCATTGAATAAAATGTGATCAAATTTGATTCCCACCCCTAAAACTACCCTTTTTGATATGTTATGACACTTATCCTGACTAGTGAGTCAATTTCAATTAGGCACTGATGCACGCACTTTTTCTTTCTCTTACTCAAGCTACGGCGATCTGCTACTACGTCAGAATAATGTGCAACAATGTTAAAACAAATAATATTGGGAATGGTAGATCTCCCCATCAAATTTTTCATTTTACACTGGGTTACGTCGCCATTAGTTTTTGTTGTGACACTTTTCCTGATTTAGATTTATTTGATCTGATTAAACTAATTAGGTACTTAATGATATAATTTAATCTTCTTATAAGTACAATTAAAAAAGTGATATTATAAGAAGTCTGTATTAATGGCTACGGTTTATGTAACTTATTTTATATCATCCTCTACCATAAATGTTAGTGAGATTATTTTTAAAAAAAAAGTTAGACCCATTAAAAACAAGTTGACGTGATCTTGTAAATACTGTAAGAAGGCAATAATACAAAGAACACAATAAATGACCAATTCAAAAATAATTTATTACCAAAAATAACTGAAAATAGTACAAGACAACACAAAATGTTTGAATACCAATAATAACTGAAAATGGTACAACAAAACAACACAAAGTATTAATAACTGAAAATGGTATTACAAAACAACAAAAAGTATTTGACTACCAAAAAATAACTAAAAAAATAACTAAAAGGGCCAAACAAAAAGTTCTTAGGAAAATTTAAACTACTTCACTCAGAAAATAAACCCTTATAGTAAAGTGCATGACTTTTTGGAATCTGATTTGCGTTTATAAGGTCCATTATGTCACTTTTTTTGTTAGCAGGTATTTCTATTTTTCGTTCGTATGCTGGAGTGAGCTGTACATTCTCGAAAATGTTTTTAATTTTGTTCTCTTTTTGGGTGTCCTTACTTTTTGCTCTTGTCTTCTTGGTAAATGCAACGTCGACTTTATGTGGAATTTCACAATCGTAGGTGGTTTGCACATAAAAGCATAACGGGATATCATTTTCGTAGGTACAAATCTTGTATTGTGAAGTTTGGAGCTTTTCGCCAGTTATCGTTGTATCAAAGTTTGATCCCAATTGAGTCTGTAATTTCTTAAAGTCGACAAAATCAGTTTCAGTCATTTCAATTAACTCAAAAAAGGCTTGTTTGGCTTTGCCTTCTTGATTATGTCGGTATACGAGGCAGGGGTGTAGATCGGACTTTTTTTAGTATATCTTTTAACGGCTTTTTCGATAAGGGAATGTGCCGAATCCCCTTCATTCTGTGTGTGGCCGCATATTAAGAATTTGTGATTGATTGTTATTATGTTAGGTAGTTTTTGCACAGCGTACAAAAACATTGCACTTATAAATTTATTTTTATTTTGGCCAGTGCAATTATCCGAATAAAATGTTACTTTTATATTATCCTGACCCTCCTGTTTTTGCGATAGTAGACATAAATACTTGAAAACACATGAGGCAATTTCATTTGCTCCACGCTTTCCTCCCCCTTCATGCCAGAAGAAGCAAGTAGTTTCTTGCGAAACGATGTTTGTAATAGTGAAGTTATAGCAGTTCATTTTTGATTTGTAGTAGAAATTGGAGGTGTTACCTATTGGGCATGGTAATACCGACTGCAAGTCAAAAGTACATACTACATTGCTCACATTCTCATGTGCTTCCATTTTGTCAATTTCTTTGGAAATCCGGCTCAGTTCTTTTTGAAAAAGATGTTCATCGTAGTTTTCTTTCAGTTCAGCACTATCCACTGTATCATTTTTAACTGATTCGCACAAAGCGCACTGATCTTTTTTCGGCGTAAATTGAGAAATATTAAAATCGGTGTAGAAAATTCTTTTGAATGAAGCCTCAGAGACTGGTATAGCGTCCTTTTCTTTCTCCCCAGTTTCGTAATCTCTAAAAATTTGCGACAAACTTCGACTTCCATCTATATATTCTCTAGAGGTCTGAGCCCTCAGATAATGGCTTTCGGTCCTTGGTATTTTAATTATAAATTCTCTCACAGCTTCTTTTCTATCTCTCTCAAGTGTTTGGTGGTTATCGTGTTTTCCTCTTTTTTCGCCTTCTAAGAATCCATTGTCATCTAGCTTTCGCTTTACTGTCCTCACAGTTCGGTCTGAAATACCAAGCGAGTTTACAAAAAACAACTTACATACTCTGACTTCTTTGCAGTCAATAACAAAAAAAAACGATGAGTTCCAATTTCTTGGTTGGTCTTTTTTCGTTAAACGGTAGGATGGCTTTAAAACTTTGGAGTTTCTGGCAATGAATTCTCGTTGGCGAGTGAGGTCGCCTAACGCCCAGTACTGATCAAACAGCTCCTTTCTTTTAGCATTCGAAATGACTGAGGCACATTTCCATTTGCACTTTTCGGTGCACGTAGGGCCAATTTTTTTTGGTGGCATTACTTTTTTTGTCTTCGTGCTTATATATTCCTGACCTAAGTTTCTATTTATTTTAGCAATATCTTTTGACACACCTTTCTTCCTTTTTTTGCCTCCAATCTTTAGAGGAGAGCTTTTGATGGGAATGTCAACTGCAGGATTCGGCGAAATAATTAAAAAATTTCGATTGGTTGATTGAGCTTCCGATTCTGGCTGATAATTTGGATCAATAATGCTGTCATCACTGCTAAAGTCTTGCTCTTCATCACTATCATCTGATTTGTTATTCATAGTCTCTTTTACTGCTTCCGTTTTATCCAGGTTTTCTTCTCGTTTAGATATCTCCAGCCTAGGAATGTTAATATCCTCTTCAGATGCCTTCTCATTAAGGCTGATGTCCATAGGTATTTCTATTTCAGTCTTGTTTAAGCAGTTTTCAGTCTTTCCTGCATCAGTCTTATCTGGGTTAATATCCACAGCTTCTTGTTCGGTATAATTTAGGATACCCTGTTCAGCCTCTGTATTTTGTTCCGTCTCGTTCTGTGTATTGGTTTCTGTCACATCTGCATAAGAAAAAAATAGTAGATGTAATATAACAAAAACCGCTGCCAATAGAATGAATACTTCCACAACGTCACACACTCACATATATACCCACACACACACGCCCATACATCATGACCAACCACAAACACGCACGCATTCTAATTTTCTTTATTACGTTCACAGTTCTGTGGTTTTATTACCTTTTTTTGGTAAATATTCTATGTATCCAGGTCCTTCATATTCATCTTTTTCTAATTCTTTGCTTACTGGTGGTGTTTGCGGGTGGTTAGCTATGCAATAATGGTTGTCGATGTTGTCGATACCATTTCCCCGCTTTTGTAATATAAGACGCAAACAAAGAGCTCCGCGCCCTGTTTCACTAGC
Source organism: Barypeithes pellucidus (assembly GCA_963991005.1). Lineage (NCBI taxonomy): Eukaryota > Metazoa > Arthropoda > Insecta > Coleoptera > Curculionidae > Barypeithes > Barypeithes pellucidus. Next base: position 35,114,257 of record OZ022563.1, on the reverse strand, counting down.
CAATCTTTCTGCAATTATACCATAATTTCTTATGCGTGTGTATAATGAAGTTTTTTGCATTTAAAATTACCAACACTAAAATAGTCATCAAGTCATCATGTAAGTTGTTTTGTATACGCAGAGATTTCTTTTATCCATTTTCCTTTTTACTATAAATATCTTCTTGTTGAATTTTTATACTACTTCTTTTTATAAAATAATTAATTTCTAAAGTTAGAGCAGTATTATATCAACTTACATGTATGCAGGCAAGTATGAGGCAAGGGGGTGGAAAATAAAGTAAATTTAATTGGAAAAACGACCTCTGGGTCATAATACTCTGTTACTGAGCTGCTGTGGCAAAATTGTTTTTTCCAATTTTAATTTAATTAATTTATTCCACCTTTACATTATTAAGTTATTTTTTAAGTTTGGCTTTTCGATTGAGTGACCGACAAAAATACTTCTTTATGATAAATAAGAGGCGTTAAAAAAAACTGCAATGCAATAAGTCATTTTATGAAAAAAATATGTTTTGTCAACTTTTCACTAATTGACACAAAAAACTATCGCAAGTTAAATTAGGTTATTTGTTTACAATTAAACTGCCAAAATCAATAATTGAAACAGTCATAAAATAAAATATGACTCTTTGAGAGTAAGAAATTTCATTAAATACCGATTATATATTCAAAAACACTGTCATATTACATAATAGGTCACTCTTCTGTAATGAAATTTCGCTGTCATAAAAGATTTGTGTCACAACATTAGGTAAAGACTGTTTATATTACTTACCTCGATCAGAAACACTGTCACATGTTGTAATAGGACAGTTTCGCGGCATGATGACTCGTGATCACTACTTGACGGTCAGTCACATACTAACTTAAGACACTCTTCCCGCCCAAGATGCGCGCAGAAACGTCAAAAGGCACATTGACATCAGCGCATCGCGCGGAAACTATGCGAATTAGAAATATGTCAGTTTTACTGATTGGTAGATCTTAATGAAAATAGTAATAATACCCCAAAAACACAATTTTGAAAAATTTTGTGTTATGACACTGTTCTGTAACGAGTGCGATATATCTCCATAAGAAATTTTGAAAATCACTCTCTCTGTGACGGAACGGTTAGATATTTTACCTTTAGTTATTGTATCATGGATTTAATCCATGTTCATCTCGCGCTTTGTAGGCATGAGGCGAATTGGATCTTCCCTTGCCGTTAGAACAATACGTCGAGCGTCCGACCGTAATCGGTACGCCGACAGAAACAACGATAATTGGAAGAAAGAGATCGAACGTGATCGGGGTGTAGACTTCAATTTTTAGCACTGAAAAACGAAGGTTTCTAACGTTGCATTTTTTTAAATGTTAATTAAAACATTAATTAAAATTAAATCTAAAAATCTCCCAAGCACAAAAATATATACTTTCCTCCAATTTTCGTTGCATTACAATTTTTTTTTTCCTTGAACATTTTTTTTTTCTAAAACAGAAATAAAGGCTTGGGGAGAAAACTCGTTTAGAGATACTCCGGCGGTAATCTCCGATCAAACTTTCGAGTGCTTTAAAATATAATGGTGAATAAAATAAAATGGTTGATTATTTTATTTCCTCCTTTTTTATTGTGAAAAAATGTTGTTAATTATATTTGAATTATCGTTAATGCACGTAAGTTTTGATTTTTGAAAAAAAAATGTATAGTTGATTTTTCGCGCTTTTCCTTAAATATTATTGAGAAGTAATTAAATGGCTTAAATGATTAGTTGGTCAGCAAGAGTTTACAATGGGTCAGTAGAAACAAACATGTCTAGAAGCAGTTTACTTCAGAGGTCCCAGGGCACTATCAATTTATGTAACTTTTTTGTGTTTTCTTCTGCCGAATACAGAAGAAAATCAGCTACAAAAGGTGCAGCGGGGGCGGGTTTTCACTTGTTTTCCCAGGGCACTGTCACAATTCAGAAATGTTTGCTGTCCATAATTTGCTGACCAACTAGCCATTTTGGCTGACCGATTACATTTTTCTGTTCGCAAAAATAAGAATATTTTGCTAACCAGTGAAATGATACCCAATATTATTTAAGTTCATTTTTATATTTTAGTTAATCCAATTTTTAATTAAATTTTATTTATATTTATTTACTTTATTTTAATGAAAATATTTTGACAAAATCTATTTATCCATTTATTTATCCCTTTTATCTTTGATAAATATTTTTATGATTTTCGTGACCAGTACACATTCATGTAAAAGTTGAACGAATTTGGTAAAGACTCGTTGAAGAACAGCCACCGGGATAACCCCAATATTGGTATTTAATTTTTTCTAGATTTATTTAATGAGATTATGTAAAATAAATGTCACACTTTCATTGCCACTTTTCATTTTTTATAAAGCAGCGTTCTTGGATTTCGTGTCAGGCATTTTGTCTTTCAGGTGCCATCCTCAGGTTTGTTTGTTTTTTAAATAAGGACCTGTAATTTTTATTGCATTTGTGTAAACTTGAGATCCGATGTATCTTAATAAAAATTATTTTTATTAAGAGGATGCCGGAATCAGTCGAAAACTCCGATCTTCACTTGCCATTAGAACAATACGTCGAGCGTCCGCCCGTAATCGGTACGCCGACAGAAATAACGATAATCGGAAGAAAGAGACCGAACGTGCTCGGGGTCTAGATTTCAATTTTTAGCACTGAAAAGCGGTGTTTTCTCTTTTTATGAAAGCGCTACATTTTTTAATAAAAAATGTCGAACAAAAGATTTTATTAATAATTGGAGGAAAGTCCATAATTTTTATTTACAAGGAACAGTAAATAAAATTAAATCTAACAATCTTCATAAATATCAACGTTTCTACACCATAAAAACATCTTCCGCAATACTTTATTTAAAACATTATTTTTAAATAGTAATATTTTCCATGGCTAACTATGATACTTTAAACAAAAGGGTGAACTCTCAAATTAATTGTAACAAACTCAAAAGCTTTTAAGCTCGATAAAAGTTTTTAGGAAGAGAAAAATTGTTCACTCCCTCTTACACGTCATTATCACAGATGGCTTTGACTTGCAATAATAAATAAAATATTGCTGAAGATCTTCTTATGAGGTAGAAACTGTTGTAAAATTATATTTTTTCAGTTAAAAAAAAATAATATTTTTTGATGGATGCGACATAAAATCAGACTGGCCGCTTATAATTTTGCAGAGTCGGCAGTTTTTGGTTCCTTATCTCTCTAGCCGCAACGGGCATGGCGTTACCGGTAGATTAAATCGGTGAGGATGACGCAATGTAACGTTAAAAGAGACGGATAAAGAAATTCTGCAGGAGGCAGTAATTTTAGTCGCTTTTCTGGTGTCCACAGAAGCTGCACTCGCCCGCGATTCAATTTTTTCAATACGTGGGTCCGCAAAAGTTGGGTACAGGTTTCAGAGTGTCTTTATGCCAAGTAATTCCGAGAATACCAGCTATGGATTTCCCCTGAGAAATTTTGATCTTCGAAGACTCGTTTCTGGCGCGAGTATAAATAAGTTTTTACAGGAAAGTTATGTGACATTCTGAGTCCGGAATCAGTAGTAAGTGTGAAATAAAATATCTTAAGTTAGTATTAGTATTCACTACCGCGTTTTCTAAATATTTTGAAAATTACAGTTGAGATCCCTTTAGTTGGGGAAATACTAACTTAATTTTTTCTAATGTATATAAATAAATGCCAAAATTTGTTGCAAGTTCGTGATAGGATGAATGTTAGGATGGTTTGATTCTCTATGAGAGAAAAAATGTTAGTATAGGTTAAATTATTCTTGTACATAAAAATAATTAACCCCGAGGTTTCCGGTTCGCGAGACTCGACTAACGAAAGGACTAACCCCTTCATTACTCTCAATGACAACAGACATTAAAATTAAATAAAGAAAAGCCCTCCGTGTTCAATATAATAACTTGCATTGTTGTTATATTCAATTGGACATGCCCGAGCCAATGCCAAAATACAAAGTACAGTTTGAACAAAAAGTTAGGCCTCGTCCTACGTTCAAGCAACTATACTTCAAATTAAAATCAGTAATTTTACATTCTTAGACAAAATGCTTGCCCTCATCTTCTTCAATTGCGTTGGTGGACTGCTGACAGCTTCCAGTTAGCGGGGAAAGGTGGTGGGACCACCAAAGACCACATATATATAACCATTATATTGCCAATACGAACGTTCCAAATTATAAAAAGTGTCCCCGCTATGGGATATCGCTTGGCACCATTGAGTTTGCGCAGTAGAGTGAACATTTTATCGATCGCGTCAGAGCCGGCCCGACATTATTTGTTTTTGTTATTCATCGCCATCTTTGGTTCTTGATGCCTTTTCAAATTACAGAATAAAAAATGGTTCATCCACATTGTTGTCGGTATATTAGTGGTTACCTAACAACAATTTTTGTAAAGGAGCTTTTAATTTGTGGTGATTTGATTCGCTGTTTGTTAGGTTAGTAACTTGTTTTGTTTAAAATGAAAGGACATAAGTGCATGGTGCTTTTTTGCAAAAGTTGTGGATCTATACCAGGTATAGAGTATTTCAGGTATGTAGGTACATAATATATACGAAAATATTTTGCTTATCACATGATTCGATCTTCGGAACCGAATTTCACTAAAAAGCTTGTAAAAGAAAGAAGGAGTGTCACTCGTATACAATATAATATATATGTGGTCACTACCTAACCTTAAAATTAATGTATTTTTAATTTGTTGCATTAGTAGCTGATTCCCAAAAATAGTCAATATAGTGATTCATTCTTAATTTTGGTTTAGAAAAAAGTGAGGTTAAGAAACATACGACGTCGGATGAAAGTTAAAATAAAGCTCATCGTGTCGATTGTTACAAATATTGGGACGGAATTTGGACCAAAAGTTTCCACCAATCAGTGCACCGTCGGACATCATATCGTCAGAAATCGTATGCATGGAACGCTGTCTCAAATCGAACTAATCAGTGAAATTTACATTAAAAAAGTTGAAATCCGGTCCTGTCGAATGTTTATTTTCACAAGGAAATTTCCGAACTGCGCAAACTCACTATTACCCATTCGATGTCCATAGCGGGGACATAATTGCAGATGGTATTAGCAATATAATGGTTATATATATGTGCCAAAGACCGACTGATACGTCGTCATTAATTATCAAGACTGGCGACATAACTTATAGTGTCGACCAGCAATCATACATTTTCAAAATTTAAAAAGATTAAGAAAGTATTATACATAATTCCTGGGTGGGAATTCACCTCTGGATAAAATTCAAAAATGGGGAAAAAATTAAATTTCCAAAAATAGCCGTCTACTTAATAATCTGATTAAATTAAATTCAAATAAAACTTAAGGGGAAACTTGGTTATACGGGGGTTATCAAAAAACGTCTTAAGTGAAACGCGCAGATAAGGAGAACGTTAAGAGTTACCTATCATTTATTAAGCGCACAACGGACGGACGTTTCGGGCTACGTACTCCACTCATATCATGGTATAATGTACGTACGTTCCGCTTGAAAAAAATTCCTTCGTGTTTTTTTTCCTCAATTCGGCGACAAAACGTTGATATTTAATAAAAGTAATTTTGTATTAAGTACAACGGATATTAAGTTTACATAAATGCAATAACAGGTCTGAATTTAAAAAAAAACTGATAATGGCATCTGAACGACAAAACGTCTGACACGAAATCTAAGAACACTGATTTATAAAAGATGAAAAGGCACAATGAAAGTAAGAAATGTATTTTACATTATCTCTTTAAATAAAGCCAGAAGAAAAATATAAACCCAAACACCGATTTTCGGTTGTTTACGAATACCTTCTTCATGCCATATTGGTCGGCTATGAATTGCGTAACTTTGCCCCAATTTAACCTTTCCTGTTTCTCTTACCGTTTATGAGATCCCAATGGTGAACATCGAGTTTTTAGCACCCTGTATTGCTTATAAGCCGAGTTGATATGAGTTGTGACGAGCGAATTGGCATGTTGTTGTTAACGCACGAACAAACCCGAACAAGAATTTTAAAATTCAAAAAAAAATTTGTTTCACAATATGTATTAAAAATAATAATTCCTTACCATATTGCGATTCAGTTTTTACGCAAAAAACGTAAGATGTTCCGACTTCGTCGTTTCCAGGTAAATCAGTGCAAGTAACATTTCCACAATTCTTTGGGGTCGATCCGTCCCAAGTGGCACAAGACCAGCAATTTAGTGTTAACAAGTCGTCGTCATCAGAGTGAGCTGAAATAAATTTGTGAAATAAAAACTACTCAAAAAGTCATTTTTTTTTGTGATTATTGATCTTATCAAGCTAGAGGTTATTAGGAACAGTTTCCTCAAGGTTCTATGCGTATGCATATGTTTGTATAGGGGGAGGTTAAATATACTGTTTTGGTTTCCTATTATTATTTTATAACTAATTATTACATAACAACTAAACTTACCAAAGTATACAAGACTTGTAAATAAAATAATGGCATAAATTTTGCGCATCATCTTGAGTTTCTAAAATAATTTAATGTAATAGCTGCCTAGACATTAAAGACATACAAACTTTGTTATTAGAATAGAATAAGAAATAATAGAATTAGAGTAAAAGAAGTACTTAAGATAAGCGTGATAATGTACATACCTAACATAAGTAACATTTGATTGATTAGGTATTGAAGTTTAAATCCAAGTATTTTTTAAACGGCTTATTCGGATCAAAAAGCGTGGCATAGGTAGGCTTGATCAAACTAAAAACACGGGTGAACAAAATATAACATTTATTTTATAAGTTCATGAAATGACTTGTACTGATATTGAAAGATTATCCATACAGGGTGTTACTTAATAATATGTACCGGGTGGCACACTAAGAGAGAACGCTGGCTGTATCTCGGAAACCGGTATTCATACAGCTTTGAGAAATATTTATTTTTAAGAAAAGTTGCCAAGAGAAATAGCTGGAAATAATTTTTAAGTAGCTAAATTGGTTGCTAGAGAGCGTAATACTGATTGCAAATTATAAAAACGACGTTTCTCCTTGTTTTTTAGTTTTAGGAAAAATCCTTTAGGGCACTCTGGGAGTGGTGCGTGTGCGCAAAAAGCGATTCACGTTGGTTTTGAATCGGAGGTTATATTCGTTGGGAAAAACGTCCTCGGGAAGGTCGTTCCACAAAGATGTAGTCCTCCAGATAAAAGAATTCTTAAATAATGAAGTACGAGGGGTACTAAGCTTAACCACATATGGATGGGTGGCAGTGGTTCGTCGTGTATTTCTGCCAATTGTCGCTCTGGGCGGAATTAAGAGGGCAAGGTCAGCCGAGCACCTTCCATGAAAATATCTGTAAAAGAGAGTCAAATCCCCAACCTGTCTTCGATGTTCTAGGCTGTCGAGGTTCTTCGTCAGCTCGTAGTCTCCGATCAGACGAATAGCCCTCCTTTCGATGGAATCCAGCAGCCGAAGAGTATATTTGGGTGCAGAGCTCCAGACATGAGAGCAGTATTCTAGTGATGGTCGAATCTGGGCTTTGTATAGTGTCAAAAGTTGTTGAGGTGTGTACAACTTTCTGGTTCGGAAGAGTACCCCAAGCTTCTGAGAAGCTACCTTGGCGATTGCCACAACGTGATTATGCCAAGACATATTTTCTCCGAGATTGACGCCCAGCAAATTGATAGATGAAGCCAGTGGGATTACGTGTCCGGCCATGACTATTTCCGGTTCTGTAATGTTAACCTTTTTAGAGAAAACTGCTGCCTGGGTTTTTTTAGCGTTAAATTCGACTTGGTTACTATTGAAATATATGGAAAATTCTACATAATTTAAGTACTGAATGTTTTTCTCTAGCTCATCAAATAAAGTGGTCGGGAAAGGGCAAACATTTATTTTTTTAAATGATGATAACTCCTGATTGTATTAGTAAAATTAATCGAATTTAATCTCATTGTACAGAGCTGTTTTGTTTTATCATTTATATTATACGTCACGTCGTTTACATTTTTACAGTGGAATGTACGGGGCGCGGTAGTTAAAATGCAATTATGTTATGCGTGTTTTCTTAAAAATTTCAAATTAAATCGTATATTTATTTTGACATAGTTATAAAGAGTGTCAAAAACAAGATAATTTAGTAAAAACAGCAAGTTGATATTTTTTTATCTCTAGTCGAACATATTGAGATAATATACAGGGTGTCCGCTAATTAATTGGACATGGAGAAACCAAAGACTCCTTACGTAAAAATATTAGGATGTAATTATACTTAACTATATCCAAAAGTTGGTATTAACTGAAATACAGGGTGTTAAAGTTAAAACTAATAACTTTGAAAGAAATCAACTTTCTTTTACAAAATTTGGCAATTATGGTTTTTTAGAACGAGAAATTGATTTTTTGTGAAATTTTAATGTACAATGTTGGGGGCACTGTCTGCGGCATTTTTCGCACATTTATTAGGTCATAACTTTTTGTGCCTCAGTGTATTTAAGTTTTTAATGAAAATAATACTTTTCTAATATTTATTACGTGAAAAAGGTATACTAAGTTCAGGTCGCCCAGAATTACCGTTTCGGAAATATTTGCATTTAAATTGTTTAGTGCACCTTGCCCAATTACTATTAATTTGCAAACAAAATTTTTTTTCTTAAAGTAATAACCACAGAAATGCGGGATATGTTGTGTGTATACGCGCAGGAAAATTTTAATGTACGAGGTGCCCAGATACCATATTCGGATCTCTATCCACATCGAAGACAACCTAATTTTAACATATTTACGACCCATTAGGCGAAACAGGTACCTTTCATCCTAAACGGAATTCCAAAATGCGCCCGAAGACTTTAACTCCTGAACAAGAAGAAGAAACTCTGGTCCACGCCCTATGGAATCCCGTTTAGGGCGAAAGGTTTCGCCTAATGGGTCGTAAATATTTTTGAAGATCTTAAAATCAGGTTATCTTCGATTTGGATACTTCTGAGTATGGTATCTGGGCACCTCGCCCATTAAAATTTTCCTACGCGTATACACACAACATATCACGCATTTCTGCGTTTGAAATCAAATTGTGTCTCGACATTGTTACTTAACTTACGATAAACTCAAAAATGAAACATTTTCTGACAAAGCTATTTTACAATAATCAACAAACCAATAACGACATGGAGGTTTCATAGCAACTTCTTCTCTAAATTTCATTTGTTTTCTCATAGGTTATTTTAAGAAAAAAAAATTGTTTGCACATTAATAGTAATTGGGAAAGGTGCACTAAACAATTTAAATGCAAATATTTCCGAAACGGTATTTCTGGGCGACCTGAACTTAGTATACCTTTTTTACGTAATAAATATGAGAAAAGTATTATTTTCATTAAAAACTTAAATACACTGAGGCACAAAAAGTTATGACCTAATAAATGTGCGAAAAATGCCGCAGACAGTGCCCCCTACATTGTACATTAAAATATCTCGTAAAAAAATCAGAATTGCCAAATTTTGTGAAGAAACGTTGGTTTCTCTCAAAGTTATCAAAGAGGAACAAAAATTAAGTTTTAACTTTAACACCCTCTATCTCAGATAATATCAACGTTCGGATATAGGTAAGTAAGGTAGACGTACCAGTACCTGACCGTGTACCAGTAGGTGACCGCTTGAATTTGCTCTTAAATTTTAAGGAAATTATCTAAAAAACAGTGTTGGGTCCTTTATAATTACTTATTGACAACTTCTACTCTGGTGTAAAGTAATCTTAAGATTTGGCAACAGTGCTTCGGTATTCGGTCTGCAAACGTCTAAAATGTGGAGTGTATCATTTGTTGGTGTTTTCATATAAAATTAGACAGTTTTCTTAAGCAGGTAAGGAACAGAAAATAAGAGTTTTAAGATTATTTTATAAGATTGAAAGTAATTTATACAGTTATTATGTAATATTTAGGAATAAGGTTGAATGTTTTTGGCAAAAAATATCGATCTAACCTTAGATTATAAATATTTGGCATGGGTCACTTATAGGTACATCATTAATGTTCGAACTCCAAAGCCTGACCTGGCGGTCAGGCATTGGAACAACGTCGGTTTATGATATCTTTGTCTTTTTCAGTAGATTACAGTATAAAAAGTTTCCTTTCTCTCTTTTTTGACATTTATGCTCTAAGAACCTATAAGTGACCTATAGGTCAGACATAGGTACAAGTATATTCAAGCATGTATGTATAGGTGACCTATGAAATATGACCGATAAAATACTACATAATCAATCAGTATTATTTACTTATATTAAATAATGTTTTCCAATTTAAATTTACTCGGAGGCTTCAACCTGCCCATCTTATCAAACAGATTTTGAAAAACTTATTGAAGAAGCTAAAGTTGTGTTTGACAATGATCTAAATAACGACAACGTTCTAGCTAGCGTAGACGATGCTTAACGCGAAGAACTGCTTCAAGTAGAAATACCTAACCAAATAGTTGTGTTTGACAATAATCTAAATACCGACATCGTCCAACTTGGAGTAGATGATGCTGAACGCGATCAACTGCTTCGAGCAGAAATACGTAATAAAATAGTTGCGTTTGACAATAATCTAAATAACGACATCGTCCTAGCTAGAATAGATGATGCTGAACGCGATGAACTGATTCAAGTAGAAATGTCTAACCAAATACAAGTATTGGCTGAAGTCCATGTTTCAGCCGACAGCAAAACTCCAAAGATTCACCATCAAAATGAAGCAAATAATTTAGGCACCATCAGCGACAAGATTAATATCTTAAGCAGTCTTCAACAGAAAACGCCCTTAAAAAGTACTGACCCAAATATTCCCTTCAAAAGAGCATTATTTTGGCCAGAGCCTTCAACTCAGACATCTAATAAAAAAAGATAAAAAATCCCCAGTGTTGTAACGAGCGAAATGTGGCAGGAATATAACAGGAAGAAAATTGAGAAGAAAGAAAAAGCTAAAAAGAAAAATTGGACAGGAAAACAAAACGAGAAATGGCTAGTGAAAAAAGAAAACAGTTAAAAGGAGAGTTAAAAAAATTGAGTTATCTTCCGACTCAGAAACGAAGTCAGATGAAGAAAATCCAAAAAGAGTCAAGATACAAATAAGGGCCACTAAAAAGAAGAAAGCCAAGTTAGAAACAAAATGAAGCAAATGGAAACAAAAATCAGGAAAACCCCGGAATTACGAGACTATGTGATTGTCGAGTATGAAGATAAATATTTTCCTGGCCAAGTTACAAAAATCTCTAGAAAGCCACACAACCAAGAATGTGAGTATTTTGTCAGTGCTATGATACCATCAGGACCATCTGGATGGAGGTGGCCGGAGATAAAAGATGAAATATGGTACAATAACAAAAATGTTCTAGAAGTTATTTCCCCTCCAAAAGTAACCAACTCAAGAGGCGTTTGTTTCGTAAAAGAATTTGAAAACTACTATAAATGTTGATTTTTCATTTTATTTTTTTTCAGATGTATCTAATTACTCTTGCTTAATTTTTATAAATATTAGTATCTTAGATTATATTTTGTAAGATTTCGTATTAAAAAAAACTTTAGGTTTTACTAACTTTTAGGTAGTTTTAATTACGGTCACCTACTGGAACCACACAGGTCAGCATTAGATCCTTCTTAAATTTTGAGGGTCATCTATAGGTGTACTTGCCAACATGAAAAATTTATGCTATTATTTTTTAAAAACAACCTAGAATAACATTTTTGAGGCTTTTAACTATGGGTAACAGTACAAAGATGTAAACAAACCGAAATTTCTATAAAGAAAGTCTAAAATATTTATGTGTAAAGCATATATATGTATAACTCTCCTTAAAAGGTCAGGTACTGGTACATCTACCTTATAATCAAATCCTAATATTTTTAGGTAATGAGTCTGTGGTTTTTCCATGTACCATCAGTTAGCGGACACCCTGTATAACTATTGTATACCTAAACGTAATACGTAATTGGCAGTAATCTCGTTCTCAACTTAGCTCAAGTTTATTTGGATATTAGGGATGAAAACACTTTGCATACTTTTATCATTAATATGTATTTACTAAGTATTCCTTATTAACACAACTCACCCAACATGGGCAAAGATCTTGGTGATGAGTAATTTTTAAATGCAACTGACTGTCGCTGGTCCATAAATATTAACTTTCGTTACTTTGTACTGTTTGGATATTACCTCAAGCTTATTGTGGATTTTAAGTGGATGCCGTAGTATCTCTAAACGAGTTTTCTTTCCAAGCGTTTATTTCTGCTTTAGGAAAAAAATTTGTAATGCAATTGGAGGAAAGTATATATTTTTTTATTAGGAAGATTTTTATATTTAATTTCATTTAGTGTTAAAAGTTATCATAACAAGAAAAAACTCCGTTTTTCAGTGCTAAAAATTGAAGTCAAGACCCCGATCACGTTCGGCCTCTTTCTTCCAATTATCGTTGTTTCTGTCGGCGTACCGATTACGGGCGGACGCTGTATTGTTCTTAAAGTTGCATTTATAGTTGTTGCAGAATTATACCGTTGGCTCTTACTGCCATAAATAAACTACCTGATTAAACCCTATTGTATACGCGTCAACCTCTTCAAAGCTCAATAAATGGGATCAGGGCCGGCTTGAAAATGTATACCACACCACATGTTTTATTTTTATAATTTAAAATAAATAGATAAGTATTTTTAGTTTTAGGTACCTATAATAAATGTAAAATAATGATAACAATTAATGATAATTGAAAATAATATAATTTAAAAGTATAACTATTAGGATAACAAGTACAATAAAAATTAATTAAATTTTAAGAAACTATTTATGTTTAAACCAATCTTCAAAAAGTTGTGCGTCGGTATCTTGATGGTAATCTAAAGATGAATCTGCTATGTTTTTAGCTGAAAGCAATAGACAATTTGGAACAAACCCGTTCTCTGAACCAGCATATAATATTGTGATTCTTTTGCCTTTATTTGATGGTGCCTTGGTTTGACATTTTTTGGAAGAATCATCCCAACCTTTTCTTGGAGTGTCATGGGTACCGAACCATTTTTCGTCAAGGTAAATAATTAAGTCTCCATTCCCGTAAACGTTGCGATTCCATTAATGTTTGTCTTTTATCAATGCTTCGGTATTTAAAACCCATTTTACGCAATATTTTCCTAAGGCTTGAAAGGCTACAAGAGATATTTGTTTCGTCTTTAAACAGTCGCTATTTGAGGGAAATCAAAGTGGGTACAGTTTGTGCCTCATACATTTGGTAAATCTTTCTTCTTAATAAATCCATGTCATTTTCGTCAATGCTTCTAAATGTGCCAGAATCACTCCGATTTTTTCTAGGATTAAGTACTATGTCTCTTACCGAAGATAAAGGAGTTTTTGTCAAAGTAGACGTATCTGCTAAAGCATCGATCGAATTAAAATTTCTACTCAACAACGATTGATACATATTTTTAATTATTAGTTTGGCATCGGTAGATAAATGCTTTCTTTTAAAAATGACACTTGAAGATGCCCCCCTATCAGCACAATTCCAAAGACGCCACATTCTACCACTAATAAGCCTAACTAAAAATTACTCGCCGGAAAACCACTGAAGATTAAAATTATTAAAAATCACTTTGTATTTATAAGTATATGCATCAGGCATAGGTATAAATTGAATTTGTATACCTGGTCCGGCTCTGCTCGAAAAGGTTTTAAAATTTGGGATTTCCTTATTTATTTTATGGTCGAATGGATAATGTGGTTTTATTGCAGTCAAAAGATCAACGACATAATTCTGCAAATACTATACACATGCATGGATTTAGTGGCGCCAGTGGTCGCGCCAGTTCTATTTGCACGCCAGTAAAGGTTTACACTTTGTTGAGAAAACAAAAATAGGTGGCACGCCAGTTTCATTTTTAAAGTGTTTTTCACAGTGCGCATTATGTCGAGTAAACTTTCCAAAGCCTGTAAAATGGTCGCTGAACTTTTTGTAGAAAAAAAGATAAAATAAATACAGAAAAAGAAACGATGAAAGGGCCGTGTCTGGGTTAAACCATGGATTGATCGTTGTCCTGCTTTGGGTGCACATCCCATAAACACGGATAAGATTCATAACCTTCAAGAAATTTGATTGTCAGTTCTGCTGACCACTTTTTTAGCCATAATAAACTATATAAACTACAATCAGCAAAAATTAGAAGCGCAACCTAAAATAAAATCAAACTAAAAACTGGCGAGTCGCCGACATGCAAACACTTGTTTACACTTGCACGTTTTGATTTTCTGTACGAATTTGTCACCACTGGCGCCAGTGATTTCAGAAGGATGCAGAATTTTTTAGTATATGCATGAAAAAATAAATTTTCATGCAAGTCGATGTTTACTATTGCTAATTTTATTTACTGGCGCGCCAGTTTTTATTGGCGCCACTAAATCCATGCATGTGTAAATGCACCTTAACGGCAAGGGAATATCCAATTCGCCCCGTGCCTACAAAACGCGAAATGAACAGGGGTCACATCGGAGATTTCGACCGACTCCTCATAGATTTTCATCTGAGAGTTTTTTTATGTTATTTTTTTTTAAGAAAAAAGTTCCTGAGCACTACTTTCAGTTTTGAATAGTAGTAACCTTACACAGAGTAGATGATTCAAGAAATTTTCATTCAAAATTTGCCTACCATTTTACGTACTTTAACAAAGATTCAACATGTTGACTGCCATACAGTAATAGAAGTGGTGACCTTGTAGGCCACTATAGTGGTCCTCTTCGACGAATCCATCTCCCAGGAAATGTTTCATTCAAATCTTGACGAATAGCAAGGGTATAGTGAGGAGGTGCCCCATCTTGTCGAAATATCAACTCATTCGCATTGTGACCGTCACTGTGTTCAAGGATTTCTGTGTGTCTAAGTCGATGGCCATAATGGCGCACCGACTCTCGCTCATAGCCTTGTACCATAGCACCGTACAGCCTCGCTTGAGTTTCGCACAGTAGTCCCTCGACATCGAGATATAAACATGAAGTATTTGTTGTTATCTTCTTCCGATTAAGAAAATATTGTTTTAGACTCTAATATAACAAAGTGCTTAAACAAAAATTAAAATTACCAGTTCATCCCATTAACGTAAAGCGAAGGCTCAATGGACAATTTTATCACCTTTATAATGATCTAAGGAAATATTCCCAATGCTTTTTGAACATATGAGAATTACCATTACTCTTTCTTCCACTGATATAGGTTGAGAATGGCAGTTCTTCCAATTTTTATTTATTCTCCTTTCACTGTTGCTTACGATATAATCAAATTTATTTATATGCATTCTCATATATTCACAAAAGCGTTGGGGATCTTTCCTTAGATCTTTATAAAGGTGATAAAATTCTTCATAGAATCTTCGCTTTGCGTTAATAGGAAGCAGTGGTAATCTTGTTTTCTGTTTAAACATATACCACTTTGTTATCTATATTAGCGTCTAAAATAATATCTTCGTCATCGGTGGAATGACAACGCACAGTCCATGTTTATATCTCGATGTCAAGATACAAACTGATCGACAGGCAAGGCAATGAGCGAGGATCGGTGCGCCGCTATGGCCACTACTGTGCGGTGCTATGGTACCAGGCTATGGGCGAGGGCTATGGGCGGTGCATCGTTATGACCATACACTAACAATTGCAAGTACGCTTCTCCTGTCTGATTTCCTAGTAGAAAAATAGGACCAACCGCACAATCGCCATCAATTCCTGCCTAGATGTTTAATTTCTCAGCAGCATAGTAATGACGTGATTGATTTTAATTAAAGAAAATAAAACTTGTGTATGTGAAAGCTGAATTTTGTATATTATTGACTTCAGAACTTAACTACTAAATTTGAGAAAGGCCTTAAACTAAATAAAGAAAGATAACAGGGTTTTGTAAGGGCCAAATACGCATTTTGAACAGGGCACTGGCTAGAACATTAAGTGTCAGTCTTTGAATAATTTGGCACAGGAATCTTCCGAACCCAGCAAAAATAGATTTATATAGCCATCCACGTTGTGTTGAGATTAGGCCGCTCAGATTTTTAAATAAAAGCTACAGATACTCACAATTATGAATTTTAATAAATTATTCTAATAAGTATTACAAAAATCGGTACGGCATTGGTCACAGCCTGTAAGGGTTATTATCGGAGTGGTCCTATTGGCAAGTTCATCGCAATAAGAGTTATCATCAAGAGATGTAGCTACTTGACAGCCTGCTTGGTATAATGTATAGGGATCGGTGTCTCCTGAAATTAAAAAATATCTTTATTTTTCGTTACCTTATATTAAAAAAAAACATAGGAATACAATGAGGTAATACGGCCAAATTACGTTTAAAAGCAGTGTCGTAACGTCAAAAATAGGCCCCCGGTAGACACTGCACCAATTTCGTTAAGCGTTTTATATTAGCTTTATATTATATTAACCTACGTTTGAGCTCGGTTTATACATGACATATGAACTATTAGAACTATAGCCACCCTATGATTTATATTGGTTGTATTTCCACTTAATTTAAACTTCGTTTATATAATTTTCGATCCTATTGCTTAATTTGTAATAATTAAGTATATTAAGAGAGCTCGCGTATAATTTAGAAAACGACCCGGGGAGTTTTCTAAAGTACAAGTGCTCTAATTGTCTTATGAACCGTGTATTTTACTTTGTCTATTTGGGTCTTTAAAGTCTGAGAAAAAAATTTTCCATTTGAATTAATATTTTCTTGTTGGGTTGGCAACACTTTTACAATTTAATAAAATGTTACTTGTATCAAATATTCCATGATAGAAACAACAAAGCTTCTTCCCATCCGTCATAATTAAAAATAAATATATTATTAAAGTTAATAAAAATGAGTCAGGAAGAAAGTCGTACTCCGTCAGAAATACGAGAAATTGCAGAAAATAATCTAGAAAAACTTTTAAAAAGAATATGCAAAACTTTAAGTTATGGAACGAGCAGAACAAAGTTCAAAATATTGAACAAAATAATAAACAATATTATTGAGCAAAATATTGTGTCGACACAGAATCTGACATGAATAACAATTAATGCCCAGGAAATGTCTACAGTAACTATAAATATGAATATATAAAGTAATATGTATAATACTATATTGAATTAAAAATAAAAATTGTACTGTATTGAATAAAACTTTAGAAATAGAGCATAAACTGGAAGATATTTCTATTATTTTTAGGTTATGTTGTTTTATAATTGTGACTAGAAATTAGTTGACGAACACCGTCAGCATGTTATATATTTCCGAGTATAGGTATTTCAGATAAATATCTAGTAAAAATGATCTATTTGCAAGGTTAAAGGTTAGTATTTTAAAGTTTTCTATAAAAAATATTTGTCAAATCCATAATGCCTAGAAAACTATTTTTAACGAAATCGAAGTAAGCCTAAAATTCGAACCTTACTTGCTGCCAACATAAAAAAAATAAAATTTCAGTTTCATAAAGTGGCAGGTTATTCAATTTTTTTGCATTTCATAATGTAGCCATTATGAAACCCAAATAGAAAAATTTATCTTTAAAGGTTTAAATGTAAAGACAGCAATAATCTTAAATTGGGAAAAGTATATTGTGCTGAATTTTGTATATTATATTGTAAAACACATTTTGAATAAAATACTTGAAAAAGTTACCACATACAGGGTGTTTCCTAACCTCTCTGAAAAAATGAAGGAGGTGAATCCTCATCTTATTTTAAGACGAAAACGTGGTATAAATGTTTTTCGCATGTCGCTTCGTTTTCAAAATACAGGGTGTTAAAAAAAATATTGTATTTTTCATTTTATTAATTAATGACGAACGATATTCTAATGATATTGGTTACACATAAAGGATTATAGCACTTGGTCACTTTTAAATTTTACAATTATTCATTTGCGGGGATCTGGGTAAAAGAGTACCTTAATACGATTCGCGCCAGTCCCGAAATTTTCCAACACGTAAGAGACAATTTAGCACGGTGTATACATGGGTATTTATTTACTAGCTCATGGAGGACATTTGCAGCAATTTATTTGACTTTTGTTCATATGAGTTCATTATTCAAAGTTTTTAAATCTTATGCGTTATCAAATCATTGGCATGAATTAATAAAATGAAAAACAAAATATTTTTTTAATTACCTGTATTTCGAAAACGAAGCGACATGCAAAAAACTTTTATAACACATTTTCGTCTTAAAATATGGTGAGGATTCACCTCGTTCATTTTTTCAGAGAAGTTAGGAAACACCCTGTATAACCCGGCGTTTGTCTGAGCGTAAGAAAATACCTTTATTGTTTCAGCAAAGTATCTTTTTAATCGCTGGTAAGGGGCTTTACAAGCATAAGAATTTTTGTTTGCTATAACTGATAATATTTATAAACCACGTTACTATTACAGCTATGACACCCAGCAAAATCAATTTTACTATCACAGCTTCTTTTTTATTGTTACCTATGTGGTATTTTTTTACTATCGTAGTTAAAATGTTTATAGCGGTAGCAAAAATCTTGTCTCAGTCTAGAAGGAGAAGCGTATGGCTGTTAAGTTATTTACAACACGTATTTTTTGATTCAGCTATCGAAAATATCATTATTAGCAACTTTTCGTTTAGTATCGTAAGTAAAGTAAATAGTTGTTACATTAATTGTCATATTTATTCACTTTTTAAATTTATATTTGTGACAAATAAAATGTTTTCTCGATATTATGATTGAATATCTTTTTTTCTATTACTATTAGCTGAAATCTTAGACTGCATTTTGATTAATTCGTGGCCGATTTAATGTGTTAAAAGAGTTCCGATTTTATGTGGAAAGAAACAGTTTTAAGCTTCAGTTAAATATTCATTTTTAACTAGAATTGAGGTTGTTTAGAAGAACTCACCATTAAATTCCATCTGAGTTTTTACACAAAAAGCGTATAAAGCCATGTCTCCTTCATCCGCGGGAATATCAGAACATGTCATGTTGGTGCATGATGTCATATCAGGCTCGCCACTGAGTGAGTAACATGCCCAGCAGTTTAATGTTAATAGATCATCTGAATGGGCTAGAAAATAAATATATATCAGATTATAAGAATATCCTCGGTGAGGTTCACTCTGTAATTTGTTTATCATAATAAAAAAAAATCTTTTTTATTTCGTTTACATCCCATTTATTATGATAATATAAAAGTTTTACTAAATTATTTGGAACTAACGAAATTTAATTTAACTAAGAGTTTATGTTTAAATCTAATTCGTTTATTTAAAAGAACTTCAAGCAGTTTTAATGTGTTTGCAACGTGCTTTAGGCCCTTCTAAAAGACTTGCAAACCTTTTAATCAAACATTCTTGAAATATCTATTAATACCGTATTAATTCAGAAGGTGCGTATCTACTGAACATTTAATTGTGAAATATACAGGGTGATTCACGACGAGCTTGCATTAGAACTTTATGGAAAACTATTGAATATATGTTTCCGAAACTTTGGGGATTTAGATTTATTTATATGCTCTCTTTAAATAAAATATTTACATGTGTTTGGCCTTTCCGGCTATACCGGAAGTAGCTGCCAACTTTCGTTTTTTAAATACAACATAGTAATTTGTATTATATTTTTCAATTACCTACGCGTTAAATACTAAGCACATTTTATAGACCATGCTTTTTGTCAGACTTCTCAGATTTTGAGATATCTGGACTTTTTATTTGGCAAATGCATGACGATGAAATAATCCATATATTTTTTTACCTTAGCTCTTGGACTAAAAATTTTTTCTCACCCGAATAGCTAAGATCATCAAGTCTCAAACATATTTCAAATTCGGCAGAAAATGTGCAGGGTGGTCACAACTCAAGCTTCATTGTGAAAGAATTCGACCATTAAAATTTTTATTATTTTAAATGATACACCCTGTATATTTTCGTTTAATTTGATGGCAAATTAGTTGTTCTTTTTAATTAGTATTTACTGTCCTATACCTATATCACAACGTTTTCTCAAAAAATCCAATTTTATTCCGAAAATACTATTTGTTCAAGTGTGCTATGAAAACAATAATTGTACTTTACTTTAAAATATGTTCGAAATGATTGCCATTTACTTCCAAGCATTCATCTACTATTTCTTGTAGCATTCCTAATTTCTTGTGCAGTGAGAGATTGAAAGGCAGCCCTCATCCTTTCAATTAGATTTTCCTTCAGTATCTCTTCAGTACATCAATATAATTGTTTTCATAGCACACTTGAACAAATATTATTCTCGGAATAAAATTGGATTTTTTGAGAAAACGATTTGATATAGGTAGGACAGTAAATACTATTTATAAAGAACAACTAATTTGCCAACAAATTGATCAAAAATATACAGGATGTTCCATTTAAAATAAGAAAGAGTTCAATGGTTGAATGCTTTGACAATGAAGCTTGAATTATGACCACCCTGTACATTTTCTGCCGAATTTGAAATATTTTTGAGACTTGACGATCTTCCAGCTATTCGGTGAGAAAAAATTTTTGGTCCAAGAGCTAAGGTAAAAAATTATATGGATTATTTCATCGTCATGAATTTGCCAAATAAAAAGTCCAGATATCTCAAAATCTAACAGAGTCTGACAAAACACATGGTCTATAAAATGTGCTTAGTATTTAACGCGTAGGTAATCGAAAAATATAATAAAAATTACCATGTTGTATTTAAAAAACGAAAGTTGTCAGCTACTTCCGGTATAACCGGAAATGACAAAAACATGTGAATATTTTAGTTAAAGAGAGCATATCGATGAACCTAAATCCCCAAAGTTTCAGAAACATAAATATTCAGTAGTTCTCCATAAAGTTATAATGCAAGCTCGTCGTGAATCACCCTGTATATGTATAGATTATTTAGCGTACAAATTTCAATTATGCCCATATTTGTATAGTTCTATATTTGCTGCTTTCGAATTTAACATTTAGATGAGCTCATTCATGGCACGTTGCTTGAACGGTATAAGTAACTTTTGACGATATTTGCAGATACGCCCATTTGAATTAACACGGCAGCAGTTCAAGCTAAAAGAGTAATGACGCCGTTGAGGTGGCTACAGACTATGCGCTAATCGTTATTCGTGATTCGCAATGCGCGGTTTGTCCCGTTCGTCAGTAGTACGTTGTGTTCGTAGTACTTTGCGAATGAAATTCAACAGTCTATGCGTGTATTCGGAATTAGTTATACGCGATGCGCGATTTGTCCTGTTCGTCAATAGTTCATAGAACTTCGTGAATGATTCCTACTATGCGTGTACTCATGTTCGCAATAAATAGACTAGTTTGTAAACATTATTTGTTCCGACGCCTGATAACTTACTGTTTTTTGTTTTCTGGTGACAGGTTTTATACGATTTCCATAAACTAAAATACCTTTTTTATCCGATTGTGTCAAAAAATTACGTTTTATCGATTAGATATTTCGACGAGAAGGTAACCTTTTCAATAAGGTATTGATTATTGAGCTGGTAGCTATAAGCAACACTTTTCGTCCCAGGCCAAAAAGATTTTTTCGGGCGCATTTATTGTTATATCCATGGATAGTACAGGTTTCATTGTTAACTGAAGAGCGACAAATTATTGTGCAAAATGAAATATATTTATTTACTTTATTTTATAACTGGCAATCGGATAAAGTAATAATGTATGTCATGCGGATTACCGGCCGGTAATCTCCCGCAATACATCCGAAATACTACATTTTTCGTCCTTATAACATAATATATTATTTTTATATTAATCACTCCGAACTTCTCTGCCAAATATTTAAAGGCATGATTTATTTTTTTATGTTTATTACTTGAATCCTACAAATAAAGCATATGTTTAATTTCGAAAATTTGACCAAGAACCCGCTCATCAGACCTCTAATAAGTCTTGTAGGGGGTCCAAGTATTTTTGCATCATAATGTCGTTTTATCCTCAGAAAACGGTGGATTTAGGCTATAGAATCGATAAATTTTAATAGCCCTAATTAATTACTATTCTCCTAAATTAATTAAGGTTTTCGGATAAAACATTCTATAGTTATTAATTTGTTAAAAAATACATTAGAGCACCGTACTTTATTAAATACAATAAAAGCCGTATTACAGTCGGGAATTTTTATGGCGCCAGCAATGGCAATTATAATTCAAGGATTCATGCGCAGTACACCGTTCTCCGTACTACAGTCAGAAATTCTACTCTTCTGACAATTAAAATGACACGGATTCATGCGCAGTACACCGTTCCCGATCAGCTGTCTCTCATTACCAGAAATGGGGCAGGCGCCATTTTAATTGCCCTTGCCGGCGCAATTGGGTAGACATGGATTATTCTGTTATTTTTAACTGTTTATTATTTGGCCGAACCAGGTATGAACAGGTAATGGCCATTTAAACCCGCTGGTACTTAAATTAGCAGTTTACATTCTTTATTAAACTTATGGACTGCTAATTCAGCAACTTTTTGCACCTCCTATTTGTAAATAGCAGGAGCTGCTTTAACTGGTAATCAAAACGACCAGGTTTGCCCATCTCTAATTCTGGGGATATTTTAGGGATTTCGACAGTACCCACTGCTGTTCTGACCGTTGGCAATGCTCCAGCTGATCGAAAACGGTTTACTGCGCATGAATAAGTGCCATTATAATTGCCGGCGCAAGAGAAAACATTGCCGAGTCTAATACGGCCTTCAAGCCCTAGTGCACGCACCAAACATAGTAGCGAACTCTGAAGGTGGCTCCAGACTATGCGTCATTGGTCATTCATGATTCGTGAAGCGCGGTTCATCCCGTTCGTCAATTTACTGCGAACTAGCGAAACTCACTATTTATGAATCGATTTTAAACGCACAAGTTCCTATACACTATTCACGAAATGCTCCCGAATGACGTATCGTGCTTTACGAACGACGAATCGCCATATAGTCTGTGTCGCGAATCACGAATAGCGAATCGACGCAGTAGTGTAGCCACCTTTCGGGATATGACGGTGGGATATATCACGCCGACGACATCAAATATCAAAGAACTAGTCCATTTTCTCCAAGAGACCTGTTTACTTCTTAATAGTTATCAAAACAAGGGCATGCGTCCGCCGTGATAATTATGGTTGTGTTTATATTTTCCCGATTCGTTTTATTTGTAGGTATCATTGCCATTTATTTAGCTGTTAAATATAACATCAAGGTAAAAAACTGGGTCTAAACATTTTGAGAGGCCTTGACGGATCCCTTTTCCTATTTCGAAATAATTTGGAAAGTAAATGGTAATTTAAGACCTTTAATAGAATAAAGTGCTATAACCGCTTTATATAGGTAAGGGATTCGTGGTTGTTGCCCTTTTGCTAAGTATTAAGTAATTAAGTATTTAATCAATTTAAATAAAGTAAGAAACCTATACTTACCTACGTATACAAGAGCCAGAATTAGAACTACTGCAAATATTTTAGAATTTATTTCAACCATTCTGCTATATGGTATAATATGCAATTTATACACCTTGGATATGTAATTTTATATCGAAAATAATAATTTAAGTAAATACAACACTTAAAAAAATAAACTTATCAATTAGTAAGTTAAGATCTATTATGTATT
The DNA here is from genome assembly GCA_963991005.1 of Barypeithes pellucidus. Classification (NCBI taxonomy): domain Eukaryota; kingdom Metazoa; phylum Arthropoda; class Insecta; order Coleoptera; family Curculionidae; genus Barypeithes; species Barypeithes pellucidus. The sequence goes on along the minus strand of OZ022563.1, from coordinate 35,090,650 downwards.
AATTAAATGGGATCAGGGAACAAATGCTTCAGATTTTATAAATTTGTTTCAACTATTGTTATTTAAAATAATTTAGAATTTAGACCGTTTGAATATGTAATTTTATCTGATTTTTTGCCAATAATAATTTTTGTAAAATATACCACTTAAACACAACTTAAGATAAACGGATAAACGGTATAATGTCAGAAGCTACACTGAGGGAAGATTTTTTACTGCCGTTATAAAAATTTTAGCTACGATAGAGAAAAAAAACTTACATAGGGGACAATAAAAAAATAACTGTAACAGTAAAATTGATTTTGCTGGGTATATCACTGTTGTAGTAGTAAAGTCGCTTTACATAAATATTATCATACCAGTTACAGCAAAGGAAAGTTCTTATGCACATAAAGCCATGCACTTACCACCGATTGAAAAAATACTTTGCTGGGACAATAAACATATTTTCTTACGCCCAGAAAGAAGATAGGTTATGTTTGGTAGGTAACTTTTTCAAGTGTTTTATTCGAAATTTGTTCTAGAATAATATACAAAATTCACCACAATATATTTTCCCTGTTTAGGGTTATAACAAATTTTTCTAAAAATAATATCAAGAAAAATGGTTACTACTGTCACAAGAAAACAATTTTGCTGTTTCGTAGAGAATATTCTATCCCATCTAATATAATCCTATCAATGATTTTTTAGCTATAGTTCGTGACCAAAACGGTGACGTAACCGTAGTAACGATGGAAACTGCCAAAATGCTGTGTCGTTGAATTGCTTGCCATGGTTTCGACTGCTACGTCACTACCATCAGTTTTGGTCGCGAACTATAGAATAGAGCTTTTCTCAGTGTAACAATCTATAAATACCACGGAACATTTTCTCTATTTATGACTATTTTTTATTCGGGGTCCGTTACATTATTCAGACACGAATTTTAAATTTTTAATATTTTTTTCTAAAAGTATACATTTTTAGTAGTAATGTTCAATAAAAAAATTTGGGGATACTCGGTAGTTTTTAAGAAATTAATTAATAAAATCCCGATTTTATGGTGTTTTGAGTGTTTTGACAAGGGTTTGACAACAAAAATGTTAGTAATGTTGCCGGATTTTTAATTTTATAGCTGGTTGCCTTCTGTATTCGGCAAAGGAAAACACAAGGAAAGTTATATAAATTGACAGTGCCCTGGGAAAACAAGTGAGAACCCGCCCGGCTGCGCCTTTTGGAGCCGATTTCCGTGCATTGGCAATAAACTTCGATCTTATATCGATATAAATAAACCCGAACAACGTAAAAATTATATTATTGCAAAAAGCTTTTCTATGTGGCAACACTGTTAAAATACTGCAAATACTTACACATGTTCGCAGCCTAAATTTTAATAATCAACAATTTTACGACCACTTTTACATTTAAACTCAAATTTTATGATTTAATGATTACACAATTAAACAAAAAAAAGGTAAAAATACAAATAATTCGTGTGTCCGAATAGTGTAACGGAACCTTTTCGTTCTGTATCACATAGGCTCGGATTTGTCAAGTCAAAAGAATAATGTAAAACAAAATTAATATGTTCTTAAAGGAATATTTTAAGCTAAAAATATAGTTTTGAATGTTACCTCCTGGGATGATAGATTGTATCGTTCCAAAAGCAGTCGTAATATACATTTCCCCATGAACATAGCTGCGTGTATGGCGTCTGCGTTTGTCTGGACATCTAGAAGCTGTATTCGTTGAACTATTTCGTGAACTTGCCATCGATGCAGAATAGCCGACACAACTAAATACATTTTTGTCGTTGAACTGCGAAATACAGTCAACGAATCTTGATGTATAATTTGTCTTACCGCATTCAAATTTTGGAACCTTATCGCTAGGTCTAAAGCTGGATTCATAGTTGCCGTAACGTATGCCGTAAGACGTAACGTTAAGACGTAAGAAAAATAAACATGTGATTTGCAATAGAACCGTTCATAGTCCGAGTTAAGCCGTAAGGGCCAATTTTATAAAGTGGGTGTAAATCGCACTGTACGGTTTAAACCTCAGATTAGTGAAAACGGTGATTTTATAAACTAGGATTGACAGCGAGGCTCGACTTAAGAGCAACCATCCTGGTAATAAGTTAATCGGTAGAACGAGTACCGCTTAAACTCAATAATACGATTTAAGACACAGGACACAGTATTATAACCCTAATATTTGAGTTTGTTTTTTATTGTTTCTGGCTGTACCAATTATTTTAATAATAATAATGGATATTTTTGAAATTTTTAATTAGTTATTAACGGACGACGAAGATGATTTTGTAAATATTATTGAGCAGCGTAGGCGGGACAGAATAGGTATTTCGGATACGCCCCGATTACATGAAAACCTTAACTTGTTAAGCCTCCGAAACAAGGCATCTTTTAACGTACTTTTGAGTATCCATTTGGATACGCAGGTCTTTTATTTCGATACCCATTAAACATCAAATGAATCCATACATTTTTGAATTACTTAGTAATTTAAAAACTACTGAATTGATACCAGTGATGACTGATACCTAAAAATGCTTTAAAATGATCAGAGTCAGAAAAAATATAAAAAAAATAGGGCTGTTTAAAGACATGGATACGCAGTAAAAATCACTAGAAGATGCCTAGCTTTTAAATCATGTTTTAGAGCGTCCAACAAACTGATGAGTATATATAATACATTTAGTTATAATCCTCCTAGTAATAACCCTCTATTATAAAATTGTCATTATTTGCCTGTAATTGTTCCGTTTAAGTATTAATTTAAATCCAAGACTTAAGATCACTTTATAAAATTGGGCCTAAGCCGTAAGCATGAAGTAAGAAATGATTCAATCGGTTCAATTCCATTTCTTAAGGCCGTATTAGACTAGGCAATTTTTTCTCTTGCGCCGGCAATTATAATGGCACGTATTCATGCGCAGTAAACCGTTTTCGATCAGCTGGAGCATTGTCAACGGTCAGAACAGCAGTGGGTACTGTCGAAATCCCTAAAATATCCCCAGAATTAGAGATGTGCAAATCTGTTCGTTTTGATTACCAGTTAAAGCAGCTACTGCTATTTACAAATAGGAAGTGCAAAAAGTTGCTGAATTAGCAGTCCATAAGTTTAATAAAGAATGTAAACTGCTAATTTAAGTACCAGTGGGTTTAAATGGCCATTACCTGTTCATACCTGGTTCGGCCAAATAATATACAGTTAAAAATAACAGAATAATCCATTGCGCCGGCAAGGGCAATTAAAATGGCGCCTGCCCCATTTCTGGTAATGAGAGACAGCTGATCGGGAACAGTGTACTGCGCATGAATCCGTGTCATTTTAATTGTCAGAAGAGTAGAATTTCTGACTGTAGTACGGAGAACGGTGTACTGCGCCTGAATCCTTGAATTATAATTGCCATTGCTGGCGCCATAAAAATTCCCAAGTGTAATACGGCCTTTGCGTTACGTCTTACGGAATCGGTTCGGATCGGTAATACTCGTGCATAACCGCCATGTTGACATCCCCAAATTCGATACTTTGCTAATAAATAGGTGACACAGGGGTGAAAGTTGAATGGGGAACTTGGAAACAAACAAGTAGGCCATGAGTCTCGCCAACCCATCCACCAGCCAGTTTTGGCGCTGGTGTAGCAAATCCATCCGCTGAGGAGACATTGGCCCGGATTGGCCGCCATTTTCATCGCAAGCAAACGAAACGATGCGAACATGCGAAGTGTTTATATATTTATGATATTATTAATAATTTTGTAGTTTATTTGTAGCATTCGACCACCTCGAGACCCAGAAAGGACCAAGAAGAGACTAAGAATCATTAAAGAATCCCATATCAGGTATTTTACCAGAAATATTTTATTTTTCAAAGGTTAGGTATGTTAGTATAATTTATGATTAGTTCTTGCTTTTTTTCTGTTTTTAGCATATAATTTTGTCCAGGAAACTTGTCCCAATTCAATCCAGTAGCAGGTCGATGTGGAAATGAAATAATGGGTTGTTTTTTGAAATTTTGAATTCACGTAAGTTTTTTAAAAATTCATCTTGAATCTTGCCATTTTTCATGGATTAATCTTTAGTAAATCATCTAAGTGTATGTTTTTCATTTACCCCTGTATTACTTCCAATTAAAATGGCATATGTTAGTGGAAACTATTCTTGTAAATATCCCAATTGCAATAATGCTTACATGTCTTCAACAGAACCCAATTATGTCAATAAACATTTTTTTAAATTTCCCCTTAATAGTGATGATAGATTGAAAGTTTGGAAAGATAACTGTAAAATAAACCCTGATACTAGTTGCAAAAATTTTAGAATTTGCGAAGATCACTTTGAGAAGTCACAATTTAAAAATTCATTATTAAAACGGCTCAATTGGAATGCTGTCCCTAAAGCCATTCATGAGCTTTTGCCTCTTGAATATGTTTCATCGTTACCCAGTCTAACATCGTCATGTGCCACAGAGACTGATAATTTCAACATTTTTACCAGCACTCGTGAAGTATCGAGGTTGACACCTTCATGTCCCACAGAGCCTGGTAATTTCAGTATTTTTGCCAGCACTCCGAATGTATCCGCCAAGCTTGTAAAAAAATCTGATTTTAGTACACCATCAACCTCTTATCAAGTTGAGGAGGAACCTAATTTAATTGATTCTTGTACAGTCACTCCAAATTTTGATATCACAATACCAGATAATACTAATTCAAGTATTGAGGGGATACATACTTCTGGGAAATATTCTTTTCTTTCTGAATCCAGAGGTACTGGGTTTTTAAGTAAATGTGGAATTACTAAACAAGACTTAACACCTACTGAACAAACTATGTATACAATTCATAGAAACACTTCTTCCAAATTAAGTAAATTAAATAAAGCTTTAGACAATGAAAGACATAAACTTAAAGAACTAAAAGAAATGCACGATAGTGGTTTATTTCAGTATATCGAAAATAATCTTAATGAGGTTTCTAAAGAGTTTATAAACTCTCAATTTAGGAATGTCAATCGAAAACCTCATGGTAAGCGATGGACCAATGAAGATAAAGCCTTTGCCCTTTCTATTTATAAGCGAAGTCCAAAACTTTATCGATATCTGCTTTCTGTTTTTGAATTACCTACACCTAGAACATTAAAATCGGTTCTTTCTAAGATTCCTTTTGCTACAGGTTTAAACCAGCCAATTTTAGAATTATTAAAGTCAGAAGTTGACAAAATGCCCGAACTTGATCGTTACATTAACATTTTATTTGATGAAATAGGTATAACCCCAAACTTACAATACGAACCCCATAAGCAAACCATCTGTGGATTTCAAGACTTAGGAGAGTTAGGTAGGAGTCATGAACTTGCAAACCATGCATTAGTGTTTATGATTCGGGGTGTCAAAAAAAGTTATAAGCAAGTTATTGCCTATTACTTTTCTAGCCATTCCGTGTCGGGACACAATTTAAAGTCATTACTAGTAAAAGCTATTGAGCAGCTGCAAAGTATTGGTTTTAAAGTGGTTGCAACAGTTTGTGATCAGTTTAGGGCAAATCAGAAAGCTTTACAAGATCTCTGTTTACAAAATAAAGACAATCCAACCCCATATCATTTTACAATCAATGGTCAACCGATCTGTATAGTTTTTGATGTTCCCCATTTACTTAAAAATACGCGAAATTGTCTTATGTCTAATGACATTCGTTATTCAGGTTTAAGGGAGGCCAAATTTCAATATATCATAGATACTTTCAATCTTGATCAACAACGTACTTATAAAATGTTACCCAAACTTGACAACTCGCATTTCAATGAGAAAGATACATATGTCAAGATGAAAGTTAAAATCGCGGCTGCACAACTAAGTCACTCAGTTGCTGCAGCTATTGAAACTTGGGTTAGTGCTCAAAAACTACCCACTGAAGCCATCTATACTGCCGAGTTCATATCAAATATAGATAACCTCTTTGATTCCCTTAATGGTACATCAGTTGTATCTCCTGATGGTAAAATGTATAGGAGTGCCTTGAGTGCAAAATCTCCTCATCTGAATTTTTGGTCGAAAATGTTAACTCAATTAAACAATTGGCAAATATTTGATAAGGGCTCTAGAAAGAACAAGACTAACAGTTTTTCTTTCGTTAAAGGTTGGCAAACTACAATTAGGTCGATAATTTCCATTTGGAATAATTTAAATTCACAAGGTCTCCAATATCTAAATCTAAGGTCATTTAATCAAGACCCTCTAGAGAATTTTTTTGGTCAAATTAGGCAACATGGCATCACAAATCACCATCCTACTCCACAACTGTTTATTGGTGCCTTAAAATCTATAGTTGTCAATTCTTTATCAGCTCCAGTTGCTAGGGGAAATTGTGAGAGTGATAATTGCAGTTTTCTTGCCAATTTAACGAGTTTTCTATCTACTGACTATAGTTCACATAAGTCTGACAACCCTGGAAGTGACACTGAGGATGACCCTAATCTCGATGGTGATGCAGATGACTTATTTCTAGATTCGGATAATTATGCATCTGCCTATGTTGCTGGATACATTTTAAAGTCCATTAGTGTGCCTGACTGTAAAGTTTGCAATCAAGATCTATTCTCCTCAGAGGTGACCCCTATACATCTTTTTACATCTTTTAAAGAATACTCTGATAATCCCAGCAACACAAGGCTATGCTATGCCAGTGAAAAAGTAGTACAGTTGATAAATAAAGTACATACACTTTTATACCGTTTCTTAGATGATCATGGTCATAAAACAAATTTAGAAAACACCTTTAAGGCTTTATACTCATCAAGTTTAAAGCTCCCATTTTGTGCCATACATGACCTTGATAGTCATTTAATTGACAAAACCATTCGTCTCGATATTTTTAAGTATACAAGAGATAAAATGCCAAAGAAAGATTATACCACAGGACATGATAATAAAGTTAAAAAATTTAAATCCAGTAAATTAAAGTAGTTTTTTAATAATTCCCTAAATTTATGTCAATCCTCAAAGAATAATGACTACATATACATATTTTAAGACTGTTAGCACTAACCATTTTTCTTTTTCATGAATTCCATTGAGCTAAAGTGTACGCCTGGCTGTGACGAATATGTGATACATTCCAAACTGTGATTTGAACCTGAAAATGACCCCCTGTTCCTGAAAATGACACCCTGTACCTGATTGTGACACCCTGTACCTGATTGTGACTCCTATTCCTGATTATGACGCCCAATACCTGATTATGACACCCTCTTCCTGAAAATGACACCCTGTACCTGATTGTGACTCCTATTCCTGATTATGACGCCCAATACCTGATTATGACACCCTCTTCCTGAAAATGACACCCTGTACCTGATTGTGTTGTGCGAGTTATGACGTGCGAGTATAAATAATGCTGCGATATCTTCGAACACTCGTCTTTCTTCGTGCGAGTATAAATAAGTCTGCACTGGAAAGTCAACTTAAGTGCGAGTAAAATTATTCTATAAAGACTTTGCGCCCAAAGCATAGAATAATATTCGAAATCAAAATTGATTGTGACAAAAAAACATTCCGAGTCCGGAATAAGAAGTGAGTTCGAAATAAAATATTAGTATAGGTTAAGTCTTATTGTAAAAAATGTAAATACTTAGCTTGCGAGAACTTCGGGTCGCGATACTCGAGTTACGAAAGAAACCCCATAAAATATCCCTCAATGACAACAAATAGTAAAATTAAATAAGTAAAAGCCCTCCGCGTTCAATATAATAACTTGCATTGTTATTGTATTCATTGGACATGCCCGAGCCAATACAACAATAAGTATAGCTTGAACAAAAGTTAGGCCTCGTCCTACGTTCAAACAACTATACTTCAAATTAAAATCAGTCCTTTACTTCTTAGACAAAATTCTTGCCCTCATTTATTCATGCGCTCTGGTGGACTGCTGACAGCTTCCAGTTGGCGGGGAAAGGATGGTGGGTCCACCCAAGACCGACTGACACGTGATACCCTGTTCCTGACAATGACTCCCTGTTGCTGATAATGGCACCTTGTACCTGATTATGACGTCCTGTTCCTAATTATGACCCCCAATACCAAAGAAGTACATAATAATTTTAGTGTTTTTTTTTGTTATGTGATAAGTGAGTTTCTAAGGTTAAAGACTACATAATTTTAGTGCTTTTGGTAGTTAGAAATGTTTATTAACTCTTAAATTTGTTATTGTTGAAAGATTTTATTTGTTGTCGATTTGATTTTCGTTTATTGTATTTAGTGTTTTTAATAAAATATTTATTTGTATTTATATGCGTAGTTTATTAGTTACCTATCTAGATTTATTAGTATTTAAAATTTTAAAGACGTTATTTCTTTTAGAACATTAAGTAATCGATAAAATCTGACACATAGATTATTGATTATTTAAGTTTTAAAAAAAATAATGTCTTTAAAAATTTAAAGTACTATTAAAAATCCAAAAATTGAATTTTGAAAAGCCCGCCACGAAAATTTTTGCAATGTGGCGCCATCCAGTGTTAGGGTTGGAACTAATATAAACAAAATCTTGTTTCGCTGGTTTTCTACGTACTTTGCATTTCTAATAGTTATATATTTTTTGATAGGTGATAAATAAATTGCTAATAAATACCAGAAAAATATTGATCCCGTTATTATAACGAGGTCGTCATCGCTTGGACTCATATTTTCACTTTTAAATAAACACACATGTGAAAAACCATAACCTACAAACTCGTAACCTGAAAATTCTTAACGAGAATATAAATGGGCATATCCTTACGTCTTACGTCTTACGTCTTATCGACTACTGCTTACGTCTTACGGCATGCGTTACGGCAACTATGAATCCAGCTTAAGGGATGAAACCGCACAAAACGAAACTTTTTGTATATATATTGATGTAGTAAATTTTTGAGGAGAAAACTATCGTTTTCTCGAATTGCTTTTATAAACTTTTCTCTGAATAAAGTCACGTCTTGGCACTGGTTCTCTGAATTAGTCTGAATAAAGTATGGAATAAAGCCACGTCTTGGCACTGGTCGATGCATAGGGTCGATTTATATTTTATAATGACTAGTTTTTTTACAGTTACCAGTTTACAACCAGTGTTGCCAATGATTCTCGGAAGAAATATCCGCAACAAAATTCGCGATTACCCACAATACCCCACATTACAATTTATTCGACTTTATACAGGGTGTTCCTTAATGACGTGCTAATATTTCAGGGTGTGATTCCTTAGGTCATTTTATAAAGAAAAGTTCATATGAACATATGTCCACAACGGCTTAAATTTTTTGATACAGGGTGTTTGTTGAATTTTTATTTTTTAAATGGTTATTTTTTAATATCTCCGAAAATACTTTAGATATTATTTTCAATTTTGGTATGTGTTCCTAGGATATAGAACCACAAATTTTAGTTAGAAAAGTTATTCAATTGTTCCACCAGTGGCGTCCCTGCAAACATGTCCTCTGATATTTTTTACAAACGCTACTGACATTCTTCCACATGAAAATTTTTTCTGATTAGCCTGGTCAATTCTACATAAAAATGGTCTCTTGAGTTTTTCTCGTCAGGCGCGATTAAAACCACTGAATTCATATTGAAACTCATTATTATTAACATTGATAAAATAATAATTAATGATAAATATTGTTTTATAAAAATTGTTGGAAATGACCACCTTCACTTAAAAGGCATCCCGCCCGTCTTCGCATCGAATTGCCCAGTCCAACAATTTTTATAAAACTTTATCATTAATTATTTTAGCAATGTTAATAATAATGAGTTTCAATATGAATTTAGTGGTTTTAATCAAGAACGAGAAAAACTCAAGAAACCATTTTTATGTAGAATTGACCAGGCTAATCAGAAAAAATATCCACGTGGAAAAATGTCAGTAGCGTACCATCTTTTTTGTAAAGAATATCAGAGGACATGTTTGCAGGGACGCCAGTGGTGGAACAATTGAATAACTTTTCTAACTAAAATTTGTGGTTCTATATCCTATGAACACATACCAAAATTGAAAATAATATCTATAGTATTTTCGGAGATATTAAAAAAAAACATTTAAAAAATAAAAATTGAACACCCTCTAGAAAGAAATTTAAGCCGTTGCGGACATATATTCATCTGAACTTTTTTTTTTGTAAAATGACCTAAGGAATCACACCCTGAAATATTAGCGCGTCATTAAGGAACATATAGTATTTTGAATTTTGGGAATAGGAATTTATTATAAACAAAACGATTATTTATTTTGTGTTTACTTATTCATCTTCGTAACGTAATTACAAACTTTATACTTGAATATAAATATTGTATTACAAATAAACATATTATTATTAAATTAATAAATAAACCGGATTCTGATTAATACACCTATCATTTTTTTCCCCAAATATTTGTTTTCAACATTTCTTTATCGGTTCAAAAAACACCATTTAGTTTAATCCCTTCTTTAGTGTGTACAAGAGCTTTTATTGACGAATTATCTAAATTTGTACGAGTTTCGGTTTTAAGTTACTAAAAAACATTTCTACTGATGCGTTCGAAAATGGCAATATAAGTAAAAAGAGATAACTATTTTTAAACTTGGAAAAAACGAAACAAAGAAATAAAAGCCTGATTCCCCCAATAACTAAAACTGTATATCAGCGGTGACCGTCAAATATGATATTTAGTTACCTAGATAATTTAAATTAAATCGGGAAATTTCAGGTTCACTAAAATTTCCCACAAATAACAATTTCTCACAGAAACCCCACATTCAACAAAATTCCCCACATTTTAGGGAATTACCCACCGATTGGCAACCCTGTTTACAACCGACTATTTAAAGCAATTTAAACCCCGATATCTACCGGTTTTGTTTTATCGATGTCAACGAACATTTGCTAATTGGGTACATTCTCAGCGCTTGTAATAAGTTCGACCCAAGTGTTTGTTACGTAACACTGACAATACTGACAATATTAACAATTAACAATGTTAGATAGAGCGGAAAAAGTGGCAATGTAAAAGTGCAATTTACTTTAGAATTCGATCTCAAAAAAACCCAGGAAAACAATAAAACGATTTTTCAGAATTTCGGGTTTTCCGGAATTACTCGGAACTTTAAAACTTTCTAAACGGCATATTATTAGGCACGTAAATGCGCAACTTTACCTCCATTTAACCGACTTCGTATCTCTTACGGTTTCCGAGATCCCTGTACTAGCCCTCCTTATCTTACGTTGTATTCTCTCAACTTAGCATGCGATAACACGTTATTTTATTTTTTGTTGTAACAGAAGGTTAATAATTTTTAGTTTTACATTTATTTTACAGAAGAACCCCACAAAAAATAAAACTAATATATGGGGTAGATTTTTCTATATGTGATTTTGTCATCCCTCTGAAGTTAAAATAACCAAAAAGTATTATAATGAAGAAACCATTTTATTTAAAAAAAAATATTTTACTTTCCAGTTTTTATAAATGTTGACAAAGCGGAAATCTTAAGCTAAAACATTCAACTCCATTATTTTTCAAAAAAAAGAACAGATTTCAATTAATATTGTAACTTTAATTCTCTCGTTTTAATTTTGAATTAAGACAAATCATTCTTTATATACATTTCGATTTAAAACTAAATTAATACAAGATCACAATTGCTTCCCTTAACAAATCCTAATTTTGTTTGATATAGTATAGGCTATGTAGAGTTATCAAAAGACTGAAATTCTCCGATGCATTTATTTGAACCTATCTCGTTTAATCCAAATAAAATCGTTGCACAGTGTTGCGATAAAGAACAAAAGTACGGAAACCTCTAAAATTCCGAAAAATGAATTACATTGATCGCAATTCTCCGGTTACAAGATAGTAGTCAAAGTTAGCATAAGTCACGTAAAGATTCTTAAGTTTAACGTTTCCTTGTCTGCTATTTAAAATAGCCGTAATGTGGTGCTTAAATTTAAGATATTTCCAGCTCAATAAAATTCAAGGCCCAACTTGAACCCCACTTTATCTGAATCCAACGATATATCACACTTAGTATTTATTAGACGTTTCGGACTAAAAACACTTATCTTCAATGCAAATAGGCACTTTATTGAAAATATGTTTGTTTTAATTATTGTATTTATAGTCTAGTTGGCATTTATTTGACATTATTCACAATAATAATAATGTAACATAAATTATTTTTCATTTTCACAAACGCATCATTTTCTAACACAACATAATAATAATATTTAATATGTGATATATCGTTAGATTCAAATTATAAAGTGGAGTTCATAAAGCATAAAATAAAATGTTACTACTATCTAAAAAACAAAGCTGACGACGGTTGCGCAAGAACGAAACGTTGATGAGAATATACAATGTATTTTCACATATATCTTGGAACATTGTACGTTGTGTTAAAGATATGAATAAAAGCAACCCTATTAAATTCAGTCCTTTGAAATGATATTTTTATTTAATTTATTAATTGAAGCATTTAAGAATATGGAATTAGATACATGAAGAACAAAAAATATATACCTATTTATTAAATAAATATGATAAGATTTTGAGCTTTACAAATAAATAATTGCTTAAACTGCCAACTTTCACAATTTCTTATTTCTTGAAACAGTCATTTTCATCAGATTGTTAATCTTCCTCGCGAAATTTAAACCACTCTTCTTACTTCAAAGAACCTTTTTAGATAATACACTTGGGCAAGTGTCATAGAAAACAATATGACAGCTTCAAAGAATGACCATGCTACAACTCTGGAATTTGTACTTTCATTTATCGCTCGATGAATTCTGTCTCTTACTTGCATGTATTCCTGTTCTTGTTTGACGGCGGTCAGAGATGCTGCAAAAAAATAATTTTTTATTAGGTCATCGCAAGGATCTTAAATCAATGAGGATACCGCTTTGGTTCACGGTCTCGAGGAATACACAATTCACATTCTTAGATAGGTTGTAAACAACTTTCCAGAAAAACAATCGGGGAACTCTGAAAATTAGTATAAATTTTCTTTGTCGCTTTCTGTTAATTAGACAAAGACATTACGTCACATTTGAGCATTTGGAACGTACTTTTTACAAAGCCCTTATTGGAACGGCCGTCTTACATACGTGCTTTGACGTTTGACACTACCGGATTAACAACAGCCATATTTGTCGTTATTGTTAAATAAAATTCTTTGTTGTTATTCAGTGTTTGTGTGTTAAATTCAAGTATTGTTTGTGGAAAAATAGTTATTCTTAACTCAATATGGTAATACTGTGCCAACTCTGCCGTAAACTGGATAAAAATATATACTTTGGAGTCACGTCCGGCGATTGTTTGTTTTTCCTAACTAAAACATATCAAACCGATCAGAGGTTAGAATGAAGACAGAAACAGACAGAAGATAGAAAGAGATGGGGATTCTACAAATAGAATCCCCGTCTCTTTTTTGTTGTTTATTTTCGAAATAACAGGCGTCACATTCACGTGTACAAAGCCGATAGAAATTCCGGGTCCATGTCACGGTACACAGAATCACATATTTACCAGAAAATTGTTTTTCAAAAGTATACAGGCTAGTTAGAAAGTAAGAGAAAATATGTTAAGGAATGATTCTTGGAATCATTTTAAGAAACAAATTTATAATAGCATAACACATAACTATAATATAAACAAGGTTCGTTCTCACAGCAAATTTCGTACAAGGTTCCAAAAGCTGGATATTTCTAAAGCCTTTGATCGTGTTTGGCATGAAGGGTTCCTAAGTAATCAATTCCGGTGTTCCTAAAGGGTTCATATTGCCTCCCACCCTCTTCTTGCTGTACATTAATGACCTTCTAGTGAAAACCAAAATTCCGATATACAGGGTAGTACACCAAGTAAAGTGGCATATTAGAAGTATCTCGAGAACTAAATGAGATTTAATTTAGAAAATTTGGCTGTGGCTATAAGAGATGGTTTTCTACGTTTATAAAATAGTTTGAATGGTGCGGTGTTGCCGGACCATACCGAAGGTGGTTGGTTGGTTGGTTGGTTGGTTAAAGGCGGGGGTCGGTTTAAAGGCCCGAACTTCAAATCACTGCAGCCTTTCGGCTTATTGTGTGCCCCGATCTTGTTAGAAGATGTTTGTTCCATCTATGAGGTCCAGTAACCTTCTGCCAAGCTTGTCATGTGGGAGGTTGTCACCACGTTGTATGTTCCCGAAGATATTTTGTCTTCTGCGGGACAGCGCTCCGCAGCTGTATATTATGTGTGAGGCGGTTTCATCCTCTTCGCCGCAGAGTCTACATTCAATGGATCCGTTGTTTAGCCCTATCCGTTGAAGGTGTTTTCGCAAGTGGCAGTGGCCTGTTAACAGACCCATCACTTGTTTCAACTGGGGCCGCGTCAGGGTTAGCATCCCATACGATAGTATTCTCGATGGTTTTCCCATTACGGCCCGTGCGTGTATTAGACCAGGCAACTCTTGCCATCGAGACAGGTGTTGCTTTTTCGACCATCCATCTAATGTTGTTCTCGTTGCCTGTTTTGATATTCCAAAGGCCGGTTCAGGGCCCCTGAGACTTTGGGCAGATCCGGCTCTCGCTAGTTCATCCGCCTTTTCATTCCCTAATATCCCGGAGTGGCCAGGGACCCACAAGAGTTCCACCTTGTTCCCCCTGGCCGCCAGCACTTTTAGGTTGGTGTGACACTCCAGCGTGAGTTTTGAAGTAAACCTATTGGAGTTCAGAGCCTTAAGCGCAGCTTGGCTGTCCGAAAGGATGTAAATCTTTTGGTCGTGGTAGCCCTTTTCAAGATTTTGTAGTACACATACTTGTATGGCATGAACTTCCGCTTGGTATACTGTGGCGTAGGTCCCCAGAGGGATGCTTATGTCCATCCTGGGCCTTTCCCCAAATATACCTGCGCCCACACCGTTGGCGGTTTTTGATCCATCGGTGTACCAAACTAGACCCTTATCAAACGACGGGGGTGCACTGTTTGTCCATTTATCAAAGTTCCAGTCAATCTTGAAAGGCTTTGTGAAATCGTATGTTGCTTTCATACGATCAGATTGCATATCCAAGAGCTCATCGTTGATTAGATCCGTGGCTCTTGTGTGGCCAATTTTTGCGGGGTGTTGTGTCCATTCCCCATTTGTGATCATCCTTGAGGCGCTGCAAATAGCCTCCATTCTGATGTGGATGTCGAGGGGTATTAGTCCCAGTATGACTTCCATTGCTGCAGTGGGGGTACTTTTCATCGCCCCACTGGTACACAGGCAGGCCAGCCTCTGCAAACTGTTAAGTTTGTTTGCTGTCGTAATCTGCTGTGTTTTTGTCCACCAGACTACAGACCCATATGATATCAGGGGTCTGATGACTGTGACATAGAGCCATTGCATCATCTGGGGCTTGAGTCCCCAGGTTTTCCCAACCAAGCTTCTGCACCGCATTAGGCACATTTTTGCTTTGTTTAGGTTTTTGTTTAATTGTTGATTCCATGTCAGTTTGGCGTCCAGGGTTAATCCCAGATACTTTACCTCGCTGACTGTGTTTATCCGTTCACCAAAGATTTCCAGGTCGTTGTAGTTCCCTGTATGTCTTCGTTTGGTGAATGGTAGTATGGCGGTCTTTGCAGCGTTGACTTTGAGACCTGCCCTCATACACCAACGCTGCACGATATTCAGAGCTCTTTGCATGAGCTCTGCTAATATGGTGGGATGCGCTCCTACGATGAGTATTACTACATCATCTGCATAGCCTTGGGCGTAAAAGCCCTCAGCATTGAGATGTGCCAGTAGCTCATCTATCACCAAGTTCCATAGGAGAGGCGAGAGTACCCCTCCCTGTGGACATCCCTGTGTTACTGCGGCTTCTATGGAGTCGCCGTGTAAACTGGTTTTGACTTGCCGGTATTTTAACATGTTGTGAATCCACATACGTGTGGTTTCATCGATACCATGTTCACTGGCAGCTGATGTCATCGCGATGCAGGAGGCGTTGTCAAAAGCCCCCTCTATATCGATGAAAACGCACCGAAGGTGGTAGTAACTTCGGAATTTTAAATGAATTACCCTATATATTATTTTTTTTGGAATCTAGGTAAAAATCTAGAACAGTTTTCTGTATAATATCATATACCTATCTTTAAAAGTTTTTGAATTATAAATAACCTTGTGATTTTTTAACGCCATATTGGGACCTGAAAAGAAAATCATATCTTTTTAGCGGTTACAGCTAGCAAGCTGACATTTTGACAATAGTTTCACAAGACCATCGAAATTTTATAATTTTGAACAGTATTTAATTAGTTTTATACAGGGCGTCTCCATAACAATATTTCTGAGGGAGATGAATTATTGCAAAAATCTTCGTTTTTTAAATTTGATGTTTTGCTAATGGAGGATCGAATTTTCTATCTAATGATATTGAGTGTTCCTATACCTATCTTCAATATTTTCGGAATTATAGCGAAATTTAAAAATTATTATATAAAAATATATTTTTTGTTAGTTGGCTGTGGAATGGATTCATAGAAATAAAAACATAATGAAAAATCCATTTGACGTTATGTTGTGGCCTAAAAATGTTATTTAATTGGCGTCGGTAGTTTAAGAGCAATAACTTAAAAACTAAAAAAAGTTTTGGGGCTGGAGTCCAAGTAAACACGTTCTTGAAAAGATCTGTTAACATTCGAGGTGATATACTAGTACGACGGTTCATTAGTAGTGGTTTAGCCTAAAAATCATATCAGGCTTTGAAACAAAATACGGATTTACTTGTTTATTACAGTTCGGCTAGTTCCTTAACTTAAAAAATTCTTATTTAGGGTTTGTTCGGCAGTGGCAGTGGCAGTGGCCATGGCCGTGGCGGTGGCAGTGGCGGTGGCGGTGGCAGTGGCCGTGGCCGTGGCAGTGGCAGTTTTTTTTATTCTAATATTTATTATTTTTTATTTTAATATTTACTATTTGTTATTTTTTATTCTAATATTTATTATTTTTTATTTTACTATTTATTATATTTTATTATAATATTTATTATTTTTTTATTTTAATATTTATTATTTTTTATTTTAATATTTACTATTTATTATTATAATATTTATTATTTTTTATTTCAATATTTACTATTTTTTATTCTAATATTTATTATTTTTAATTTTAATATTTATAATTTTTTATTCTAATATTTATTATTTTTTATTTTAATATTTACTATTTTTTATTTTAATATTTATTATTTTTTATTCTAATATTTAGGCCGAATAAATTAAAATAAGAAATCAAAATGGATTTTGGTTGGTTGATATGATCTTTATACTTGTTAGCAAGGAGTCCTTTTGCGTTATGTTGTCCCAAACTGGACTTTTTATGGGCACATATAACCAAATTGTTTATGAAATCCGCCTACAACTGCTATTAAAATGCAGCAAAGAACAAGGGACGTATTTGCTAGTTTTTCACCTGAAATGTAAACAGATCCTTTCAAGAATGTGTTTACACTTATGCACAGAAGACATTTTGAACATTTACTGTAGTTTGCAATTAGTTTTTGCCATTTCATTGAATTTCTTCACCAGTTTGCCTATACATACATGACTGGGCTATTGCAGATCAATTAAGATTGATATGATTAAGTAACTCATATACTCTCCTGTGGTCACCATAGGGGTATAAACTCAAAGATGGCATTATTATTGTAATTGTTAAGGAAACCGCAAGAAACTATAACAACTACTTGAATGCAAATATGAGGCCAAAAGTAATTGTAGAGACATACCTGAGAGCTCTCTGATCATTTCCTCTAATTTATTTGCAGTCTGTCCATCTTGCTGTCCATCTTGCTGTCCGTCTTGCTTCGGTGGTTCACCAATAGCGACATCAAACATTACTACCTTAGGGGTCATAGTTGACATCTTGTTCGAGAAACAGAAGGTATAGATACCGGGGAAGTGTGCTGCAAATGAATACTTTCCTGAAGTTTGTCTCTCTTCCTCGTATATAACTTTTGAATCTGGACCGAGAATTCTAACGTCAATATCTAGGAAACCACCTTCTGCAATTTGAAAACTTAGCCCTGAAAAAACAAAGATCATTTAATACAGAAACGAGAAGTTGGTTGCTGGAAGTACAGGGTGTCCCATTTTCGACACTTTTATAGGATATCTCCGTAACTGTTAGTGCTATCAGAAAAGTAATGTCGGTGTCATGTGCTCTTTTTGGTTCAAACTTAAAATGGTAAAATCAAAATTTTGGCTCGTTTAAGAGATACGGAGGAAAATCAAAAAATTGACAATTCCTAAAGTACCCTATATTTTCTTAGTTGAAAGAGATACAGAGAAATGTTTTATACAGAAATTTCTTTATATTGATTGTTGAATAATCTGCCGTTTTCAGAATAAGTATACGGGGTCAGGTAAGAAAGTTATCGGACCTAACCTCATTTTTTTTAATGGAACACCCTGTATATTTTAATCTGAAAAGATAGCATTTTAAACTCTCTTTTCAAATTTATAACACACCATGGATCATAGATATCATCAAATTTTTCAAAATGTTGATAAGTCTTCTTCACAAATAAATATGTAAAAAATGAAATTGACATTAAATGTTAATAACAACTAGAATGTCAACATAGTTGTCTCTAGGATATTAATTTTTGTTTCATGGCCTTCTTTGGTTTTAAGGTATAAAGTTTAAATAAAGCGCCTAGGAAACCAATATCATCCATGGTGTGTTATATATTTGAAAGGAGAATTTAAAATACTATATTTTTAGATTAAAATATATATGTTCCATTTAAAAAATGAGGTTAGGTCCGATAACATTCTTACCTAACCCCGTATACTTATTCTGAAAATGGCGGATCATTCAACAATCAATATAAAGATAGTTCTGTATAATACATATTTCTGTATCTCATTTAACTAAGAAAATATAGGGTAATTTAGAAATTGTCAATTTTTGGATTTTCCCCCCTATCTCTTAAGCGAGCGAAAATTTTCAAATTTTGATTTTACCATTTTAAGTTTGACCCAAAAAGAGGACATGACACCACCTACATTACTTTTTTGATAGCACTAACAATAACGGAGATACCCTATAAAAGTGTCGAAAATGGGACACCCTGTACATTGAAAAGACCATATGAGATGAGAACACTGACCTGAATATGATGAATAAATACAGCATATTGGGTGCGAGATTTAAGCTCGTTAAGTTTCTCGAACAGAAGGTGTAGCCCGTAATCAATCATTCGGGTATTACGGATTTATTATTCTTAGACTACGCAATTTTGTGTTTAAAGTTATTAAAACGTTACCCAAACAAACGAGGAATATGAGCGTAATGAACAAATGTACACCTGCAACGTGACGATTCTTGGTAGCGCCTCGACATCTATTTTCTCGTCTACGAACTTTTTTTGCTCGAATTGGGGATTATTCGCTGTGTTTAGGGTGTCGATTAGGTTATTTTTATTTATGTATGTTTTTTCTAACTCTCAATTATAGAAAAGTGTGTATCGAAATACCCTAAATTATCCGCGAAGCGTCATAGTTGGTGAAAGCTTCCTAAATATGTGTATAACAATATTTGAATTTATGACGTGAGTGTGGGTCGAAAATAAGAAATTGGTTATAAGGTCTTTATTTACACAATTGATATATATACAAGTAAAGGAATTAACTGTCTAGAGTTGTAATAGCAAACTTTGCCGGATCCACACAAGGATGCCGATGGAGTTGAGTTTCGCGAGTAGGCTATAGGAGTCTTGTTCAGGTCGAGGATCCACACAAGGATGCCAAGTCAGAAGCAAGAAAGGAAAGATCTTGTTCAGGTCGAGGATCCACACAAGGATGCCAAGTCAGAAGCAAGAAAGGAAAGATCTTGTTCAGGTCGAGGATCCACACAAGGATGCCAAGTCAGAAGCAAGGGAGGTGAGCTCGTGAGGAACTGTCGTCTAAGGGCGATGCTGGCCCTTTTTGTCTGCTCCGGCGGCCGGGTCGGTGACGTCAGTGGGTGGGGGATGCAGACTGGTCCTGTGCTTGAGCGAGGAAATTGACGGTGGCGCCGCCATCAGGGGTAGTACGGGGAGTTTTGGTACTACGGCAGGGTGTCGTGTTACAATCTCCCCCTCAGAGCCTAGGTGACGTCCTCGTCCTTGGCTCTGTAAGTGTGATCTTCCTTGGTCGTCCTCGTCTTCGAAGGGGTACGATGGGCTTTGGCAGGGTCCATGCTATATCTGGATCAACCGGAGGCTTGTAGGGCGTCAGGGCTGAAACGTGGTAGGGTCCATGTTCCTGCGTTAGCTGGTCCGGGCGGGCGATCTTGTAGCTGGTGGGTCCATGTTGCTGAGTGATTACATAAGGGCCATCCCGTCGGGGGGCGAGTTTGGCGGAACGTTGCTGGGCCTTGTTGCTTAGCATGTGGGTAGTAACATAGACATAGTCTCCGGGTTGAAGGTCGGGTGACGGACGTCTCTGGGTGTCGACATATGCTTTGCGGCGGTCTTGCTCTTTCTCGTGCGTTTCTCGAGCTGCTTGAAGCGTGTCTGCGATGCGTAACAGGCGGGGTGTCACTGTGGGTATAAAGGCTTCTTGTTGTATGATGGTTCGGAGATCGTAGGTGACTTCCACGGGTGATCGCAGTTCCTGTCCGAATACTAGGTAGGCAGGGGAGTATCCGGTTGATTGGCATCTGGCTGTATTCATGGCAAATCGAATAGCGGGTAATCTCTCAGGCCAGCTAGTATGATCCTTTCCGACTTGTATGGCTAGCTGTGTTTTGAGATCGCGATTTCTGCGTTCCACTGGATTAGCGGCTGGGTGATATACAGGGATGAGGCATTGGTCAATTCCTAGACAATGGGTGATGCACTGCATGACATTGCTGATGAACTGCGGTCCGTTGTCGCTGATAACTCGGCGTGGTAGGCCGAATCTAAGAAAAACTTCGTTAACCATAGTCCAGGCACATTCTTCCGCGGTTGCTTGAGATAGGGCGAATACTTCTATCCAGCGAGAGGCGGTGTCTTCAACGACGAGGATCCATTTCTTGTGGTCGATGCTTTCGGGTAAGGGGCCGAAAAGATCCATCGCAATAATCTCAAAACGGTGGCGCATGGCAGGAGTCTGAATAAGTCCTGCTGGCACAAGGTTTGTGGGTTTGTATTTCTGGCAGTCAGGGCATGTCTTGACATATTCTGTAACAGAACGTCTGATTCCAGGCCAATAGAAACGTTGTAGGAGTTTGTGGATAGTTCGGTCCACTCCATAGTGTCCGGCGGTTGGAGAGTTGTGGCACTCTTGTAGAATCTTTGCTCGGCCCTGGCTGGGGATAACTAATTGAGCTTCTTCTGATCCACTCTCAGGGTTGTAGCGGTACAATACTCCTTGCAAGCAGATGTATTCTCTGGAGGTCCACGGAGCGGTGTCTTCCAGGGAGTCGTTGTCGAAACATTCTAGGATTTTCCGGAGGTCTGGATCGTCCAATTGTGAATTGCGTATCTCGGCGGCATTAGCACTAGGAAGGTCTATGCTAATGAGGCATAGATTAGCGGGTTCCTCGTGATTGTGTTCAGGGGGTCTTGACAATGTGTCAGCTAAGACGTTAGCTTTTCCAGGGCCATATCTTATTTGTAGGTTATAGGGTTGCAGTTGTAGAGCCCACCGGGCGAGGCGGCCAGTAGGTGAACGGAGGGTCATCAGCCACTTGAGCGGTTGGTGGTCGGTCACTATAATGACTGAAGTTTCTTCTAGATAACCTCTGAATCGTCCGACAGACCATATAATGGCTAGGGCTTCTCTTTCTGTAGTGGAGTAGTTTCTTTCTGCTGGTGTGAGGAGGCGACTGGCGTATTCAATGGGTCGCTCCTCATTTCCCTCCCCCTGGAGTAAAGCTGCTCCAATAGCGTAGGCGCTGGCGTCAGTCCGTAGGAGGAATGGCTTGTCGTGGTCCGCCTGGCGTAGAACTGGGGCGGATGTCAGGGCTTCCTTCAGCTTCTGGAATGCTTGACGTTGTTCCGTGTTCCAAGTCCATGTGGCTTTCTTGCGCGTTAGCTTACTGAGGGGTTCGGCAATTTTAGAAAACTGGGGTATAAACTTTCGATACCAGCTGCATGTTTGCAAAAATGTGACTATTTGCTTGGCATTGCCTGGTGCGGGCATGTCATTAATGGCGCTGACTTTAGCTGGGTCGGTGTGGATTCCTTGAGTGCTTATTACGTGGCCCAAGTATCGAGTACTGGTACATCCAAAGCGACACTTGCTACGGTTGAGACGTAGCTGAAATATACGTAGCATCTGGAACACTTGGCGGAGGGCATCAAGGTGCTCGTCAATACTGCTGGATAACAGAATAAGATCGTCCAGGTATGCTAGAAGCCGTAATTGTGGGATTCGACGACGAAATCGATCCATCAAGCGCTGAAACGTCGCGGGGGCGTTGCGCAGTCCAAATGCCATGCGATTGTACCGGTAGGTTCCAAACGGAGTCACGAAGCAGGTTTTGTCCTTGTCTTCCTCTTTGATCCGAATCTGGTGATAACCGGCGCGCAAATCCATGGTTGAGAGGCAATTCGTTTGACCGATGGAGTGCAGCATGTCGTCTAACCGAGGTAAGGGATACTGGTCTGGGCTTGTGGCGGCATTCAAACGGCGGTAATCAATACAGAGGCGAATTCCACCTCCTGGTTTAGGCACAAGTACGGTAGGGGCGGCCCACGCACTTTCGCATTCGTCTATTATGTTGGCTTGTAGTAACTCTTGTACTTCTAGTCATAAAGCTTCTCGTCTCTGCGGGGTAAGCTGGTAGGGTGGCACGCTAATAGGGGCTTGCGTTCCGGTGTCAATGTGATGCTCAGCGAACGGAGTGGGTGGTCCGTGCAGGTCGAAGAGGGCTTGGTGCTGGTTTAATAGCTCATCCAGGGTTTGTCGTTGCAGGGCCGAAAAGTTGCTTCCTTCATCTTCTCTTAAATTCAGAGTGGCGAAGATTACGTCGGAGCTGAAGATGGGGACATCGGTCCATAAGGCGTCGATAGCTTCTACGGCGTCTTGGTACATATATCCTTGGCGGGAGTACGGATTTTCCGAGTTGCATGTAGGGGTTGCTGAAGTGCTTAGATCAGGCCCATAGGCGTCGGCTAATCCGGAATGGTGATCGCTCTCCATCAGTGAATCATCGTAGCACGTTAATGGTTGAATCACTGGCTGGCTTATTTGTCGATCTGGTGAAGGTGGGAGTGGCGATAAAATTGGCGGAAGGGTGAATTCCTGTAGCATTTTTGTATAATGTTTAGGGTGGTCAGTTTCCATGCAGCTA
Source organism: Barypeithes pellucidus (assembly GCA_963991005.1). NCBI lineage: Eukaryota > Metazoa > Arthropoda > Insecta > Coleoptera > Curculionidae > Barypeithes > Barypeithes pellucidus. The sequence goes on along the minus strand of OZ022563.1, from coordinate 35,067,348 downwards.
ATGGTAGGATAGGAGTTAGAGTCTTCCTTTGGGGTAAAGTCGTGCCGACTTTGTGGAGTGTCTTCAAAATACCACTGTTTTCTTCCAAAGTTGAGCACTAATCCGGCGGTGGTGATAAAATCGATCCCCAACAGCGTTTGTGCAAACGGGGCATCCGGGAATGCGCAAAACGAAGTCTGGATGGTGCGTTCTTGAAGTGAGACTGGGACTGTAAACATTTCAACTTTCTGGGAGCGGGTGTTCCCATCGGCCATGGTGACGTCCAGGACTTTATCAGTCCAGGGAAATCCTTGTTTCCGCAGCAGCTGTAAGAGGGATGCTCCGGCAAGGGAAGTACGTGCTCCAGTGTCCAGAAAAGCTGATCCCTTGAAGCCGTTAATGCATATGTTTACTGCTGGTCTGGCTCTACTGGCTAGAGATACAAATGAGAAAGCGGCTGACGGGCGGTCAGCAGGCTTGGCGTTGCAGGTAGGACAGTTTCGTCGGAAAACCCCGGGACGCTGACATCCGAAGCACTTGATGCCATGTTCGTTTGAGGCTGTGTTTCGCGATGGTGGCGGGTTGTTCTCCTTGTTTCGTAGACTTGCTAATTTCTTGCGGCATACGGAGATGTCGTGTCCCACGTTCCTGCAGAACTGACAACGAGTGTTAATTCGTTGAGGTTGGTCGTTCTTTGCTTGGGACCCTTCAGGAGCTTCAATCATCCGCGTGCGGGTCAGCAGGGCGGCGAAGGTGTCCACACTTTCCCTAGGGATCCGGTCTCGGATTGAAGTTGACAGGAGTCCATAGATCATATCCAATTGCATTGATTCCAGTAAGGGTGGGTCAATGTGAGTTAGTAAAGCTCGTTTTTCGGCTACGAATTGTCCTGTAGGTATATTTGGTCCTTGTCTGCTTCCAAACAACTTTTGATATACCTGGTAGGCGGGGAGCCGAGGCGCGAACTCGTTTCGAATGAGGGTTTTGGCGTCCTCCCAGGTTGTTGCCGCTGATTTAACACCAGTCCACCAGGTGTGGGCAAAACCTTCTAATAATAGCGCTAGGCCACGGGTGGCATTGGCGTCTGAGATTCCTTCGCTTTGTTTGAAGAAATCGGCACTGTCGAGGAAGTCATCAACGGCTTCCTGTGTTCGGGTTCCACTGAACCGAGCTGGGCAATGTGTAAAATGTTTGACAGGGGCTGCTGGCGGCTGAAGTCGGGTTATCAAGTCCTGTAAGGCTTCTGCTGTCAGTGCCATGGCTGCTTGCTGTCGTGTTACTGGAATTTTACCAATTGATTTACACACAATCGAGATAAGCACCGAATTACACTTTTCGCGATACACTATTTAGATTCCTTCGTTAATTATTTTCGGCCAAACGTTGGGCTGCCACTTATGACGTGAGTGTGGGTCGAAAATAAGAAATTGGTTATAAGGTCTTTATTTACACAATTGATATATATACAAGTAAAGGAATTAACTGTCTAGAGTTGTAATAGCAAACTTTGCCGGATCCACACAAGGATGCCGATGGAGTTGAGTTTCGCGAGTAGGCTATAGGAGTCTTGTTCAGGTCGAGGATCCACACAAGGATGCCAAGTCAGAAGCAAGAAAGGAAAGATCTTGTTCAGGTCGAGGATCCACACAAGGATGCCAAGTCAGAAGCAAGAAAGGAAAGATCTTGTTCAGGTCGAGGATCCACACAAGGATGCCAAGTCAGAAGCAAGGGAGGTGAGCTCGTGAGGAACTGTCGTCTAAGGGCGATGCTGGCCCTTTTTGTCTGCTCCGGCGGCCGGGTCGGTGACGTCAGTGGGTGGGGGATGCAGACTGGTCCTGTGCTTGAGCGAGGAAATTGACGGTGGCGCCGCCATCAGGGGTAGTACGGGGAGTTTTGGTACTACGGCAGGGTGTCGTGTTACAAATTTATATTTTACTTACTTACATTCTTTTTTTAGAAATTTTTAATGATTTTGTTTTCATTTTGTTTACAGTAGGTAATATTTCTATTTAGTAGCGGTAGAAAAGTATTGATAGTATTATCGTACTATCGATAGTAATTGTATCCAATATATTGACTTTTTTTGTATGTCAGTTATAAATCTTTCCCTGGATGACTTTTTTTTAGATATTTGCACGTATCTAAGACTATTTCGATGTATCGAACTTGAGCACTATCGATAGTTTTCCACCTCTAGTATTTAGTAAACACAATCTTTCTCATATTAATTTTTGTTGGGATTAGATACTTTTTATACCGAGAATCCCTAATGTAGGGTTTGTTCCCGGACTAAAAAAAATTTTTATGCATATCATTTCCCAAGTAGCATTTTTAGACACAAATTGGACACACATTCTTTGCTGAGAAACGTTTCGACACATTTTCGATTCGAATTAGAAACTTGTATCGAGACATATGTGATACGAAACTTTTGCGACACATTTTCGAATCCAGTTACTAGAAACACTTAAAGACGTGCTTGTTTCGAAATATTTTACAAATCGTGGTGTCGATATATTAACGACACGTGAAGATAAATATTTTTCGAAAATTTTTTAGTTAAAATTATAAAGTTTTGGTAAGACACAAGATTGCATTGAATTTCCCATAAGAGAATTTTTATAGCATCGGTATACGTTTATTAGCGATAAATTAGCAACTTCTTGATATTATTTATATTTTAGGTGTTATTATTGATCCATTTTCAACCACTGATTGAAGTAAGTGTTTTAGGTACATTTTTAATCACCATCTGAACAAGTTTGAGGTTATGTTATTGTTTAACGAGATTTAAAATGTTATTTTTCTGAAATAAAAAGCTTACTGTACTGGATTTATCAACATAAAGTATGGCTATAGGGTGGGTATACTCTATGTTGATAAATACAGTGCAATAAGCTATTTTTAACAGAAAAATAACAATTTAAATCTCCCTATGCAAACAATAATAAACAAGATGTTAATTAAAAATCTTCAAAAAACACTTACGTCAATCTGCTTCTGAAAATGAATCAATAATAACATCTAATATACAAATAATACCAGGAAATTGCTTATTTATCCCTTATAATTTTAGTTTGGAAAGGTTTTTGCAACCACGCATCTCGTGACGTCACACCGCGGCTGTCCATACCCAACCTTTCTTTTCTGTGCATGCAAGCAAACCTTTTTTTTCTGTAGCATTCACCTTACAAACCTTTTATTCTTCTGTGCATCATGGAAACATTATAGAAGCCAAAGAGTAGAAATTGTGTGTCGAGTCCATTTTGGACCAGAATAGTTTCTTGCTTTCTAGCGGCCATTTTAGGAAATGAATGTTTATTTTGTTAAAATGAGTTTAATAAAATTCCTGCATCTCTTGCAAAGCCAAAATTTGTTCGATAAGTTCCATTTTCCTAGCTAAGTCGATTTATAAAAGAAATAAATAAAATATTGATAATATTTTAATCTTTATTTTCTTGACAAAGTATATTTTTTCTGTAAATGAAAATAAATCGAGGGCACGTTAAAAATATAAAGTCAAATTACTAAACTGCACGATTATATTTACTGCGACAATAATTTTTGGTTCTAATGTACAATAACTAGGTATATAAAATTAAATAACTTACAGGAAATATACTTATAACGAATTCATCATGGCGAAATTATTGTTTCATATTGTTTTTCTTTTATTTTACAACAGTGAAGGTTTGTCATTTTTAAATACAACTAAGTAACATTTTCGATAAAAGTTTCGATTGTGCATCGAAACAGCGAAAGTCACAGCTAGTACCAACCAATTGGAAACACGTGTAAATGTCCCATTTAAAATATATACGTTTCGAAAATATTTCCATTCTTGTTGCCAACAGTTTCCAATTTTGATCGGAAACAGAAACGATAGTTACGATACATGTACCACAATGTGTCTAAAAATGCTACTTGGGTATACATAGGAAAATTTTGAATATTGGACAGTAACCTAATGTTGATGGGGCTCCAACTCGGCTAAAATATTTTCAATATGGTGTGACTTCCGGTATAATACCGGATCTTCATATATCATATCTTATACCTAAGTATAAGCATGTTTGACATATTTAAGACTCTATGCTTAAAATGACGTTTGTGACGACGTTGAAAAACAGTCAAATGTCAAAGAAATTAATTTGTCACATGTTCGTGTTTGTCACATTCTCCATAAATAATAAACACGTTTAAATAATCTTCCTTTGTATAATTTAAGCGTCCTAGCATGGTTATTAATAATTTTCAAATGGTATGTGACAGCTTAATACATCTTAAAAATGCCTAAATGCCGATAAAATACCAATGCACCGATATTTATATCGGTATCGGCCGTACACTATTTAAAACAGTAGGCCGTGGGTAAATTACTAGAAACAAATGTAAATGTAAACTTGACAGATCTCTAATAATTTATTATTTATGAAATACCTATTAGAATTAGAAGAATTTTTATAATATGCTTTTTATTTATTTATAACTAAATATCGCATTTTTAACTTGTTTTTAAAGATAAATAAAAACAACTATACATTTTTGTAAAGCTCAAAGTATGCCCAATTAATTAAAAAAATAAAATACAGGGTTATCCCATTTAAAAAATGTTACTCAAAAACTAAACTTTTTAGAGAAAATATGGCTACGCCACTAAACTTTACGTAACAATCTCTAACCAGATCAGTTATTACCTTCTTGATAAGTTAACACGTAACGGAAATACGAGAGGTGTCTAAACAGTGGAGATTAAAAACTAAATTTGACACCTGAATCTTTCGTCGTTAAAAAGTATAAAGATAAGTCTAATACCCCCACAAAGTGTCGAAGATGGGACACCCTGTACATATCCCACAAAATTTAACATATAGCAATCTTAAAGAGTGGATGTATGATCCCATACATTAGAATTTCCCCTTATCAATTTCATTACAAATATTTCTCTTGCTAATATCACTGAGTAAGTTATTATATTGACAAGTCAATTATGGAAAACATCATTTTGACTATAACGATTTGGAACTTTAGCTAGATCAGTGTTGCCAGGTGAGGATGATAGAAAATCACTAAAACTGGTGATGAAAAACCAGAAGAAATCACTAGATTGAAAATAGTAGTAAAAAGATGGTAAAGCATATTTTTATGACCGTATTATCAAAAAAAAGTCAATATAGAAATCGGTCATTCAGCCAAAAATAATTTAATGAGCAAAAAGGCCCTCACCGTACCCAACAAAAAAAAAGCGAAAATGCCTAAAATATATATTTTAGGTCATCAGTTAACAAAATATGAAAAATCACCAGAAATCAGTTTTCTTTAGGTTTCTCACCAATCATAAAATCACCAGACCTAGCAACACTGAGCTACATAGAAGTGTGAATGTTGTTTGATAATCATATACATCTGATGTACTTTATAATAAAAGTTCTGAATATAAACTGAGTTTTATTTTGTATATAAATATCATTGTGTTTCCTAATATACCTAAACTAAGGAAACTAAAGAGAAGCGTTCCTCTAATTTGTAATTAATGTCTAATGGCCAACCTTAACTTAAAATTTATTTCAAGATATTTCTATTGGCAACTTAACTTAAAATTTATTCCAAGATATTTCTATTGGCAACTTTACTTTATCTAAAAAAAAATCCCAAAACTGTCCAATTAATGGTTTCTGAGATACAGCTGGCGTCCTCTCTTAGTGGGCCACCTGGTAGATTAGGTTTACTTATTCAATAAATATTTAATTAGCAATTTGAAATTTGCAATGTTCTCCATGATTCAAAAATTCAAGCTCTTATGAAAAATTTTTATAGTTTCGGAAAAACACATAAAATAGTGGTGCTCATAAGAAATTTGTTGGAAATTATTCTTATGTTTGTAGATTTGCCTCTGTAGGTCACTATGTATTTTGTTACATTTACTACATTTGCTACTTTCACTATTTTCTAATTTCCAACTTTTAAAACATCAAATTTAAATAATAAAGTTGAGGTTATGTTGTGTTTTTGACACTTTCAGCCAATCAAAACAGTAATTACGTTTGCGACATATCAAATGTAACAATGGAGTAAATTCAATTTTTCTGTGATATTAACAACCCTGGTCATAATACTAATGACTGTCTGAAAAAATAGAGTTTATGACATCCAGTCAGTCAGGTACCTGTTACCAGACTAAAAAAAAGAACACTTCATTTATATTAAATGAGGTCAGTGGATGAGAATTGGCAAGAAATTGGACCACATAATACTAGATTGCTAGAACAGGGCAAAAAAATAATGACACTGTGGACTGTAGGTTAACAGTGTTTAACCATAGATAAAAAGTTATAATGGGTAAGTTTATTGCTAGCTCTGTTATTACACGGACACCTTGTTAACAATTTCAATTTTATTTATTGAAAATAGGATAAAAACTTTTTAATTGGTCGGTCCTTCTATACTTACGAAGATTAAGCAAATTTTAATTAATCTGTTTTTGTTTATATTAACGTTGATCATTCTACTTCATTTTGCTGTTTTTATTTTATTTAATAGGTGTTCAATGTATTACTAATATGAATACTGTTGTTTGCTAATTTATTATATTTTATATTATAAGTATTTGCCTAAAAATATTTTATATGTAAATACTTACACCAATAAACTTTCTGTATTGTCTTTTACTAATTTCTGCTCAATTTTTCTAAATTCAAGAACTATCCTTAAGTAAAAAACTATTTTACATGTTTATTTATGTATAATAAACTATATTTATAAGCTTAGTCCAACACATTTGAATAATCTGGTAGATTACTGTAAAAACACAGCAGCATAATTTGTAACATTAAAAGGCTGATAAAAAGTAAAATTAGAATATGTAGTGCTTAGTGGGGCAGAAATGGGAAATCTTAATAATTTTTCTATACTATAAAGGCCGTATTACACTTGGGAATTTTTATGGCGCCAGCAATGGCAATTATAATCAAGGATTCAGGCGCAGTACACCATTCTCCGTACTACAGTCAGAAATTCTACTCTTATGACAAATTACACGGATTCATGCGCAGTACACTGTTCCCGATCAGCTGTCTCTCATTACCAGAAATGGGACAGGCGCCATTTTACTTGCCCTTGCCGGCGCAATTCTGTAGACATGGATTATTCTGTTATTTTTAACTGTTTATTATTTGGCCGAACCAGGTATGAACATGTAATGGCCATTTAAACACACTGGTACTTAAATTAGCAATTTACATTCTTTATGAAACTTATGGACTGCTATTCAGCAACTTTTTGCGCCTCCTATTTGTAAATAGCAGTAGCTGCTTTAACTGGTAATCAAAACGAACAGGTTTGCACATCTCTAATTCTGGGGATATTTTAGGGATTTCGACAGTACCCACTGCTGTTCTGACCGTTGACAATGCTCCAGCTGATCGAAAACGGTTTACTGCGCATGAATACGTGCCATTATAATTGCCGGCGCAAGAGAAAAAATTGCCTAGTCTAATACGGCCTTAAGGAACTAGATTCTGTCTTAAACAAACTAAAACAATCCATATAATATAACAAGAAGTCACTCATATACAAACATTCCAATACCATAATAATCGCTAATATGGTAACTGTCCCACCATAGTGATATCTGTTCAAGGAATCCTTTACTCCTCACTAGATCAATTACATATTTTTTTTTATTTCTACTATCTTGTTAACTTGTTAACTGAATGAATAGTTTCAGCAACGTAATTTTAAAGGCTACCTATATTTAAAAACAATATTGTGGCACTTTCTATTTGATCTTAATAGTTTCAATAATACCAATTTGAAGGGCTATATTTAAATACAATATTGTGACACTTTCTTCTTGATTTTACCGAATATTATTATCTATGTTAAATACTGCAGACTACATATTTAAGCCACGTTACAATAATGATCACCAAATATTCTGTATAAAGAAAACTAAAAATATATTTTGAATATAGGTATTTACCGAGTTTTGTACCAGCTTCTACTTTTTGAAAGAAACATTCTTCTGCATATGCGTCTACTGTAACAATGTATCCATAGGCCTGTGTAAAGTATGCTAACAGTAATATACCAAGATAAATTAAATGTTCCATTTTCAAACCTATTTTATTGCAATTTTATAAAAACTGATCAACCTGACTCAAAGCCACGTATCTAACCTCGAAATACGAGAATTTTTGACAACGACAATAAATGAAATCGAACCTGTTTTCCTTCTGTGTCAACTGCGACGTCACAGAGGAAAGATAATTCGATTATCGATCTGTTCCTCAAAATATCTAGAAAAAATCGAAAAAATTAATTTAGGGAAAGATATAAACATAACTCGCTATCGCAAGCAAATCGTTTAGGAGTATCTTACCGATATTTAGCTTCTTATTCGATTAGGGTTGTTTTCGATAAGGTTTTCGATGTTATATCAATCGAAAACAACACTCCACACACGCTAAATGTATAAGGGTAATTGATGTACAGCTATTTAGTAAATTATTAATAAGAATACACCGCAGGCCAAAGTTGCTTAATTAGAGTCGGCAATTCTTCTCTTGTGGCTGCAATTTGTTAGTGGGACGTTATTTGCGTAACGTTATTTTACTGGAACGAAATGTAACGTTATTAATTTTTAAACACACACGTTACTGCGTTATAACTTGGAATACACCATATGTAATTTCAGTAACTTCTACGTCAATAGTCTCGTTTCGTGACAGGTATTTCTGCTTTTGCCGTTGCGGTGAGACGTCTCTTATACCTTTGACTTCGGTTTATTTCAGCAGTCTTCCGCTTCTCATCGGGTGCATATTATCAACATTATCCCCTAGCTTCCATTATGACCAAATGACCAAGGAAGGTCCTGTTGACATATTATACTTATATTTATAATTTTTTTCTCCGGGATGCTTTGCGCAATGCGATTTAGGGTTATTAGGTCTGCTAAATTCAGGAATTAGGGTATTTAGCGATAGCAAAACAGGTAATACTATAGAAGGCTTACCCCCGAAGGTAATTCTATGTAGTTTTGACATATATTTTGTACGATATTTTAATTTTCCTACGATCTTGGAGTAGAAAATTTTCGACGCGTCACCCTCTGCTTCAGGAAAGGAAACGGTAAAAACTGATTGTTCTATTGTGGAGAAAATTATCTCTTCGGACTAGGAGCAAAAAATCATTGTACGCTTAACTCATATATACCTATCGACTATGGCTTATTTATCGCTAACCAAGACATCGATATATTTTAAACATCGCCCATCACTAATTTTGTGGAGGAGTGGAGTAGAAGTATGGATTTTATGGTTTCTCTGTGGTTTCGGTTTAGTAAAAGTACTGGATTTTTTTGTGTTATTTTAGAACTGTAATTAAGTAAGTTTTAATCCAATCTCAACGCGCATATTTCATAACCAAACACCTTTCATAACGTATATTTTAATTGCTCACTCGTTTTAATCACAGGCCGGCTACAAAGGGATTTTTAGGTTATACTATTTTGTTTGTAAACTTTCCAGACTAGCGAAATTATTTCTTTGTACTTTCCTGGCGAAAGAACCATCAGAAAATAAAAGATGGACAATGATGATGCAGATGATTCCATGGAAATTGATGAACCTCTTCCAGTAACTCCAATAATTGAGAGAAAATCGGATGAATTTCAGAATGTCATTCCTAACAGTGCGAAAGAAGCTATTACCAATTCTAGTAAGAATGAGAAAGTTTTTAATGAAAATACAAAATCTTTGAATACAGATTCGTGTGAGACACCCAAATCCAGCAAAACTTTGGCACCTCCACCACCGTAAGTATTGTTAAATAAAAAAATTGATACAGAATAATTGAATTGATAGCAAGCCTAATAGTGAATCTTGTTATAAACTAATAACTTGACAGTTTCTCATTGATCTTTTTTTACCATATTCTCATAATCATTTAAACCATGAAGCAATGGGGTGTATATTAAAGAATTATTGAATTTGGTTTGTTTATAATTACTGGGTAAAGTACCCTTATTTTTTGTTGTATGTAATCACAATCACATTCATTCAAAATAAAAGAAGTTCATATGAAGCTATACATCATAGATAAATTGCTTGAATTTAAAATTTTACTTTACTCTTGCCATACCTACATGTTTTCATCTCTCTATTTTTCACATTGAGGAAAATAAACTAGACAAGAATTAAAAAGAGGCTATACTGCAACAACATAAGGTAAATGTACCAGTAGTCGATACTTTAAGGAATAAGAATTATGTAGCTATTATTTTGTATTACAGTACAGAATTCAAATGAATGAAAAACTAGGTTGTGTATTTGAAAATTTATTATGTGTTTGTTCTTTATTTTCGTTTAATATATATTTTAAGAAAAAATTTTTTCATTTACTTTTGAAAAACAACTTTTTGCTCCAGTTGTCAACACCTATTTCAAGGAATGTTCCAGTGGTCGCACCTAGATAACTAATTGTCGACACAAAATTATTTTATAAAGAAAAAGGTGGTTAGTATGGCAACAGAGCTTATATATTTAATTGAAATGTTTACATTTCTTTAACATTAAGGGTGGCTATATCCAGGACTTGGATCTAGCCGCCCTAAGGGTATGAGCAAATTGGTAACTGACTCTTTCACCAGTTACCACCATAACAGGTTCTCTTACTTTCTTTCCCAACAACTTGTTGGAATGAAATGGGAGATAGAGATATATCTTTTTCTTTTACCACAAATATATTTTTTGACACATCTGGGCTTCTTAGCCCTAGTATCTCTATTTCTTCGACAGAAATAATTTTGTTGATGATACAAAGATACGTAAAATTGGTTATCATTCTTCTACCTCCTTTGTATTGCACCAAAATAAAATCACCCTGCTTTAATGAAGCAACTTCTTTCTTCATTGTCACTTTTTTCCTCTGCATCTGACTCATGAAGTGACAGATCATTTGTAATCTGAATCAGAGGAAGAATCATCATGTTCAATTCTTTTATGTTTATTCTCTTTGTTTTTTTAGCATTTAGTTCCATTTTTTTCATTTCGCGAAAACTTTTTTTTTCTTCCTTTTGTCTTTCAGTTTTTTGTGTTCTTTTTTTCTGTAATACTCTAACATCTGCGGGGATGTCACTACTGCCGGTATTTTTTCTTTCCTACATTTACTTGGAACAATTTTTGATTCAGACCAGAGAATAGCTCTCTTAAATGGAGAGGGAAGCCCTACTGGCGCTAAAGGTATATTGCTTAACCCTGACGTCGAGCGTACGTTATGTTGATTTTGATTTGTCTTCAGTGGAATTGCATTACATTTATTTATGATTGCTTCCTGTGAAGTTAATTTATTCTCTTTAGACGCTTTCTCCAACTTCATTGTTGCAAAAGGTGGGTCTTCTTCAGCTGTTTTATTGCCTGTATTGAGGTACATCACTGCTTTCTGAAACAAAAAAAATATTTGTAATTAGACTTCCAAACTATTTAAATTGTAATTCTCTTATAGTTTTTGCAAAATTATACCGTTGACTCTTACTGCCATAAATAAGCTACCTGATTAAACCCTATTGTATACGCCTAAACCTCTTCAAAGCTCAATAAAGGGATCAGGGCCGGCTTGAAAATGTATACCACACCTCATGATTTATTTTTATAATTTAAAATAAATAGATATTTATTTTTAGTTTTAGGTACCTATAATAAATGTAAAATAATGATAACAATTAATGATAATTGAAAATAATATAATTTAAAAGTATAACTATTAGGATAACAAATACAATAAAAATTAATTAAATTCTAAGAAACTATTGATAATTTATTCAATCAGTATTCATCTAAGCCTAAACTTATAATTAAGTGTTGAACATTTGTAATCATACAATTGGGAATGATTTTTGCTTGCCGACTATGATAACTAGCATTGTCCGTTACAATGATGCTATTTTCAGGTATATTTTTAAGGAGTTTATGTATGTAAACCAATCTTCAAAAAGTGGTGCGTCGGTATCTTGATGGTAATCTAAAGAAGAATCTGCTATGTTTTTAGCTGAAAGCAACAGACAATTTGGAACAAACTCGTTCTCTGAACCAGCATGTAATATTGTGATTCTTTTGCCTTTATTTGATGGTGTCTTCGTTTGACATTTTTTGGTAAATCTTTCTTCTTAATAAATCCCTGTCATTTTCGTCAATGCTTCTAAATGTACCAGAATCACTCTGATTTTTTCTAGGATTAACAGGTTTAAGTACTATGTCTCTTACCGAAGATAAAGGAGTTTTTGTCAAAGTAGACGTCTCTGCTAAAGCATCCATCAAATTAAAATTTCTACTCAACAACGATTGATACACATTTTTAATTATTAGTTTGGCATCGGTAGATAAATGCTTTCTTTTAAAAATGACACTTGAAGATGCCCCCCTATCAGCACAATTCCAAGGACGCCACATTCTACCACTAATAAACCTAACTAAAAATTACTCGCCGGAAAACCACTAAAGATTAAAATTATAAAAAATCACTTTGTATTTATATATGCATCAGGCATAGGTATAAATTGAATTTGTATACCTTGTCCGGCTCTGCTCGAAACGGTTTTAAAATTTGGGATGTCCTTATTTATTTTATGGTCGAAGGGATAATGAGGTTTTATTGCAGTCAAAAGATCAACGGTATAATTCTGCAAGTACTATACATCTGATTTTTCTATTGTTAATGGAGATCCATTTCTTCTTTCTGGGTTAGTAAGTAATTGGTCTTCATTACATAATCAGAGAACATACTGGTTGGTCCCATCGTTGCATTTATTGGTACTTTGCCCTTATGCTTATCCATTAGTGTCACTTTGGGGACACCATGCCTTTTAGCTGCAGTTTTGTAGGCCATACCCATTATAACATCTTCAAGCGCTGCATACCTGCTTTCTACAAAATAATTGCGAAGTTTTGTCCGGGGCACATCTTAAAACAAAAAGATTTTTTTATAAGTTATGATCTAGTTCTCGACACTTGATGCGCCAAAGGTTATGTTATGTTATTTATTTTCGGTTGGAGAATATGCTTGCGTCAACAATGCGTGCAGACCGATCGAGTAATTCCGAGCGCCCAGACTAAATATGGCTGTGGCTAGACGCTATATTAACTGAACAAGAACAAATGACGCGATCTTGTAACATTTTATAAAATATTTCCTAATAGAATATCAGCGTTTCGCTGTAACGCTTCTAATCTAGGCATATTTTTATGATTTATTATAGGCCTCCTGCTTCCACCAGCTCCAATGACTCTGGACCAGCCGCGAGTATAGTCATTTTAGATGATGACGATGACGACATTCCGTCTACCTCTACAACAGCCGAAAAAGCAACAGGTATAAATAGTTAGTTTTTGTACATACAATTTTCGGCCTAGATTGAACGTTGTCATTTTTTCCTTCAATACAGCAAAAACACGAATTACGATTCGGTTTTGTTTGTTGAACGTTACAAACTTCAATATTAATCGGTTCATTCTTTAACATTTATGTTTTCCTCGTAAATCGGTTCGAAAGTAATAATATGCCTCAGTGCCATAACGATAAAAGGAATATTCTTAGTTTCTAATTTAGTTCAAAAACCATGAAAATTTTATAAAAATTATATATTTTTTAATGCACTCCTCGCGACGGAGGCAAGGAAGGCTAAGCCTCCTCAGCATTTTCCTCTAAACGTTTTCTCGGTGTATATATAAAATAATAAATTTTAATTTACAGCAAATAGATTTTAAATTGATTTTAATCCCTCATTTCCTAATATTTAATATTTTTATTACAATCCGACCACAGGGCGTGACGAGACTTTTATCTGTTCTGCATTATGTCTCTGTTTGTGCCGCTATATTGCTCCGGCAGGAGCGAAATATCAGTTTGAAACACCGACCCTGTTTGAAAGTACAATTTGGCAACATCTAACGCGGCTAAGCCTATATGACCATGACCAATCAACGAGTATGATTTCTAAACATTTGAACCTGCCTGTTGAAACGCCTACATCATCCATCAATTTCGTGTAGGCCCAGATTGAATTTGGCGGGTTTCCGTAGGTTTTTAGATTAACGGTTAGTGCATCGAGTTTAGTTAAAAACATTCAGAATAAACTGTGAAAAAGTGAAAAATGAGTGGTGCCGGTTTTAATTTAGACTAATTTAGTGGACTATTTCCTAACCAACTCTGGGGAAAATGAGTGTATAACGAATATAACGATTTAATAAATTTACCAAGCTGATTAGAAAGACACCAAAATTCACACAAGACACTTGTCAAATTTAAGTTATTATTCAAACAAAATATTACAAATGTTATTGATTCCGTTCGATTACGTGAAATAGAAAATCATAACAATATGGTAAAAGTTAATCATGAAATCTCGACTTGCCTTAATCGATTTTATTTGATATTTATCGTCTCAGGATTTAGGTTGACGAGGACACGACGAGTCTGAAGGGTTATTAAACCACCTCGGTCGAAAAAAAAAACAATTAAATTGAACAGTTTTACTGTTAAAAGCGGGATGACCTTTTTTATAACACTAACCTGACCACAGTGTGTCTTTGGAAGTCTCCTTGAAAAAATTTCTTTTATTCTTCTGCTGTGACGTCAAGATTTCTGCAAATTATCTCAGTTCACATTATCGCATCAGTTTTTCTAGTATTTATTATAAATTATTGACAAAATTGACCAATATTTGGGTGTAGTCTGAAAAAAAAATCGCCTACCAGCTTTTCTTACCATTACTACTCCACTAGCCTCCCATAAAAAATATACCACGAGCCTCCATTAGTACATATTCATGACGACAACCAACAAATATGTTAACACTTTCTTGCTTGCACGTTTTTGCACAGACTTGCTTACTTTAAAGTAAGCGTACATTTATTAAGACCAGAGAACATCGCAGTTGCCCTTTACCTATTTTAAAAAATGACTTTGCTGTGCATCCGGAATAAAACCGTAAAGCGTTGGTTTTTATTAAATTTCGTTACGAAATCTTTTGGTGGATTGGAACGAACAAAAATCATCTTTGTTCATTTTATTTTAACGAAAATTCAAATTCGTGTAGGTGCGATTTTTACTGCAGTACAAGTTCTTGGTTAAAAATGGACGATATTAGTACATTTATTTATACAGAGTGATTACGTATAATGTCCCCCCATATTAACTTTTTTATTTTTTATACTTGAGAAAAATTAAAAAGGTTGGTAATATACAATGTTTTTAAAGTAGCATTTGCAAGGGGATCAAATATCATTTTATACTATAAATCCATCTAAGAACGGAGGGTGCACATTGAGATGCAGTCGACATAGGCGACGCAGGTCAGCACAGAACAGGTGTTTGTATAAGATAGGTTTAAATCTACGTGCGAAAAATGCGACACAGTCCTGCCCATCGTCGAAATTAGCGGACGTAGATTTAAACCTATCCTATACAAAAACCTTCTTATCTTATACAAAAAAACTATTCTGTGCTGCCCTGCGTCCACTATGTCGACTGCGTCTCAATGTGTCGCTTGCCTTACGTAGGTAGCGTTCAAACCTGTCTAAAATCTAAATACCGCTCCTGTACTGCACAGAAGATGTGCGGCGCGGCTAAATTTGGGGTATATAGTCAATAAACGCGTGCCCGCGTGATTGTCACCCGTCGCTCATTGTTTTGACGCCCTCCGTTCTTTAGATCGGTTTAGATAGTATAGGTCTGTCGATTTACAAGGGGATCAAAACTTTTTTTTAATGGGATATCCTGTATGTTACTGATCTTCCAATTCCGTCATATTCTGAACATCATAGTCATCTTCCTCTTCTTCAAATGCAGGCAGTAAAATTTTACTAATGTCGTCCATTTTTAACTACAATAATAATCTGCCGCCGAAAATGTCCGTTAAAATCCAAAAGGTTTGATACCGACGAAATATAAAAAATTATTCCACTTGACGGGTTTAATTATTTAGTTACACGGATTATTGGTTCATTGTTTTTCAGAGTAATGACGATTTTTTTTTCCATCCTGCATTTTTAGATATTTGGAATATTGTGTCCTTCCAATCTTCAATAATCGTCAATTTATCGGAAACTGTTGAATTTGGGTTTAAATTAAATTACGTTCAGAATTTGACGTAGAATGGGAAAATCAGTTGATATACAGAATGCCCATTAAAATCTGTAAATCATCACATCTACAATGATATTTGATCCCCATTTCAAATACTACTTTAAACCGATCTTTTTAATTTTTCTCAAGTATGAGCCCGAGGGCGCCAGAAAGGCTCGGCGCGGCCCTATTTGCACTGCAGATGAAAATATATATGTGTACGATTATAAACGATGGTATCTATACTCAGAATTGTGCTACGCATCATCAAGTATGAACTGCTAATGAACATAAATTAACACACCGTAGGCGAACATTTTTAAGAACATTTTTCACAGTACACTGTAGGTGCTGCCCCAATCGACATAAAAATTACAATTTATAAATGTGAATACCTTCCCTGAAGTTAACCCTGGCTCCTCATTTTGGTTCTATTTCAAAATATTTGGAAGATCAATATAAACATGGGTATTAGATCCTATTGGCGATTTGCCGTAATACCTCTTATTACAGTCTACAGCTTTGTTCAACTCTGTTGGCTGCCAGCCCATGAGCCCGTTATTACTAGTTTGAGGTTACAAAATGTTATTGATTCTTACCATTTTATCGTTTCCATTACTGTTGTATGTAATTGACAGGTCAAGGTTATCATCTTACCTTGTCTAATTTCATTAACTAAACAAAGCCAACAAAGTTTAAGAAGTTTGATTGGTCGGCAGCCAACAACGTTTCCCGGAAGCACCACTACGCTCTGTCATGGCGCTGAGGTCATCTGGTAAATTCGCCAATATCATAGCATAACTCAATTGCAGATTCGCCAGTAAAAGAATATATTGA
Organism: Barypeithes pellucidus; assembly: GCA_963991005.1. Lineage (NCBI taxonomy): Eukaryota > Metazoa > Arthropoda > Insecta > Coleoptera > Curculionidae > Barypeithes > Barypeithes pellucidus. The sequence continues at coordinate 35,050,413 of OZ022563.1, read as the reverse complement.
CCTTATTGAGAAACCGAGAAGCAGCAGATGCATCAACACGAACTGCATAGGGGAAAGCGCAAAGTTCATATATGCACCAGATTTCTGTTTGTCTTATTTCAGGTAAGTTATTAATACCTGCTATATCAATTTCTGATGTTAGACTTGACACTACCTCCGGTTTAACCGGAGTGATGCGGACTTTATTGTTTTTCATACACTTCCATATATTTTTTTCAAGTAATATTCTTACATGATTTTTACCTCTCCACTTCATTTGCATATATTTGTTCACATATCTCCTTGGATTTTACGCCAAGTAAAGTGGCCTATTAGAAGTACATATCTGCATACCTATTAGAAGTAGTGAAATAAATGAGATTTTATTTTCAAAATTTGGCTTTCGCTATAAGAGATGGTTTTCTACGTTTATAAAATATTTTGGAATCTAGGTAAAAATCTAGAACAGTTTCTGTAAGATCATATCTTTAATAGCTTTTTAATTATAAATAATCGTGATTTTTTAACGCCGTATAAGCTGACATTTTGACAATAGTTTCACAAGACAATAGAGTTTTTGCAATTTCGAAAAGTTTTAATTAGTTTTATACAGGGCGTCTGCAAAACAATATGTCTGAGCGATATGAATTATTATAAATACCTTCTATTTTTTGAAATACAGGACGGGCTGTCCCATTTAAAAAATATAAGGATTTTACAATAATTCATATCCCTCAGAAATATTGTTTTGGAAACGTCCTGCATAAAACTAATTAAATACTTTTCGAAATTATAAAATCTCTATTGTCTTGTGAAACTATTGTCAAAATTTCAGTTTTCTAGTTGTAACCACTAAAAAGGTATGATTTTTTTTTCAGGTCCCGATACGGCTTTAAAAAATCACATGATTATTTATAATTAAAACACTATTAAAGATAGGTATTTGATATTATACAGAAAACTGTTTTAGTTTTTACCTAGATTCCAAAAAAATAATAATATATACTACAGTAATACATTTAAAATTACGAGGTCACTGCCATTTTCGGTATGATCCGGCAACACCGCATCATCCAAAATATTTTATAGATATAGAAAACAATCTCTTATAGTCACAGCCAAGTTTTCAAAATTTATTCTCAAGATACTTCAATAGGCCACTTTACTTGGTGTATCCTGTATGTTAGTGTACTCATATAAACCAATTGTGTTAAAAGTAAATTTGTGTACCTTTAAACAAATGAGAACAACTTTTCAGATATTGATATTGATGAACAGAGGAAAATTGGACAAGAGCCAAAATACGTTTAAAATGTAGCATTTCCTTTGTAATTTAAGTAGCAATACTGAATGTAATATTTTACAAACCTTATAATGTACTCTTGCCACCGCCGTAAATAAGGGGACAGTACCAAACCCACCTTTCCTAAATAGGTGAAGGAGACCCCGACTCATCTCGTTTAAATCAGGACTTTTTCTTAACAAGAATTTTTTGTAGGGTAAAGAAGTCTTCATCAAATAAGGAAGAGATTTGCTCGAACTGCTATAATCAAGCTGTAGAAGATAATGATCAACTTGCCACCAGTTTAACAGAAGGTAAATAAATATTTAAAGTCAGCATCACAAATTTTCCTATGGTCAAATGTGACTACTTTTGTTACAATTCTTGTTAATGAATATGTTCAAAATCTTATAACCATTTGAGGTGTTCGTATACAGAAAGTACTATGAGCAAAGGACTCCATTTAACATATTATTTTTGTCAATAATTCTTCATGATGAACCATTTAACTTCTGAATATTTGACAATGTAATGTATTTTGAAACTTTTCTGCAAATGCCCTGAGACTGTATTAAAATAAATAGTTAAAGCCAAAAATTTTGCTATTTTTATAAAGATAATACGATTCTGTATAAATACAAGGTGTCATGTCAGTTTGAAAACGTCCCACCCTAAATATCTCACTTCCAGTAAATAATATTCAAAATCTGAAAGACACGTCAATTTTAATAGTTTTATTCCCTTAAATTTTGGCCTTTTAACTATATTTTGCAGGATGCACAATTTTATAGCAATTTCTTCTGGGCTCAGGCAAGATGTCGAGTTTGTCTATCAGCCTAAGGCCATATAACTAAATACAATGGATTGCGGATATAACATACTTCCGATTATTATGTACGCATTGTATTGGTCCCGGCCAAAATACAAATAATACTAATTGCGCAATTTTGCCCCAATTTAGATCTCAGTTATTGAGAACATCGAATTTTTAACACTATGTAATTATAGGTAAACTTCTATTTAATGTTGATTTCCCCATAATCAATGAAACTCTACAAATCGATGACTCAGATGAAGAGGATGATAGTGCAGGAGAAATGGAGTTTATAACCGATGAGAACTTCAAATTCATAACTGAAAATATTGAAGACGTTATAATGGAGACCATCGATAAGTACGATATAAAAGGCCACATGGAGAAGGAAAGGAATTATTTAAAAGACGAGGCTAAGGAAGTTGAAAGTAAGTTTGAGATGAATGGTAAAACTCGTAACCTTCGCTTATAGCTCATTCATGTCTACCCGAGGCTAAGAAAGTTGATACTAAATTTGAGAATTAATTGTAACCTTTGCACACATATCATTCATGGTCACTTTGAGGCTAATAATAAAATTGAAAGTTAGTTTGAAAATCAATTGTAGAATTTCTAATCTTTGCCCACATATCATTCAAGTTAGTTTAATAATTAATTGCAGAACTTGTAACCTTTGCCCACATATCATTCATTGCCACCTGAGGCTAATAAAGTTGAAAGTTAGTTTGATAATTAATTGCAGAACTTGTAACTTTCGCTTACAAATAATTCATTGCCACCTGAGCGCTAAGAAAGTTGAAGGTAAATTTGAGAATTAATTGTAACCTGTGCACACATATCATAAATTGCCACTTGAGGCTAATATTAACGTTGAAAGTTAGTTTATTGCCACCTGAGGCCAATAAAGTTGAATGTTAGTCTGATTATCAATTTTAGAACTTGTAACCTTCGCCCACATGTCATTCATTGCCACTGAATCGCGGCTGAAAATCAAGTGAATGTATGTATGTGTAATATTCAGGTTATATAGACGGTACACACACCTTGTTTTCTACTATTTACAGAAGTGGTATTAGTTAAAAACTATTATTACCTGGTCTAGAATCGTAAAGTATAACCATATCTTACGATGTTTTTTATTTGTTTTAGTTATCATTAGTTCCTAGTTTATTATAATCTTTGAATATCGAAGGTTAAAGAAAAACGGATCAATGTAAAATATAACAATTTATATTGGGAGACAAGCGCCTGGTTTATACGGATTTCGGTCTATCTCAGACATCCGTGCGCTATAAAACGGAACACCCGCTGAAACTACGTCGATTTGGGAGTTCATCACATTAGGAATTGGCCATACCTATCCGTCTTTCTTATAGTTCGAAATTCAAAGTTATAATACTGGGTGTTATGGAAATGACGTATTATATTTAAATGGGGTGTCCTAGAGAAGCGCTACATTTTTTTTTCAAATCGAACGTTTAAAAAGTGGGTAATTCACCTCTAAACCTACAGGACAAACACATGTTCCTGCAATGTTGCCAAACTTTGTAAAACTGTAGAACTTTTAGTTTCTTATAAAATTAATTATTTAGCTTACCTTAGGATACAAGGAAAGTAAATCGAGGATACTCTATGCTCATCACATCATGCTCACACTTTATGCTCTATATGTGCCCTGATAATAGTGTGGGACTGCCTAATAGCTATTAAGAAGTAAACTCAAAGTCACAGTCTACTCCTCGCTTGCTTATACCCACTAAAACTGCTTTGTCCTCTTCTTTCCAATCTCGGGACATGACCGGCATATCTAAACTAACTAAATCACTTAAAGAAATAGACAAACACCCACAAAACCACTATAAACACTACCGTACGCTAGAATCAACGCACATAGGACGTCCAAATTTCAGTGACAATCTGTAAACTATGCGTGCAGAAGCCACATGTCCCTTATCCGACCTAAAGGAACATTTTCTAAAAGGTCTGGCAGGTCGTTTTGCAGGATATGTGGTCCTATTAGGTGATTATCAATAATACCTGCCGATATGTTCAAGAAAACCCTTATCTGACTATTGGTATCGCTAATTAAATATTCCATCTCGGGTAAAGCCAACCTCATCTGTGAACTATCCTTCGGAATTAGTCAGGCACTTCGACTTGACTGTATGTACCACTGTTGTAACCTTCTTGTAAAGTAAAGGAAGTCTTGTAGTTTCAACTTTTTAACTTTTGTAGTACAGCGGCTAACGTGTTTGGGTTTCTCTCTCCTCTATAACTCGCTAATTAAATATTCCATCTCGGGTAAAGCCAAGCTCCATGTATAAGAGCCTTGCTTGTCGGGCATTTTCCTGTTATGCTCCATAGCACAAGACCATGTCCGTTAGTTCGATTGAAGTTCTTGGCATTTTGAGTTAGAATAGCAAATTTATAATATTAAAAATAATTTATATCTCTCTATCGCACGCACATTTCGGAAAATACCAGAACTATTGCGCTGTTGCCAGTTTTGAAACTGGAACGTCGAAATTTTTCGCGCCAAAATATTAAATTGAAAATTCGATTAAAAAATATGAATTTTGTCCTAAAGCATGAATGAAAATTATACGGAGAAGTAATATTCAAAAGCAGATGACATAATTTATGAATATAATCTTATAAAACATCATCCTATAAAAAAGACGCCAGCAGGTGGCAACATTGTAGTGTTGTTGTGTAGGTGATGCCATACAGAAAAAAAGAAGAAGAACGAAAATGTCAAATCAAACTGCCCGAATGAAGTGGTTGAAGGGTCTGTTTGTTTATTAATTATTTAGAGAAAATTGAGTTTAAAGTTTTTTTGTCTGGCACGGTCATCAGTACATATTACTTTCATCAACTTGTATATCTGTTATTTACCATTAGAACAATATGTAGTTGTAAAGAATTTAATGTTCATAAATCCATCATCCATGTAAAAAACTTAGGTGGGAGCGTTTTCTAACCAGCAAAAGTGTTGTGTGTGCGTTAATTAATGTGCATTTATGTGTTGTTTTAAATAATACCGAAAAGGTAACAGAGCGTAAATAAAAAAAAAATTCCCAGTGAACAACTGAACGTAAAAGTTTAGAAATGTACCTTGAAAAATAAACATCTTCTGTCAACCGGTTATTGACCTTCTAAAGAAATTTAACGACAACATTGCTAAAATTTCATTGACGTTTTTGGCCATAACCTATCTCAATATTGCTTTATTTACATATGGCTACAGTTTGTTTACGTTTGGTCAGTAGTAACAGGTGTGTTTATTTGGTTTTACATAAGGTGTTATAATTCGGTTGTTAATTGAAAGCGCCATTTTTGGTTATTTTTTTTCAATTTCTTTTCATCTCAGGAATTGCCGGTTTAAATATAATACGTCATATATGTATATTAATAAAAAATGTATTAATATTTTACTAAGTTTAGTGTTTAGTGCTTTGGTATATAAATAAGGTTTTTTTTTTAGCTGATTGTGAGGACTTAACACTAAAAGTAAAGGAAATTAGAAATGTTTTGGACAAAATACAAATAGATTTATACAATCAATTTAGGCCTGAGCTGAGAACTTTAAAAGGAATAATGATCTTGGATGATTACTCGCTAAGTCCTACGTTACAGATTAGGCCAGGTATGTATTTACGCAATTCTAAGATTAACATAAACTAGATAAACAGTTACCGAAAAAAAGTTTTCCACATATGGAAAACTTTTTTATTATTGTGATTGCCTCCGCATGATTGGCAACTTAAAACTTATTCTGACATTTTTCACTACTCGTTTGGCTGGAATATTGAAAAATATATATTTTGCCATGGAAAACTGGCATCAGTTGGCGAGATATTGGAAAAAGTTATTTAAAAAAAGTGTTTACATTTTAATTTTATGCTCATCCGCAATGTTTGGAACCAAAATTCCAAAAATTATATTTTTTCAGAAAATTATTTAGTATTAGTTTTATAAGTTCGATATTTCTATGAATATAATGCAAATTTGGTAAATGATCGGAAACCAAGGAAACAATCTATTCTATTTGTTACAATGTACATTTTTACCATATAACTAGATGTGGCCCTTGTATCTGGAAAACCATATTTGCCATTTATAGTATTTCTGGAACAATAATCTGGAAAACCATATTTGCCATTTATAGTATTTCTGGAACAATATGCTTACGCCTATTTTTTTTTTTTTTTTTTTTTTTTTTTTTTTTTATGATCAAACACAAGCACTATAGGAAAAATCCTTTAGGGCACTCTGGGAGTGGTGCGTGTGCGCAAAAAGCGATTCACGTTGGTTTTGAATCGTTGGAGGTTATATTCGTTGGGAAAAACGACAAGTTTTAACATGTTTTCCAAAGTTGCTCTTACGAAATAATAAATGTTAAAAAAATCTTTAATTTATAGTATGTACTATGGAACTTTGGCTCCAAACTTTAAACTTTATATGTTACTGGATATCCTGTATAATAAAAATGACAGAATCACGTTTAGCATTTCTTATGTGCAGAAAATGTCACCTATCCGGAAAGTTCAAGGAAGAGCAATCGTATAGTCCAGAAACCAAACGCATTTGCACCTGAATTCAAGGGTCCCGTTTCCGGTCCACCTTCCAAAGCAGGCCCTGTCGTACCGCCACAGCCTGAAGTGGAAATACCAAAAGATCTGCCTGTTAATGTGGTGATAGATAAGCCTATACCGTTGGTTGGTAAGTGTTTTTTTAGAGGAAATAAATCTTTTCTGTGGAGATCATTGATTTTTTTTTAAATCATGATTTTTTGGTTTTAATAAATAATTTATTTGTCTCTCTTTTTTTCAAATTAATACAAATTATTTTAATGTCAGTCTAAAAAAAATAGTACAAATTACAGCTACTTACAGCCTAAATATTTGTCAGAACGCGATTCTTGCGAGAAAATTCTTGTCGCGGCTTGTTTGATTCCCGATCTATAAATTGCCGTTACCCAATACGTCGCATGTAGTGTTGGAAAAACCCGATGATTTTAATAATCGAGTACTTGATACTCAAGCGATTTTAATAACAGAGAGAATCGCTCGAGCGATTAATCACTTGAAATTTTTATGACTAAGAAGAACGTGTTAATAAAATACCAGGGGTTGTTTTTGTAAGTCTTAGAAGTTTAGTCTAGAGTTTTTATTAAGGAGGAAGAACAGTTTAAAAACATTATATCTTTTAATTTTTTTAACATTTGTAAACAATGCGATGAATCCACTAAGGGATTTCGCATACTTTTTTGTATGCACCTTCTCGTTTATCTTCCTTTTACAAAGACGCATGTCTTGTCAGCCTTCTGAGCGTTAAAGTCGAACGTCGCCAATCGGCACATTTCGGGTGGCGCGCGGCGTCGAGCGAAAGCCAACGATTTTTCGCTTGAATTTATAACTCGAACAGTTTTTTTAATAATCGAGCGATGTCGGTTATCTCAATAATCGAGTACTCCAGCGGTTTTTCGCTCGAGCGATCACAACACTAGTCGCACGTATTTTGATAGTAATTGTTCAAGGGAGTGGGAGTAAATTGTTGTAATTTTTTCACGAATATTAAGTGAACATATAATAAATGGCTGGAAAATAAATCAAGTGATTTCAATCACTTGATATAAATCAGAGCAACCCTGTTTCAAACTGAACCAATTTTTTATCGTTTCTTGTATATGATTTGGATGTTTAGCTAGCATTCTTAATTTTATTTATTGCATTCTCACAAGACAGTTATGAAATTTTTTAATGACCGAGTACATGTAATCTCCGAGTCACGAGATAAGCAAAATTGATAAATTGCCTCCCAGATTGATAAAAATTAATACACTTGTTGGATGTCCAGTGCATTATGTTTAGGTTTAAATACAAAGATACAAAACACTACCATAAATAAACTTAACAACCAAACAGTAACACTGCGTTAACTTGACAACTAAAAAGTATGGCCACTAGAAAATAAACGAAATTTGTAGTTGATTTAAACTTGAACCTTTAAAGTTCAAAGATGCATTACATTTGAAGAAATAGAACTGACAACAATATTTTAATATTTACGTAAATCTTGAAATATACAGGGTGTCCCATAACTTATGCAGCACCTGGAGATACCAAACATCAAACTAGACGGATTAAGTGATATAAGTTTATGTTTCTCGTTGTAGACATACAGGGTGCTGAAATTGAGAGTTTATTTTCGAAAATACGTCATTTTATGAGGTAGAAATAAAAATTTGTAGAATTTAGTTTCAGATTAGAGGGGGCTAGTTACATACATTCGGTTTAATAAATCTATGATTTTTTTCTTACCTAATACACCGTTATTACCTGCCCAATGATCATACGGTTCTTATAAATTACATTTCAAAAAAGCTTATATGTCTTAACCTGTCTAAGTTGATGTTCAGTATTTCCAGTTGCTTTATGACCCATACGGTATGGGACATCTTGTATATCATTATTAATGGGAGTCATATCGTACCCTTGAAAATGTAGGTACATGAATAATCCGGAGCCATCTCGACTTTCTCGGAAAAGTTTTGTAGATAGTTTACCTATTGATAAGACCAATCTAGCATGGTCCTTTTCCACGCTACCCGCTAGAGGGGTGATTTACCTACACCCGTTTAACCGATATTATACAAGGAGGATCAAAACTAGAAGAATGACTGATCCCTATCTTTAAAACTGATTTTTTGAATAGATTTTTCAACTAATAGCAAACGTAGCATCACAACTTACAAAGATCGCAAATTTTCCCGGCTGTGCAATGAATACACAGCATCAAAAATGCTACTAACTAATCCCAGAGCCTCATCAGCCCCGGCACAGGTTTCAGTCTGGTCGCCTCTCCTGAGCAAGAAACCCCTGCGGCATCTACGCTCGACGCCCAAAATAAAATATATGTATTTGTATAATATATGAGTTTCATTAAGGCATAAAATGTAACATGGAATATCGAAATAAATTATTTGAGTTGAGTTAGAAGAATGACTACTTAAATAAGCAATATTGTTATTATTGTTTCGCCTGAATGCCCCGAAAATATTTTAACAATTATTTAAGCTTAATTCGTTATTTCCAGATGAAATTTACTATATATCGAGAGAAAACAACCCTCAGGGATCATGGATCAAAGCTCGACTACAACAGATTATTCTCGCAAATACGGTTTATAAGGGACAGACTTATACGACCTCGCACTATAGACTTATCGAGCTGAAGCAACAGAAGGAAAGAATGGTTGATGGAAAATGTATAGGTGAGTATTGCTTGTAAAAAAAAAAACACAAAATAATTTAAAATTTAGTTCAAAATTAAAAATTAGGCCATAGTTTCAGTGGTTTCAATATCCGACACATATTAGGCAGTGAAGAGTTAAAAAAGTCAATTACTCCTATTATACAGTTATGTTATGGAAATTACTTATTGTATTTAAACCGGCAAATCCTGAGATGAAAACAAATTGAAGAAGAATAACCATAAATGGCGCTTCCAATTAATAAGTGGAATAAATCGCCTTATGTCAAACCCCACGTGTGTAGCACTGGCAGAAGATGTAAGCAATTAACATTGATCTACGTAGCGTCAAAGGACGCCCATTTCGGCCAGTGTCGTCATATTTACACAGCAAACTTAAAAAAATATTATAATTTTTCCTTCTATCCTTTATGAACAAATATTGTTCCAGAAAACCGACGGCGAAAAATGTTTTGCAACACAAATAATAGTAATATCACAAATTTTAAATCCGTCACAAGCACAGGAAAGTAAGTAAGTCGCCGCTACCTGCTGCTGTCGCTAATACTGCGACTGGCATTGACCTTTTGAATGATATTTTTCAAAGTCTTTTAAAAAAATGCAATTTTATTTAAGACACATGCTCTCTTACTTATTTAAAAACAATAATGTAAGTTTTAGTAAAAAACCCGCACGTGGCAAAAAAATAATTACACGGGAACGTTGTTTAATTTAGGCTTGTCCCTTTTTTCTCGTGTAGATTTATTTGTTAAACTGATTAAAAAACACACATTTTAAATACCATTCCTTCAATTTAAGAATTACATTTTATCTATCGATTGAATAAAAACTAGAAATTGGCAATATTTCACAGTTTGATGATTTTTTTCAGTGATTTAGAAATCACCATCACAACCTGTGATTCCACAGACACGAAACCGTCGAGTGTGATTTTGTATCGAAAATTCGCCGTTTGGCATTTTATTATTTTATATGATATTTGTTCGGGTCACGATATTTGAAGCGCGATATAGGACGGACGAAAGTAGCTTAAATGTGATACGATAATACTGCGACTGGCCTTTTTCTTCGAGAAGCTTGAAATGTTAAATCATTTTGTGAAACGCTGTGGCATGATCACAGTCTAGCTCAGCTCTACTCAAAATGAACGTACGCGACTGATCGACCTATGTCATATTCGTCTGGCGACACTAGCGTGCTCTCAGTAGTGGTGGAATACTATCGATAGTCAGCCCTATCGATAGTTTCCGATAGTCTAAAGAGTTACTATCGATAGTACTATCGAAACTATACCAACTTTGATACGTGGTAGAGTTGTTGAGTAATACATTTTACTTATGGACCTTATGGTTGACATACACTTTTTATAAAATACTCCCAAACGTATGACTTCCCGCGTTTACTCATTTTTTAAATTTTAATTAAATTTATCAAAATTATGGAAGACAGCGAAACGTAGTACACTACAACAAAAAAGCACACATAATACTGAATTAATAGATCCGGGCCGGGGATTCCCTGTAGGATTTTTCTTTAATTTGTTCATAAAGCAATAGATGGCAGCACCAACAGCAAGTAGAGTGCGTATGTGATTAAAAAAGAGACAACCTTTAAAACAGATTTATGATCTAGTGCTGAATTTGGTTTATTTTTAATTTAAGTTTTTTAAATCGAATTCCGGGAACTTAAATTTAAGAAATACTAATAACATGCGAGTTTAAACTATCGATGGTTACTAAAACAATCGATAGTTTTCGATAGTAACAAACTATCGATAGTATCGATAGTGCCATCGATAGTATTCCACCACTAGCTCTCAGTCGATTGAGAACGGCGTTAGGTTACAGTCGATTTGATTTTTGAACACTTACACTCGCAATTTAATCCTCCGCCCTGTTTTCAAGAATTACACGTATAAAAATTGTGTTGTAATAATTTTTGGTTTACGCGTTTCAGTGTATCTTTCTAGTCCCTAAATGAACTTTGTATATTGTTTTTATTAACTAACCTTTTCTCAGTTAAGACGGACAGTTTCTTCTGGATGCAACAGCTGACGTTTGACTTGACAGAAAGATGGAATGTCGCCGACGAACAAGTCAAATTTCGTCGCGTCGCGTGTAATAAAATCTAATAATCTGATTTTTAAAATACTAATTATTCGTTCCGTTTCATTATCACTATGTGTTCTGTGTAGCTGTCAAGATCTAAGATGTTTCAAGCATAAAGTGTTCCGGGAAGTGTTCTGTGCTCCCATGAAAAATCAAGAAAACTGATTGTGTTTGTATCTGGATTTCCTATCTCTAGGTATAAAGATAAATAATAGTAGGTAGATGTAATTTATTTTTATGATTTTATATGGAATTTCAGTTTTACATTAAGTTTGGCAACATTGCACTTAACACGTGTGACACGCCACCACAGGATGACATGCTCAGTGTCGCGGGATGAGCTGTGAGTTTATGGGGCTGTACCCGACTTTTAAAGCGATTGATTAAAAAACATATATGTAGCGCTTCTCTAGGACACCCAAGGATTCGCCCATTTAAATATAATAAGTCATTTCCCGTAACACCCATAGTGTATTGTTTATTCAAACTGAGTCTCATGACATATTAGACAAAAGTTGCGCATTAGTAAGTTCTGCAACGTAATATTTTGAAATTAAAAAATTTCTAATATTTGGCAAAATCGAATTTTACGATTTCGTTTTTTTTTGTTTTCTGTTTTTATTTGATGAGATATGTGAAAATAAATTGTACTTTCTCATTGTCTCTTTTTCTTCTTTATAAATAATTTAATTAGATTTTCAATCCGACGTTCCATTTTTTCGTAACCGTCATCAAATTTGTTTTTTAAAGAGTAGTAACATTTTATTTAAGCTCTATCAGCTCCACTTTATGTTCTGAATCCAATCATATATTACAAATATTATTCATTAGACGTTTCGGACTAAAAAAATTCTCTCTCTTTAATGCAAATAACACCTTATTGATTTTGCTACAACTGGTAAATTGGACACCGTATTGATTATGCGACACCTTAAACATTTAAAACACACACTCACTTTCCGCTTCAAACGACACTTGCCACTTTGATCGCTGTTCTATCGGGAGACGGGTGTAAATTCAATCGCACCGCGTAGCGAACAACGGAAGGTAGAGGTACGCGTGGTGATTTGACAACACTGTTCATCCTTGGCAGAACTAACCTACACTACAGTTGTTAAGTGAACAGAGATGTTTATGGGGTATGGCCGCATTTGGGGTAATTTTAGGGCTCTTTACCTAAATATTTAGAAAAATAAGGTTTCTCTATGACACTCGAGGAGTAACCCATTTAAAAATAATAGACTATTTCCATAACCCCCTAGATCGCATTAGTTTCTACAGCTTACTATAATATACATTTTGTTTCAGCTTACATGAGTTCTTGCAAATCACGTCTAACCGTAGGAACAAGAGTAATTGCAGCCTTTAAAATAAACAAAGATTTGAATTCGCCTTCAGTCGTCCAACCGGTCAGAACTGATCCTTATTATGCCGGGGTCGTTGGAGAACATCCTGTCGAGTCAAATAAATACAGGTATAAAAGGAATAGGTTATAACTAGGGGTATCAGTCCCGAAGCATTGTTCCAATTCCAAGATTTTCGGGATATACATAGAGTATATAATCCCGGGACTAACATAAAAGGTTAAGGACAGTATATTTGTGTTTACTAAATACAGTAAATAGAAATCTTACCTACTGTTAACAAAAAAAAAGTGAAAAAAAATGTTTGTAAAAAAAAGAACTCTGTTCAATAAATACATGCCTGGGCTTCCAAAATATCTGAAAAAATCTGAAATTTTGCGTTTCGGCCTTCATTTCTGACCATCTTCATTAAAATACCCCTACATAGTACGTTCCTGTAATTTACTTTTGTTTCGAAGAAACTGAAGATTTTAAAATTATTATTGCTATTTCTGTCCTTAATTATTATTATTTTTACTACCTACCACTACTTTTTTTTAATTTCAAACTAATAGTTTTATCAAATTTCTACTTACTGTAAATACCGACAAGTTTTATTTATACAAATAAAAGTTGGCTCTTAACGCCAGCACTTCTTTAAGAGTTTTTAAAAAAGGCATTCAGTTTTACTGTTTCGAATTAAACCGAATTTTTTTAAACAAAAGTGACAGGAACTTACTAGGGGTATTTTAATGAAAAATGCCAATTTAAAGATTTTGTTCCTCTTTCATAATTAAATTAATAAAAAAATTAAGCTGATAATGGTGACCCAAAGACCAAAGGTCGCATTAAATATCTGATTTTGCCATCTTGCGGATAATAAAAAGAATCAATGAGGAAGTGAAATTTTAGTTTTGGACATCTCTTCGAACAAAGTCATGAATAAATAAAGACCGAAACGCAATATTTTAGATTTTTCCAAATAATTTGAAAAGCCCTGTAGTTATTTTTGATTTTTGTGTGGCATATTATTGGGCCCGTAATTACGTAACTTTGCCCCAATTTATCCGACTTCGTATCTCTTACCGTTTCCGAAATTCTAATGGTGAAGGACGAATTTGTTACACCCTGAATAAGCAAAATGTATTCTTTTTAGGTATCTTGTATTCTTCGACATCGGTTATTCCCAATACGTGGCACATGCTGGCATCAACTTAGTATTTGATGCGACTACTAACGTCTGGGAAGATATGCCAGAAGATTCGAGACCGTTTATTAAAAAGTATCTGGAGAGCCAGGACAGACCGATGGTAAAATTAACGCCAAATCAAACTGTTAGAGTTGAATATAATGGTAAGTTTATAAAGAATTAGGAAGCAACCTAAATTAAATGATTTACGGCTGCAAGTTATGTTCGTTTTGAGAGTTTTTAATTGTGTCAGAATGAAATTAAACATTTTTCTTAAAAATACAATTATTTACATGAATTTAGAAATAGGAATAAGGAAAATGAGTTTTTTTAATTGCATACCTGACGACAAATTTTAAGCGTATTTATTGTTCAATTTTTATTCTTTAATAATTTTCAATAAGTAACCTGATTTTAAAAAATTAAGTTGATTTGATAAAAACATTTTTACTTATATGACTTGAAATGTATATTAAACTGTGTTATTTAGATTACGTGTTTACTAGTGCTGGCAATTGAAATCGGTTTTTTTGATATTCGATTTATTTGGTTATTTTACAAAACCGACAGCCGGTTATTCGGATAACCGATTATTTGAATAATCGATTATTTAAACATTTGACTAACCGATTATTGTTAGATTAAAATATTCAAGTGGGACTTTTATACGTGGAATCACCTAAAAGTAAACATCTACAGGGTGGACAACTAAGCGAGGTACGCGGCTCTTGTAAACCGTTTATCGTACAGCTTCCGGAAAAAGATATTTATAGAAAAAGTTGCCAAGAGAAATGGCTGGAAATTATTTTTAAGTTTGTTGGACGGTCGCTAGGGGGCGTTCCACCAATTTTGTTTAGTCGATTTCTCTACAATTTGTTTAGATAAGGTATATTGAAAATCCTTACAAATAAATATCTCATGCTTCATAAATAACTTTACTTGCATACTTTTTCTCTAACCCTTGAAATAAAGTGGTGGAGTAACGTAACATTGATATGGAAAAAAATCAATATCCCAGGCAGGAATGCCTTATCGAAAAATATTAGAATTAGTGTAATTTAAAAGAGTTCTCGCTCTCAGCTACACTACCATCGACGTCTATGTAATTTTTACTTGCTAGATGGCGCTTTCTACAAATTTATCATATTTTAGGATTTTTTCTCGAAAAACTTAATCATTTCTATTTGTTCGGGTTTGTTCGGGCTTAACATTGCGAGAACATTTAATCCAGGGTTCATTTGATTTAAATCACGATTTAGTATTTTCACAGGAGGCCGCCACCGACCGAAAAATTTCCACTTAGTATTCAAATTACGCGCAAATGTGATCGTGTCGTGTCGCTTCAAGGACGTCTGACGTTTTGTTTTGGTTAGTGTAACCAAATTTTGTGTGAAAATAATTCTGTTACTTTCGGTTTTACAATATCCGATTTCATTATTTGATTTTGAATACCTGTAAGGACGACACAGGAGTCTGAAGCAGGGACGGAAGGGAAAGCAAGATAAAAAAGTAATCAAATTTTCTTCCAAGCATAGGTGTGCTAAAATTCATTTCGAATCATCGTTCGCCATCAAATACTAACAGCAAAACACATTATTAAAACAATAAAAGGTTTTCGCTCCACCACTGGTGATTGATATAATGTGTCCGATGATGGCGCACGCCTAATTACAGCATACACTTGTTATCTTTTTCCTCTGACGTTGACCAATTAGCCACTTTCGTCGACGAACCGTCGCTGTGGTGTCAGATTTACAATTTAAGAAAATGTTTCAAAGATGTATCATGAATTTGATTCTACCAAATATTCATTATCTATAATAATTTTGCAATAAAATCATTAATATAAAATATACATTGTGGTCCTAGCCTTCACTTATAAGGTTATTTAAATTCGGTATTTTACTAATAAATACGAATGAATTTTTTTTTAAATAAATTTAATAAGATAACCTGACAATCTCGCTTTTAGGTTTTTATTTTTTGGTCGCATTCTTTCAAGTTTTGCACTAGATTATTTTTAAGCAGTTTCTTGGGGAAACAAGTACAAACCTTCCCCGATACACCTTTTGTTCGGGTTTGTTCACCTTTTGGAGACGACTATTCGAGTTAGGGCATACGCACAATGTAAAAGTCTAAGTAGAATTATTTGGGTAATAAGGTGCATTATGATATTCTATTCTGTGATCGAATTTCCACGGAAATAAAAATTCTTTCAGGAGGCGCCGTCGTCTTCGTTATATCTGCTCGCAAAAAATAATATTTATTAAATAAATAATTCAATTTTAGTTCCGTGGGAATTCGATCACATACTGAATATCAACTATACCGGATGTACTGAATTTTGATATTATTTTTAGGTAAATGGTGGTTGTGTACCATTAAAACCATCGACTGTTCTCTGGTACAAGTGTATTTCGACCAAATAAACAGATGGGAATGGATATATAGGGGTTCGACCAGGTTGAGTCCCATGTTTAGGGAAGAGTTGGCAGCTACGACTAGACACCCTGGATTGAGGGCCAGTAGAAAATTGGGAATGGTGAGTTTTTTTAGGTAGTCCATCTCTCAGTGAACGGAAGAAACTCAAAATCTGCTCCTCTAGTTTCATAAAGAAAATTTGTATTCAAATATACAGGTTTCTAAGGCATCAAATATACATGTTTCTAAGGCATAATACTACAACTACCGTTTTCGGTATTGAACTAAGTTTATTATGAAACCGGTTTTTTTCTTTTTTAAAAGTTGGTAATGCGGGCATGTATCTTTGGTTGCAGAAACAATTACTAAGCTAACCTCTGGCCTGCCGTTTACTTTCTTTCCTTCATCTTGGTTCATATTGTTTAATTATTTAAGTCAATTTTTGCAGAAACAATTACTAAGCTAACCTCTCGCCTGCCGTTTACTTTCTTTCCTTCATCTTGGTTCATATTGTTTAATTATTTAAGTCAATTTTCGCGACAAAATGGCACACAGGGATAATTTTTCAAATGCTACTTCGATAAAATCATAATTTGATAGTTACCAACATAAAATTTTGACATAATCTTTACGAAATTTATATGACATATATACATTTTTTTTTTAATATGCAATTATTTTTATTAAAAAAGACGAAAAAAGAAAAGATTTTCAAAAGTACATGTTTTATAAAGCCTTTATAGCACTTGTCCCCTTAGAAAACTCGCCGCGCGCGTTTCTTAACATTGACGCGTGCTAAAATATGATGCTTTATAAAACTTGTACTTTAATGTACTATTTTCTTTGTTACAGTTTATTTTCTCTTTTGTCAATGTCATAAGATTCTCTTGTGTTTATGCCTTCGAAACATGTAGGGAATTTGAATACAAATTATCTTCATTAAACTAATGGAGCAGATTTTGAGTTTCTTCACCTCTTCATAGAAAGTTGGTTAGGTTTAATGATGCAGGTAATGGGAAAAAAGAAACATTTTTTATCTTTTAGGACAAAAATATTTCGGTAAAATGTAAGATTAAGATAGTTATTTCTTATTTTCAGAACGAATCCGCTACAGTTGTGCAATATACAAGGAACAACGACTTCGTCCAAACCAATGCGCAAGATTATTCTCCGCCAGGTCTCACGAGGGCCGTGGCCAGAAAGAGCACTACCAAACCGAACGCGGTTAACCAACCGCCGGCGAAATGCGTGCCATTTTTACCGCCGGTTAATAATAATGAGCAGACGAACTTTACCGGGCCAACTAGTAAAATTATGGTAAATAATGTATATCTAGGCTACTCTAGAGAAACACTATATACATATACCGAGTGGTGCGTCCGAACAGGACACATGGAATTTCCCATATAAATCTCGCGGTAGTCAAATATTTGATTCCTTATTGATTTTAAAGAAAACTTTTATTAAGACTTTTCAAGGAGACTAAAAAGTCGGCCAAATTTGACTTTTCTGCTGTGAAATTATTTATTTCCATGTGTATCTGTGTGAAAATTTAATTGTAAACTCTGTACCATCCGTGAATAAGAGGATAAGTCTAAGATTCCAAAGTCAGTAGAGCCATTTTAATATTGCAGGTATTTTCCAAAATCAGTCTCGATCTCCTCAACCTTATTGATAATTTGCGTTACCAATTTATTCAGTGTGGAAATTTCATATCATTCATGGTCATGGTGAGCTATCTCATTCTTCACAAAACGTGACTTATCCACGAATGGTACAGAATTAGTGTACCTTTTTTTATGTGTAATTTATGCAGGTATAAATTATAGCATATATATTTTCTAGAGTTTGAACATACAGGAAAAATAACGAGTAAAATTGACAGCATCACAGACTGATGTCTCTTGAGTAATAATCTGTGTTTGTTTACCACATGACGTTAGTTCACGCGGCTTTCTTTGATAATGACATGACATAACATGAATAGTAACTCAAAGCGCCATCTATGGTTATTTTCTGCAATTTGTTTTAATCTCAGGATTTGAGGGTTTTAATATAATATGTAATTTCCATAATACCCTGTATATTCTATGGTCATTATCATGGCAAATATTATATTCAAAAGGAGTGTAAAACTCATCGCGACGTCTCGCGGTTACGGTATTCCTTTTGAAGTTCGTAGGACGAGTACGCGGTACTCCTTTTGAAGTTCGTTCAGTGCTCCTGATAGTGCTGCGAGATTATTTTTTGCTTTGTCAGCCTTTTGAGCCTTACTGATGAGCCGTAACAACGGCGATACACGTGTAGGAATGCATGTGACAAAGAAAAAAGGAAACATTCTATTGTAACTATTATATTGTTGGAAATTTGTTTTAAATATAATTTTTCTATTTAATGTGTTCATTTCAGTACTTTACTCCAAGAGATCAACAAGTCACCAAACGCGAATACATGCTTCACGAGTGCGGTATATCGTGCAAAGCATATCTCACGCACAATTTCACGAAACTTCGAGGACACAATCCGCTGTCTAAACCGCTCTTGTGTGGGTGGGCCAGGATGACGTTAAAAGATAGAGGTCGAAAGGAGATTATTTATAAGGCGCCTTGTGGGAGGATGATTAGGAATATTAGTGAGGTAAGTATTTTTAATAATATTATTGATAATATATTTGTGATAACGATTTAAATAAATAATCCCATGAAACAATGAGTTATATTCGTAACATCCCATGCAAGTATAGGCCCCGAGCTGTTGAAGCCTAAAAATAATAATTTTAATAAATCTTAAATTATAATACAGATTTAAAAAATAAAGAGACTGTGGGAGAGAATATACAAACAAGTAAAATAAAAAAGGGAAGATTAACATACATTTTTTTATTAATGAAATTTTGAAATATATTATATTAGAGCTTCTTTTCGGGTCTCATAACTAAGTTAAATTTAGCAGTTGTTTACTACAAAAATGTAAGTTCATTTAAAGGAATAAGGGGGTGGAACTTTGCCAGTTCCTGTACATTTTGGCAATTAGTCGAAATTCGATATTAAGGCGTAGCTTTTCAACTTCAACAACTTTTACTAATTAATTTTTATAGTAGGTATCTTTACACATAAGGGTTCTTTATTTTTTTCATAGTTTTCTAAATTCTGAACACCCGGTATATAGGGTGTTGAAAAAAGGTCGGTACCCCGGAATATCTCGGGTGCATCGCATTGCAGCGGAAAATGTCTAGGGAAAAAGTTGTTTGGTTTTGAAGGAGGAATAGTTTGCAATTTAACCCCACCCCCAACCCCCGGGCGCGGGGGGAAGGGTGGGGTAAGTTAAGATTTTCAAATGGAACCCCATATTTTTTGTTGGCGTATCGTGTTCCCCGGCCAAAAATAAACATCTTTTGTCCGAAATTTTTTTTTATTCGGGCCCATCCTTCACCAATAATCACCATGAGAAAGACAAAATCAGAACCGTGCGAAAATCAAGTTTTATCCCGGAAATACTCTTTTTCTCTGTCTTGTGCTAAAAATACCCGTGGATAAAGTTGTTTGTATTCCACGGGATAAAACTTGATTTTCGCACGGTTCTGATTATGTCTTTCTCATGGTGATTATTGGTGAAGGATGGGCCCAAATAAAAACATTTTTTGGACAAAAGATGTTTATTTTTGGCCGGAGAGCACGATACGCCAATGAAAAATATGGGGTTCCATTTGATAATCTTAACTTACCCCCACCCGCGCCCAGGGGTTGAGGGGGTGGTTTAAATTGCAACTATTCCTCCTTCAAAACCAAACCACTTTTTCCCCAGACATTTTCCGCTGCAATGCGATGCACCGGAGTTATTCCGGTACCGACCTTTTTTCAACACCGTGTATAAATAAACATGAGTTTCTATGCAGAATAACTTTTTTCATAAACCCGCAAATATGTGTTCCCTCATCGGAAGTCAATCCATGCACACTGTATCCAGAGTGTTATGGAAATATTTCAGTGGGTTTGTTCAAAGTTCCTTGGGTGTTATGGGAGAACGACCCCTAAAATCATAGCACATACGGCGTACCCCGTATACACTTTTTTTAGACAAAACACTGCCGGCATGCAAATCTGTAACATTTACACATGTTGTACATGGGTATCGTGAACATGTAGTTCGTCCTGTATCAATGTCATCTAAAAAAGAAATAATTTGTTTTAATTTTTATTTAAATTGTTTATTTTCATTAAAAAGTCGAACATAGACGACGCAAAACTTTTTGAATTGCTTCCATGGTTCCTCAGATATGAGTAATGAACAAGAGAATATATTTTCCTTCTTCCTTTTCTACCAGAACTAATATTTGACAACAAATTCATTTCTAATATGCCCTATATTATTTAAAAAGTAGTCACAAGACTAAATTTAGTCTACAAATGTTTTTTATTCAGTAAATTTTTCCCATGAAGAACGTATTCTACTGTTTGGTCATAGGGACACCCGGTGTTAATTGAATGGTTATTTATAAAATACATTATTCAATAATAAACCACGAATAATGTTTAGAACAAATATGGCTGTACATGGCCATAGATTGCTTCTTTCCGATTTTGAAATTAACAAAACTTTTTTTTTGTAAATCCGATAGTTTTTGCCACAACGCACTAAACAAAAAAGTGCCAAACTTGTTTTGAGTTATTTACCTAAGCTTTAAAAGGATCTTTTGCTTTTACGTAAAATTTGTTTTTAACAAAATGCCAACGAGACAATTTTTTTGTGTTTTTACATCACTTTCTTTTTCACCCTGTATAATATAATATTGATTGTGGTCAAAATTGTTCCCCGCCACTGAATTCGCACAAAACATGGTTAATAATCAAATCTGTTTAGCTTCTCTCAAGCTATAGAGTTTTAAAAATCAGGGTAAAAAACCGAAGACAATGATCAATTAGGTGAGGTTCTAGAGTTACCACTAATTCACAGTCTAAGTTTCAAAGAAAAAAAAATTTACAGATTTATAAATTTACCTTGCATACTTGTAATTATAAGGAATTTTCTTTTTAGATTCACTATTATTTAAGAGTAACTGAGAGCGAAATGACCGTAGATCTGTTTGATTTCAATCATATGGTAAGATGTCTAGCTGAATTTAGTGTGGAATGTGTTCCAGATCCAAAAGATTTATCGAAAGGTAAGAAGACAAAAAAATGGATAGTGTGTTTGTGGCTTTTTCGGAAGCAGTTGACACCATAATGTTGCCAGTAGTAAATATAAGAAAGGAAGCTTATAATTAATATAATTACAATTATCAGATGATAGAGGTGTGTGCATATCGCTTATTAAGCAGTAAAAAAGCGAATCAGAAACTTGAAACTCTACTGGTCCATTAACACAAACTACAATATTCCATAATATAATTTCTAAAAATGATTAGTAACATAAGTTGACCAGGTCACATTCATAAAAACGAATTTAAAAGTGATGATAATGTGAAAAATACATTTCCGCGTTTAAAAACAGGATAGTGTTGATGAAGTTAAACAAAAATTTCTGAACAATTAGTTAAGCATCGGTGTATTAAAATTAATGTAGAATTATTTGGACACTATATTTTACAAACAAAAGAGACAATAGGAACTAAATCATTTAATACTAAAAATAAAGTAATAACATCAACAACAAATTTAAGTGGAATTTATAAGGAATTTTTATCTGAAATAATAGAAAAGTGTCAATATTTGCAGAAAATGGTTCTGAACGGGCTTTAGAAAAAATATTACATTTATTACTTAATATTAATAAATATAACCTAATCATCATACATTACCAAAACAAATTGCAAATAAACATGATGTAATTAACGTTTAAAACAATGATACGTATTGTTTTGGTTGGAGTGTGATAAGTTTCTTATTTTCAGTTGAAAAGAACTCTGGAGTAACAAATTCATATCCAATTTTTTTTGATTTTTTCAATTTTGAGGGAATTGAGTTTCCCATAAAGTTAAAAGATATACAAAATTTTGAAACAGTTAATCAGATATCTATAAATGTTTATGGCTTATTTATGAAAATAGTCGACTAAATTTTGAAGTTGGGGTCCGCTTCACTATACTACTAAAAAACTATGTTAATTTGTTGTTGATAAGTGATTGTGAAAATGATCATTACTGTTGGATTAAGAATATGTCAAAAATATTATCATCTCAAATTAATAGAACATCCTATGAAATTTTTTTTTGTAATGGGTGTTTAGTTTTATTTTACTTCATATCAACGACTAGAAATACATTAAAAAATGATTGTAATCATTTGTCTACAAAAGTTCCAACCAATGAAATCAAAATTAATAAGTATGGCCAACATATACCCGAAAATATTCTACAGTGTTCTACAGAAGTGTATCATCTGGGTGTTCACATTGGCCAACTGGAAGTCAATCATCTGGTTTTTCACATGGTCCAACTGGAAAAATGGGCAATCGGTTGGTATTTTGCTTGTGCGAACGAAGCTATTAATTAGAAATTATGAAACAACTTAGAGAACCTGACAGACAGAAACTGAAGAATTTTTCATTATGACATAACTGACGTGTGTTCTTTTGTTGTTTTAATACCCGTCATGGCCTACTAAAGAAATTCTGTATTTTCTATACAAAACATAAATTTCGGGCATAATGTTAAGACTAAAAATAAAGTATTATATATTTCTGAGAAGCTTGTTAGAAACGTCAAAGAATATATATTAAACAAAGCTAATTTGTGTTTTTTTCTAGAAAACTATTGAATGTAAAAATAATCTAAGTACGTCACTGGATTTCACGTAAAAAACTACAAAAAAAACATTTTCATGTTTATTAGTATTATTATTTGGAAAGAAAGATAACCGATATATGTAAAACCAACCAAAATGTAAAATTTTCAAAAACATCCTATATTTCAAAGACAAGGGACCTAGACAATTCTAATTGTTGCATCTTTTGTTTTACAATGGGTATCAAAGTGCCGTGAAAACCGCATCCTTCTATGTTTACTAATAACGGAGATCCCTATAAAACCATCTACAATTGAACTCGCATGTATAGTCTCTATTAAAGTGCACGAGTGTTACAGGTGTGTCGATCGTGAGTGACTCGCCACAAAGATTGTATCAGTACAAAGTATTGAATGACCGAATCCTTTCCGGTTAATATGAATCCTTTATTTCAATCGTAACATCCATAATCAGGTTCGCGATTGACGATGATTACAGCAGACTGAGAACAATTATTGTTTAACGGAGAACGACTAATAGGAAATGTTAAGGCGAAATAATGAATACCATCAAAGTTAAAAGGTTCAACGGAACCGGTGAACAGACCGATAAGTATTAAATTGTGTATGCATAATACAGAAGATCGATTGAATGAATGGTTGGAAAGATACGATCATTTTTTAAATCGGTCAGTGACTGATTCGATCCGCTCTAAATGATTGATTTACACACCATTTCTTGTTAAAAATTATTTGAAATTCTTGAATGGGGAAAGATTATATTGAAACATTATCCAATGAAACGGCAACGTTGTTTCATTGTTAAGACGGAAACTTTTGATTCTAAAGCAATATATCTTGTAGGACTGGAACAAGTTCCCATACCTGTTATCAACGGATTTAATAACGATATGCTCGATTTTTGTAACTATTCAATAAAACGAGTTCCTATGGAGGGAGTACACATGAATTTGGATTCCGAATTCTTGTGTGGATGCGACTGTGATGATGACTGTGTGGTAAGTAAACCAGTAATTGAATTAACAAATTTTCAAACTTTGTATGATGTAACTTGCTTATACTTTTTTCTTTGTTGACACGTTTTTATTTCCATAGGATAAACTGAAATGCTCGTGCTGGAAACTGTCGCTGGATGGCATCAAATATTTAGGAAAGGATATGGATCCGATTTCTGTTGGATATATTTACAGGAGATTGCAGGAACAAGTGATTACTGGTATATATGAGTGTAATTCAAGGTACGGACCTATAATTAGAATTCGTTTCGTTAAAATCAAAGAAAGTTTTTTTAGTGTTATTGGCTAGACAATCGTAAGAATATACGACGTTTTTTTAAGACCCAAAAATGCTGTTAAGATTTATTTTAATATTAAGACAAAGGTAGAAATGGTTATTCTCCCGATTTTAAGTATGTCAGAATAGAAGTTAGGCCAACGGAGTACTGACGTACCGCGTATCTGCATGGTTTTTTAACTACTTACTAGAGCCGGTATCCGGAACATGCTTCGACCACAATTCTTCCCCCATAATTTTTCTATGGTAATATTCTTAGCCAACATGTTTACAGGATGTTTAAAAAAACATGTGCCATCGCTCGTGCGGTGATTCCTTACCAAAAAATAAGACAAATTGTTCCTATCAACATGCAAATGATTTGTTTAAAAGATACAGGGTGCTATAATTTGTATTTCCGTGTTTTCGAGATACGTATTTTCGAAACGGCTTTAGTAATTTTAGTTAAATTTTGTTTATGTAAAATACCTAAAATAGCACAGTTTTATTAATAACAATGTGTTAGCAGGTTTATAAACGATCAGGCGCTCCAATAATTTTAAAAAAAATAGGTACTTTTTCACATTTTGATAGCACAACAAAATTTGTTAGACATATAAATGACGAAAAAAAAACATCTCAAAAATATGTTTTCATAATAAATCAAATTTAATTAGGTAGCGGCAACATAACATGATTTTAACAAATTCTGCTATGCATGCTATGAAAATATAGCTACCTAAATAAAATTACAGTAAATGTAAATATTGCTAATTGAATTACTTTTCGTATCCCAAATTTCATTAAAATTACCGTTTCGGAAATATCTTGAAAACACCGTAAAAATATTAACACATTTCAAACAAAGCATCTGCGAACCTATCTTGATAAGAACTACTTGTCTTATTTTTGGGTAAGGAATCTCCACACGAGAGGTGGTACATGTTTTTTGAAATGTTACGGCAAATAGTCTTTTTTAGTTATCGGCAGTGTCTTGTATATGTTTATGTGTTACGGTAATGACTTAAAATAACCATTTCTTGAGTTTGAAATTGTAAATTATCAAGTGTTGTTATTAGCGCCTCTCGCGCCATTTGCGGAGATAGATTAATCTCTGTGTCGGAAAATATAACCAGAAGAATCGTATTCTATTGTGTAATCGACGAAATCAAGCTCGATGTTTGTATTAAATAAAATCCACGTTTATAGAAATATGTTTACTTACTTTTATGTTAAATAAATAAACTTAAAATTAAACTTATTACTTACCGCTAGAATAATAATTGCGTCGTCCGCCAACAGCCCAGCCCGTGTATTCCATATTTAAAATATTATCTGGAACTAACAAAAATACTGTGCGCGTTCCCTCGCACACTCAAGAGTTGCACAAGAGCGGAGATAATCGGCCCTGTAGAACACGCTAACGAGGCACAAAAATGCTGAAAAGACGTTGTTTTGTGATAAAATGTTTTAACAATTGGGAAAAATATTGTAGACGATGGACTCCGTTTTTCTTCTTTAAATAATTGATATTTTAAACATTATCTTAAGTTATGTAAAAAATATATAACTACTTTGATTCGTTATCGTTAGGGATTAAAACAACCTAAATCTTTTCTCTTAAAAACTTCTTGTTAAAATACAGGGTCATTCATGATGAGTGGCCTATTAAAGGATCTCGGAAACTAAAAAAGATATTTGTGTGAAATATTAGTACCCTCTCTAAAAGATGCTGATCTTTTTATAGAAGATTTTTTTACGTACCTGTCGGTGTCAACTTGCTTATTTTAAATGGAACACCATATGCATTATTTTTAATGCTAAATAGAAAATAATTTTGGGGTTTCCATTTGAAAATGCATATTTTTGCAGTTTTCTCAATTTAATTTTCAATCTTATTTTTTGAACACCCTGTATTAATAGTTTAAAAATATCACAAAAAATCTATTATCACAAAAAATCATTTCAACAAGGAATCTGATCCAAATGAAATAATAAAGGTTTCCTTATAGAAAAAATTAATAATTATTTTAAGGTCCGCAAACGTCATTTTATACCTAAAACCATAAATATGCCAAACATGCTTAGACATAATATGACATGATATACGAAATCTGTCTAAAATCCAAAAATGTAATAATAATAATAATAAATTCTTTAATTTAAATTGTGATACAACGAACACAGAAGAAATGGCGTAAAATATACAGGGTCTTACATTTAAATTGAGCAAGTTAACACCGACGACGGAAGCGATTGATATGTCAAAATATCTTCATTAAAAAGATCAGCATCTTTTATCGCGAGTACAAATATTTCACACAAATATCTTTTTTAGTTCCTGAGATCTTTTAATAGGCCACTCACTGTGAATAACTCTTGTATTTTATCACAAACCCGTGTTTCCAATTTTTCCTAGTCCACATCTGAATTAAGTTCGGGCAATATATTAATCGTCGGCAGGATGTTCCTATTATCTTTTGGTTACGTCGCTTATATTTGAGCTAGTCTGCAAGGAGACGCGTGCGGTTATTCCCTAATGAGGTTTAAAATACAAAATACCACAATAAACGATGGCTGCTGGCGGGCGAGGCTATAATTTTCCTATCATTCCGTTTTAACTTTTTATTTGTACTAGATGTAAATGTACGCAAACCTGTCTAAACCGTGTAGCACAAAACCCCATGTCCCTGAAACTGCAAGTATTCAAGACCCACAATAGAGGATGGGGTATTCGATGTCTTAATGACATTCCTCAAGGTACCTTCATATGTATCTATGCTGGAACTTTACACACCGAGCAAATGGCGAATGAAGTAAGTGTAGTTTAATAAAATTTAATTTTAAATCCAGTTTATATCCTGATTCGTCTAATTGTACGGGATAGCGCATAAAATCTAGATGCATGTAAATTTCCTAAAATTTAAATTTGACTTATCGTATACCTGACGACTTACTGGACATTTTACCTGACGTCTTCCAGTGTTACCAAGTCTGATTAAATTTCACCAGATCTGATAATTTTATGAATAATCTGGTGGTGAATTGAATATCACTAACATTAATAAAAAGTCCCATAAACAGCCTAAATTCTGCCGGTCACTGTTTAAATACTAACACTACGCGTTTCGGCTTTCTTACGTCATCCTCAGGACAATAGTAATTTAGCAGCACATTAGAAGGGCATGTGTTTCTCTTAGCATCACTCGACGAAATATTTCAAATGAATCTGAACAAGAATGGAAACATTTAGTCTAAACTTTAGATGCCTGTACTTTTGTTCATCATAGCCGTACGGCTTTGTTTTTTACAATAATTTCAATTTCAGTGAAATTCGCTATTTCAAAGGAAGATAACTTTTTGACGTGCATATATTTGTATCTGGCTAAAGTAATAATTAAAGTCTTATGTTGTCTTATAATAATAATTTAGAAAAATAGCAATTTAAATTAAATTTTAGGATGGTATGGCATATGGTGACGAGTACTTTGCCGAGCTAGATTACATCGAAACGGTAGAGAAGTTCAAGGAGGATTATGAGGAAGATGTGATGGATGATGAGGACTTGTTTAAGGAAAGGAGTCCTCCACCAATGGACGACCAAAGGCCATTAAGAACTCTTACAGGAAGAAAAAGGTAAAATACCTTGCATACATTTTTTTGACACGATCAGAAATCTCTGCTATAGTGTCTTACTTTCCTCACAAAAAAAGAGGAGTATTGTAGTCGCAAGAAGTTTCCTTTCGGGATAATTTTATTACATTTTGACGTTTTAGTGTCTAGATGATAAGAAAATATGTTTTCAATTTCCGCCGGGCAGTTGCTCTTTTCAAAAATTGAATACTTACTTGATCAGGCTATTGATTAATCGATAATACGGCGTTAAGTTAAAACTCCTCTCTGATGATGGGTATGTACACCTACCCTTTACTGACGAGAACAAATAAGTTCGAAACCGGTCTACAGGTGGTTCCCAGTGTTGTTCTTCTATTACAATTATAATAGATCTATTACATTTCCAGAAAATCCCAAAAAATCTATTAGGTACATTTTTATTTAATGCGAGGAAATAAAGAAAACAAAGGAAAAATGAAGAAATATAATGAAATTGTCCATTAAAAAAAAATTTAAAAAATTTTTGACAATTAATAATAAGTATATAACGACATCTATGGACCAACTAATCAACTATGACCACAGAGGAGAGGATAGAGTAGAAAAACTTGAAATTTCTCTTACAGTTAACTGCAAAATTTACACATACGGCATCTAGTACGTTTTCCTAGAAAACTATTACAATTTTCTGTAAATTCTAGTACAATTAAACTTAGGCCGAGAACAAAACTGGTGGTTGCATCCTATCAATGGAGAGGGCTTCCTTTTCTTGGTAGTACCATTCAATCTGAAATAGTATTTTAAAGTGCTACTGTGCAGACAAAAATACTCCCTTATTGTATAAGGATCATCGGGTGGTCTGGAAATAATAATTTTCCATATTGGTATTTGATATTGATTAGTTATTAACCTCTGTCAGGTATTTGTTATCGTTTTTACTGTGATATTTCGCGATATAGCCATACCTAGTTTGTATTTTCAATGTTAAGTAAATGAATTAAATGAATAGCACTCTGTATTATAGACTTTATGTGTTGAAATGATTTTTCTTATTTTATTTAGCAAAGCCAAAGGTATAAAATGTTGCATTGATTCTTTACGAGACACTGTTTCGACAATATAACGTTAAAAAATGGTAATTTCTTATTGCCTCGAATGGCAGGCGATGCTTTTGGCCCAGTATCTAACCCAAATACAAGGTGTTACAAATTCGACCTTCACCATTGGGATTTCGGGAACAGTAAGAGATACGCAGTCGGTTAAATTGGGGCAAAGTTGTGCAATTATGGGCCCAATAATATGCCGTAAAAAAATCAAAAAATAAATACAGGGACTTTCATGTTTGGAAAAATCTAATATTTTGCGTAGGTTTTTAGTTGTTCCTGACTTTGTTCGAAGATATGTCCAAAAATAAATTTCACTTTCTCATTGCTACTTTTTATTCTCCACAAGATGGCATTATCAGATAGTTTATGCGACGTTTCGTCTTTGTATCGCCATCATCAACTTAATTTTTTTAAATACGGGCCTTGTTTAAATTATGAAAGATAGTCAAAATCTACGTTCAGTGGAACACTTACTGGTTTTCCGATGTTTTGTTCCTTAAATTGACCCTTAGTAGTGTTCGAAGAAACTGAATATTTTGAAATTATTATTGCTATTTCTGCCTTTAATTGTTATTACATACTACTAGTGTTTTTTTTATTATTTCAAACTAATAGTATGCAAGCAACGCCAATATACAAGTAATTTAATTTATTATACAAATAAAATTTGCCTGTTAATGCCAGCATTTTCTTAAGACTTTTAAAAGAGACATTGAGTTTCTCGAATTATGCCGAATGAATACAAATAGTTAATTACAGGAACGTACTAGAGGTATTTTAGAAGATGGTCAATTTAAGGAACAAAACGTCGGAAAACTAGTAAGTGTTGTATACCACTGAACGTAGATTTCGGCCCTGTTTCATAATTTAAACAAAAAGATCCAGGCCCGTATTTAAAAAAAAAATAAGTTGATGATGGTGACCCAAAGACGAAACGTTGCATGAAAATCTTTAAATTTATTTTTGGACATCTCTTCGAACAAAGTCAGAAAAAACTAAAAACCGAAAGGCAAAATTTTTTTGCGGCGTTTTATTGGGCCCATGATCACGCAACTTTGCCCCAATTTAACCGACTTCGTATCTCATATCGTTTCCGAGATCCCAAGGCCGAATATGTAACACCCCGTATACAGGGTGGCAACTATTTAACTGATGACTATGTATATCTTTTGAACGGTAATATTTACGAAGTTGGTTAAATTAGAGAAAATGTACAGTTTTAGAACCTTTTTAAGAATCCAGTATCGACGTTGCCGGATTGTTTTTGATTCATGAGATACAGGGCGATTTGGTAAAAACGTCTAAAATTAATTGCTTTAATAACTTAAAAGGTTTTGATTTTAGAAAAATGTCCGTTAAATAAATGTTTTATATTTTTCTCTTTTCTATAAAATGACGTTATCAGTTTTTTTATGTAATTTTTATAGATATCAGGGTCACCTTCAATTTTTTAAATACGGACCTAGATTTTTTATTTTATTTTTTATTGATATCTCAGTTCTGTTTACCGTAGTTTCGGCACAAATTATACATAGGGAATTTTAGAGAATTTTCTAAGTACGGCCCTGATTTTTTGAAATATTACATACATGATATTTTCATTTGATTTAGCTATAATTGAAATAAAATTATAACTAGTAAAGATCTTTCATTCTTAACAAAATAATATACCAGATTTCACCTAAGAACAACAAAACTAAAAATAGGTACAAATTCAAACATTCAACCGCTTATAAAAAATAACTGAATATTTTAATTAGTAATATAATTTAATTACTTGCTCGAAATTACCTCCTTGATTTTCAATACAACGGTTGGTTCTTTTTCCATGTGTTCAATAGCGTGCCTCGCCATGTTGGAAGGCATCGATTATACGTCGCTGAAGTTCGTCGATATTATTACACGGGGTGTTTTGTTTTGTTCTGGAGATTTCCCACAAGAAATACTCCACCGGATGAAGACGAGCCTGTTCCGTGGTCACCTCGATGACCGTTTTTTATATGCGGTTAAGTGCTTGAATTTCTAATTTTGTTGCTTTTAGGTGAAATCCTAGTCACTATTACTTTTTAAAAATGAAAATTTTTACTAGTTTTAATTTTACCTCAATTACAGCTAAATCAAATGAAAACATCATGTCCGAAACTAAGGTAAATATAATGAAGTGATACATCATTGTTTTTTTTTGGTAAAAAATACGGTCAAAATAAAATAAAAAATCCAGGTCCGTATTTAAAAAAATGAAGTTGATCATGATATCTAAGTTATAAAAAATTACATTAAAAAAAAACTGATAACGCCATTTTATAGAAAAGAGAAAAATATAAATCTTTCATTTAAAGGGCATTTTTCTAAAATAAAAACCTTTCGAGTTATCAAAGACATTAATTTTAGACGTTTTAAACAAATCCCCCTATATCAAAAGGAATTCGGCAACGTGGATACTGGAGTCTAAAAATGCTTCAAAAACTGCATATTTTCTCTAATTTAACCAACTTCGTAAATATTACCGTTCAAAAGATATCCAAAGTCATCAATTAAATAGTTGCCACCTTATATACTCGTATCTAATTGATTTAGTTTAAAAATTAAATTAAGTTCAAGTTTTATATTTCAAATTTTAATTTTAAGAAATTTAGATGGATCTACAATATTTTTGAATATTCGATAATTAATTTACGTAGGGAAAGGAAGTGTAGTGGGGTGGGGTATTTTCACACAGCTTCCTTTCAGATTAAAACTTTTGCTGGTTGACCTTATTTTGCATAACAACAACCACTGTTGCTTTAAAGGAAAATAATTAACTCCTAAATTCACAGAATATTTCTTACAAATTTATATCTCCTCGATGAGATCAGGTATTGGGATAAACCAAAGAACAAGATATTCCATAGTATAATATCACAAATATCTAAATTTTCTAAAAATCCAATGAGTAATTCGATAAATCCCCGTACAATTTAACGAAAATGCCATTTAAATCGGTTTAATGTTAAAGAAGTTATAAAAACTTCATCAAATTTTTCCTCGGAAATGTACTACATACATTAAAATTTAATACTTTTATTTCAGAAATACATACATGGACGATAACGATTTTACACCAACCTTTCCATCACTTAAAGTTAATACAATTAGTGGTCGTGAAGGAATAAGGTACGTAGTTTAACCAGAATGCGGACAGTTTTCCAGATACAAGCCGTTCGTGTATATACATATATGTACGTTTAAACCTCCCTTCAATGGAGAGTCGACAACAGCCATGGACACTAAAAAATAATTCTAACGAACAAGTGTTTTAATATTTTTCTTCCGATATTTGCATAAATTTGATTGATAATTTCACACCGGCATTTTGAAGCCAATAAGAGACTTGTTTTTGTTTCGTTTCCATGGAAACCCAAAATATTTCGGGTTTGTTCGTATTCATCCTCTAGACCAGTGGTGCGCAAACTATTTTCATTTGCGACCCCTTATTTTGTGTAAAATTTTTTGTCACGACCCCTGACTAGACAGTAGGAGTGAATTTCTTTGAATTTGGCGACCCCCAAAAATATTTTCGCGACCCCTCCGAGGGTCGCGACCCACAGTTTGCGCACCACTGCTCTAGACTCTAAGCTAAGATATACCGGGTGTTTCAGGAGGAACGCTCACCCATATAACTTTTTTTATTGTTTAAATTACAGAAATAAAATTTGGCAGGTTTGTATGTGATATTATTTTGCATTCTATGACATGACCGACTTAATTTTGACACTTCCGGTTTAACCGGAAATTACCTCAACTTTTGATTTTTAAATGGAACACCTAGTATATTTTGGGCTATATCGATTCAAAATACCATTCCAAATTCAACGACACCCTGTACCTCACTTTTTGACACTTAAATAATTTTTCTTTCCTTTTTATTTTTTCCTCTAGATTGCTATTAACTCCCTAAAATGGTTTACTTTACTTCTAAGGTAAATTTTTCCTAAAAATGCAATTTTCAAGTTTTATTGGGTTTTAAATTTTTTACCCACTTTTTAAGAAGGCATTTTCCCAGAAAACTCAATTTTCTCAAATGGAAACTCGGGCACAAAGATAGCGCACTTTTTTCCAACAATTTGTCGCTTATGAAACACTCGGTATACCTGGACAATATTTATAATGGAACTATTTATGTCAAAATAATGACAGATGGAATAGACTCTGACTAAATAAACATTCATATTTTCGGTGTGAAATTTTCTTATGGCCGCTTTCCCAACTCATCGCTTAAGTATGGAATTACTAAGGAAAGCGTAAAATTTAAGTTTACCTTAAAATTAATTTGCTTGCACTATAGCGGCAGGTTTTGAAAACTTAACAAAATAGCAAACAGTGACAACATTGGACCACGACCATTTTTTTGGGGAAATGGATCAAAAAATAACAGGAAAAGAGCTCCAAATTATACTGAATTATGAACACAACTGTACATAGTATATTTAATTTGTAGTTTATGGTAAATTCCCACAGATATTCTTCGGTTTGGAGAACATTATAAAAGAAAATAGTTCTCACAAAGTACCGCTTCAGTTTGTGTTCGTTATTATTGGTAAACCTGAGAAAAGAGATAGAAAATTCGTTGCCAATACAGACCCTCGCCACTATCCAGTGTTAATATCATTACATTTTTGAATATCATTAATTATACTAAATTTAGTTTTTATTAAAACATCATAAAAATTGATAGTATAGTTACTAAAAAAACGTATTATAGATCTAGGCTTCGAAAAAGAAAAGACGAGGAAGAAAAGAAAGAAATAGAGGAAAGAAAGAAAAAGAGGAATCGAAGGAAAAATGTTCAGACCCAAAAGTCAAACAGGAGCCCGCATCAGAACAGGACATCAAATCTATGGTTGATAAGGTCACGAGTGACATCGATACTGTTACAATTAGTGATGATGAAGATGGTTAGTATCAAATTAATAAAAAAAATATCGCCTATATTTTCGTCCCTGTACTTACTTCCTTCCTAAAACCTTCTACGGCCTTATAAGTAAAAAACTTAATAATTTTACACGAAACTTAGGCTCTGAGGACTTCATACACCTTTAAAAACGAGATTTCGTCCCACGGGTCTATTAATCGATTAAGAAAAAATGTTGTATATAAAAGTTTTTAGAAATTAAACAAAGAATATTGGAAAGTCCTTTTTTACAGATACAGGGTGTATCATTAAGGCCGGCCACCGGCCATATCTCGGTAACTACTTGGCATAGAAATTCAGGATAAAAAATAATTAATAAAGTTGCCATGAGAAAATCCTAGAAATTATTTTTAAGTTCCACATTTCGCTGCAAGGGGACACAATTGAAAAGCAAATATTAAATTTCTAAATTTTTTCGAATATTCCCACATTAGTGTTTACCTTTGGTAACATCGTTAGAAAGTTTGGATAATTCTGTATCATTTTGGTCTAAGGTCCATTGGCGTATCGACCTTGATAAGAATGGGGGTTTGTTCTATTTACTCTATTTAAAGTGTAACCTTTTAAATTGCTGTAAATTCTAAACGACGTATGCAATTTTAGTAAACCTTATCTTGTTTGGAAGAGAAATGTAAGTACTTTTAATTGTCTTATATACACAATAGTTCCAATAATAGCAATATTTTATTCCGAAATCTTAACTCATACGGTATAATTATGATATCATAATCGGAAAGTAGATTAAATTTGCAAGAAATAACGTGAAAACCGCAGTTCTATATCTTTTTTCGTTTCAGAATTATTACAAGAAGAATAATTTTTAACACATTAATTGTTATTTTAATTAGAACGCCCAGTAGCTTTTATTAACAATTTTATATAGCATGTCGAAGATAATTTAACCTTACTTTGTAACTAATCCACAAGATATCAAAATTTGAGAAAATTTAGAAAAGGTATGATTCTTTTTATTTTATAAAAATGCTAGACATTTTTTATACAGGGTATTTTAAAAATTATACTTTTCTGGTATAGTATAATAAATAAATAAATATAATTAATTTTTTTAACTTAAAAACTACTTCAGATAGAAACATGTATGCATTGAGCACTTAGATAAGTAATGTAATTCTACATGTAATGGTAAATTAAAATACAGGGTTTGTTCCAGAAATTCCAGTTTATACCAGAAAGGTATAATTTTTAAAACACCCCGTATAACATATGGCTACAACAATTCCCATACCTTCCCTAGGTTTCCTCAAGTTTTTAAACCTTAACTGCATTAATTACAAAGTAAGGTAAGGTTCCTCTTGAAATGTTTTTTAATAAAAAAAATCCTTTAATGTATTTTATCTGAGAGACAGTTATAGGAAATGGCTAACAAAAGTTACTTAGATTTTTACATAGACTCGAAAAATGTCAAAATATACATTGCCTTCTATTTAACGTAACAAAGTTAAGCATAACTTCCGGTATAACCGGAAGTGATAGATGGTCCAAACTATTATATCGAGTACTAATATTTCAATCAAATATATTTTTTAGTTTCCGAGATCTTTTAATAGGCCACTCATCGTGAATGACCTTGTATATATCTTTAATTAAACAACTTTTATCAAAATAATTTTAGAAAAATTACAGTTTTTTATAAACCGAAATTTTAATTTTTCGTCAATTCTAAGAGCAATTAATATTCCGTCTCAGTCGCCCACTGATGCCCTCTCTTTCTAACATCAGTGGCGAACGCTACTTTGAGAGACCCGCGCCAGCCAGCGGAATTGCTAGAAATTTATCGTTAAAACTGTAAATGCTACGGAATCCTCTTAATAAAATCCTCGAGCAAAATACGCTTGTTGTAGAACATTTATCCACATTTCTTTTTTTGAATAGGAAAAGAAACTCATAGTCTGCTCCACTAGTTTAATAAATAAGTTCATTTCTTAATTTCCATACTTGTTTCGAAGGCACATGCCCTCATCTTCAGTGGAAAAGCTATACATAAGCAGAAACCTTAGACATTGTTCAGGCAAACTCTTTCTCTTTGGGCCCATTTCGCCATGCGGACCTATTGTGTTTGCTCAATTTTGCCCTTTTTAAAAAATATTTTTGTTTTTTCCCAACACTCAAATTAAAAACTGCAATTGTTTTCTACTTTTTTTCTTTTTAATTTATTTTTTCATTAATTTTTTTTCCATTATTTAATCTTATCACGTAATCTTCACATATTCAATTTTTTTTCTTCTCTTTCTGCTACAAAAGTTTACCTGAACAATGTCAAAGGTTTCCGCTTACGTATAGTTTTTATACTGAAGATGGGGACATGTGCCTTCGAAACATGTATATAAATTAAGACCTGAACTTGTAGAGCAGACTATGAGTTCTTTTCCCTCCACTGAGAGATGGACTACTTCAAAAAAATTGTTCTAGAGGGTCGTGAAGTTCTTAGCTTCAATCCAAAGGCAAACGATATGGACGACAAGAATTCAAGATATTTATCTGTTAGAGAATTGTTTGGCAAGGAGGAGAGTGAGAATATCTATATTATGGATGCAAAAAATGCTGGGAACATTGGAAGGTTTTTAAACGTAAGTATTTAGTTTTATTTATCACAAAAGGTCAGAAGTGTTCCGGGTCCATTGACTGCTAGGAAATGTTATGTACATGGTGAGTCAGCGATAAAGTTAAAGTTATGAAAGTTGTGGAGATCATTAAGGTGCATATTCTAGAATTATATTATCCAAATGGAAGATGTTGGCCCACCCGGCATCGCCCGGTGAGATACCATTGCATCGGTTTAGGCGGCGTGAAGTTTGCTCCTTGAGTTAACTTTTGCTCATTGAGTTGACGTTTCGTCGCTGTGCCGATGTTTCCGGTTACCAGGGTGGGACCCCCCCAAAAATAGCATGATGGAAGCTCCAGGCCCAAAATACTTCGGAGGTAAACTCGCCCCCCATTCGGATCTCCGGGCGGGGGCTGGACCTGGGGCCCCATCAAGCGAAAATCATCAAAAAACCATTTCCGACAATTTACTGGGATCTAACAACACTCAACGAAGAAATGGTGTGGCACCTGCAGTTGCTAAGCAACCCAGAACTAGCAACTTCAAAATTGATTTCTGCAATATTAGAGGGCTTAACACGAACATCAATTCAGTCCACCAGCACTTGCAATCTTCCAAGCCTCACGTGCTCGCACTCACCGAGACAAAGGTCAGATCGTCAACAAACACCGTCAGCTATTTATACCCTGGATACGATTTTCATTTCCGATTCCGACGCAACTTCGGCGTATGTATTTTTATTCGAGATGATCTCTGCTGCCAACGAGAACCTACACTTGAACCGAAAGACTTTGATGTAATGTGGTTTAAAATATCAACGCCGAAAATCACCAAGTTTATCTGCTGCCTTTACCGTCCACCAAGTGATACCCATTACAGAGACCTTTTCTCATCACTGGCCAATACAATCGACTTTTTGCAAACCAACCATCCAAATGCCGAGATTGCTATCTTTGGCGACTTTAACGTCCACAATGTCAACGGGCTTAAATACTCAAATACAGACGATGAGCAAGGCCGCGAGGCCGAATCCTTGGCGATCAGTTCTGGTCTAACTCAACTCGTAGAAGAACCAACGCGGATTCCAGACCGAGCTGGAGATTTTGCTAGTCTTTTGGATCTTTTCTTAACGTCAAATCCTGATCTATATACAGTCACCGTACAGCCTCCGTTAGGATCTTCCGATCACAAACTTATTTCAACTCTAAGCGAACTACCAATTAATTCTGCACAACCTCCTAAACCTCGCAGGATATGGCATTACAGATCTGCCAAGTGGGAAGACCTGAAAGACCATTTTCGCACTTTTCCTTGGATGAGCGTATGCTTCTCTTCTGATGATCCATCCGTCTGTGCTGGGGAGGTCTCCGACGTCATTCTAACGAGCATGGAAGCATTTATCCCCTCCTCCCAAAAACGCCCTTCCGACGGCAAGCCCTGGTTTAGCAAGGATTATGAGTGTGTTGTCAGATCAAAAAATCTGGCTTACCGACAGTGGCGTCAAAACCCTACCACTGAGAATCGTACCATCTTTGTTATCGCCCGAAACCAATGTAAGCTAACAATAGATCAAAGCAAAGAAGCCCATAACGTGAGGATCAAAAACAAACTTCTTGACAGTCCAAACGGATCAAGGTCCTTTTGGTCAGTCGCTAAGGCCGTCAGCCAAAATTTCACAAAATCAACTATTCCACCTCTAACACGTCCCGATGGTACAATAGCATCCACAGCCGGAGACAAAGCAAACTTACTTGCTGAACTATTTTCTTCACATTCCACTGTAGATTTTCAGGGAAGAACACCACCCGAAAAGCTACTGGTCCAGACGAAATTCCTATTATAGTTCTCAAGAGATGCGCCGATGAACTAACACCAGTATTTTGTAGACTTTTCAACTTATCCTACAAAAAAGGAATATTTCCATCTTGCTGGAAGACGGCGCGAGTCCAGCCTATTCCAAAGAAAGGTAAGAGAACCCTGCCTACTATCGACCAGTCGCATTGCTTTCAGTTATATCAAAAGTAATGGAGAAAGCTATTAACCAACTTCTTCTAAAGTACCTGGAAGGCTTCAACATTATCAGCGATCATCAATATGGTTTTCGGAAGTCCAGATCAACTGGAGATCTTCTAGCCTATGTCACCCATATTTGGAACAACGCAATCGAACATCATGGGGAGTCTCGGGCTGTTGCACTGGATATTTCTAAAGCTTTTGATCGTGTTTGGCATGAGGGGCTTCTAAGTAAACTGCGATCCTATGGTATGCCCAGTCGATTCTGTGCATGGTTGTCTAGCTTTCTTAAGGACCGCTCTCTGCAAGTGGCGATTGACGGATTTCTCTCAGACACCTTCACCATCAATGCCGGTGTTCCTCAAGGGTCCATATTGTCTCCCACTCTCTTCTTACTCTACATTAACGACCTTCTAGTGATAACGAAAAACCCGATAGTTAGTTTTGCTGATGATAGCACACTTTTATCACCTTTCACAGAAGCATGAAGTATCACGCCTCAACAAAGACCTGGAAGAAATTTTGTCTTGGGGTGACAGTAACCAAGTCGAATTTAACGCTAAAAAAACCCAGGCAGCAGTTTTCTCTAAAAAGGTTAACATTACAGAACCGGATATAGTCATGGACGGACACGCAATCCCGCTGGCTTCATCTATTAGTTTGCTGGGCGTCAATCTGGGAGATAGCCTCTCAGAAGCTTGGTGTACTCTTCCGAACCAGAAAGTTGTACACACCTCAACAACTTTTGACACTATACAAAGCCCAGATTCGACCATCACTAGAGTACTGCTCTCATGTCTGGAGCTCTGCACCCAAACATACTCTTCGGCTACTGGATTCCATCGAAAGGAGGGCCATTCGTCTGATTGGAGACCACGAGCTGACGAAGAACCTCGACAGCCTAGAACATCGAAGGCAAGTTGGTGATTTGACCCTCTTTTACAGATATTTTCATGGAAAGTGCTCGGCTGACCTTGCCCTCTTAATTCCGCCCAGAGCGGCGAATATCAGAAATACAGGACGAACCACTGCCGCCCATCCATATGTGGTTAAGCTTAGTACTCCTCGAACTTCATTATTTAAGAACTCTTTCATCTGGAGGACTTCATCATTGTGGAACGATCTTCCCGAGGTCGTTTTTCCCAACGAATATAACCTCCAACGATTCAAAACCAACGTGAATCGCTTTTTGCGCACACGCACCACTCCCAGAGTGCCCTAAAGGATTTTTCCTATAGTGCTTGTATTTGATCATAAAAAAAAAAAAAAATATTGGAGTATACAAATTTTTTCAGAAAAATGCCAGTTTTCAGCGTTGTACACTAGCTTTGCAAATTATTGATTCATATTTGGTATCGAGGTTACGTGGACCTACGGCAAATAAATTATGGAAATAAATTTACCTTTACCGCAATTTTTACAAGATGTTCAAAACACATTTTCCAATTTCAGTAACTTTAAACTAAAAAAATTTCGGTTTTTTAAATAGTACATCCTGTATATTTTTTTTTTCTCTGATATAATATCATATGTTTATTTTTAATACTTTTCGACATATTTTTAATTTTCTCTATTTTTGATTGTTCATTTCCCATATTTATGGTATAACATCATAGAAGACAAAAAAACACCCTATAGTCCCCAGGACAAAATCAAAAGAGGTGTATTTTCAAAACATATATAAAATAAAAAGAAATAAATAATTAATAACAACACACTTCAGGCAAAAAATATTTACAATCATTATTTTTCTAATTTTTTAATCGTTTCGTAATGAATGTTCAATGATATGGACACCAATCTCCATACCAAGTATGGAGATTACATGGAGCTATAATTTGCGAAGGTAGTGTAGGTATTCACAATTAAATTCAACGTTGAAAACTGAAATTTTTCGGAAAAAATGAACATATTGGGAAAACTTTAAGATTTTGGATATATAACATTATATTTAAAAACAAAGATTCAGAATTGTATATATGCATAATCCAAAAATTTATATTAATATAATGTGTTCCATTTAAAAAAACTAAATTATATTCGCCACGTGTTTGTGGGCCACCCTATATACTCCAATATCATTTTAGAATGTGCACCTTAATGTGCAACTTTTGTATTTCGAATTATTATCTAATTCTTATGTAAAGAAAAAATTAACTTTACTCTATTGTTGACTCGCCCTGTACAATTTGGTAATGGAAAGGTAGGGATATGGATAGCTATTCTGCGGTGTTAAGATAGACACTGTCAAGATTATATAAACCAAGATACAAACTTTAGCCGCGTATTCCGAAGACAAAATTTCCGTTAATTGCGACAATTCGAACACAAAAAACAACCTCCAATGTGTTTTCTGGTTGACGATTTGTTTCCATGTGCTTTTTATTGACCTCAAGGATCTTAAATCAATGAGGATACGGCTTTGATTCACAGTCTTTGAAGAATAAACAATTCACATTCTTAGGTAGGTTGTAAACAACTTTTCAGAAAATCAATCGGTGAGCTCTGAAAATTGGTATAATTTTTCTTTGTCGTTTTCTGTTAATTAGACAAAGACATTACGTCGCCTTCGAGTGTTCGGAACCTATTCTTTATCGAACCCTTATTGGAACGGCCGTCTTTCATTCCTACTTTCATGTTTGACACTACCAGATTAACAACTGCCATATTTGTCGTTATAGTTAAATAAAATTCTTTGTTGTTTTTCCCTGTTTGTGTGTTGAATTTGAAGATGTGGAAAAAATAGTAATTCTTAACTCAATATGGCAAGACTATGCCAAGTCTGCCGTAAACCGGATTTAAATATAGACTTTTAAGTCGCATCCGTCGTAAGAGATGGAGATTTTACAGATAGAATCCCTATATCTTTTTTGTTGTGTTTATTTTCGTAATAACAGGCATCACATTGACATGTACAAAT
This sequence comes from Barypeithes pellucidus, assembly GCA_963991005.1. Taxonomy (NCBI): domain Eukaryota; kingdom Metazoa; phylum Arthropoda; class Insecta; order Coleoptera; family Curculionidae; genus Barypeithes; species Barypeithes pellucidus. The sequence continues at coordinate 35,008,821 of OZ022563.1, read as the reverse complement.
AAGATGGAAATACCGGACACCGGATTACCGGACACATGTATAATCAACAATGCCATGTCACCCTGCATGAAGGCATCATTTTCATATTAGTTTGAAATGACCCACATACTAAAAGCCAATTTCATTTCAGCACTCCTGTTCACCGAACGTGTTTGTCCAAAACGTATTCGTAGATACGCACGATGTCAGGTACCCGTGGGTAGCATTTTTCTCATCCCAGTTCATCCGAGCAGGTACCGAACTGACTTGGAACTACAATTACGATATTGGTAGTGTCCCTGGCAGAGTCCTGTACTGCCATTGCGCATCTCTTGAATGTAAAGGAAGGTTACTGTAAGAATAGAAAAGTAAGTTAAATTATAGTGGATGAGAATAGTTGAAGTAGGAATTAAAGGTTTAGTATTTTTAATATGTCGGTAAGAGAGGATGTAATGCTTGTAAAATAAATTAGGTTTTATAGTCCTTTAAGATTTATCACCGAGTCATTTAGTATAGTGTTAACTGAAGTTTCATAAACATTATGCTGTCATCGTTCAATTAGTACCAGTCGGAGAACAATATGGACAAATAGCCAATTTGTTTAGCTCATACCTTGAAGGTTCTAGCTAACTAGCTAAAAATATTATCTACTTCAAAAATCTCGAATATATAGGTGTTTTTTATATGTGAATTAATTATTTTCGTTGTTAATAAAATAAATTGGTATCATTGTTTTGTCAACAAGGAATGGCGTAGCGTAGTTTGTTAGCAGTATTATATCGTTTTTTTATTAACGAATATTTAGAAATTGTTTCAAAGTCATCATCTAATTAAACTTTTGATAGCGTAAATGTGACGTGCTTCTTAAAATATCGTCGTCTTAATAAAGAAAGGAAGTGCCTATCGTCGTTTTGGTTAGCGTGCGATAGGATACCATCCGGTAGCCGCACGTTAGGGGAGGTACTCGGTCCCTTCTCTACTACAAATGAATGAAAATAAACGTTATTTTTATATAATTTTATAATATTTATACAATTACAGCTTTAAAACAATTTTTTTAGTATAAATTCTAATGCTCTCTAATAGTTCTCCTATACAGGAATGTCCCACCGGGAACCAATTCGATCTACATATGGAAAACTATACATAGGGAAATTTTGACAAAAGTCTAAAATATTTTCAATATGGTGTCATTTGCGGTTATACCGGAAGTCGGTGTAAACTTGCTTATTTTAATATATATACAGGGTGTTATGGAAATGACGTATTATATTTAAACCGGCAATTCCTGAGATGAATACAAATTGAAGAACAATATCCGTAAATGACGCTGTCAATTTATTCAGCGGTAAAAATGACCTGACGTCAAGCCAGGAATACATCTGTGCGGCACTGCGGCACATACGGATTCTCACCGGTGTTGTCAGAATTAGACCTTACACTCTTTAAGTTTGAAATGCGCAACTACGTAACTAGGTCAAATGTCAATGACCTTTTGACTTTTGATTGGCTGACTGATTATTTTATGTAATTTTATTTAGGCCACACACATACACTTACCTTGTCGGTCTTATTTAAAAATTAATGTCAATTTCTATAAAAACTTATACAGCGTTTTAGTAAAGAAACCGGCACATCACATAACCCATAACCATTACCGGAAAACTTCACATGAACACTGGCCAAAACACATACAAAATTCACTTGGAGACATCGTTTTTATTAACATTTGGTTGTCTCGCCTTGATTTGTAGGATCTTTTGTTTTCAATTAAAAAACACATTGTAAAATGTAAATAACATTTCTTCGAATTAAAAATGACATCTGAACTGAAACATTTAAAACACGAACTGTCAAAAACTAGAAATGTACTAATGCAATGCATGTTTTCCGGTAGATTCCAGCGCATTCACCAAAAAAAGGTTGAAATAAATAATTATAATAATCTACAGCACTTATTTATTGTTTTCCTTCACTGCTGTAGATACCAATAAAGATTAAAAAACTTGTTAATCGCTGCTCTGGTGCTTTATTTCATTCGAAAAGCTTAAAAAAATTAAATTGATCGTTTCACAGCGGAATTTTAAAACCAAAGATTAGCCACATCTCTAGTATAAATCGACAGAAGGTTAGAAGTTGACATTTGCTTGACAACAAGATATTCCTCTGCGGCTTCGCGCGAAAGAGTTTTTTCGGGATATTTAATCAACTACAGTGCGAATAAGTGTGAAAATGTTTAGTACATACAGAAAAATCAAGTCGAAGGCATATTAGAAAATGTTCCTTTAGTAAGAGACTGGAAATCGCAAGGGTAACCGGATCTTACATCATGCAATTTTTTTCTATGGGGTACGATGAATAAAGAAATAGTTTATAAAGTCGAAGATATGGATCAGTTGCGATATAAGATATTGGATGCAGCAGATAAAATAATTGCTGAACGTTTTAGTTCATAAAGTGCCAATTTGTGTCCTATCTCCTATTTGTGTGTTTGTTAAAGAATGCATTAGTGTGTAGCGATTTTGTGTGACAAATCTTCAAAAAACTAATTTGAAAAGTGTATGTTTCTTTTAGTGATTTATGGTAATTTGTTCAGTGTTTCACTATCACTGTCTCTGACGATATATGTTCTGAGATTGGAAGAAAAACGCCGAAGGGGTTTTTAGTGGGGTATAAGCTTTACCCACTAAAACCAAAAAAACTGAAGATTTATGTGCCCTGGATTACTTGCTAGTGTACTGGCACCTGGATTCACTTCTATTTGGATACTACGTAGCTAAATATTTATTTTTATAAGAATCTAAAGTTTTACACGAACAATTTGGCAACATTGCGCCAGAACATCTGTTTATTACACAGCTGCTCAGTGTAATGTGACTGTGCCGAGGAGTTGTGTGTGGGTTTATGGTGAATTACCCCATTTTTTAAACGTTCGATTAAAAAAAAAAACTATGTAGCGCTTCTCTAGGACACCCCAGGAGTCACCCATTTAAATATAATATGTCATTTCCATAACACCCTGTATATATTAACATTTTAGATCAGTAAATGTGTCACATGTTCTTTATATTACTTTTTTCCTTGTATATTAATGATCTCTTTTCTGTTCTGCCAAATGAAAATAGTGAATGTGTGTGCTATGCTGATGATACAGTAATTTTAGTTAGAGGCAAATCCTGGCCAGAGACATTTCAGAGGGCAGAGGATCACATCTCCAAGGTACGTTTGTGGATGGATCAGAATCTTCTGACAATGAATGTAAACAAAACTGTTCATATGGCCTTTTCTATGAATAACCCAGGAGGTGTGATCCATCCTGAACTTAGGGTGCATAATTTTGAATGTGTTATGGATATGTCAGTGTGCAGATGTGAAGAGACAATATTAGCAAAAGTTAGTGTAAAATACCTGGGGGTATTCATTGACAAGAATCTAAGGTATGAAACTCATGTTAACTATATTACCAAAAAAATTCGTAAAACTTTACATAAATTTTACCAACTTAGAGAATTTTTATCTTTAAAACTCTTAAAAATGACGTACCAGGCCTTAATTGAATCAGTTTTGATGTACGGTTTGAGTGTTTGGGGTAGTGCTTGTTGTAGCATCCTTCACCGTTTAAATATTACTCAAAAATATATAATAAAGATATTCATGAACAGAAACAGGAGGTATCCATCAGATTTATTATTTAAAGAAGCTGACCTGCTACCGGTAAGGCAATTGTATGTTAAGGGTACTCTTAGGTTTATGAAAAAGTGTAATAAATACAAAAGTAGGATTATGCACAATGTTCACACCAGATCTGTAGATAGTGGGTGCCTATTCGTTCCTCTGGCATCATATACAGCCTCGCAGAGGCACATTAGGTATGTCGGCCCCAAATTATTCAATATGTTACCTTTAAATTTGAAGTCTGTTGTAAATTTACGTACTTTCTTGCTTGGAATCTCGAAATGGATAAAGATAAATTATCAGCAAATAACCTATACGGTGCCTTTATTGAATGAATACTAGAGGGTGTTTTGAAATATCCATTTAATATTAACAATAACGTTTAATAAATCATTTTAACATTGGTAATATTTTCTTTAGTCTAGTTTAGACTGTACTGCATAAATAGTTTTAGCATATGTTATCTTTATTCTTTTTATTTTATTTTAAAAGGGAAAAGTTATTTATAACCTGAAATCTAGACAAGCTGCTTGTAGCTTTTGGATTTCAAACAGGAATATTTGTTCAGAAATGTAATAGACTTCCTAACAAATAAATAAATAAATAAATTTCCATAAATAATAAACAAGTTTTAAATAATCTTCGTTTTTTTTTAAGCGCCCAGGCATTATTATTAATAGTTTTCAAATGGTTCATACATTTCTTTAGCATTTGACTGTTTTTCAACGCCGTCATATCTAATTAGAAGTAACTGAACTTAAGATCCGCAGCAAAATTGCCATCTAAAAATATTAAATTGGCAATATTTCGAAAGCTACAAACTTTCGGAATAGGCAACCTTATAAAAATGTACCCTTATTTTTAATACTAAATAGAGGATTTCCATTTGAAAATATAGATTTTTTTGCAGTTTCGATTTCATTTTTAATCTTATTGTTTGAACAACTTGTATTAATAGTTATCAAAAAAATTTTTAAAATCTATTAAAGCAGGTCCTTTTCAACAAGGAATCCAACCCAAATTAAATAATAAAAGTCTTCCTTATAGAAAAGTTTAAAAATTATGTTTACTACTCTTAGGCCTAGAACATTGCATAGAATCCAAATATGTAATAACATATAGGGTCTTCCATTTAAAATACGCAGGTTGACGCCGACGTCCGGTATAACCGGAAGTGCCACCATATTAAAAATATGTTACAAATACATATGAGCAAGCCCGAGTTATCCAAAGTAAACATTGTCAACGGGTAGTCAAACTCAAAATAAGTTGTTTTGTTGGCCGTGCCTTTTATTTTCCAGTAGCGGGGAAGAAATCTGGTATAAAACTGGATACGATAATATTGAAAAGTTATCACGCTCATCAATCTAAATACATACTAAAAGTAAGGACCTTATTAGCTGTACCTCTAAATTGAATCTTTGGTCAAACGATAGATTTAAAAAATTAATGATTTAATCATAAAGAATCTTAAAACGATTAATCGGTATTGTATTTTTTTTGCAAGGAGAAATTTTTAGGAACTTGTTCTTATTATGGCCATTTTTTGGTACTAATTTAATTGGTTCTTTCTGGGACGTCTAAAACAATTCAAATAGAGTTATTCGTCTGAATTTCACATATTGTAATGAAAACCATTGATTTGGAAATAAATAACAGCATGTCAGGTCGATGAATTGCTATAACTTGTAATTGACAAGAGTGATACATTGTCTCTAACCTTCAAAGAAACATTCACAACTTTCAGTTATTATCAGATATGTAAAGAAGGGGGGCTTAGAAAGATTTAGTAGGTTTTATGATGTTAGTTTGGGACGTACTGCCAAAGGTTTGTTTAAGACGGCCGTTTAATGAGCCTAAATCCATAGCAACCACCGATGGCGTTAACGGCGCATTATAATGAATATATTTTATATCGTCTTTATACCAAACACATATATAATTTTGAACAAGTTAGTTTGTGGTATCACTATTCCGCATAATGTTATCCCTCCAAGTTCATGTAGTAAGTCTAGCAATAGATGGCGCAACATAATTATTTTATTTTGAACGACGAAAGCTTGGATTTGTGTTTTAATTATTTTTACAAGGACTATTTGCCTACGAGTGTTTGTGAAAACGTTGGTGGTATGGTGGTCAAATAAATGTTATACAGTAAAGTCGAAATAAAAGAAAAAAATAAAAAATATAAATTTTTATTGGCTATGACTATATCATGACTTGGAACTTATAAACATAATAGACTTTAAAAAATACGGTTAACAATTAATTAGACGGTAGTCGATGAAATCGAACGACAACAAATTTTCGTTAAAAGTGTTGAGTCGTATTTAATATTCTTGGAATAAAAAACATAATTTAGAAAAATACATTTTAAAAAAAGGGAGGGGGTAAGAACATTTTCAGGGTTATTACTATTCACATAGGTATTAACTTTCTAACAGGCTCTGTTGTATTTCAAAGCATAACATATTATTTAAAAATTCGATAAATTAATTATTATTTTCTTATATTTGTACGGTATACTACTATGACAAGTGAATTTTAACAGTAATCGTGTTTTACTTTTTCTGTAGCCGATTAATGACCTAATAAAAAGTACTTGTGATAATAAAGGTATATTTTAGGTATATTCTACTTAGTGCCAGTACTAGTAATTTATTTTAATAATACAAATAAAATTTTACTCTTAAGTCAGCACTTTCTTAAAACTTTTAGAAAAATCATCGAGTTTACATTTTTAAATTATAGCAAATTAAAAAAAAAAGTTAATTACAGGAACGTAGGCTAGGGGTATTTTATTATATTTGCAATGCTCCTATTTCCAAAATTTATAAGAATTGTTGAAATTATTTTATAAAAATCATTTTGTACTTAACAATGCGAACTAAAATGTTAACATTGGTATTGCAATGAAAAATAAAATACACATACAAAAAACCTTTTTTTGTGTAATACCTAACACAAATAATACTTACTTACTTCTCGTCATAATTTAATATCAATAAAAAAGACTAATCACGAAAATAATATTATGGTATACCTATTTCCACTATCTTATAATCTGCCACATAAAACACACCAATAATTGAAAACGATTTATAGATAGAAACCCTAAAATTTCCTCCGACAATCATACACATGTGCGGATGCAACGTTACGTAGAGGTATACCGTGAATACCCTCATATACGATTGGCGACTTTTCACCGTAGCACGTGATCTATGCCGGCGCAACGTTATGTACCTTGATGTTTGGAACAGTGTTGCCGTTTTGCTGGGAACGTGATAACTAAATAATATCTTATTTTTGCCTCAATAAATCCGATCTGATTGGACAGGTGAAATGCTGTCTTCCTTTAATTATTACATAGCTATTACCGATGAGTACTTCAACTGGTAAAAGGCCGATCGACACGCCGATGCCATTTTTTAGGTAAGATGTTATTAAAATGTAAAATTAAGTATCACAAATCACTCCTCACTCACTGCCTACGACAAAATGCGGTGGCAACAAAAACTTTAAAAAACTGTTAGGCTGTATGGTCAATAATTTTAATATTTTATCGGACTAGAACCAACTAATTTAAAACAAATTATAAGGTGAACAGTTTTCGAGTTAGAAATTACATGTATTCAGCAGTGGTGATAAAATAAATTTGATCATATAACTACTAATTCTATACTAATTTGTATGTGGCTGGCGCCGGCGCGGCGTGGCGTTCTATTTCTTGATGTTTGAAACATCAGTGTTGCCGCGGGAACATGATAACAAAATAACCAAATTTTACATGAAGATTATTCGATCGGTTTGGAGCGGTAAAATGCTAAATTTCCTTAGTTATTACCTATGGCTTATTACCAATAAGTACGTCATAATCCCTACTCGTAAAAGTTCGCACGTCATACCCGATGCCATTGTTTAGGTATAAAATGTACCTCGTCTCAAGAAATTATTAACAAATTGTGTCTTCTGTCAATACTTACAAAATATATTAAACGGGATTTGTTCGAAAATCAGAAAAAATATTTTTGCTAAAATAACCAAAATTATTAGCAATAGATATTTTTAAGTCTGAAAAATATACTGTACTCATTATGTCAATTTAATGTGTGCAGTGACAGGTAGATTTTTTTAAAAATTCCCAATGACCATGGTTATGGCACAACCTAATTAAATAGAAAGCCCACAATGGAGAAATTGTAGTGTTAATAGTTTTTAACACAAAAGAGACAATTATTAATATATGAAGCATTATGTAATTTGTCATTCCTGGCTAAATAACTGACCGGACCGATATAACTGACCGGACCGATAATCCTGACAATTTCCAGTAATTTCTGATATATCGGCAACCCTGTTAAATACTTTGGTCAAAAATTCATTAGGTTTATAAAATGGAGACAAATACCCCTACATTGAGGAATGTAGGGGAGTATGAACACCGTTGTAACAAAAACTCCCTTCCTGATATTTTATTCTGCTAGCCGGTACCTATATTACAGGTATCTTTTATTCTGCTGCGGTATGTTACAGGTATCTTTTATGAAAACTAGTGTTGCACCCTGGAAGAGAATGTCCAAACTTTAGACGTGCTTGGGTTACGACACAATTACGTCTCTAACGAAGTTATCATTGACAGTTTATGTAAACAGCTGATCAATATTTATTTTATTATTATTTATCGGAGTTTTAGCCGTTATTAATAAATGTATTTATTTAATTTGTTGATATTTCAATTTGTATGACATTTTAGTTAGGCATTAAGCAAGTTTCGGGAATATCTGTTACAAAAAGTTGCAAATTATTCATATTTCTAATTGTTATTATTATTCTTATTACATTATGTATTTTAACGCTATATTCTCATTTCCTTCTCCAATCCTTTAACTGTACAAATAATGTTTTAGATTAGAAGAAAATTAAGTATATTTGGCTAAAACTCTGATAAAAGTAGTGCCTGCTTAGCGATATTTGATTAAACGGCCGTCTTAAATTAGTCACAGATACATTCATATTTAATTTAGAAGGAAAATAGTTGCGCAAACGCACGACCGCGCAACCATTTAAATGGCTTGCAAGCTAAAATTAAATCTATAGCTAATGAACCTATTTTTACGTATTGTTATGCTACTGAATTTTTTTTGCAAATTGTCAAGATTTTCCTCATATTTTTCAAAATATACGATGTGTGGTAAACGTTTACCTAGCTCAGCCCCAATATGTTGGAATTTTACATCTCGAGTTGATTCGACAACAGTGTGTAATCATAAATCCCAAATAATTGAAGTGACCATATCATAAATAACCCCAATTTTCCGTTTAAAATTGGAGGACGCAAAGATCATCAATATTTTGATAAAATCTTCGAAAATATTTATCTTAATCAACGCAAAGCCAAGCGAAGAAAAATTTCTAATAAAGCAGATCCTGGGATGAACAGCGTCAAAATATCTGCCAAGTTAGTATCTCAATTCACATCTTACTGCATCGGTTTAAATGCTAGATTTAGAATAAATTGAGGTGTGAATTTTGGGCGTGGTAAAAAAAAATCGCATAAACTTCTCAACCGTGCCCCTCCTAATAATTACATCATGAGTCGCCACTGGTAACTTTTTATTGCGAAAATTTATTTTTTAAAAATATATTTTGATGGCGCAAAAAATCTTATTTATCTTCTAAGAGTATTATTGTACTATTAGAACTGTGGTTCCTGCCTGTAATTCTTTCATAAATTGTAAACGACTCAAAAATGAATAGACACCTGAACATTTTTTGCATCATTTTGAGTAGTGTTGTGATCGCTCGAGCGAGAAACCGCTTGAGTACTCGATTTCGCTCGATTATTAAAAAAAACTGCGCGAGTTATCAATTCAAGCGAAAATCGTCGCTTGTTACTTCGATTCGATACCCGAGCTTCGCTTGACCCCGACCGAAATTTGTGCTTGGTAGTCTGATCGAGTGAAAAACTGCTCGTATATTTGAGTACTTTTTCGCTCCATAGAAACTACTACTCTAGTTATAAATTTAAGCGAAGAATCGAAAATCGTCGCCTTTCACTTGATACCCGTACGCCGAGCGTGGATTCATCGCGACATGGGTTTTGTGTTGACTGGGACTGGCTAGCCAGCGGCGATTGTAAATTTTAAAAAAATTAAAGGATGTAATTTTTAAAAAAATCAGAATCAACTGTTCTTCCTTAATAAAAACTCTAAATTCTAAAACTTACAAAAACAACCCCCGATATTTTATCAACCATTCGTCTTAGTCATAAAAATTTCAAGTGATTAACGCTCGATTATCAAAATTATCGGTTTTTCCCGAAACTAATTTTGAGGGTACATATTTTATAGCAGAAATCAGTGAGAAGGATGGCTCTTCTAGGGTTGGATTTTGTCGTCTTTGATATGACCCTAATTTATCATTAAGAAAGGCGATATATTTAGTGGTTTCTTCTGTGGTTTCGGAAGCATTGCATTGCAAATTTCAAAAATCTTTTGGTAATATGATTACTGACTTATTCCAGGATACTTTTTGGAAAGCTTACCAGATTCTGCCGAAATGTTTTTGGAATCATCGATTTATTCCGTAGTCAGGAAGATATTAATTTTGAAATTAAACAATACGATTTCACAGTTAGATAAGATTTTTTATGAGTGAGTGGTTCATGTGTCTGTTTATAAGATCACAAAACTTGGGAAATGATAAACGCTGGTTTACACCAGAGTTAATTGAATTAATTACAAAATATTTTTATATAACAAACCCGGATCGGCACTTGAATAGGTGGAAAAGACTAAAAATTTTTGCGTGGTTCAGCGCTTCTTGGATAGAACAAAAAAATATTAAGAAAAGATGTTCAGGAAGAAAAACTGAGTAATACAAAATTTTAAAGCCATATACTTTAAAACTTTTACCATTAGTTTCATTCCACCCTCGCCATTTGTATCTTACTCAGTGTTTCTTTCTGACATTTTCTTAATAACATTTTTTCGTATCTCCTAAAGAAAAAGCGTTTTACTAGTGGAAAAATGCCAAAAGACAAGGTTGCCTATTTATGTTGTATATTTTTTAAAAACGTAAATTTCGGCATAATACAGGGTGTAACTAAATAAGTGTAAAACATTTAAGGGGGTGATTCCTCATCGAAAAAAAGATAGGATCTTTCATATAAAGAAACTTCATTGGAGCATCCCTTGTTAAGATACAGCACCTTAAAGGGGGTACATAAAATGTGTTTAACAATTTTTTTCACAAGCACTAAAAAAGTTACAATATTGAAATTAACCTGACATTTTCTACTACCAAAAAGACACTTAGCCAGTAATTTATTTGGTTTACCCCATGGTTGTAAGGGTGGAAAACGCAACCCCTAAAATTTATTTCCAATGTAAGTTTTTGTCTTATTATTTGTTTACCATCTAAAAATTTATTTCCGATAGCCTGTTTCATTCTAAACAAAAAATGTCTCTTGAATTTTTTGCCCAAAATAAACCAGTTCGCAGCAAAAAAATATTTTACGAACAAGATACATATCGCCATAAAACGCGCGAATACGTTGCTCAATGCGCCGACGTCTAGACGCATGCGTAATGTCTGAAGGTAGACATATTGAACATTTACTATGATTTCTAGATGTATGCTCCAATGAAGTTTCTTTATATGAAAGATCCTATCTTTTTTTCGATGAGGAATCGCCCCCTTAAATGTTTTACACTTATTTTGTATTAAATTATTAATTAAAAATGTATTTTAAAAACTAAAGTATTATATATTTCTGAGAAGCTTGTTAAAAACTAGATTATATATTATTAAAAATATATAGGGTGACCCATTTAAAAAAAGGCAATTTTTTTTTTTTTTTCTTGAAAACTATTGAACATTTTATTTCTTTTTGATAAGTTATAAGGTAACCGGTGTCCCAAAATGTAAAATTCTCAAAAACATTCCTTATATCAAAAACGAGGAGGCCTAGAAAAATTCTGATTGGGGCATCTTTTTTCACAAAGAAGTAGCATAGTGCTGCGAAAACCGCATCCTTCTATATTTACTCTAATAACGGCCCGTAAAACCACCCAAAAATGGCCATCCTATATATTAAAACTTATTTTTATTCTATACCTGTTGATGAATCGTTCCTGTTGACCACCATAAGGGACAGGCCTCGGGGTCCGTTACACTATTCTGACACACGAATTTTAAATTTTTACTATTTTTTTCTGAAAGTATACAATTTTAGAAGTAATATTCAATAAAAAAATTTGCGGAATACTCAGTAATTTTTAAGAAATTAATTAATAAAAATCATGATTTTATGGTTTTTGAGTGATTTGACAAGGTTCTGACCCCAACAATTTTAGCGATGTTGCCGGATTTATAATTTTATAACAAATAAAATTAAAGGTTCTGTGTAATGACTACACTTGAGCACCCACGGAATTTAACAATTTTTGAAAATGTAATGAAAAGATATGGTTGTAGAAAAAGAAAACATAAGAAAGTTAGGGTAAGTTACATAAATTGACACTGCCCTGGGAAAACCACTGAAAAACTGAAAACCCGCCCCCGCTACACCTTTTGTAGCCGATTTGTTTTTGTATTCGGCAAAAAAAAACACAAGAAAGTTACATAAATTGACAGTACCCTGGGAAAACAAGTGAAAACCCGCCCCCGCTACACCTTTTGTACCCGATTTCCTTCTGGATTCGGAAAAGGAAAACATAAGAAAGTTACATAAATTGACAGTGCCCTGGGAAAACAAGTGAGAACCCGCCCCCGCTACATCGTTTGTAGCCGATTTCCTTCTGTATTCGGAAAAAGAAAACATAAGAAAGTTACATAAATTGACAGTGCCCTGGGAAAACAAGTGAGAACCCGCCCCCGCTACACCGTTTGTAGACGATTTCCTATTCGGAAACAGGAAACATAAGAATGTTACATAAATTGACAGTGCCCTGGGAAAACAAGTGAAAACCCGCCCCCGCTACACCTTTTGTAGCCGATTTCCTTCTGTATTCGGCAAAAGAAAACACAAGAAAGTTACAAAAATTGACAGTGCCCTGGGAAAACAAGTGAAAACCCGCCCCCGCTACACCTTTTGTAGCCGATTTCCTTCTGTATTCAGCAGAAGAAAATACAAGAAAGTTACAAAAATTGACAGTGCCCTGGGAAAACAAGTGAAAACCCGCCCCCGCTACACCTTTTGTAGCCGATTTATTTTTGTATTCGGCAAAAGAAAACATAAGAAAATAACATAAATTGACAGTGCCCTGGGAAAACCATTGAAAACCCGCTCCCGCTACACCTTTTGTAGCCGATTTCCTTCTGTATTCGGGAAAAGAAAACACAAGAAAGTTACATAAATTGATAGTGTCCTGGTAAAACAAGTGAAAATCCGCCCCGCTACAGCTTTTGGAACCTCATTCCGCCACGCGCCTCTTATGGACTCAGTGCAGCTCAACCGAGCCACTGAAAACGCCATCCCTCGGCCCATAAGAACTGTGTACAACATAGTGCCCGCAGCGTGTAGCGGCCACAGGCGGCTTGGCTGTGTTTGCGACCAGCCAGGCTGGTCGCAAACATAACCACTTTGTGGTCGCCACCGGTGTAGTTTAAATATCTGCCTAACAGGAATATTCATATTTTGAAAAAAAGATCCCGAAAACAAAGGATAATCTTTCCGGCATTTGCAACAATAAAAGCAGGAATTCAAGGCATTTGCATTAACTTTCTGCCTAATAGTGCATACGAGACGACAATTTCTGGTTTTGCATCTGAAATTATCTCTAATCAATCCTATGTATTGTATTGTAAATATTTTGCAAAATCCACATCATACTTGCTTGTAATTGCTTCAACATTATCTATATTTGCTATTTCCATTTTAATTTGATTTGTTCTTCCCTTTTCCTTCAACGCCAAAGTATAGCTGCTCTTGGCAACAGTGTTATGCAATGTCAAATTTGTGTTCGACTTAAAAGTGACATCTTCAACGGAGTTGCCAGTTGTCTTTTATTAGCTACATAGGAAAAAAATATTGCACAAAAACGGATATTTTTGGGCCTTTCTATCGCAGTTAACCCTCTTAAAAGATATTGCTTAGTCGTCACATAACTACATTGACAATAAACTGCGGTCTTATATCGATATAAACAAACCCGAACAACCTAAAAACTGTATTATTGCAGAAAGCTTTTCTATGTGGCAACACTGTTAAAATACCGAATTTTGCAAATATACATGTTCGCAGCATAAATTTTAAGAATCAACAATTTTACGACCATTTTTGCCTTTAAACTCAAATTTTATGAATTAATGTGTGTTTTCCGCATCTAATTTTACTTAAAAGTATTAATATTACACAATCAAACAAAAAAAAGGTAAAAATACAAGTAATTATTGTGTCCGAATAGTGTAACGAAACCCAGGCCTCGCAAACTATGCTTTCCTGCTTCAATTTCTTCTTCAGTTAAAAAATCTTTTCTTTTATTGCAAACACTTTTATTTTTGTTGATTACTTAACAATTTGGTTTACAAAGAGCAATTCTAAACACTAATAGTATATTTCCCTTCAGAACATGCCTAAACTCATTAATCTTTTCTTTTCTCTGATCTTTTCTAAGGGAAAAAAAGGAATTATGTCAAAAAACCGTCGTTCGACATTGACAACAACTGGTGTCCATCTGCCGAGTATACCGGGTTAATAATAAAAATTATTAGAGACTAAGCAGTTGGTCACAACTCTACCTGCGATCATTTCTGACTAGTAGATAAAAATGTAACAAAAATGAACACATTAATTAATAAATACAAATCAACATGTGAAATCTGAACATACTGCCCTCCTTGGGGATCAAAAGTCAATTGAGAACCCCAACATAAATTTAAGCATGTTTATTCAGATTTGGGTAAAGGACAAATTTTTGAAACAACTCTAACTTTACCGTCAGCACCAGGCATTACATCAGTTATTCTTCCTAAATACCAATTTAAAGGGGGAATGTTATCCTCTTTAATCAGTACTAAATCATTGACATTAACGTTTTCTTTAGCCTTTAACCATTTAGGTCTATTTTGTAGCCGATTTAAATACTCTACAGACCATCTTTTCCAAAAATCTTGTTGAATTTTAACACAATGTTGCCATTGGTCAAGTCGAGAAATAGAAACACCTGTCAGGTCCCTTTCAGGAAAGGATGTTAAATTGCAACCAACCAAAAAATGACCGGGAGTTAAGCATGTTAAGTCAGTTGGGTCGTTAGACAAAGCACATATAGGTCTGGAATTCAAAATAGCTTCAATTTGAGCCAAACAAGTGCTGAGTTTTTCAAACGTTAAATGAGCATTTCCAACAATGCGCAAGATATGGTGTTTAGTACTTTTAACAGCCACTTCCCAAATTCCTCCCCAGTGGGGACTGCGAGGTGGTATAAACTTCCACTGAATTTCTGACTCTGCTAAATAAATCTGAACCCTTTGGGTGTTAGCGGAACATTTAAAAAATTGAAAAATATCATTCAGCTGATTTCGAGCACCTACAAAATTTGTGCCATTATCACTATATATAATAGATGGGTTGCCTCGTCTAGCTATAAATCGCTTCAGGGTAAGTAAAAATGCTTCTGTTGTCATTGCTGACACCAGTTCTATGTGTATGGCCTTTGTCACCATACATATAAAGATACTGAAATAACATTTTGTTATTGGGGCCTTTCGAACGTTTGATGCCTTTATATAAAGGGGACCACCAAAATCAATACCGGTTCTGGAGAAAGGTTTACAAACTGTGATACGATCTTTTGGCAAGTCCGCCATTACCTGTTGAGCAGGATGAGCTCGAAACCGAAAACAGATTAAACATTGATGAATGACGTTTTTAACTTGACGTAAGCCGTTTAGTGGCCAATATCTTAATCGGAAATTGGATAAAACCGTGTGGGCACCTGCATGATACAATCGTAGGTGTTCTTTTCTTAACATTAAAGAAACTATGCGATCGTTTGACGGTAATAGCAAAGGGAATTTTTGGTCATATGATAGCTCTGCATTGGCTAATCTTCCACCAACTCGTAACATTCCGTGCTCATCTAAAAAAGGTTTTAAGGAAATTATATCTTTATTTGTTATTTCCTTATTTCTATTTAATTCTGAAATCTCTTCTGAGAAGTATTTTTTTTGCAAACAATGAATAATTAAATTATGGGATAGTCTAAGCTCATCAACTGTTAGTACGCCAGTACTTTTGACACAACTTGTTTTTGCATTATTAAGAAACCTGTAACTATACGCCAAAGTCCTCTGAAGCTTTGTGAACGATGAAAACCTGTCAAAAATTTCATCAATGAAGTTTCTTTCTTGAAAATTAATTAGAACGACCTTACGTTCTTCAGGAACATGTTTTAAATTTCCCTTGAAATCAAAATCTCGTAAATTAATATCATACCTTTGTAAAAATGATGATCCATGCCACCATATAGTATTTTCCTTTACTTGACTAGCTTCTATACCACGTGAAATGTAGTCTGCTGGATTTTGATTTGATTTTATATATCGCCAAACAAATTTTGATGTTAACTCCTGAATGAGTGACACCCTATTTGAAACAAAGATAGTCCATCTAGAAGGATGTGACAATAACCAATATAAAACTATTTGTGAATCAGACCACAAGTTCACACTCCTTACCTCAAATTGATTAGTAAACATTGACAAGATTTTCTGAATCAATTCAGCAAGTAACACAGCTCCCATTAATTCTAGTCTTGGCAGAGAAACAGTTTTTATTGGAGTCACTCGGGACTTCGAGGAGATCAGACAGCATGATACAGTTTTATTTTTATAAAGCACCCTTAAATAAACACACGCACCAAATGCTTTAAGACTTGCATCACAAAATCCATGTAATTCAATTTGACAAATAGTTCGATCTAGAAATAAACATCTAGGAATTTTAATGTCAGCAAGATGGTGAATTCCTTTCTTAAAATTATTCCATTCATAACACAATTCTGGACTTAATTTATCGTTCCAATCCAGTTTTCCTAGCCAGATTTTTTGCATAAATATTTTTGCTAAAACAATAACTGGGGATATAAAGCCTAATGGATCATAAAATTGAGCAATTTGGGACAAAACTTCTCTTTTTGTTAATGAACTTTCTTTTAGGTCTTTAGGTATTGAAATTAAAAATTCATCCGAACTAGGATTCCACTTTAAGCCTAGAACTTTATCCGACGTATTTTCAAAATTGACATCGTATTCCAGTGTTTGGGTGTTCTTTTGAATGTTTTTCAGAAAGTCCTTTGAATTTGACATCCATTTATGAAGAGTGAAACCTGCTGAACCAAGCAATTCTACAAGCTGATACTGTAATTGTACCAAACCATTAACAGAATCTGAACCATCAAGAATATCGTCAACATAGCAATGGGAGAGAAGAGCCTTTGAGGCTAGAGGGTATTTGGATTGATTTTTAGAAGCTAACTCATTTAGACACCTTGTTGCGAGAAAAGGTGCGGATTTAGTACCATATGAGACGGTGGACAGTTCTATACATCTTAAATTTTCTTCAGGACTTGATCTCCACAAAATATTTTGTAAAAAACATTGTTTGGGATTTACTTTCACTTGGCGATACATTTTTTCTATGTCGGCTATTAACACAAATTTAAACAACCGAAACTTATGTAGAATATCAATTAACTCAGGTTGAACTTGATAACCCTTTAACATTATATCATTTAAAGAGTATCCGGATGATGTTTTCATAGACGCATCGAACACAACACGCAATTTTGTAGTTTTGCTCTCTTCGCGAACTATTCCATGGTGTGGAACAAAATATTTGTTAGCTATGCCGTCTGGCTGTAATGTTAACGGTACATATCGTCCATGTTTTAAGTTCACATATTCGTCAATAAATCCTTTATACTGATCACACAAGTCTTTATTTTTACTAAGCTTTGTCTCTAAATACTGAAATCGTGTTTTTGCTACAAAAAACGATTCTCCTAACTTTAAGAACTCATCCGGTCTTTTAAGAGGAAGGTCAACTTGAAAAGAACCGTCTTGCAAATTAATTGTAGTGTCCTGAAATACCTTTTCAGCAAGGTCATCTTCCTTGGACCGAATTGGTTTGGAATTTAACGTCTCTACTGACCAAAATTTTTCTAAAAGAGCGTCAACATTATTGTCTGAAGATGTCTGAGTAAACAAAGAAACCTGGTGACTAACATTCAACTTAGAAACTGAATCTTTATGGGGAACACAGCCACCAATTACCCATCCTAACAAGGTATTCTGTAACACAGGTAAATTTTTACCTAAGTGTATTATTTCTGGACCAATTAGGTCAAAATAAAGATCAGCACCAATAAGAATGTCAATGTTCGAGGGCATAAAAAAACTGGAGTCTGCAAGTTGGATATAATTGGGAATAAATAAGTTGCTTATATCAATTTTCACTTGTGGAAGTCGACAAGTAATTTTTTCTAAAATTGAACATGAAATCTTAAAATTTATTTCCCTATTTATGGTTGAACTAAGACTTATATCAATCATTTCTCCGGAAAATGTACAACTATTAGAAATGCCTGTAATTTCTAAAGATTTTCGATAGGGTGTGTACCCTAACTGATCTACAAGATTTCTAGTAACAAATGATGTTTGACTTGCACTGTCAAGTAAAGCCTTTACCTGAAAAATTTCACCTTTAGAGTTTTTAACAGATACCTTTGCTGTTGCTAAGAGAACCTGCATAGAATCTTGAGGAATACACGTAAGTGTTGTTACATTTTCATTTTGTGAGTTGTTATACTCAAACCGTGGTCTATGTTCAGAAAAATAATTTTCACTGTTATTGACTAAACTGTTATTAGTACCCTGGGTGGCGAGTGATGTTGATCCATTTTCTGAATTTATATTATCATTACCTTGATTAATACCAGAGTGGTGGTGGTAAGTTCTAGTATTGTTACAACCACTATTTTGATTTGAATTTGAATTTTTAAATTCCGTGTGAAGCAATGTGTGATGCTTTCTAGTACAAATAGAGCAACCTTGAGATACGCATTTATTTACCAAATGATAACTTCCCAAACAATTAAAACACAGTTTGTTATTTAACACAAACTGCTTTTTATTATTGGTGGGTATATTTTTAAATTTAACACATTTATTTTGTAGATAGGGTGGGAATTTACTTTACAATACACACACGTAATAGTACTATTACAATTAGAGCTAGGATTGGGGGGCATTCTCATGACGCTGCTCTAAAAACCCTTTGATTTCTGAATTATTATCGGTCAAGGAGAAATGAGCCATTCTTCTTTGAACCTTTGGGCTTCCATTTGTATCGCCCAAATTTTCAAAGACAATACAGCGTTTTTCTAAAAAACTACAAAAATCGCTTAATATAGGAAGAACTGAAAGGTTTTTTTCAAATTCATATGCTCTACGAGTACCAAAATCTAGTTTTTGAGACAAAATGTACACGAGGATAAGATCCCATTCTTTAATTGGCACTTGCAAATTTTTTAACGCTTCAACATTCTGCTTAATGTGCGTCAAAAATCCACGTAAATTATTTCCAGTGCATTTGTTTACCGCCGGCAATTCTATTAAATTTTTAATATGAACATTAATTATCACTAATTTGTTATCATATCTTTCTCTTAAAATGTTGATTGCTATGATGAAATTGTCATTAGTAAGAGGCAAAGTACTAATTAAATTAAGAGGTTCAGAGTTTAGAAATGATCGCAGATATATTAATCGTTGTAAATCACTTAAACTTGGGTTGTCTATAATCGCTTTTTCAAAAAGTTCAAAAAAACTCAAAAATTCTGAAACCAACCCTGTAAACATGGGTATATTCAACTCAGGTAGTTTAACGTTAGGCGTATTTTGTATGGGGTTTTGTATGATAATTTGCTGAGGCGGTACATATACAGAAGCAGGGGGTACACTGCGTGTACTTTCAAGTTTCTTTTTAATTTCAACTAGTGTACTATAAACATTATTTTCTACCAAGTCTCTCTCTTCAGTACTATCACCTTGAGATCCATCATCATCCGCTTCAATCTCATCTTGAACCGAATTATATTTTGAAATATATTCACATAAACGCTTTTCTCTCAATTCCAAATGATAGAAAATGTCATCACCGACTAGATCCTTATTTGCTGCTACCCAATTTACAATGCGCGTGATACTGGATTTCAAACCTCTACGTTGTTTTTTTAACGTTTCCATAATGTAATTCTGTCATAAATTCTATGAAAAACTATTACGTTTTTCCTAAATAAAATATGGTTTAATCTGACCTTGGTTAGTAGTTATCCATAGTTACTGGTATTTCTTATATCCGGCTCGAAGGACCATATGATGAATCGTTCCTGTTGACCACCATAAGGGACAGGCCTCGCAAACTATGCTTTCCTGCTTCAATTTCTTCTTCAGTTAAAAAATCTTTTCTTTTATTGCAAACACTTTTATTTTTGTTGATTACTTAACAATTTGGTTTACAAAGAGCAATTCTAAACACTAATAGTATATTTCCCTTCAGAACATGCCTAAACTCATTAATCTTTTCTTTTCTCTGATCTTTTCTAAGGGAAAAAAAGGAATTGTCAAAAAACCGTCGTTCGACATTGACAACAACTGGTGTCCATCTGCCGAGTATACCGGGTTAATAATAAAAATTATTAGAGACTAAGCAGTTGGTCACAACTCTACCTGCGATCATTTCTGACTAGTAGATAAAAATGTAACAAAAATTAACATATTAATTAATAAATACAAATCAACATGTGAAATCTGAACACCTGTTACAACGGTATTATGAAGTATTTTTTCCTTTTTATGGCTAGTAGAGATTCAAAAAAATTGAAGGGAAGCTATCAAACGGGGAAAAAGCATTTTGAAATTTTCCAAGGCATAACTTGATTTTCAATCGTGTTGAAGTTTGGAGAATATGATGGTAAAGGTAAATGATTTAACTGTAAGTTGTTAATTCATTTCCGTGAGAACGGTCATTGTAGACACTTCCTGACTTTACTAAACAAATTGATAATTCCAAAAAAGTTTCACCAGACTCTATGCTTCCAAAAAGTACCCTAGCCCTAGAGTCAAAATCATATTACCAAATTTTGTACCACATAAAAGATTTTTGAAATTTGCAATGCTTTGTAACACACCATATATAACACCGAAACGTAGCCTTTTTTAATAATAAATTAAGGTCATATCAAAGTCGACAAAATTGTCTATCCAACCCGGGAAGTGGAGCCTGCAAGTTGGATATAATTGGGAATAAATAAGTTGCTTATATCAATTTTCACTTGTGGAAGTCGACAAGTAATTTTTTCTAAAATTGAACATGAAATCTTAAAATTTATTTCCCTATTTATGGTTGAACTAAGACTTATATCAATCATTTCTCCGGAAAATGTACAACTATTAGAAATGCCTGTAATTTCTAAAGATTTTCGATAGGGTGTGTACCCTAACTGATCTACAAGATTTCTAGTAACAAATGATGTTTGACTTGCACTGTCAAGTAAAGCCTTTACCTGAAAAATTTCACCTTTAGAGTTTTTAACAGATACCTTTGCTGTTGCTAAGAGAACCTGCATAGAATCTTGAGGAATACACGTAAGTGTTGTTACATTTTCATTTTGTGAGTTGTTATACTCAAACCGTGGTCTATGTTCAGAAAAATAATTTTCACTGTTATTGACTAAACTGTTATTAGTACCCTGGGTGGCGAGTGATGTTGATCCATTTTCTGAATTTATATTATCATTACCTTGATTAATACCAGAGTGGTGGTGGTAAGTTCTAGTATTGTTACAACCACTATTTTGATTTGAATTTGAATTTTTAAATTCCGTGTGAAGCAATGTGTGATGCTTTCTAGTACAAATAGAGCAACCTTGAGATACGCATTTATTTACCAAATGATAACTTCCCAAACAATTAAAACACAGTTTGTTATTTAACACAAACTGCTTTTTATTATTGGTGGGTATATTTTTAAATTTAACACATTTATTTTGTAGATAGGGTGGGAATTTACTTTACAATACACACACGTAATAGTACTATTACAATTAGAGCTAGGATTGGGGGGCATTCTCATGACGCTGCTCTAAAAACCCTTTGATTTCTGAATTATTATCGGTCAAGGAGAAATGAGCCATTCTTCTTTGAACCTTTGGGCTTCCATTTGTATCGCCCAAATTTTCAAAGACAATACAGCGTTTTTCTAAAAAACTACAAAAATCGCTTAATATAGGAAGAACTGAAAGGTTTTTTTCAAATTCATATGCTCTACGAGTACCAAAATCTAGTTTTTGAGACAAAATGTACACGAGGATAAGATCCCATTCTTTAATTGGTACTTGCAAATTTTTTAACGCTTCAACATTCTGCTTAATGTGCGTCAAAAATCCACGTAAATTATTTCCAGTGCATTTGTTTACCGCCGGCAATTCTATTAAATTTTTAATATGAACATTAATTATCACTAATTTGTTATCATATCTTTCTCTTAAAATGTTGATTGCTATGATGAAATTGTCATTAGTAAGAGGCAAAGTACTAATTAAATTAAGAGGTTCAGAGTTTAGAAATGATCGCAGATATATTAATCGTTGTAAATCACTTAAACTTGGGTTGTCTATAATCGCTTTTTCAAAAAGTTCAAAAAAACTCAAAAATTCTGAAACCAACCCTGTAAACATGGGTATATTCAACTCAGGTAGTTTAACGTTAGGCGTATTTTGTATGGGGTTTTGTATGATAATTTGCTGAGGCGGTACATATACAGAAGCAGGGGGTACACTGCGTGTACTTTCAAGTTTCTTTTTAATTTCAACTAGTGTACTATAAACATTATTTTCTACCAAGTCTCTCTCTTCAGTACTATCACCTTGAGATCCATCATCATCCGCTTCAATCTCATCTTGAACCGAATTATATTTTGAAATATATTCACATAAACGCTTTTCTCTCAATTCCAAATGATAGAAAATGTCATCACCGACTAGATCCTTATTTGCTGCTACCCAATTTACAATGCGCGTGATACTGGATTTCAAACCTCTACGTTGTTTTTTTAACGTTTCCATAATGTAATTCTGTCATAAATTCTATGAAAAACTATTACGTTTTTCCTAAATAAAATATGGTTTAATCTGACCTTGGTTAGTAGTTATCCATAGTTACTGGTATTTCTTATATCCGGCTCGAAGGACCATATGATGAATCGTTCCTGTTGACCACCATAAGGGACAGGCCTCGCAAACTATGCTTTCCTGCTTCAATTTCTTCTTCAGTTAAAAAATCTTTTCTTTTATTGCAAACACTTTTATTTTTGTTGATTACTTAACAATTTGGTTTACAAAGAGCAATTCTAAACACTAATAGTATATTTCCCTTCAGAACATGCCTAAACTCATTAATCTTTTCTTTTCTCTGATCTTTTCTAAGGGAAAAAAAGGAATTGTCAAAAAACCGTCGTTCGACATTGACAACAACTGGTGTCCATCTGCCGAGTATACCGGGTTAATAATAAAAATTATTAGAGACTAAGCAGTTGGTCACAACTCTACCTGCGATCATTTCTGACTAGTAGATAAAAATGTAACAAAAATTAACATATTAATTAATAAATACAAATCAACATGTGAAATCTGAACACCTGTTACAACGGTATTATGAAGTATTTTTTCCTTTTTATGGCTAGTAGAGATTCAAAAAAATTGAAGGGAAGCTATCAAACGGGGAAAAAGCATTTTGAAATTTTCCAAGGCATAACTTGATTTTCAATCGTGTTGAAGTTTGGAGAATATGATGGTAAAGGTAAATGATTTAACTGTAAGTTGTTAATTCATTTCCGTGAGAACGGTCATTGTAGACACTTCCTGACTTTACTAAACAAATTGATAATTCCAAAAAAGTTTCACCAGACTCTATGCTTCCAAAAAGTACCCTAGCCCTAGAGTCAAAATCATATTACCAAATTTTGTACCACATAAAAGATTTTTGAAATTTGCAATGCTTTGTAACACACCATATATAACACCGAAACGTAGCCTTTTTTAATAATAAATTAAGGTCATATCAAAGTCGACAAAATTGTCTATCCAACCCGGGAAGCTATAAAATATTTATCCTCAAAATGATTCAAAAAATTTTCTTGCCTATTCATTTTTGAGTGGAGAGTTTATTATAGTCTTCAATTTACGTTTGTAAGGTTTTGTGGTCCCCTGCCGCCAAACTGTTTGAAGGAACTGTCATGAAGATTGTTATTTTAACTACGAAATCCTTCTCATACTTGAATCTTTTTTCGGTATTTTAAATATAGTCTGCTTTAATCACGAAACGGATTCAAAATTTTAATTCATCAGGTGTGATTTGTTGCCGGTCAATTCAGATGGCGGAGGTGCCCTTGTTACATTTTATCTGTTTCTACAATAATTTCACTTTTAAATGTTAGTTATTCTTTTATGTGGACAAAACAAAGATATCTCTGAGGAATAGAATATATATTTTTACGGCCTTCATAACGTTAATCACGTCCATAAGCTGACTAGGTTTTCATTTGATGAACATAGTAACAAACCGTGTGCTAAATTTATAATTCTTTTGTGAATGGTATGTTAATTTTAATACAATCGACTACAAAACTACTCAAATTTATATTTTTTTTCCTATATTTAAGTTTTACTATATATGTTTTCTATCTTTTCATACCTGACTGTGTAGAATTAAAGAAGTTAAATAATTGTGTGTTTTTGATTCACTTTTAGTTTTAAGAATTTTCTAGTGTTTATTAGTCCAGAGTACCCAATTACATCACGTTGACTGGATATACAAATTTTATTTCAAAAAGGTTAATTACTTCGATAAAGGTCAGTAAAACAAACGTAGAAATGAAATTAATACTTAGCCAAATACGTTTGTTTTACAGACCTTTATCCAACTAGTTCCCTTTTGAAACTGAAAAATTTATTTTTTGTAAAGATACTATTGCAGACCGAATTCTGCCGGATGGGTGACTAAAATCTTAATGTTAGGCGCTTATCAAATAAATGAGACCGTTACTGGACAAATCAGTTGGCCGATACAATGAAATTGCGTCTGGTGTGGTATAATTTTTATTTTTCAACACCTTAAAATTTTTTATTTTAATCACCAATATATCAATGATAAGAACATATTTTAATCGCAAATAAATAAAAGACATTATCCAGTTATGAATAAGGCTAAGAGCTCCGTTGTGGACACATACTTACCTACTTCGAATAAGCGAGGCTATGGGCAAGGCGAGGTGCAGTGTTGTGGACATACACTAAGGCCGCTTTTATGCACACGTTTCTTGTCGCAGTGTTGTCAAAACACATTGTTCTTATGGGCGGAAACGTGTGCATAAAAAGGATAGAACAATGTGTTTAGAAAACGCGTGCATAGAAGCGGTACCGAGAACGGCTCGCCGCAGCGCGTAGGCGTACGGCGAGTGAAGTAGGTTAACGTATACGGTAGAACGTCAATTTAGTTGTCAGTCAGACAAGTGAATAATATGGCATGCCATGGTTCTAAAACGTGCAGTCGCATTGTATTTAGGGTCCCACAGCACATCTTATTGTGCATTAAGCACGGCCTGTCACGAAAATGTAGCATGTATGCTCAAAATGCGCACACTTTGACCGAAAACTTGCATGTGGCAGGTTGACGTACGGCGAATGAAATAGGTTGACGTATACACGCAACTCACCAGTCGGAAAAATATGGCATGGATAAGAATTTGAAATGTGCAGTAGTAATTTGCCGCATTTAGTACATATCACGATATGCCAAAACCGTGAATCTTTCCAATAGATTTTATGCATAGTTGTCTGTGAAGTTCGGCGCTTTGCATTGACAACGTAAATGTCAGGAAATTTTAAACAGCAACATTTTTAATTTGGATATTATTTTTGGGTGTATTGGTAAAGTATAAGTTACTACGATATTCAGATTAAGGGAACGCCGCGGAAAATTACGTTGCAAGCTGCATCCGCGGCACTCTTAGTATGTAATATATTATTTAATCTGTGACGTAACGATGCGTAGCGATACAATTATGAAATTTCAATTTGTTAATTTTTTTTTCTTTGGTTAGGATCAGGGTCACCAACCTAAATCTATGGATAGCCAAACTCTAAAAGCAAAAACGGCAAATTTATGGCCTCACGCATGTAAACAAAGCTGATCATCAGGGATCATGTGCAATGCCGACGATAAAGTATTGACCTTAACCGGCGAACAGGGCCGTACTGCGCGCTTAATGAAAATGATTGTACGGCAATCTTTTGACACATCAAGAACTTCTTTCTGGGAAAATAAACAATCTTTTTTTCTGGCCTAAAAGAAGGCCTTGTGGCCATCACTGAAAAGCCACTTTTAGAATAAATTTTGATATCTATTGCTCACGTATCGATAGATTTTTAATATCGTACATCCCTACGACCGAGTTCGGTTCTAGTAATCTAATTTAATTTAAAACATAGTTTTTAAATTTTTACCATAACGTTAAGGCTACCTTAGCTGAGGTCTAACTAAAGGTAACATTCAAATATCGGCCCTAAGAAACAAACCAGAAAATTAATTTTTAACAAATTAAAAAATTGTTTCCTAACCCAACAAATCGCTTTTTAAATTCGAAGGAAAAAATTGAAGCTTTAGTATGGGGAGTATATTATCGTTTATTTAAAGATCTTGAAGCTTATCCAGATCGTTGTTTTCGCATGACCAAAAGCCCATGCGGTGAAATTTTTGTCATATAAGCAAGTGTTAATTCTCTCTACCTCAACTTTTAAGAATTCTTCTATCGTGACCAAAAACTATTTAACGGTCTGAAGCCCTTAATCGTATAGTACTGTGCCGCACCGAGCTTGACGTAACGCGCTAGGTGCGAGGTCTCCCATTTAGTGGTGAGATATTTCACGAACTGTGATTTAATCACTGATATCAACAAATCACAGGTAGTCACAGTTCCTTAGCAGCAATGAAAAGCGTGATGTGATCACAGTTTAAACAAATCACTTTTTAGTACGTACTTCACTTTCACATCTCATATAGACCTATTATTTAAAATGTGATTCCGTGAAGTTGTCAGGCCGTTACTTGATACTCGAGTGTGACTTGAAACCGTGAAATGAAAATGAGTAGTAATATTCGAAAGACTAGTGAGCTCTGGGCATTCTTTAAGGAAACAGGTTAAGCAATAAGAAAACTCGATTCTATTCTTAAATGATAATATACAATACGCACAAAATCATTAAGAAACCATGCGTATTTGCATGAACAAATAGTTTGTTGTAAGGTACCTACGCAGTTTAGTTCATCATAGTTTTTTTTTTAGGTATAATTCAACTTTTATCTAGGTAGAAATAACGTTTTCCTTTGTTTGTTATCAATGTTGTGTTTTTTTTTTACAAATTTGATTTTTCTTTTGTTATACTTATTTCACGTCACCTTGCACGCACCACGCAATATTTTCTTACGTATATTATCTAGTTAATCCTTCGGTTAACAGCGATACAAATTTATAAACCGTGATCACGTCACGCTTTAATTTCACTAATATCAAAAAATAACAATCACGTTTCACCACAACGTGATTGAAAAATCACATTATCACTCACCACTACTTCCATTTATTTATATATTTATGTAACTTAAAATATACGTTGCGCCGTACGTTAACGCGCCGCACCGTGCTCGGTGTGTGAAGCCCTTTACGCGCGTTTATAGAGAAAACATTACCAAGTGTTCACGTTATAATCGATTACATTATTGATAATCGGTTTATGGCCTCGTCCTCGGCGAGAACGTCCGTCTATCGACCGATCAACAAACTTTTTCCGTCTCCATGGTGAAGATAGGCGAAATATTTTCGCCTTGTTCGTCGATTCGGTAAGAACGTGGCCGATTAGCGATTAATTTAAGACTTAATAGGAAAAATAAAAAAAAAAGACTAAACTTAAAACTTTTTTTATTCAATCAATACTTTTAAGACATACTAAGGTACAGTTTTGTCTCTTTAACACAAACCTAAAGTAATAAGGTTTTGTTTCTTTAAAGTATTTACAGAAATAAATATATTCAGCGATCAAAAGAAAACATTTAACTAAATTAGATACGACCCCTTAAATACTGCCTGCTACATAAGCTATAAATTAATGTTTATTCAGAAATAAATGATTTGGAAGCCAAAATCCATATTAAATGGAAGTATAAAAGGTATTCGTTAAAAAAAAAACTACACAACGACTTAAGACGTAAATTAATTTGGACACATAGGAGGGTTGGGGTAAGGGAGATAAATGTGAAAGTTATCAAAATATTTATTAGTAACTGTCCGTCGTGGAAATTTTGTATAGTAAAATCTTACTAATCCTTACTATTTCCTTATAACACCGTTTTCTTTTTGATCGCTTAGTATTATCACACACGAACACATAAATATATACCCAACTAAAAATGGTGCTCTACGTATTGGAAACGGAATATATGAATACAAATTAATTAAATCACAATATCTTGCTTTGTAATCACAAAATCAAAACTATTTGTAAAATATTATTGGTTATAAAGAATTAATTACTGTTTGTATACAGGGTGTTTCCCTGTCTTACCCAAAAATAAGAGAAATAGTTCCTATCAACATGGGTCCGCAGATGCTTTGTTTAAAAAATACAGGGTGGTTTCAAGATATGTCCCAAACGGCTTTAGTAATTTTAGCAATAATCATGTGTAAGTAGCTACTAGATTTTTTACTTATTTATTTTAAGCTTAATATATAACATAGTTTGATAAAATTCCATTTATCTTGTAAACGAAACTGACTTCAAATAAATATTAGATATATTTCTTTTAATCATTTAAATTTGTACAAAATTAGCTATAAAATATGAAAAATTCAGTGTCGTGCCTATTTTTTGTTAAGAAATATTAATGCGCCTGGTCGGACTCGCGCCCCTGTTAAACCTGTTCACATATTTTTATTGCCAAAATATGTGCTATTTTAGGTACTTTTCATAACCCAAGTTTCACTAAAATTACTAACGCCGTTTCGGACATATCTTGAAAGCAGAAGAAAATTCAAACACCCTGTATCTTACAAACAAAGCATCTGTGGACCCATGTTGATAGGAACTATTTTTGGGCAAGGAATCACCACACGAGTGATCGCTCGTTTTTTAAACACCCTGTATAAACTAGATACAAGATTGACCATTTAAAAATTAATACAGAAGTGGATAAAGTAAATTGCATAACAAATTGAATACTATAGGCAAGACCACGATCATCCCATAATAGGCTAGTGCAAAAAAAAATCTAAAAAATTGGCCAAAAATATAGGTTATTGAACAATCGTAAGTAATTTTTTTTTCTAAATTGTTCGAGATGGTTCCTTAGTATATTATTATCAAGTGACGCGGTCTAAAAGTCGCGAACTTTACGGCGTGTTTGCATAAAGTAAACTGTCGATCAAACCCGATCATATATTAAATTTCAAATATTGATTGTTGGAGTTGAAGGTATGGTCATAACCAAATACATTTAATATAATAAATTATATGGATATGGTCATAACTTTGTGATAATTTGTAAAGAGCTGCCCCTAATGCCTAAAGTATAACAGAGTTAAAGTGAAGTTAATTACTTTTGTGGTAGCATCGACGATTAACGAGATATTTGAATACAAACTTTCTGATCGAGACTTTTAGACCGCGATAATGAACTACTACTTCGAACAATTTAAAAATCGAGTTACGCAAACAATGCAGAAAAATGGTAATCGAAAATTCTAAAACAACACAGTTTACAATAAATGCTGTAT
The DNA here is from genome assembly GCA_963991005.1 of Barypeithes pellucidus. Lineage (NCBI taxonomy): Eukaryota > Metazoa > Arthropoda > Insecta > Coleoptera > Curculionidae > Barypeithes > Barypeithes pellucidus. The sequence continues at coordinate 34,979,273 of OZ022563.1, read as the reverse complement.
TTTGATGCGTATTGTCGGCTTAGACGTTGAGGCAATCGCCAAAGTAGCTTCACAGAAACTTTGTGTACTCTTCCGGACCAAAAAGTTGTACACACCTCAATAACTTTAACTATACAAGGCCCAGATTCGATCATCACTCGATCTGCTCTCATGGCTGGAACTCTGCACCCAAACATACTCTTCGGCTACTGCATTCCATCGAAAGGAGAGCCATTCGTCTGATCGAAGACCACGAGCTTCGACATTTGACTCTCTTTTACAGATATTTTCATGGAAAATGCTCAGCTGACCTTGCCCTCTTAATTCCGCCCAGAACGGTGAATAGCAGAAATACACGACAAACCACTGCCGCCCGCCGTGCTTGTTCTACAAAATACACTAAATGTGTTGCATAATTATTGCTTAGATTTGGATACAAATATTGCAACGATGTACAGATACGGCCAAAAAAGTTACATTTAAGTGAGTCTAGCGACATTACTATAAAGAAAAATATCAATAAAAATGTATATTGTGAATTGGAGGGAGTTTTTTTCGTCACGCATTGTACACTAAACATTGACCCCCTTATTTACTCAATTTTTAAATTTAGTCCATCAAATATGTAGATGTTATATTCGCCCAGTTGTTTTCAGTGTCATGTTTTTAATATTTCCTATGAAGTTTTTGTTTAAATTTAATATTTTTGAGAATTCTGTAGAAATTTTACTTGGGAAAAGAAATATTAAACCATTTAAGGTTATTGTTTCCAATTAAATTGACTAAAAATACAAACCAAAATAAAGCATTTAAACCAAAATATGTTCAGAAGTACGTCGTTCTCCTAATTTACCTGGGAACTAGCCTATACGGTCTAAAAAAAATAATAATAAGCATATTAATATTAAAACAAAAGAGATCGTGAAGACTATTATAAGCAATGCTAGCCTCAGCATTATCTTGCTAATACATACATTTTTTATTGTACAAAGTTTCTAATTACAATTTAGGAATCATAGCTCCTTAAAAAACATAAAATAAGCAGCAAAAGTTAATTAAAACTTACATGTAGATAAAGAAAGTGACAAAATATTTAACCAAGACCAATGGATACATAAAAATTGAACTACATTAAGCTACAATTGACTTAAAAATGTACATAACATTTTGATAAGTTCTAAATATTTTACAATTTTATAAAAATCCATTTGTCTTTGATTAATGTAATTAAAAACGACATTTTTTACACACAGTGGCCTCGTTGGCCACGTAGTTGTATCGGGGGTTATTTTAAAACGTTAATATAACATTTAATGTATTCTTTTGACTTCGATTGTGGATACAAAACTAGGTAAAAGCTTCCTATGAAACTGGAATTTTGTGACGGAATAACATCGTTTATATAATTTTAAAATCAAAGTTATTTTTAAATGAATTGACAAGAACCTTTATCTGGCTTACAAAATATACATTACGACAGGTCTACACAGAGCGATTCAAGCCGCTTCAGGCTACCTACCCATGATACGTTAAACACAATGTATGATATCTAGATGTTAAAAATTTCGTCTGACCCGCGCTTACGTACTGGCGAGAGATTTTTAAATTGTTTATGCAGGGGTTCCCAAACTCTTTCAGTTCACGGCGTATTTAGAGGTTTAGTATTTTGTCACGGTGCTCTAGTTGAAATATGTGTACAATGACAAAAATATATAATATAGAATTTTTTTAGTACACTAATGGCACAGAAATGAAAACTACCATAATCTGAGGCTTGCACACAGGTATTAGAATTGACATACAAGAATATATTATTACAGAAACGAAGAAAATCTTTAATTATTGCGAATCTGTTTAGGTTCCAGAGAGAAAGCAGGAGCGCCTCGCCGCACCCTTGGCGTATGGGGATGCACATTGTCAGCGTTTTTGATTCTCTTTTCTTTATTGAAAGGTTTTGATCATATTCGTGTGAAAGTTATATTGAATTCATCTTCCCGTTTACACAAGCGTATCCATTCTAATTGTTTTTTTTATCTTTAAGAAGGCGGAAAAACCTTATATTTCTATCAAAATCCTTTGTCTGGTAATCCATATCACAACCGCACCTCCGAATATGAAAATTAACATATCTATTTTAATAAATACACAGCTAATACCAGTAAAATAACAAAACATTCCGATACACTTTTAAAACATCCGTTCAAAACATACTGGTTGACGACTGCAGAAACAACTGGAGAGTTGACGTCACTAAATCACGCCTCCTTGCGCGATATCATACTTTGTGTTTATTGTATCAGGCGACATGCCGGTCTGGATATAGGTAATAGGTACCTTTACAATTACAGTCTTTTCGCGCGATTTTAAACGGTATGTTTTTACAGTAATCTTATGAACTTATAAATGTTTCCTACATGGTCCGCACTTTCTGCAAGCCACACTGTATTAAACACCAGGTACCATAGCTAACTTTTACAAAGTAAACACCCACAGAATGAAAAGCTACCTAGCGGTCAATCGACAATCATAACCTACAATTTTATTATTAAAAATTAAGAAGTAGTTCATTGTGTCAGTCTTCCGAACAAAATGTGATTACAATCTAACCTTAACTACTTCATCTCGTTAAAAATCATCCTCGAACACCTTTCTCTTGACTGGTCGTTTATCTGGTAACGACCTCTCCAAGTCGTATAGGTGCTCCCGATGGTACATGTCACTGGCGTAAGACTAGAAAAAAGGGGGCTATTCGTTCGAGTGTTAATATTTTAATGATTGTTCCTTTTGGTTGATTTTTTTTACTCTAGTTAAACGAATGCAACCATAGACACATACAGTTTTGATAAAGCAAAAAGGTGCAACTAACTACTGGGCATAACAATGGCCTTATCAGCTAAACAATAGATAAATGTTATTTTTGACGTGGGACTTAGGTTTCAAGGTTGTCACTTAGTGAAGGCAAAAATGATAATATCTAAAAATAGTTAACTTTACTGTGTACTGTCGAAAATTCACTTCATTCATCTATAAGAATATTTTTGTACTCAGTACCTACATGAAACTGTGTACCACTACAAGGTTTTCTGCTGGATTTTCCTAATAAAAATATTTTTTAAATTTATTTTAGCTCGCGCCCAACGGACGCGACCTGCGGCGTGTTGCGTTCAGGGCCAAAAATGCATTTAAACCGCCGTTGGCTACTGCTACCTTTTTCAGGTTGATGCTTTATTTATTGTCTAATTTAATATAACTAAATATGTATTAGTATTTAGTAACGTTTTGTGTTTCTATTTTAATTTGACGCTTCTCGTCAAAATTAAAACGTCGTACAGCTTATGAAAAATGTAGGATTTTAAAATCCGTAGGTATATGAAATTGTAAAATTACTCATAAATTTATTACCAAGTTTATGGATTTGTCAGAAACTTTGGAGTTGGGCCAGTTATGTTCTTGTGATAAGTGATAAATCATTAATTGCATCGGACTATACTTGGTGGAAATCCATAATTAATATTATTAGAAACAGTAAATAGTCATCAATCACAACTTTTTCTGGACTAAAATGATTTTAGTTCCCCTTCATTAATGTTGAAATCATTTTTTAAGGTTTTATCTTTCACACAAAACCTTTTCTTCTCAATTTAATAGAAATTTATATTATGTACCAGTTTTTAAAATCGTTATGTTCATAGTAATTTTCATTTAAGGCTGAGATATATTTTGCCGAACGGTGGCTGCCACTGTATTTCTTTATATAGTATGGCGAGTCAAAAGTCCTTTGACAAACTTTGGGATATGATTGATGATGATTATTTTAAGATTAATTTTAATGACCTCTGTTCTAACAGTTTCGTTTCAGAAATGCAGTGTATCCAATATGTACAGTGATTTTTAAATAAATATTAAACGAGTAGAGATCTTTAGATGCCTGTATCTTGTTTGAAGGTGGACACCTCCAACGGTTTATTTACTGGTAGTTTGATTTTTTTATTGAGTTATTAAAAAATAAGTTACCTTAAATAAAAGGTTTAATCGTTTTTGTAGTCAATTTTATATAATTTAAATTATTTACTCTTAAATCGCCCCTGTATCAAAAATACAAGACAGTGTTTTTATTACAATTCAAATAACGATTCATAACAATATTAAATAAAAATCAGAGGCGTCACATACCTAATTTTCATAAAAAATATAGAGATTAATTTAGTACTGACGCCACTGGTTGTTTTCAAAAATTGATTGTACTTTCAAATTACTCATATTTAATTGCTTTTTAATTCACTAAATTTAAGCTAAATATCTCTTCTTGTTTATTAATTATTAAAAAATTACTACTTTTTGTTTTATTTTGGACACCTTGTATTTACGAAACGAAGCTATTAAAGAACACAGTTCATTAAGACTTTTCCTCTCAAAATAATGCCAACAATCATATCCCAAAGTTTGTCAAGATACTTTTGCATCACCCAGTATATTCAACTGAAAATAACAAAGGAAATAACACCATCGAAATATTAAACCACCGTCAAAATAACGGGTTCACGAGTGTTGTGTTTCCTGTAAAGTCCGTAAAATCAAGGAGGAGCACTGAAAATGAGTATAATTTTTCTTTGTCGTTTTCTGTTAATTTGACAAAGACATTACGTCGCCTTCGAGCGCTATTGCATTATATTTGTATTCTGTCATACCTGCTTTCACGTTTGATACTAATGGATTAACATCTGTCATATTTGTCAATATTGTTAAATAAAATTATTTGTTGTTTTTCAGTGCTTGTTTGGCGATGTAAAAAGTTTGTGTCATCAGTATCAGAATGCCAAGTGTTATTGTAAAAAGGTCGAAAGCGGGTTACTTTAATTTGGTGTCCATAAACTGTTTATTAAAATAAAAATAGAACTGGGGAAAGTCCTTAAAAGCTAACTCTAATGTTAATGAAAAAAACCGTCAACCCCGTTTTATCAGAATGCAACGCCGACGCGACGTTGCGATGTAACAGAAGAGCAGCGAACCTTTTGAAACAGTTTCAAACTGAAACAGGTATTTTTTAAAAACGGAACAGGTTGTACCTTTTATTTAAAATACACTGTTCCAACCATCCCTAGTACAAAGCAGATAGAAATACCGAGTCCATGTTTGTTTCAAGTCAATGACGTAACCCCTTAAGAGAACACATTTTTGAGCATGCAATTATTGCCACCTTTCATTTTAAAACTTGTTTTATTTTCAGTGCTTCAAGTGCAGTCAATTTTAATTATAATGGTTATCAGTACGTATACCAGCAATATCAGGTTCTTAGAATAATTTCTAAGCACTAAAAATAAATATCCAGTAATAAAATAAAAATATTTCATTAATACTATGCACAGTAGTTGAAATAATACAACAAAAAGTGGTACATAACGACTATAAAAAAAATCAACCAAAAATACAAATAAAATGAAAAAAAAAGCAAAATAATATGATAAATGCATGCAAGGAATCATAAAGTAAATAAACTTTAACAGCCTTAGATCATTTTCAATATTTTCTTTTCTTCTAGTAATAGATCAGGCAAGTCCAATTACTGTTAAAATTTACTTACTTCAATAATCCAAGTAATAAAATGTTTCCTCCTGAACCTTAGAATATTGAACCATGTATAACGTATCCGTTTGAATTGCCCTGCTTTTCGAGAAGGAGTTTCCACAAGATTGTTACATTTTACTTTCCTCGAAAGAAACACCTATCGGTATTGTAATCGGGAGAATCTTTTCGAGATCTTGACGTTTTAGGGTATCTAGTTTATGAAGAACCACGGTTCCCATTTCTGTCGGTCTGGTGTCCAAAGTTCAAAAACTACTCAACGTAAAGAACAAAATTTTGCATATGGAATAAAAAAATAAATTCATAACAGAACTTTAGGAGTTTCAACGGCACGAGCTTTCGCGTTTATGTACAAGTTGCTTTGACGCGGTTTATAGCACTATATTGGTTTCGGTTGATTCGCTCGTCCTCGATTATTTCACTGAATGATAACAACTTAAACAATCTAGTAGATATTAATGAAATAAAATTTATTGTACCGGGTGTCCCGCTAAGGTCGACGAGTGGTGGGTCTCGATAACTATTTGTTCTACAGCTTTCGGGGAAAAAAATTGTTACAAAAGTGACCTCTAGACGTATACTAAAATTATTTTCAACTTTGCAATTTTACCGCCAGGTGGCTTTTAATTCAAAATCAAAAAATGATCTCTTAAAATCAATAGTGAAAGTATGCCCCGTGGAACTGTTGTGAACTCTCCAATTAACAGTCTACAAATATTTATTTGACATTTTGGTCTATCTCCATAAAAAAAGGGGTGGGGGAAGGTTTCATTCGTATTGAAGAAAAACTTTGATAACTTCAGAATACATTAACCGATTTTATCGAACTTAGACTGGTTTTAAAGCTATTGGACAGCCGAATTATAATCTATAATAATACTTAAGTTTTAGTTTAAGACTGAACTACTATATGGCGATTCTTGATCGGTTTAGTAATTTACTCCATTTTCCATGAAAAGTTAAATAGAATCGTAACTTATTAATTTGCTAGTATTATTCCTCATAAAATTATTTAAAATGTGGTGCAAACCGTAAGTCGATATACCTTTTGAAACTTAAGTTAGAGCAAAATTTTATTTTTTAACATTTTTAAATGATAATACCAAATATTCGTTAATATTTAGTAGGCCATGAAAATAGCAGGATCTTGCAGTCATTGAAATACTACGCTTCTAGTGCAACGAAGGATAAATAAAACATTACACTTTAAGTACGTATTTATAGAGATGTCAAATTACCGGTAATTTAAAAATCGGTAATATTACCGGTAATATTACGCAATATTACGGTAACATTGGTAATTTATAAAAAAAAAACAGCTTTTTAAGTAATACAAGTTTTTTTTATTTCAAAACTGTAAAAACATTACGAAAACCAATAAGAACGTTTTTTTAAACTAGCCAGAGTCAGAATGGACTACGTAATAGAGTGGATAATGGTAAATCATCCTCATCATCATCCCCAACCTCGTCATCTGATTCTTCTTTCTCTTTCGTTAATTGAGTCAAGTCTATAACTTCGAAACCGATATCTTCTTTTTCTATTTCTTCCTCAGTATCTTCTACTATTCTCGAATGAAACCCGATAAATGAGAGTATGGAGGAGCGGAAAAAAAAACAATATTTCCAATGTTACCGATCTTGAGGTAATATTACGTAATATTACCAATATTACGGTAACATTACCTCGGTAATATTACCCTTTACATCTCTACGTATTTATAATAAAACATTTTACAGGGCGTTTCTTAATAACATGTTAATATTTAAGGAGGTTATTCTTGGGTCCATTTTCAGAAAAAAACTTCATGTCCTAAACATCTTTACTTTTGAGATACAGAGAGATACTACTTTACAAGATTTAATTAAATTTTCAATTGTTTGACACTTAAGTGTTTTTGCTTAGGACGGCAGTATAGTAACATGCCGGGCAAAATACGTTAATCAATTACAGGGGAAATATGTTGTTACTTGGGAAATCCGCAAGGGAGGACTATTACAGTGACATGAATCTCAACTTACCAGTTTTGTAGCTATACGCTTTGGAATACTTTCATTAAGGGCATAAATAGTTTCTCTGTGTAGGTCTAGATGACTTAAGTCCTCAAACAGAACCTGAAAATGTAGATTTTTTTATAACTTAAAAATCCGCGGGCAACTTGTAGTTTAAAGAAAAATTGTTAATATTGATATATTCTTGGGGAGGGAGAAATCTTTGAATTTAGTTTTTTTGCTGATAAGCTGCTTTTTTTTTCATGTATATTTCTTTAAGAAAATTTTTTACTCTTCATTCGTTTTCAAATAAATTCGTTGAATTATGAATCGTGCACGCGGTTTATTTCATAACGTAATTATTTTTTTATAATATGAGTAGTTACTCGCTTTCGACAATTCCTCGTATACTATAAAGCTTTTTCAGATTAACACCGTTTAAAAACAAACAGTGTTTGAACTTATTTACAAAAATGTAAATAAGAAATCATATTTTATAAGGGGCGGCATTTTCTGCGAGTCCCTGTACATTTAGGCAATAAGTCAAAATTTGGTACTGAGGCGTAGCTTTTCAACCCCAATAACTTTTACTAATTAATTTTTATCGCACCTTTACACATAAGGGAACTTTATTATTAGCTTTTTTTCATATTTTTCTAAATTCTGAACACCCGGTATATAATTTGAAGAAAATAGTATTCTTCTGGGTCAAGCAAGAGGTTTTATGAAGAATAACTTTAATAATATATAACACACTCCCTCTTTGGGAATCAATCCGTGAACACATGGGATAAAGTGAAGTTTAAAGCTTATCTTATCGTGTCACCCCGTTTGCACTTTATTGCTAAAATGTAAGACCCACTTAATATCATTCTGTATGCCTTAAGGAACCGCATGTCCACGGCAGACCGCGCTTGCGGCGTCATTGGTTTACATTTATCAATTTATTGACGAAACTGTTTATCGAACTAAAAATTTTAAAAGCATTGTGAAGCCAGAAGTTTGATCTACAACGTTTATGGGAAGCATTTTTTTGATTAGCCAAGCGATTCTAGAGTTATGACGAGTTAAATGTTAATACAATTGTAGGTTTTCAGGGCGAACGGTTATTCGTTAAAGCGGTCCATATAAAACCATGGCATGGAGCGATATTTTTAAAATTAAGAAAAAATATTTCTAATTAAGATCGTCAAATAAGATTAAGTCACTTCGTAAAAAACACAAAATATTTTTTTTGCTATTTTTTAAAAAACCACCCCCTGCACGAGACCATTTTTGGAGGACCAGTCAAATTTGGTTCCTTAAGGTATATAGAATGATATAAAGTTACATTTTAGCAATGAAATGCAAACGAAAATCTGTTTTAGAAGGTATTTTGAGACTGGTAAACTCTACTAACATTACATGACATGTAATCTCTAGCGTATCAACCACTTAGAAAATACTTAACAAAATTCGTTTCTTTATAAACAAAGAATACAAATAATCTTTCCATAAGGTACCAACATTTTTTTTTCTTTGTGACTTTATCAAATCTATTGCAAAATGTACTCACCGTATAAATACCATCATCCACCCTTCCGACGCATTCAGCCTCGTAGTCCTCTCCATCCGACCACCGCACATTAACTTGATCACCTCGATTAGGTTCCGTCAAACCGTGCCAATCGATCAAGTGATCCATAGTGATGTCTTTCGAAAAACTGCGATCACAAGTGAAAAATACGCAAAACTTGTAATTGGTCTGGATGTTTACGATTTTCCCCCGGTAATAACGACCGTTTCTGTGCTTGGCCCAAACCTCTTCGTTCAAAGATATCGGAACTCGGCTGATCTAAAAATATATTAAAAATTGCTACGGCAATAGAACATATTTGCAGAAACTTGCTTCTTTCTACGACGTGATAAACATTATATTTTTTTACGCAAATGAATGATAAAAATTGGTAATTTTTTAACGAGTTAAGAAAAGTAATTTAGCGTTCAAAAAAAGTGCCGTAACGTGTCATTTCTTCACTTCTCTCCGAGTGCTTATAATATCAAGTTGCCATGAAAACATCATCCGCGTCGTTCGTTGCCTGGGCGTCGCAGTGTTATTGTCACTCTGGAAATGTCACTAATATTTGAAAACATCATAAATGGAACGAAATAATTCCGATTCCGAAACCTCCAAACGAAATAATTAATAAAGTCAATGAAGCAACACAAAATTTATTGCCTGAAAAATCGAAGGAAGCTTACAAAAAGGAATATAATACGTTTATTAAATGGCATTGGACCAAAAGCAAGTGAAGAGATTCAGCGAACGGGTATTGTTAACGTATTTTCAAGAAAGGTAAAACATTTTGAAACCTTCCGACTTTATAGTCATGTATTACAAGCTAAAATCAACATTAGTTCTGAATAATCAAGTGGACATAAGCAAATATCCTAAACTTATTGCATTCCTAAGTGACGGTGGTTATACACCAACATATCTAAGATAAGGAGGGCCTCTATGGGGATCTCGTTAATAGTAACAACTTCGATTAAATGGGGAAAAAGTATCGCAATCAAAGCACGTACGTACCAATATGCCGTTCAAAAAGCTTTGGTAAGATTTTTAAGTTTTGAGTTATTTAAGAAAAACTGAAATTTTCAATTTTTAGTTTAATTCTTTTTCGACGTTAATATTAACGTAAGCAAAACTGACAAAACATTCTCGCAGCAATCATCTTCAACTTAATTTTTTTTATATGGCCCTGATTTTATAATGTCAAATTTTAAGACCTTTATTTATTCTAAATTCAATGATGTACCACGCATATTTAATTACGTTTCGAGTCTTTTTAATCATCTTCATGAAATTTTCAGGATACGGACCTGTATTTTCCATAATTTTGTAAAAACAGATCAATGCAGTAGGTACCTACTTAAAATGAATATTTATAAAATTATTTTATAATAATGCACTACATAATAATCATAAAAGAAGATAATTAACACTAACAATAATCAACAATAACAAAACGGTGAGTATGAAAAAATAAACAACAAGTAGGTACGGCAAAAAACATTAATTAAAGTAAAACTAACAGTAGATTATTAGAAATCAATTTTCCAAAAGATGGTCGAAATGATTTCCGTCAGTCTCCAACTAAACAGCATCTTAAAATTGCGGAATTTAAAACATTTATTATCATTTGTGGCCCTACGCTTTGAAAGGCTTCAATAACTTTACTAGTCGTCCAAGGCCTCTGGAAAATGACGTTTATTTTGTCATAGTTACTGTTTTGTTATTGTTAATTAATTATCTTGTTTTATGATTATTATGTAGTGCATTATAAGAGTATTTAATTATTCATTTTAGTACTTACTATTGAACTGTTTTTGCAAAATTATGGAAAATACAGGTCTGTATCCTGAAAATTTCATGAAGTTGATTAAAAAGACTCGAAACGTAATTACACGATAATGTGTGGTACATAAAAAAAATTAAATCAGGGCCGTGCTTTTATTGCGATACTTTTTCCCCATTAAATCGAAGTTGTATCTGTTACCATTAACGAGATATCCCCTTAGAGGCCCTCCTTATATTGGGCACCCTGTATATATTTTTTAATTTCGAATAAGAAAACTGGTACGATTGTAGAAAAAATATTGTATGGATCTCATGCATAAAGTAACTTTTTTGATAGGCGGGATTGTGGCACTCGCCTTCGGCTTGTGCGCTCAAATTTCCCATTCGTGAAAATAGTAATACTTTATGCATTTGTTACATAAATAATTATTTACCAACTCTTCTGATTCAGACATATTTCCTGTTTTCAATAAGACGAAGCAAAACGTTTTTTAAATTTTGTTATTATTATTCACTTAAAATAACTATTAAATTTATTAACAGATTTAAATTTTCTCCTCACCGTCTACATCATTTCAATACAATAATATAATTTTTTAAAAGAAATAACTGAAATTGAGTACAAAAATTTGACATGTTTAATTTAGGACGGAATTAAGTGACGAAAGCGATGTGGCAATAATTCTGAGGTTTGGTAAATGATACGTTTTCAATACAACATTCCTATTGGTTTATTAACCCGTGAAAAATAAAATAAAACATTTTGTGACCTGTGAACAGTAAATGATTAAATAAATTAGTCCAATATTGAGGTTTATAACTAATATTAGAATTAAAAGAGAAAGAAAAAAGAAAAAGCTAAAACCAGCAGACCGGTGGAGGGGTGTTTGGAGCTTGTTCCTCGCTAAAAGGGTTTTATTTTTTCATTTAAATTAAATCAATAAATAAAATATCGACTTTACCTCTCCTTGCAATCATCATTTTCTAGTTCTAGTATTTTCGGCCATAGATTGAACATTAAAATTTGTCGTCAATCACTTCATCATATTTTTTTCATGGTTGACAGCACGGAGGAAATTTTAAATATTTTGTTAAATAATAATCAAAGAGGTATAGAGAATGTAGAATGAACTCTCGTAATCAGGCGGGGAAAGTTTGCTACTTTTCCTAAACAGCTACGGTTGGTAATTAAACAACTAAGCCATTTCAAAACAACAGTCAAGATCAGAAAAGTTTTACTCTATCAAAATTAGACAAAATTATTAATAAAGATTCTTTAACTCGAGCTGAAGCAACTCAATGATGTATATCATTCTTTTTCAATACAAAAGCGAAAACTAGCAAGACTACAATCAAGATATAAAATACAGTCCCGTTTTAATGCACAGTCTAGGAACATCGAAACGATCAGAAATATGATCGTAAAGCTTGATGAAATTAATACACTTCAGAGCAACACCCATAAGTCATGTTTTTATTATTATATAATAAATCTAAAATTTCAATATAAGGCCGAAAATATTATACAGTGTGTGTGTGTGTGTATAATCTGGAAACGGCATAGTAACTTTTGACCCGCTAATTTATTTTATAAAAGTTGGGTGTGGCTTATAGGGGAAGGTAAACTACTTTTTCACGGAAGAACGACAGTACAATACATATTATTACTTCTCTTATTCACAATGCACTTTCTTGCGTATTTTATGGTGATCAAATTCAAAATAGAGGATAATAAAATAAAATTGAATAGGAAGTGAGGTTTTGCGATACATCATTTTAAAGTCCACTCGAATTTCCAACTTTTAACATCAATATTATATACTTATACTATATAGTACAAAATATACCTATCAACAGATAAACACGTGTTCTCTTGTTGCTCCGCAAATAAAGTCTTATTTTCGCGAAGTAGTGGTAATTTTAATTTTTTCTTCGGAATGGCTGAAAGTAGCAGCGGTTCTACAGACATTGATAAAAAAATGGTGAAACTTGGTGAAGCACTGTCACGGAAAAATCGATCCCAATCAACGGGTTCAATGAATTTTTCAAAGTCCGAAATAAATAAAATTATATTTGGGTACAATGAAAAAACTCTGATAAGAAAACATGCAGGTAAACAATCTAAAGATAACATCGAACGGATCTCGGACACCGAAGATAACAGTCAGCAAATACCAGGGAATCTCAATAAGTTCAACGATAATTGTGATGACCCTGACAGTGTATTTAAGCCACGTAAATCTATAGGGCGTTCACCGTCAAAAGATAAAACAAAGAGCATGGAAGTGAAAAATGGCGAACTTTTGGTAACCGATAACAACGGCAAACGAACGCGTAGTGCTATGTCACCTGGAGAGGAAAACTGCCACAAAAAGCCATGTGATGGCCAAAAAATAACAGGGAAAGAAACACTACCTTTAAATAAAAATCCTGCTATTGAATCACCAATATATGGAAAACAAATAGATGAAAGTTCTGGCATGAATGTGACTCAAACTCTGTCAGAGGAAATGATCACAAAATTTTTCACGACGTTCGATGTAATTACTGAAGCTGTAGACAAAGAAAAAGGTGAAGATGGAAACATACATTTGACCGAGAAAGCTTGTAAATCGGTAAAGAGCGCCCAGTCCGAAATTTGTAAGCTTTTCACTGTTCTAGTATTTAGAATCGGAGAAATTGAAAAAGAAAATCAAATGTTAAAAAATAAACTTCAACCAAAAACGATGACAACAGTACAAAATAAAAACAGAGAAGACAATAATTCATCAACACACCAAGAGATGAATAAGACATATGCAAATATTGCAAACCATAGTAGAAACATCGACGAAAGAACACCTAAAAACTTAAAAGAAAATAATTGGAAAACACCTGAAACTACAAGAAAGCATGAAACGATCATTAGAATCGACAATATAAAAGACTCAAAAGAAACTATGAAAACACTGAAACAAGAAATAAATATTAAAGACATTGGAAAAGGGTTTAAAAGCATCAAACAAACCAAAGACGGAGCTATTATTGTAGAAAGCTACGATCAAGACCAACAAGATAAACTAAAAACAGCAATAAATCGGGTTGATAAAGTCAAATACAAAGAAAATTACATCTCTGATCCGATGTTTATGATAACAGGTATTGAAAAGGGCTTCACGGATAGAGAATTTATTGAAGAGCTGGAAAGACTAAATTATGATATTGTTGAAGAACTTCAAACCAATATTAAGGAAAAAATCAAAGTAATTGCAAAGAAACAATGCAGGAACCCAATTAAAGAAAATTGGATTCTGCAGGCCCCAGCCAAAATTACAAAGTGGTTTTTGAAAAGAGGTACGATCTACTTTGATCTGGTAACTGTGCATGTTCAGGAGCATCTGAACTTGGCCACGTGTTTTAAATGCTCTGGGTTCGATCATGTGGCGAAATATTGTAAAGAAACTGAATGCTGCCATAGATGTGGAGGCCAACATATGCCAAAAGATTGTACCGAAGAAAGTTTCCGATGCCCAAACTGTAAAAGAATGAAATTTGCAGATTTACAACACTCTGCAAGGGATGTTAACTGCCCTGTATACAGAAGAAGACTTGCGAGGTTTAGAAATGGTATTAATTACAGTGACGATTTTTTATAGATAAAAAGACGCAAAGCAACAAAGAAATGAAACATAATCAAAGTAACATAAGTTTGGCTAGGCTAAACTATTTCCATAATTCATCAAAATGTACAGTCACTGGGAAATTCGGTTGACAGAATAGACAGTATGCTACAAGATCACATAAACTGTGAGATTCTTGGCATTAGCGAACACTGGAAAACAGAAACACAGCTAGAAAACCTCGCCATACCAGACTTTCAACTGGTTTCAATGTTTTGCCGTAACGAAGGGCAACAGTGTATGTAAAAAAAGGGTTTAAGTTTAAAGTGCGATCAAAACTAAATAGTCTTTCAGTGAGTGGCGCGTTTGAATGTGCAGCAGCAGAAGGTAGATTGAATAATGTACAAATAATAATAGTAACTGTATATAGACCACCATCAGGCGATATAAATGTTTTTATGGACAAATTAGAGAGCATCCTTGTAAATATAGTGAATGAGAACAAACTAATTTCAATAGTAGGGGATTTCAACATCGAAATGATAAAACCAAATAAACAACAAACTGATCTGCTGTCACTATTACAATCTTTTAATTTAAAACCAACCATTTTTGAAAATACGCGAATATCCAACAATTCCGCTAGTTGTATAGATAACATATTCACCAATTTTGATTACATCGAGGCTTCAGCATTCGAAAGCTTTGTTTCGGATCATACGGCACAGAAGGTTTGTTTTAGCATAGAAGACCTACAAAAGAAAGAAATGCAATACAAAAGAAGCTTTTCGGAAGAAAACAAGAAAGATTTTTTGTCCTGTCTAAAAATCAAAACTGGTTGGATGTATATAGCGTGAGAGAGAGTGATGTTGATGGGCAATGGAATGTCTTTATGAATAATTTTAAGTTATTGTTTAATCAACATTTTCCTTTGAAACTATTATATGTAAAAAAAGAGCACACCTCGAAACAAAAAAACCCAGAACTCATAGAATGCAAACGAAGACTGGACATTCTATTAACACTATCGAGACATAACCAGCGGTATAAAAAGTCATATAATAAAGAAAAACGAAAATATGATCAAATGTTAATTAAATCTCGTTCTAATGTCTATGAGGACAGGGTAAAAAAAAGCGACAATAAAACAAAATGCATGTGGACAATTTGTAGGGAAATCAACGGAAAAGGTATGAATACGGCGGACATCGCTTTGAAAGGTAAATCGGAGGATATTGCAAAAAAATATAATGAACATTTATTATCTATAATTCCAAACCTTTTAAATGACTCGACTTCCTTACCATTTACATGTAATATAAAAAATAATGAAGATTCCATGTTTCTGGCACCAATAACGCCGACAGAGATATGTGAAATAGCTAAGAGACTTAAAAATAAACATAGTAGTGGCATCGATGATATACCAATAAGCATTGTAAAACTAACTGCGATTGAGCTACAGGATGTCTTGTGCTACCTTATTAATAACTCCTTTCAATTTGGCATATTCCCTGATAATTTAAAAATAGCTAAGATCAAGCCCCTATACAAGAAAGGGGACCCCGAAGATATAAATAACTACAGGCCTATAAGTTTGTTAAATTCTTTTTCTAAAGTATTCGAATTAGCCATGTGCACGAGATTAATTAATTTCTTAAAGGAATCCAACTTTTTTAGCGAATTTCAACATGGTTTTATAAAAGAAAAATCGACACACGCAGCCATTCTTCAGTTCCTTCAATTTATCATAGACCATTTTGAAGGGGGTGAAGAAACAATGGGCATTTTTTTGGATCTCTCAAAAGCATATGATTGTCTGGATAGGGAAATTCTCATTAAAAAATTAGAACTGTATCAGGGGGATTGCAGGAAAATGGTTTAGGTCCTATGTGCATAACAGGAGACAGACAGTATCAGTGACAAAAAACGGAAAAACCTGCAACTCCACAATTTTGCATAATGACATTGGTATAGCACAAGGAAGCATATTAGGGCCAATTCTCTTTATAATATTTGTGAACGATCTGGCGTGGATAACAGATAAGACATATGAACATATAGTCAAATATGCGGATGATACAAACATTATTGTAAGTGGCAAGGAGATTCAGGATCTTGTCGCAAGGGCGAGGAATTTTTTTGCTGCTGTGACAGATTGGTTTACAAGAAATAAACTTATTTTAAATAAAGATAAAACAAATATAATGTTATTTAGAATGAAACAGTCAACCACAGAAAAACCAACAACCATAGAACTAGGAAATACCAAAATAAATTTCTCGGATAATGTAAAATTTCTAGGAATCCATATTAATGAATTTTTTGATTGGTCGTACCATATAAATGTCGTGGAAAAAAAATTAAATTCAGTATGCTACAGTCTAAGGGTCATTGGCAGATATATGGGAGAAAAAACGCTTAGAATGTTATATTATGCAAATTTTGAGTCGGTCTTGAGATATGGAATTGTCTTCTGGGGAAAGCATAGCTCGACACAAGGCATTTTTGTGGCTCAGAAGCGAGTAGTGAGAACTTTGAGAAATATGGAATATAGGGAAAGCTGTAGAGGTGTGTTTAAAAATTTGGGCATAATGACTTAATACGCAATCTATATATATGAATGTATAATGTTCTTCGTAAAGCATAAAGGAATGTTTAAGCTAACAGTGCCCCATGAGTATAAGACCAGAACAATGGATGTTCCTTATCCGATACACCGACTAACTTTAACAGAAAAATGTCCACACTACATGTGCTTAAAGTTCTTCAATGCTTTACCAAATAAAATCAAACAGATAGATTCCCAAAATAAATTTAAGCTAGAAATTAAGAGACTGTTAATCGAGTTAGAACCATATAACATAGCTGATTTTTGCGCATAGCTTAAGTGTTTGTTTTGACGTCATTTCCTTTATGTACATTGTGCATGATTTGAAATAAAACTATTTATTATTATTATTATTATTATATAATAAAGTTGAGGTTTTATCGAGTACTTTACGATATATATAAGAGTATTATTTCTTAAAACGCCGCCATTTTGTTTTGGTTACAAATAGGGACACAATATTCTGTGATGGTAAAATCTGGATAGAACCTTTAAAATGATCACCACTTCCGATTCAATTTTTTTCCTATCAAGATGTCGCCCACCCGCTTTTTTGAATTTGAACACAATGAAATATGCAAGACAGTGTAGCTCTCTGATTCGTACTATACTATGCCAAGTTGTATTTATTTTTCTAAGACTGTAAAGGATAATACAAAAATAATAACTATGCAATTTTCAAAACGCCGCAATTTTGTTTTCGCTGCGAATACAGGAGTAATAGTCTGTCATTGTAAAATACTCGATGGTACCTTCAAAATGATGTATCGCAAGACCCCTCATCCTATTTAATTTTCTTTACCAAGATGGCGCCCATCCGGCATCTTGACAGTTAGTACTGTAATTTTTTCGTCAAAAAGTAGTTGACCTTCCCCTATAAGCCACACCCAAACTTTGTAAAAAAAAATTTGCGACTCAAAAATTATTAAGCCGTTTCCAGACTATACAACGTGTCCAAGATAATGACGGCAAGTACAGGCATCTCGGAAACCGTAAGAGATGCGAAGTCGGTTAAATGGAGGTAAAGTTGAGCATTTATGTGCCTAATAATATGCCGTTTAGAAAGTTTTAAAATTCGGAGTAGTTCCGGAGATATCCGGAAAAAAACGAAATTCTGAAAAATCGTTTTATTGTTTTCCTGTTTTTTTTTTTTTAGATCGAATTCTAAAGTAAATTGCACTTTTACATTGCCACTTTTTCCGTTCTATCTAACAGTTAATTGTTTTGTAATCCGACGAGTCGTCTTCGAAGGGCCATTATCAACTTTATTTTTTTAAATACGGTCCTGTTTTCCTGATATTGGAATTTGAGAGCTTTTTTCTCCCGAATGCAACGATGCGACGATGACACATTGTGGTTTAATGACGTTTCGAGGGTTTTTTGAACAACATCAGGGAAATTTTGGGATACGGTCCTGTATTTCGCCTAATTTTATAAATAATATCTCATAAGTAAGCTCTAAATTTTTTACTTATGTTGGACTAATTCAATAAATAACAAATAATTTAATAATAAATCACAAATAAGTGAACACAAAAATCATTCCAAAACAGTAATAAAATGAACAACGAAAAAAGTAAGGAACTACATAATCAAACAGGTGTTCAAAATGATTTGAAATGATTTCCGTTATTCTCTAAGACAAATAATATCTTCTAACTGCCACATAACATTTTTTTTTTCAGATAAAATAAAACATGCAATAGAATTTCTAACTTTTCAGCATTTGTAAATTTATGTTCCATATTTTCTGGAAAATAGAAAACATCTTAAAACGCTCTCAAACGATCACAATGGGAATGTCAAGTAAAACAAATCTAACTAATCTTTTTGTTTCAAGCGCCTACTTTTCTTTTAAATCCCAAATCAACAGAAGTTTGAAATAATGTTTCTGTATTTTGTTCACTTATTTGTGGTTTATTATTAAATTATTTATTTATTGAACTAGTCGAACATAAGTAAAAATTTAGAGCTTATGAGATATTATTTATAAAATTAGGAGAAATACAGGACCGTATCCCAAAATTTCCTGATGTTGTTCAAAAAGCCCTCGAAACGTCATTAAACCACAATGTGTCATACATCGCGTTGCATTCGGAAGAAAAAAGTGATCAAATTCCAATATCAGAAAAACAGGACCGTATTTAAAAAAAGAAAGTTGATAATGACCCTTCCAAGACGACTCGTCGGATTACAAAACAATTAATGTTGTTAGATAGAGCGGAAAAAGTGGCAATGCAAAAGTGCAATTTACTTTAGAATTGGATCTCAAAAAAACCTTAAACTACTCGGAATTTTAAAACTTTCTATCGTAAATGCGCAACTTTACCTCCATTTAACCGACTTCGTATCTCTTACGGTTTCCGAGATCCCTGTACTGACCCTCCTTATCTTGGACACGTTGTATACACACACTGTATGGTATCAAAATAAAATATATAATTAGACTTACCTTTTCTCCATTGTGAGGTTGTTTATGCTTCTTCGGTCGTCCCCGGCCTCGTACAACAACCATGTCCTGTTGAATCACATCTACTCCATCTGTTTCCTGCATAATCTGCTCACTACCCACTGAAGTAATGTTATGTAACGTTAATCCCGCTTTTAGCTGTTCTTGTATCTTAGGTGTGAAGTTCTGCAAAACATCGTCCATTTCCACAAATGCGTCTAAAGGAGTTAGTAGGGTACGCTGTTGTTCCAATTCTTCGTTTAGTCTAGGACTTTCGTCTGATATATCAGACGGTACCGGTGGAACTCGATGCTTGGAGCTGCTGACTTGATTACGACAAAATTGAATGAGATCCCTCAGTATCTCTACCTTCTTCTTCTTGTCTTTTTTCGAGTGCTTTCCCTTTTTCTTAATACCCATCAATTCGGAAATATCTATTCCCCCCGAATTTGATTCGGTGTTAGGCCTGCTTTTAACGAACAATTGCAACATTTTGTTCTTAAAATTTACCTTCTTCCAACTAGTCCTGTCATATTTGGTTTTGTTTGCACGAGGCGACTTAGAAGTCGACGTGGATGGCTTGCTTGAAGACGATTTTTCTCCCAACCCGGATATTTCCGCCATCTTCGCCTTTTGGAATTCATGAAAATCTTTGGCCCACACAACATTGAAATCGTTTTTAACTTCTTTTAGTTCTTTAAGTATTTGCTGCTTCTTGTTAAACAGTTTACTTTTTTTGGTTTCGGGTTGTACTTTATCTTGTTGTATGGTTTTACTCTTTTTTTTAACTCTCTTATTTTTTCCTTTCTTGTTATCCTGCTTCTTCGCCTTCATAACTTTCAATTTTTTTGATTGGTGGTCATCTTCGCTTGCAGAACTAGAACTGCTGCCCCATTTAGTTGGTTGATATTCGCTTTCATCTGAAGAATCTGAAGAATAATTAATGTTATTATCATTGTCTTCTGTCTCGCTTTCCGAAGACGAGGATGAAGACATCTCGTTACTATTAACCTCAACAACGCTGGCCACCATAGTTGGGCCTTCAGTATGGTTCAAGGCGGCCAATTCAGAACCATCATCGATGTTTACAGTTTCTGCCAAAACTTTAGTCAAAGAGTTTGAAGGAAGATGTGCAAGAACTTCTTCATGGTCTAAAGCAAATTCTTCACCCTGGATTATAAAATCATTATCTAGAGGTAATAATGGATGCATCTCTGCAACGTCTCGATTCATAACGTCCATACAGAACTGATGATCCATATTTTCAGTTTCTTTGGGTACACCTGCATGTTCATCTGTACACAAATCCTGTATCACATCATTGTCAGCTATTACTAACTCATTTTCTACATAATTTTGTTCAGTCCCATTGCTCATTGGTATTATTTGACTTTGTGGTTGTTCTTCCACTAGTACTGTTCCGTTTACTACCCGACTTTGTGCTTCTGTCAGATTTGCAGACAGTTCTAAAGCTACATCTTGAACTGCATCTAGTAAATCTTCAGATTCTAATTCTTCGCCACCAAGTGGCTTTCCCTTTTCGTTTGAAACGATTATCGGATCGTATTCATTAGTATTTAAAGCGACTTCCTCAGTATTTTCTACAGCAGTGATGTTGGGTTCTAAAGGCACTTCCGCGTGTCCTTCTTCAACCACCTCAGTAACTTCAACCTTATCTTCATTAAATACAACTCCAAATTCATGATTAGTTTCGTTATCCTCTTCACTTAAATCTTTTAAAAGCTTTTCTAATTCCGGGTCGTTTTTTTCCTCCTCGTCTAACTTAATAGCTTGTTCAGTCATAGGGAAAAATCTTTCTTTATTGGCATATACAGTTTCAGTGAAAGCATTAACACTATACCAACTGCGGTTATTCCAAATGGTATTTGGTTTACGCGTACTAGGGGCGGGATTTAAAGTAACGCCTGGAGGCAAGACTAGTTTCTGTAAAACAGGTACTTGTTGCGAATTTACAGTGTTTAAGCAATACACATTTAATCCTGTATTTCCAGATAAAGAAGATTTTTGATCTAGTATAACTACATTTTGAGTGTTCATCAACTTTGGAGTCGAATTTACTATAGGAGCTCTGCTTACCATTGGAGTTGTATTTAGTATTGGTACGGTATTCATTATTGACGCTCTATTTACTATAGTAATAGCTGGATTGGATTGTAAGTTATGAAAATGTTTTTGAAACCCTAGCTCATGCATTGAATCGCGTCTCGTTGAATCTACCACTTGCAGATTTATGGGTAAGGTTTGGTTTGCAATTTGCAAACTTACCGGTGGCAATGAACTGGTGCCGCAAGGTTGTAAGGATGGAATATTTGGAGTTGTTGTAATCTTGGAAATATTCGCTGTACTGGTAGTGGGTGCGGAGTACAGAGTTATTGTATTATCGTCGATTTGTCGATGGTTTTTTACATGCTCAACGGGTGTTTTATTTTTGTACATCGTTTGATTAGATAAGGGAAAGCTTTGTGCAGTACTTTCTGGCTGGACTTTTTGAAACGATGTTTGAGTTGCACAGTCATATCCCAAGTTACTATCTTGACCAATGGGTTCGCCACTGCTCCGACTGTTGCCTTGTAGTTGGTCAAACAAATCTAAATCAGCCGAATTTGAACTACTAACTTCACTTTGAACATATGACGGATTTTGTTTAGGTACAAGTGAACTTCCAGAAAAGCTATTATTGCTGTCACTTTTAATAAATCTGTTTGTAGTTGAAGTATGTATATCTGCTCCAAAATGTTGGGTTTGTGTAATATTGGTGCTTGCATTTACTATTACGCTAGGAGTTGGGGTTACCTCAGGTTTAATTTCTGATCTGGTTTCGGGTTGGGCAATACTACACTTAATAGTTTTCATATCACAGTCTGTCCTTGGCTCTGTCTTCACCAGATATTTTAAAGATTTTGGCTTATCTACAGTCACTTTCTTTGTTTGTAAAAAATTTATAAATGCATTCGCAAATCCTTTCGAATTTGTAACGCCACAGTGACTACCTTGAATAGTTGGAGGTTTTTTAAGATCCTTCGGCGTTTCGGCGATCTTGATTTCTTTAACTTTAATAATATTTTTTGTGGTTTTGAAGGTTTGTGTATTTTCTTTAGGCGTTACAACCGGTGGCTTTCTATACAACTTCAGCTGAGGCTGACAATTACTGATGGAAGCATTCATTGCAGGTGTAGAAGTTGATATCTTATTGGACTGGACTGCAGTCGACTCTATATGTGATTGTCGTCTCTCATATTCTTCATCTGCCTGCTTAATTATACTATCAATTTCGTCTTTAGCTTTATCAGTTTCTTGCTTTTCCATGTCCTCTTCTGGAGATTTTAATTCGGTGCCAGATGAAGAATCGTTCTTTGAATCCGACTGGACCAATCCTATTTGACACAATTTTCCTAGTTACTTGGTTGATTTTAAAATGTTAATTGATGGTATTTTTTGTGAGTGGTAAAGGAAGTTGCTTGATAGGCCCCAAGAACCAACAGTTTTTAGCATGTTAAGCCAAGTTTTGTGAGGTTAAATAGGAAGTATTAAAGCAAGACCGTTTGACAACGAATAGAAACAATTTAACTGGAAGTCTAAATTAAATAAAAGGATAAATAAATAATATTGGTATAAAGTGTAAAACTGTATCTAGCAAAAAAAATGAATGGACGGCAACACAAAAACGGCAAAAGAAGAAACAAAGTGTTATAAAAGCAGCAAACTAAGGTATGTTAAGAGGAATATTAGGACATTACTCACAAAAAAACCCTCGTTTTTATTACCAAAAACCAATTATATTCTTGTAAAACATAATTAAAACAGATGGTTTGTTTTAATTATGTGCTTACATTTTGCTTTATACCGGGTGTTTCAGGAGGAACACTCACCCCTATAACTTTTTTATTGTTTAAATTACAGAAATACAATATGGTGGGTTTGTATGTGATATTATTTTGCATTTTATGACAGACTCTATTTTATCACTTCCGGTTTAACCGGAAATGACCTCAACCTTGTATTTTTAATACACTATTTCAAATTCACGACCCCACCCATGAAAATCGAAAGTTTAAGTCATTTCCGGTTAAACCGGAAGTGACCAAATAGAGTCCGTAATGTCATAAAATGCAAAATAATATCACATACAAACCCATCAAATTTCTGTAATTTAAACTAAAAAAAAGTTATAGGAGTGAGCGTTCCTCCAGAAATACTCGGTATGTTAGTAAAATCAATAAAAATCAAATAAAAGGATGCACAAAACAAAAAAAAAATTTATTGTTCAAAAAATTAAGGATATTCAAAAAATAAATTTTCTAATTAAACTTTGCTTTTTGAACCTTAATTTATATATAAAATTTGTCTTCACAAACCGAGAAGTAGTTGATGCACTTTCTGTATTAGCATTACGACGATTGTAAAATTTCTTTTAGGTGCTATCTTGTAACCCGTCGTTTTAAAGCTTTATTTTGTAACGGTGCACATTTGTAATTAATCTCTTTGTAGAAAAATAATAACCATATCCATAACTTTTTTTAAATTAAATCATTAGGAGCAAACACAATAACCGTTTTTATCCACAATAATAAAAACCACAGGAACTTACGTTCTTTCTTTTTATGTTTCCTCTTCTCTTTGTCCTTTTCTTTTACTTCCTTTTCGCGCTCTTTATGCTTGGCTTTTTTCTTATTGAGAAGATTAGCTTCTCGGGCAACTAATGATTTAACCAATTCGGTCGTATCCGGAGACTGACGTGCACCTTTCTTGAGTGAAACGATTTTTCCGCATTGCTTTTTGGCTTTTGGTTCTTTTGTAAAGATATCTTCGTCAGACTAAAATTAAATTGTAATATTAAATTTAAAATCGTAAAATGGATGTTATAAACTAGAACTATACCGGGTGCTCCGCTAAGGTCGATGAGCGGCGGTATCATGAGAACTATTTGTTCTACAGCTTTCGGAAAAAAAAAATTATTACAAAAGTGAGCTCTAGAAGTATACTAAAATTATTTTTTGAAGAAAAAATTCGGTAACATCCGAATAAACTAACAGATTTTATCGAACTTAGTCTTGTTTTAAAGCTATTGGATAGCCGAATTATAGTCAGAATAATACTTAATTTTTAGTTTCAAGACGAAACCGCTAGATGGCGTTTTTTGATCGCTTTAGTAATTTACTCCATTTCTCATGAAAAGCTGAATGGGCATCCTAGATTAAGACTAGCTTATTACTTATTAATTATTTAAAAAGTGACGCAAACCGGAAGTCCATATCGCTTTTCAAACTTAAGTTATGAGCAAAAACCTATTTTTTTTTTCATTTTTAAATGATAACATCAAATATTCGTTAATAATACGTAAGCCATGAAAATCCAAAAATCATATTGACAATTAGCTGTCAGTAGTTTCACCGTAATTAGTTATTTTGAAAACTAAAATTGGGTTTGTGCGGGTGTTAAATATTGCTATTGCTAAAGCATATGATATGACTGGTCGTGTATTTTCTGTTTTTAAAATACAGTTAATGCCTGTCAGGAGTGCACTATAAGATATCCGAAGAGGCAACATTTTTGAAGGATGGTTTTTAAGAAGCAAGAGAGAAAGGCAAAAGACGGTTGCGAGAACCTGGACAAGTATTACCGATAAAAAAACAATCTGAGAAAAATGTTGTCTCTCAGAATATCTTACAGCGTTCTCCTGACAGACATTAACTTTATTTTCAAAACATTGAAAATACACGGCTAGTATGTCATATGCTTTAGCAATAGAATACAACAACTTTCAAATTGTTTAATCTGTTTTTAACAACAAAAGCACAATTTTAGTATTCAATATAACAAATTAGGGTGAAACTAATAACAGCTTGTAATGTGTCAGTTTAAAAAGTGAAATGGAGTAAATTACTAAAGCGATCAAAAAACACCATCTAGCGGTTCAGTACTAAACTAACACTGAAGTATTATTATAGGCTATAATTCGGCTATCAAATAGCTTTAAAACAAGACTAAGTTCGATAAAATCGATTAATGCATTGGGAAGTTATCGAACTTTTTCTTCCAAGACGAATTAAACCTTCCCCCACCCCCTTATTTTAGGAGATAGGCCAAAATGTCAAATAGATAATTTATAGTGTTAATTGGGGAGTCCAAAACAGTTCCACGTGACATACCTTCATTATTGATTTTAAGAGATATTATCATTATTTATTTGTTTTCAAATTAAAAATACGCCATCGAACAAACCAGTTTGTAATAAAATTTTTTCCCCAAAAGCTGTAGAACAAATAGTTGTCGAGATACCGCCGCTAAAACGACCTCAACGGGACACCCGGTATATCGCGTTAGCATTAACTCAAGGATATCTAAAAATGTCGTACTATACAGAAAAAAGGTTCCATCAATATTAAATGTTTTTTTTTAATTTGGAATAAATTTACTAAATGTATTCGCAATTATGGTCACCAAAGCTCTGCTGGCCACCAAATATAATATCTTTGGCTAGGAATTGTTAATATTAAGGCTTGTTTAAAATAGCATATGTTTGAGAACCTATTTTTTAACAACGGTTGTCTAAGATTTTTGACAAACCTTTTTTAAAATTTAATATCCTAAACTTTTTTAAAATTCCTTTATTCCCAACAAACTAAATACAGGTTTGGCAAACAACTATTACAATCAGACACCAAACGGACAGAAAAGAGAATGTAATATATTATAGTCTATTCATTTTCCCAATTCAGTAACCAAAACAAATACAAGCGGCGAGCACGTAAACAGCACACAGGGGCGTATTAATAGCTTACACTGAACAACGACCCCGTTAGAAATGCATCACGTCAACCTTGGAAGTTTTATCACCGTTTGACCAATAGCAATGAGTTTATGCATCGAGCATGTGGCTATCACACGCTGATGTTTCGTTATGCTCATGAATAACCATAACTTAGACATAGAAATCGAGGGAGATCCTGAAACAGTGGCGGATAATTTTAACGATTATTTAATATCTGTTATACCTAATTTGATAAAGATTTTAAGTCATGTTCCCGTTAACTGTAACATTGCTAGGAATAATCAATCAATGTTTTTAAAGCCAGTAACAACAAATGAGATAGTTGAAATGGCTAATAAACTAAAAAATAAATATAGTTCTGGGTTTGATGAAATTCCTACTACCATTGTTAAAATTTCTAGTAGTGCATGTAAGAATATTTTATGTTATATAATAAATGTGTTAAACTGTTTTAAATACCGCATATTTCCTGAAAATTTAAAAGTTGCAGTAATAAATCCGCTTTTTAAGAAAGGTGATCCAGAATTAATGGATAATTATAGACCAATAAGTTTATTAACAGGTTTTTCAAAATTGTTAGAGATGGCAATGTGTTCAAGACTAGCAAATTTTCTAACAAGCTGTAATATATTTAGTAAAAGTCAGCATGGATATTTAAAGGGTCGATCTACACAAACAGCAATTTTTCAGTTCATTCCGACAGTTCTGCATCACCTTGAAGCTAGTAATTTGACAGTAGGTATGTTTTTGGATTTGTCAAAAGTATACAATTGCTTAGATAGAGAGATACTAGTAAGAAAGCTTGAAATGTATGGGATAAGAGGAAATGCTCATAAATGGATAACGGGGTATCTTAATAACAGAAAACAGAAAGTATGTGTTACTAAAGATGGAAAATCTTATCTCAAAGATATTATCTAGTAGTATAGGTATAGCTCAGGGAAGTGTATTAGGGCCCATACTATTTATCATTTTTAATTCAAGCCAATCAAGATATAGTTAATTACGCGGACGATACTAATTTACTTTTAGGGGGCAAAAGTATCAATCAACTTGTCACAGAGTGCAAAAATTTTCTTAATAGGGTTACACTATGGTTTACAGAAAATAAACTTATTTTGAATGAAAATAATTTAATGTTATACTTTTTAGAACAAAAGTATATAAGGTGGAAAGGCCAGTTGACTTTGCTCATGATCAAGATACAATTAATTTTTCAGAAACAACAAAATTCTTAGGGGTACAGATTAATGAATTCTTAGATTGGTCCGCTCATATCAAATGTATGTCACAAAAACTTAATACTGTTTGTTATGGTATTCGTGGTACTGGTAAAAACATGAACGAGAAAACTTTAAAAACATTGTATTTTGCTAACTTCGAATCCTGTTTAAAATATGGCATTATATTTTGGGGCAGGGATAGTCAAATCAAAGTATATTTGTAATTCAAAAACGATTGGTTCGAATAATTAAGAAAATAGATTATAAGAAAACTTATCGTACCGTCTTTAAAGACACAGGACTTTTAACAGTATATGCACTGTATATCTATGAATGTTTATTGTTTTTCTTTAAAAATAGAAATTGTTTTCAAGCCCCAGTTTGTCATCAACATAACACGAGAACTGTAAATGTAAATTACCCCATACATAGGCTAACTCTTACTGAAAAGTCACCCAATTATATGTGCTTGAAATTATATAACAAACTACCCGAGAGTATAAAGACAATTAGCAGCGAAAAACGGTTTAAGATGGAAATCAGAAAGACTTTATTGGAATTAGAGCCATATAATCTCGATGATTTTCTAAGTATGTAACAGAATAATATTGCACCTTTTTGGTGTTCTAAGATGACGTTGTTTCACTTTGTGTTTGTAATGTTTATTTGGAAATTATGTAACATGATTTTGAAATAAATAAATTAAGTAAGTAAGTAAGTAAGAATTGGTAAAATGAATAGTATCTATAAATTAAACAAAGATGAAACAGATCTCCTCGTCATATCCTAATTCGCTTGCTTTCCACTTCTACCCAGGTACGGGTATTTTTACAGACTTTACAACGCGAGCCGAGTGTTGTCAAGTTTAGTAAAATTTCACTAGATCTAGTGTTTTTTTCAATATAGGGATTTAGTTCAATACTTTTAAAAAATGCTATTTTCTTGATTTTTCTATTCACATCCAAAATGTAATTATTATTTTAAAATCTGAATCTATTGCTTTACCATTTGATTTCCTTAAATACCGTTGTTCTGGTTTGTTCGTCATCAATGTACAATAACTATACCAGTGGCGTAACCAGTAACAGACCTAATTAGGTGCTTATAAATAATATTTTTCGAATATTTATAATTTTATTCTTTGGTTTTTGTCCATTTTTTTATTATGGAAATAAAATTATTATGTAAATTATTTAATAAGATTATTATTAATTTTCTTGAAGTAGTCCATCTCAAAGTGGAGTGAAGTTATAAGGAGGTAAAGAAACTCACAGTCTGCTCCACTAGTTTAATAGAAATAAATAAAAAACTATAAACCAAACATGTTTCGAAGACTTAAGTCTTCATCTTCAGTGGAAAGTAAAACATCAACAAAGGGGGGTACCTATGACATTGAGGTAACTGTAAATAAGAAAAAGAAGTTTAATAAGTTAAGTTTTTCTTTCTATCATTTTTCTAAAACTTAACTTATTAAACTTCTTTTTCTTATTTACAGTTACCTCAATGTCATAGGTACCCCCCTTTGTTGATGTTTTACTTTCCACTGAAGATGAAGACTTAAGTCTTCGAAACATGTTTGGTTTATAGTTTTTTATTTATTTCTATTAAACTAGTGGAGCAGACTGTGAGTTTCTTTACCTCCTTAGATTATTATTAATTAACCCTTTTGTTTTAAATCTAGTGAAATTTTAGTTAATTCTCGACGCACTATCTTATGTTAGTGATATTTTAATTTTGTATCAATAAGCATTAGTCAGCCAGCCAGGGATGAAGCCGGTTGCATGAGTTCCCTTTCTCTGCATGTAATATATGACTGTGCCATATTGGTTGTTGGTGGAAGGAGAAATCAATGTGCGGTAAGATAAGGAGAATTTTGTTTCAGTTTATTTAATTTATAGCTGGTATATTATGTTCTCTTTCATGTGCGTTAGGGGTCTAATCATAATAGTTGTTTGCCAAACCTGTATAAAGATTATTACAATAACTTAAATATCAAGTAGTAATTTATATAATATGACGATTTATATAATGTATAAGAAAAACAATGGTTTTGCTTAACTAGCTTAAAATATGTTGTCGAAAACATTCCAAGCCTCAATATTAAACATATTTTTTAGTGTGTTTCTTAAAAAAAAAACATTATTGCGAAACACTATACGTATTCTTCTAAAATGATTTGGAAATATATTCTGATTACCTCACTTTCTTCTTTCTTCTTACTCTTCCTTCCCTTAGTCTCCTTATCTTTAGAATTCTTTCTTTTCTTTTGGAAATACTTTTTACTTCTCTTAACATTATAACCAGCGTCACATATTTCAGCATCCTCGGCTTCTACAAGAAAAAAATAAGGTTTTGTTAAATCTAGACAATACTATAGTTACTTACACGCTTATGTTTGTTATTTAGTTAAAATTCTGAGAAAAATTATCTATAACTTCTTAAAAATTAATACAAATTATGCCACAAAATATACCGAAAATTATTTATCAGGTTTTTATAGAATCAATACTGAACTATGATTTTGCTGTCAGTTGGTAATAATGTCATAACGCCACTGTTTATAGCTCAGAAATACATAATTAAAGTAAAGACGTTCAAACAAAGACTTTTTAGTTCTCAATAGCTATATCAAGAAGAGAAATTATTAAATGTAAGAGCGTTGTATGTCCAGTCCAATGTATCATTAACATATTTTATAAATATTTTTAAATAAACTGTATACCATGGCATATTAACAAGATTAGTAACAACCACAAACTCTATTCTACGCAACGTAAAGGCAGGTATGTAATCTGCCTTATATAATACCAAGTAAAATAAATCTGTTACCCCTATTTATAAAAACATGCTGTATAAAAATTTTAAAAAGGTAATAGATGCATGGGATGTAAATAATCGGTTAGGGGCGTTCCCTTAAATATTCCTGGTCAAACTTAAGATCAAATGAATAGTTTTATACTTGTTTTGTTTTTCATTATAAACATTTTTGTTAATTTATAGTCGTTCAATTTATTAGGTTATATGCAAGGATCTTAAATCAATTAGGATACGGTTTTGGTTCACGATCTTTGAAGAATAAACAATTCACATTCTTAGATAGGTTGTAAACAACTCTCCTGAAAAACAATCGGTGAGCTCTGAAAACTAGTAGTTTTTCTGTTAATTAGACAAAGACATTACGTCGCGCTCGAGCGTACTTTTTATAAATAAAGCCTTATTGGAACGGCCTTCTTTCATACCCGCTTTCACGTGTGACGCTACAAACCCGAACAACTGTCATATTTGTCAATATTAAATAATAAAATTCTTTGTTGTTTTCCAGTGTTTGTGTGTTAAATTTATGTATTGTTTGTGGAAAAAATAGTAATTCTTAAGTCAAGTCTGCCATAAACTGGATAAAAATATAGACTTTGAGTCACGTCCGTCGATTATTTATTTTTCCTAATCAAGACATATCAAATCAATCAACTGTCAAAATGAAAACGGAAACAGACAGAAGAAAAAGAGATGGGGATTCTACTGATAGAATCCCCATCTCTTTTTTGTTGTGACTATTTTCGTAATAACAGGGGTCACATCGACGTGTACAAAGGAGATAGAAATATCGGGTTTCAATTCAATGATTATAATGCATGTAACATTAACATTTTTTATCTAATACCTAAAATGTAATATTATATTTTTGTAATAAAGTATGTTTTAAATTGTATTCAACAGTCTTAAAGCTCATTAAATCGAATGTGGCCAATCAGAAATTGAAAGTAACATATTCTTATTTTCTTATAAAAAAGAACCAACTTCAAACCCATATCGACTATATTTAAAAACCTGCGCTACACAGTAAAATTGTCTGGTAAAATTAACACAAATTTCGTAGCAATAATTACGGACAATTTATCAGCCGTGGGTTAATCACAAAATTTTCTATTTGTTTAAAAATTGTCTCTTGCCTACAATTTCTAACTGGTATTTCGTTTACCTATTTCTCCCGCTTTAAGCCAAATATCCTCCAAAACTTCCAATTGCTGTTCATCAGGTTGTATTTCATCACCAAATGGCAGATTGTTATCTTCTTCCATTAGCTGTAACTGTAACTCGGCAGGAAATTCAGCAAAACTAAAAAAAAACATAATCTAGTCTGTATGGCTAACAAAACAATCTTGATGATTAATGAAGACAAAAGTCAATACGAGAAAAAAAAACTTGTAACAACGTTGAATTATATCGCATCGACGGATCCATAAGAATACATCTTTACTGGAAAAAATTCAAGATAACCTCCAAAACTAATGTTTTACACTACTTGTAAAGGTAAATTTATTTTGAGAGATATCCCTAGTAACTATTGTTGTAACGTTTATTATAAATCAATATTGTTAATTCAGAAATAATGAATGTCATGGAAAAAATGTATTTCAATTAAAAAAAAACAATTTTTAACTAAAACAAATTGATTAGAACAGACATATTTAATTTTATTACAAAATAAAGTGGATTTAAATATTTTAATCAGATAAGAAAACTTATTGTAAGTCGCGCTTTGGGAAAAAAATGGGACTCAAATATTTTTGAACATTATTTTATCTAATTTTATCCCTTTTTGCCGCGTCCGATTGATGAAATGATTCCCTCGGAATACGCGGCTAGATTTTGTATCTGCATTGTTGAAACAAGAACAAATGTTACACCATATCTATTCAGAAAGAGCATCTTAACGTTTAAAACTAATACGTTGGCGATTTCAAGGGCACCAGCATACACATAGTTGCTTTCATGCGGTTTCTAACGACACAGGCCTTTGGGCCTCTCTGGCGTCGATGCGACCCGAACAAACAGAGAGGAGAGAAGTGGAGCGAAGTTAAATTGTATAATCAAAAACCAAATCAATCTCTCATCGAACTTATATAATGTAATATAAAATTTAGTAAGATAAATCTTAATTGTCAATATCAACCAATGTTATTTTAAAATAACTCAAAAAGTTAGCGCGTGGGTCACAAACCCATGGATCAAGAGCCATTGTGACTTGAAACTCTCCATCTTTATTTATTACAGGCTTAAAAGTGAGTAAAAACATAATAGAGCGTTTGCGGAGTTCCGCAATACTTTTTGAATTTGGATTGTATCAATTAAATATTTGCCAGCTGTTAACTCATAGTAATTAATTTTGATCATTTTGATGTGCAAATCAAGTGTTAATCTTAATTGGTTTTTGTGTCTCAAGTTGAATTTAATTCTAAAAACAGTCCTTTTCAGAGCTATCGTGTAAGAGTACTTTTGTGTGCTTTGGTAACTATTTATGAACAATTGTCCAATATAACTGAATATATCATTGTTTTGTAGTCATGTCATAACATGTTAAAAATTTAAGGGCTGGCGTTGAATGGCGATAGCGAAATAAATGGCGTCCGAGGTTTGCTATATACTCTTATGATAAAAAAAATAGAACGCCAGTAGTTAGCAGTAATCATTTCAATTTTTTCTTGTAAATTATAAATTATTTGTCGGAATACGTATATTAGAACGCTAAACGCGTCTAGTATAAAGCTGAATTTATAAACTTGACGTTGACGATGGACGGTGCTGTATGACGGTGACGGTACAGCTTAAACATATTGAAATGCATAAGACCATTTATATTTGACGATGACGGTGCAGCAATTTTATCTTTTGACGGTGGACGGTCGTAGCAAGGTTCGTAGCAAGTTTCTACAGCCAATCAAAATCGTGTTTGCCTGTCACGTGATATTTAGTAAATATTATTTTACTTTGTACCATCTTATTTACTATTTTAAAGTGTACTGTTGATAGTATCATTCAGATCACATAAACACCAAAATTAATATAATCACATAAAAATATAGAAAAGCCGAGAAAAACAGGTTATGTTATCGTCGTCACCGTCAAAGCGCATCGTCAAACTGCACCGTCAATCGTCACCGTCAAGTTTATTAATTGGCCTTAATGTTTATGAAATCAGTCTTTGTTTTGATATCTCTCTTGTGCTAAATTTTGATTGATTCATATGATTTAATGGCATGTAAGTGATGACACACGAGTAAAGATATAATGTACAAACTTTATATTGTTAATGGTACATATTTTATAAAAATTTGAATAAACCTTTTTACTTATTATATTTGAAAATGTATATAGGTAATCAAACTAAAAAGTATAGAAAAAACTATAAGAGGAGTAACTGCAACTAACTACAAAAATTAATAATATGAAGTAATAGTAATTTAACTTTTTAAAATAGCCAAAAAAGTACTAGCTAGAAATACCTATCAAAATAAATCGGCTAACGCATAAAAACACTGTTGGCTTGATATCAACTTTCAACTAAAATTCCTTAGTGTTAGAAAATATATTCAGTCTTACTTGGGATAGCCAGCCATCATCCGACCTTTCTTCTTCTTAAATGGACCTTCCACGTAACTCTGAGGCAGACTGGTGTTATTCTTATTGCACAAAATATCTTGAGGTAAGGGAAGGGGCGCGGCTACCTTACGATCCGGCTCTTCAGGATGCGGCCCAATGTCTTCGCCTTTTAACCATTTTTCATATCTAAAAAAAAAATCCATCCTATATGGCTATCAAAATATTGATCAAATGTAATAACTGAGTTATGGATATAAAAAAAATATGGTAGACGTTATCGGGGTATATATAAATATATTTAAAGTTTTTTCTTTTCTAATCTAAAACTGGAATCATAAAGTTAAAGGATTGGGAATTGTTATGAGGAAATTGCGTTAAAAAAAATATAATGTAATAAGAATAATAATAACAATTTCAAATATAAACAATTTTCAAATTTTTGCCACAGATATTCCCGAAACTTCCACCATACCAACATGTCAGAAAATCAAAATATCAATAAATTAACAAAAAAACTTTATTATTAAAGGCTAAAACTTCAAGAAAATAAGTATTCAGCTGGTGACTCTCGTCTCTTTCTAACCTGCCAAGAAGTTGCATATCTTTTAATTGAATCGTTGCAACTTAGATGGCTTCGATTGCTAATTTGGGATCCTCATCTTAACATACAATTGTACCTAATCAAGGAATTTTGTTTTGAATGTTCCCAATGTTAGGAAAATGAATATTTGTTACGACGTATAGGAAATACTTACTTATGGTTGTTGTCCTAAGTAATATAAAATATTTCAAGTAGATACTGCTATTTTATACTGATATTTTTAATTTTGTGAATATTTTTTTTGTAATCTTCATTTAATACCGGACATAAAATGCATATTAGCATTTTTTCAGTCGCTGCTTAGTTTAGGATTACATAATTTGTTTAGTTGTTAATAAAATGATAGAACCCTATTTAAATTTTGTGGTGTCTTCAATAAAATTTCATTTTTCTCCTAAATTCAGTTGTAACTGAGAAAATGCTAAGACACATCTTATGCCAGCTTGTGAAAGAAGATTACAAAAAATAAACTTACCTAATTAAAAATATCACTGACATGCAAATATTTTTTTACAAATTATGTCAATAAAATTTTGTTAACATTCACTCTGATAACCAGTATAATCGTTTAAAGTTTGATAGTATCCCGTTTTTGAGATAACTAAAAAATAAACATTTAAAAAAAAAAAGGCATGAGGATTATTTAATGTTTCTTCTAGGGATGCACCAAGTATCCGATATTGCGGGCCACATTTACCGGCCGGATACAAAAAAAATTACAAAAATATAAGTATATTTAGTAACCTAAAAATTGATAATACGCTCACCTATCTGGTTGTAACCTTTTAACAAAGGTGTCCATCGAAATTTTGACCATGTCCTTGCTGCATGTACAATGTGAGGCACGTTTTCCATATTCTACCCATCTTTCGCAAGCAAAATTTGTAGACTCTGCACAGTTGAATCCGTGATTAAAACCTACAAATTAAAAACAAATACTCTTGAACGAGAGCAAAGCAACAAACTAAAAATATTTTATACCCAAAAATTTTCATAAAATATTTACCAGATATTCTTTTCAATTGATGCATTGCTAATTAAATGTATTTTTTTAAAGGATATTATTGACGCGTCTCGAGATGTTTAAGTGCGACAAAAGAACAATAAGAAAGTTGAGGGTTAATATTATTAATTAATATAATAATTCTCCGTAATGCTTTAGACTGGCTTAAAAATAAAGTCAGGGTAAGGTCATGGTTTCACGAACACGAATTAACCTTAAGCCCATAATATTTTACGAGGCTTTGCATACTATGGTGAAGTTTAAAAATAACTGTCATAAAAGCACAATTTTATAAAATTTATAATTTCTATAATACCTAATATGGAATTTAGAAGATTAAATAGACGAAATATTTGTCGACGACGATGGGGATATTTAATTTCCCAGGGGATCTATAATCGAGAGAATCCGTTTGATACATACTCTTGATGAATTCTCATTCTTTAAGAAGGTTTTGCCTGCACAAACCTACTGTTTTACATATTCTGCAACAAATAGAGCATAATCTAGGAGGGCTTAAGTTAAGGTGACTCTTTGGCAGAATGAAGAATACAGGCCTGAATGTTACCTTAAGTTAGACCTTAGCTAAGATAGCCTTAACGTTATGGTAAACTTTAAAAAACTATGATTTAAATTAATTTGAGGGTCAATTGCCGCGTGAAGTGGAAAACTACCACGTCCTTAAAGATTTATTCCTTTAGATGAGAGTAAAGAGATCTTTAATATACTGTCAAACTTGTGTTAAGGATGACTTATGTCATTCTGTACCTTAAGATGACTTTAAAATATCGGCCCCAAGTAAGAAGCTTAAAATGTTCAAGACAGAAAAAAGTTAAGGTCATATTGCATCCAAGTTAAGGAGAGAAATAAAATATTTCCAATACAATAAATTATTTTAATAACTTAGGAAATAAAAATGTGATCATCTCGAGTATCATGAAAAACAGTATTCAAGATTGATCTAACTAACCTGCATGATATCCATATGGAAACGTAATCATAATTTCTCCAGCCTCTTGAGTAATCTAAAAAAATTAAAAGTATATTTATAAAATACAAACTTTACACATCAAATTTTTAAAATATTTTAAATGCGCTAGTTTTAGAGTACCTTATTGTATGGTATAGAATACTGCCTTAAAATTTGCGGAGATATTAAAGTCATTTTATGCCGTAAAAACGCCTGGCAAGTTTTGTAAGATGTAGGGAAAAATCCATTTGCCAACCGTTCCAGCCGTCTTCCATGTTCTGGCGGAATAGCATACCTAAAAGTAAAAAATTGTTATTTATGCACCAAGGGATTCACTAGTCAGGGACGAGGTTACACCTTTTGACATTATCAAGGCACGATCAAACATATAACGAACTGTATAATAATGAAAAAAAAGCATATGACCAAATTCTGATCAAATCGCGCGCAAAAAGATATGAGGACAGGGTTAAAAATTCCGACAATAAAACAAAATGTATGTGGGCGATTTGTAAAGAGATAAGTGGTAACAAAGGAAATTTTGCGGAGATTGAATTGGAGGGAGACCCTGGGGTTATTGCCAATAAATATAACCAACATTTACTCTCTGCAATTCCAGATCTCTTAGATAAGTTAATTAACGTACCTTTTAGTTCCAACATGAGTAAGAATGACAGGTCTATGTTTTTGATGCCGGTAACCCCAGAGGAAATCTGTACAATAGCAAAAAATCTTAAAAACAAACATAGTAGTGGGATAGATAATGTTCCAACAAGTATTGTAAAGTTGGCCGCTGTTGAGCTAAGGGATGTTCTGTGTTATCTCATAAACAATTCTTTTGAATTTGGCATTTTCCCGGAAAATTTAAAGATTGCATTGATTAAACCTTTATACAAAAAGGGAGACCCTGGGGAATTGGAGAATTATAGGCCTATAAGTCTGTTACCTGGATTTTCTAAAATATTTGAAACAACCATGAGTACAAGGTTAGTTACTTTCATAAATGAATGCAATTTATTTACCAAACATCAACATGGTTTTATTAAAGGAAAATCCACCCATACTGCCATTTTCCAGTTTATACAGTACATTATAGAGCATCTTGAAAAGGGTGAACTGGCCCTTGGGATGTTCTTAGACCTTTCAAAGGCTTATGATTGTCTAGACAGGGAATTGTTGATTGAAAAATTTGAAATATTTGGAATCCGGGGAAATGCCAAAAAATGGCTAGTATCGTATTTAAATAATAGAAAACAAACTGTATCAGTTACAAAAGGTGGAAAAACATGTAAATCAGAACTACTTGTTAATAATATAGGAATAGCGCAGGGAAGTATTTTGGGACCTTTGCTCTTTATACTGTTTATCAATGACCTAGATTTCGTAACTGACAAATTATATCAACACATTGTTAAATACGCAGATGATACTAACCTCATTGTTGGTAGCAAGGAATCGGAAAATCTTCTTATGGAGGCTAAGTATTTTTATGGCTTGGTTACAAACTGGTTTACAAAAAATAAGCTCGTTTTAAATAAGGATAAAACGAATATTATATTGTTTAGAACCAAACAGTCAACAGTGGGGAAACCCTTAGCTTTAGAAATGGATGACAAAGAACTAAATCTCTCAGAAGAGGCGAAATTTTTAGGAATATATATTAATGAACATTTGGACTGGTCATGTCATATAAATAACTTGGCGAAAAAACTAAATTCTGTGTGTTATGGAATACGGGTCATTGGTGTATATATGGAGGAAAGAGTACGTAGGGTGCTATATTATGCAAATTTTGAATCGGTTGTAAGGTACGGTATTATATTTTGGGGAAGTCACAGTTTAATTCAGAGCATTTTTGTGGTTCAGAAGAGGGTAGTAAGAATTATTAGAAAAATCGGATATAGGGAAAGTTGCAGGGGTGTTTTTAGAACTTTGGGGATAATGACTGTGTATGCTCTTTATATATATGAGTGTTTAATGTTTTTCTTTAAACATAGGGAGTTGTTCAATTTAAATGCAAACCATGAATATAGTACAAGAACATTAAATGTATCATACCCAGTACATCGATTAACACTAACCGAAAAATGTCCGCACTATGTATGCATAAAATTATTTAATGCTTTGCCAAATAACATCAAACAAATACACTCGCAAAAAATATTTAAATTAGAGATTAGAAAATTGTTAATAGCTATTGAACCTTACAACTTGAAAGATTTCTGTAGTTAGTATTTTGTACAAATTATGATGTTTTTTTTTGTTCTCATTGATATGTGACGTCATTTCTTTTGTGTTCCATGTGTTCATGATTTGAAATAAAGATATTTATTATTATTATTATTATTACACCCCACCAGCGGCAGACAAAACGCTCGGGACTTGCAAAAGGAGTAACATCCTAAACTGCATGTAACACATTTCTTTCTCTGCAATATTCAAATGTGACTTAAAAAACTTGGCTTTGTAAATGTTATTTTTGATATTCTATTGAAATAATTATTACTAGGCTTTCAAAGGTTCATTAATAAGCTACATTATAGTGATACATCAATCAATAAAGCTGAACACATACATTTATTTTCAATCTGTACATAAAATGTGACTTCTATATTCAGTAAAGAGATTTTTAATGGAAATAAAAATTATATATTTTTTGTTTTATTCATTACTTGTGGACGAAAAGTAACTAGGTGGACTAAAGTTATATAATATAATGGTGGATTAAGGAAAATATTAAAAAAGGCATTAAAGGAACAAAACTCTTAATTTAGACTAATCATTCCAAACCCCCAATTGTCAAATTGGAACGGTTTTAAATTTAAAACTGCTTAGTGATTATCTCTGT
Source organism: Barypeithes pellucidus (assembly GCA_963991005.1). Lineage (NCBI taxonomy): Eukaryota > Metazoa > Arthropoda > Insecta > Coleoptera > Curculionidae > Barypeithes > Barypeithes pellucidus. The sequence goes on along the minus strand of OZ022563.1, from coordinate 34,939,902 downwards.
AAAAAAAGTAAGAGATGCTCTTTAAATGAGAGCGATAATATTTATAAAACTAGACTATATAAATCTTGTATGGAGAGTAGATGCGTACCGGAGAGTAGTAGCGCACCATTGTAAAATATGAATTACTTTCATGTCAATGATTATAATATAATAATAACTTTATTAATAGCAAAGCTAACAAATACATAAAAATAATATTTCTACAACAATTCACAAATTCAATAAAATAAATAAAATTACTACATATGAATTCATTGGATCTTCATATTAATTTTGCAATAGTCTATACATTTTCTTCGAAACTTCCTTATTGATCGAGACATCTTTACATTATTGGGCAGCTCATTATATTGAATATGTCCCTTGTGGAAAAGGCTTTTTTGGCTATATGTTATCGATACTGTATTTACATAAAAAGTATCCCTTGTGCGTGTTTGATAATTATGTACTTATTACATGCCAAGCATAATTTTTTTTATTTATATTTAGGAATATACAAACATTTGTTATAATACACAAGATATTCGTTATAAGAATGCTTATCTTTACCTAAATTATAATTAAAGCCCAATACCTTACCATGTCTTTGGTGCACCAAAATGCAAAAAATTTATTGAATAAAGGTCCATATCCTCTGTATGCCAGGCAAAAGTTGTTTTCCACATGCCAAAGTATAGATAAGCCGTGTTCACTCCTTCAATGGAAATGCCATAATCTTCATTTACATAATCAAGGATTGTTCCAAGTCTATTTATGTTCCATTCCTTCAAATTAAAGAAATTAATAATAATAATAATAATATTTTAATATCAAAGCTAACAAATACAACAATATTCCCGTGATTATTTACAAATTTGAAAAAATTAAAATTGCTACATTTCAATTTATTACATATCCTAATGTTATTTTTTCAGTAATCTAAATACATTTCATGCAAAAGTTCTTTATTGAGAGATCTTTATACTATTGGGCAGTTCATTATACTGAATAAATCCATTGTGGATATGTTTATTTTCGCTATATGTTATACAGTAATACACTGCATTTATATAAAAATTCTCCCTTGTGCCTGTTGGATAATCATGGACGTCAGACACATTTCTTAAATTTTGCAATAAATGTTCAGTTCAAATAATGCGTTTTTCATTTTGTGCATCACTGCACTGTATTTACGAAAATTTCCCGTCTCACACTTAGCAAACAAAATTTATTAAAATTCTCGAACTTTGGGCAGTGATATAAATTTGTTTTTTAAGTAATCCATCTCAAAGTGACGTGAACTGATGAATGGGGAAAGAAACCCAAAATCTGCTCCACTAGTTTAATAACAATATTTAAAAAATAATAATCATTCCATACATATTTCAAAGCCATAAACCTTCAGTGGAAAGTTAACTGGAAAAACTGCTCGCCAAATTATACTTTTGCAACCGAAAAAGTAAAATGTAAACAAAAATAAAAATATTTAATGTATATAAACTTTTCTTTTTAATTTTTATTTTTTGCTGCAAAAGCATAATTTAGCAATGTCATAACTTTCTCATTTTCCAAACTTTCAACTGAAGATGAAGGTTTATGCCTTGGAAACATGTATAGAATGATTATTTTTTAAATATTGTTATTACACTAGTGGAGCAGATTTTCAATTTCTTTCTCCATTCAATGATGTATGTAATGATGTAAGAAATTTAATACTTTTTGAAATGGGACAATAAACACAATATATAACATTTAACATAATTACATCTACATTGTCATCCGTCAAACTTCCTGAAACATCGGCTCCATAAATAGGAGCTACATATGTGATGTTCTTCCAGTATTTTCTCTCCAAATCTTCATAGTCGAAATGCCTAGGCGTGGCGTAACGTTCAGAGTTTGCCATTTCACGATATTGTTGAACTGACATTGCCTTTTTCTGTAATAGTTGGAAAATATTTTACAAACACCTACAAATCAGTTGAATAAAATACAAAAGAAAAAATGTTAAAATATAGTTAAGATTTGAACATTTGACATTTATGAAATTGTCAAGCTAACTTTGTCATGCCAAAATTCCAGCAACAACGGATCATTTCACATCGCGCGAGAAGCATAAAGTCGTCATATTTTGACCACATACTGTCAAATTTGCATGCATGCAATGTGTTCTTGCATGCTCACGAGTAAATGTGACTGTCGTAAGCATTACAGTAAAAATATATTATTGCTGGTATTAACAACAAAACATGGCATGCAATAAAAATTACAAACTGTAAAGTGGGTTTTAAAACAGATTATTGATATTATATTTTAAATTCAAGTCTTAACACCATTTAAAATTTGTATACTTATTTGAACCAAAAAAATAGTTAATTTGCAATAAATTTTATACCTTAGTTTTTTTTTGAGAAAAAACCAAAAATCGCAAACTGATTTTCAATATTTCCCATATTTCTAAGGATTGCAACATATCCTATGATATATGGTTTTACTAATACTTTTAAAATAAAGTGGTTCCAACTTTATAATTTTTTTCCAGTTACAAATTTTCATAATTTCTGTTTCAAAAATGTTTATTTCAATTTTGTTTTAATGCATTAACGTGTCATACTATTTTTTTACTTGACTAGTCAAAAGTACAACCTTATATTACCTGTATGTTTATCTGTTGGTAAAGTCCTTGTTTACCAGTAACAACTTGACAAATTGGGGCTGGAATTGTGACATCCAGCTTATCCAGGTCATACCCATTTTTACGTGGAACCCATTCTGGAGGGGGAATGACCTACAAATAAAATATAAATATATGAAAATAAGAACTGAACATAAATCACAGTTACCAGAAATCTTTAGCACTTGTGACAAGTAAAAAAATTTGAATTTGACACACATTTCCATTTCAAATTGAATTATTTTAGTTTTTTTATTCCTCGAGAACTGTAGCATATTTGTAATTATAATTCAGTGTTTGAAGAGACCTATTAAAAAATCTGCTTTTTCTCAAACCTCTAAATATTAAATTAGTTTTCGCGATTTCTCACTTAAGGTGAGAAATTTCAGAAATGAATTACCCCTTATTTTAAAATTGCTATTAAGAAAAGTCTTTCAAAAAAATATGCCAAATATGGAATTTGGAATAAATCTTTTAAAAAAATTTCAGACATTTATTAATATGCCCTCTGGGTACAAATTTATTATAAACTTCAAAACAACTTCCCGGCATTTCTTTGATATTTTTATTACCTATGAATCTTTCTGGCGAAGAAATTTTTCATAATAAAATGATTATATCAATTACTTTCTGGCCCACGCTGGCCAGGTGCCCAATCAGAGTTTGTAGTTGGGTACTTATTACTAGACTTTTTAACATAACATTTCTAGTGCTTCCCTACTTGAGACCACACCATCAACAAAAAATATCAATTATGAGGAGGTGGAAAATGTAAATTTGGAATTTAACTTAAAATATATATTTGGATATTTTTTACTACTTGATATCCAGTTAGTTGGTAATTTGCCAAGTGCCGGGACCTGGTGCACCCCTACTAGAAAGCCCCAAATAAAATAAATTTTCTTTTCTAAAATTTATTATGACATTGTAATAATAAAAACAACATAAAGAGAAATACACCATTATGGTAATGATTTAACTAATTAATTGTTGTCATCCAAAAATTATTGGATGTAAATAAATTATTTAATTACCTAAATACATTTACTTACTAAGCTAAGTTACTAAGTCTAGTGACGCATTTGCCATTTAGTATTTTGATTAATATTTTATAGTCTTCTGTGACCAATCACCTACAATTTGCAGATTAAAAGTTTTGTCACATAAGTTATAAAAACTTTTAATCAAAATTTGTCTCTTGCTTGTATTAATTAAAATATTTTAATCTCTTAAATTGAGCACATAACATTCGATAAGCCAAAAAATAAAAAATAAACACAACTGACACAAAGAGATTGTTAGCGTGACCATAAATTCTATACTAATCTGCCCCATCATAAAATGTTCAAAATTACCCAGTTAAATAGTAACTATGGGGTAGGCACCTACATTTTTACCTGTGACCTAACTTATTTCAGTTCAATGATACCACTAAATTTGGATAAGTTTCTTTAAAATTACAAAGCCACCAATATTATTGGTTTTGCTACAGATTAGGAGATCTGAGATAGCTAGGAGTATAATAATGGACAGACACCATAATTCACCAGCAATTAGATTAATATAATTAAATAAAAATAATACAATTGAAAAAGTACACCAAAACTGAAATAAAATGTTTTCCTAAAGGCCGTATTACAGTCGGGAATTTTTATGGCACCAGCAATGGCAGTACACCGTTCTCCGTACTACAGTCAGAAATTCTACTCTTCTGACAATTAAAATGACACAGATTCATGCGCAGTACACTGTTCCCGATCAGCTGTCTTTCATTACCAGAAATGGGGCAGGCGCCATTTTAATTGCCCTTGCCAGCGCAATTGGGTAGACATGGATTATTCTGTTATTTTTAACTGTTTATTATTTGGCCCAACCAGGTATGAACAGGTAATGGCCATTTAAACCCACTGGTACTTAAATTAGCAGTTTACATTCTTTATTAAACTTATGGACTGCTAATTCAGCAACTTTTTGCACATCCTATTTGTAAATAGCAGTACCTGCTTTAACTGATAATCAAAACGAACAGGTTTGCACATCTCTAATTCTGGGGATATTTTAGGGATTTTGACAGTACCCACTGCTGTTCTGCGTAAAAGAAAAAATTGCCGAGTCTAATACGGCCTTTACAATTTTGCAATTTGTTCAGCAGTATGACCAATGACATTCCCTAAAATATCAATTATGTTATCATAAATGTACCCATTTTAATGTACAAATAGAGACAGGTGTTTAATTCATCAAGGAAGTAAAGCTTAAAGAAGATTAAACAAGAATGACAAAAATAGGGGTGATCTACAACTATGGTTCATGACCACACCTCTCCAACATCATAGGCATGATAAATTTAATATTAGCCCATGTGCCAATGCAATTTAAGATGAATAAACTAAGAGATCCTGAGTACATCACAACATAGAGAAGCAACAGTAAATTTAAAAAAATTATAGATGAGGCCATTACATCGATGTAAAAAAGTGAATAAGCATACCTTTGCCAGACCTGCCCTGTGAGCTCCCATATCCTCCATGTGCTTTACATACTTGGCGAAATCTTTGAATTCCTCCCATGTAGGACGAAACACCATAATCCTAATATAAAACAAATAATTAAGAATTTAACAAACATTACACAAGAAACAAAACTTGCACTTACTTTGGACATCTTGAGTTGTTTTCATTCATTTTCCTGGTTTTCTAATAACAATTATTAGAACTTTATAAAAATTTCAATGTCTGCACTTGAAAACCGTGTCTTTCATTGGAAAATTTTGATCAAAGCATTTTGTTGATCCTCTAAATTTCTCAAGCGGCCATTGCTGACATACTAATCTTCACGTAGGCAAAATAAACAGATTATTTGATTAAGAACACTGAAAATACGCCAAAACACGATAACACCAATAATTTATTTACCTCACTGCACCGCGAAGAATCAAAACTGGTAAATTAAAACACGATTTTAACATATTTTTTCGCAAAAATGATAAACAACCCGAGAGCACTCCTTTCGCCCGCAACGTCCATTTACAAGCTGAAAAAAAACTGAAGAGCGCATGCGTCAGCGACTAGAACCTTTCAAAATGGCGTCTCAACGCTAGTATTGTTGGTTGCCTCGATTAAGGGAAAGGATTACGTAGGGAAACTTTGAATATAAAACGAGCGTTCGTTTTATTTAGGAGCAAACCAAGGGAAACATAACGAAAACACAAAGGAATAAGTCGTCGTCGGATTCATCGGAAATCCGGTGCAGTAATCTCACAAGGGAAGATCGAACCGAAAGTGATCTCCGGCTGTTACCACGGTAATCTCTTGGTTGACCTTAAAGTTAACTAGAGTTTTCCCTTTCTGTCATATGTCACATGTAAGAGAGAGGCAATCGCTTCTATACAGACATAGTCAGTGAACTCCATAGAGACAAGTGAACTCGAACTCTATTGAGTTCACTGGTCATAGTCTTTGGGTCATAGTACCAATTTAGAACGACAATAACCGGTAGATCACTTTTAATCGGTTCATGATGATGTAATCATAAACTCTTCTCGAGAGATGCGAGTGATGTGACGGATGCGATTTCGAAATGCTTATGGAATCGAGTGTGTTGCCTTGAATTCTATTCCGATTTTATAATATATATTCGATTACTTATCCTGTTCTCCTGTATCGTACAGGTTATATAGCGAATTGGTCTTTCATCAGGTTATTTTTCATTCGAATGTGCTTATAAAATTATCGGATTATGTAAGAAAACAATTGCGGTTATTATTTTACTTCTGTCTCTTACATGTAGTGTATGGCAGAAAGGGAAAACTTTAGTTAACTGTAAGGTCAACCAATGGATAACCGCGGGATGTATCATGACCGCGGGATCACTTGTAATCGATTCTTGACAATTGACAGACGACTGACCTTTACCACTAGCATTTTCCAAAGAAGAAATTAATGCGCCGTGCAAATTACCGGTCACACATTATAGGTATTTAGAATTTGTACAGACAAATGTTCTTGTAAATATTGCATTTAATTAATAAATATTACGGTTGCTAGTTTCCTTATACAGCTATATAGTTGTTATATGGAAATTGGTCACCCTCTGCATGGTTTATCAAAATATACACTATATGTTTTATTTTCTTCCCTAAAAAACATAATCTAAAATGCACTAAAATTGTGTGACTGGGTGTAATTTTATTTCGTGGACAATTTTTTGATTGGGAAAATGGAGTCGTTTGGCTCATCCTCTATATTTTAGCCCACGAGCCGCCACTGACAAATGATGTTCATAAGATTCTTTAACACGGAAATAAGTTGCCAAGTATCCCGGTTTTAGAGCAGAGGGATTGTCAACTTTTAGTACCAATGTCCCGCAGCTCCGAACTGCGGGACGCGTTTTGTCATGTGGTTTTGTCTCACTTTTTCAGGTTAGGCGACTATGAATTTACGACTTTTGATCGAATTATCCTCTTTCTACTTTTGCACTAATTTGGACTCATTTTGAAATTAAATTAAATCAAGTTTTCCGAGTTTGTTGGATGTTGTGAATTAGAAAGACACTTATTTATGTGTACTATAAAAAGATGATAACAAATAAGTGAACTTTCAATTATACAGGGTGTTATGGAAATGACGTATTATATTTAAATGGGTGACTCCTTGGGTGTCCTATAGAGAAGCGCTACATATTTTTTTTTAAAATCGAACGTTTAAAAAGTGGGGTAATTCACCAATAAACCCACAGGTGAGTCAGCGCTACTGTACAACATTTCACCCAGACACAATAGCAATGTTGCCAAACTTAATGTAAAACCGAAATTGCATATAAATTACAGAAATTAATTACTTACTTGTATTTATCTTATAACTAAAGAGGGGACATCCAGGCACACACATAATCAGTTGTTTATTCTTTTTAATAAGAACACTTTATGCACGGGACACAGATTTTCACGGCAACACTGAACAACACATAGTGGAAGAGAACTAAGTTTTAAAGAGACACACACACATCAGATTATTAGAATTTATTACACGCGACGCGACGAAATTTGACTTGTTGACGTTGTGAACCGGTCTTAAAATTAGCAAATTATTTTCGTCAATAAAAACAATATTCATAGTTTATTTATGGAGTGACTAGATACACGCGTAAACCGAAAAATATTACACACGACACAACGACCCGAGCAAACAGCTGCAAGACCGACCCGGTTGCTTGGGTATTGGTTATTCGACAAAAACCTCTATATTCCGCCGGTGTCTGTTTTATACTGACAGCCCGCAGCCGCTAGCAGGTACTCATATACAAACTACGTCTGCTCAGTCGAGCCGAGTGTGTGACAAAGTTGGGGAGATGGCAGTTTAACCTTTCTCACTTCGTAATTTGAATGCAGGGTTGTTCTAGGGCGTACTTTTGTACCGAATTCGGTACGCTTTACAAAGTATTGGCACGTTGTTACATCTTTCGAGTTTTTAGTACACTGTCCATACAAAGTTTTTTAAAGTTCTTGTCCAGTGAACTAGCGTCCTTATTTAGGCGCCGTGCTGGTACATTTCTATAAAATTCGGTACAATTTTATTATAGAATTGTACCGAATTTTATAGAAATGTTTTGTTACGTAGGGCTGTTGAAAGTAACGACTTTTTTTAAAGTTCATTTTCTTGGTGAAGGTAACGACCATTTTTTCCTTAGAACTCTTACGTTTTTTTAAGTTGGTGTCCAGTAAAGTAGCATCCTTTTTTTAGGCACCGTACTGGTACATTTCTATAAAATTCGGTACAATTCTATAAAAATGTGCCTGGATGTCCCGCTCTTTAGTTATAAGATAAATACTATATGAAATTCCATGAAAATCAACCTCTCTTGGGCGGACTCTCCTTTGGGCGGACATGCATTTTCAGTTTAACATTAAGTTTGGCAAGGGTTTTTTTTCCTAAAAATTAAATTTTTTTTAAAGAGTTTGAAAGATAATCATTCAAAAATTCAATGACGTTTGATCTTTTACTTTCCTGTACTTGTGACGAAAGTTATGTATGCATTACTATTATTGCAAAACGTTTTTCGTCGTCGGTTTTCTGGAATCATATTTGTTCATAAACGATAGAATGAAAAATTGTTAAAATTATAATTTCCTTTTAAAGAGTTTGCCGTGTAGATATGACAACACCGGCCGAAATACGCTGACGTGTTTTCCCACTGCAGACCTTTTATTTTATTCACTGTGACCGTCGTCAGTAGCAGACATGTAAATTTTCAGATTTCATATAAAGTGTATAATTTCGCTTAATAATACAAAGCGCCATTTATGGTTATTTTTCTTCAATTAATTTTCATCTCAGGATTTCCGGTTTAAATATAATACATCATTTCCATAACACCCTGTATTTAAAGAATAATAAACCCGAAAAAACCCGAACAAACCCTAATCAAGCAACAAACTTGGTCAAGAATGAAAATTTATTTCAAGACTTGAAATTTGGTACAAGACTTTAAAAAACCATTTGTTTTACTTTATTTTGAAATATACAGGGTGTTTCAAAAAACATGTGCCATGTTCCTTACTCAAAAATAAAATCAATAGTTTCTATTAACATCGGTCCGTAAAAGACACGGGGTGTACAATTTTAAAAAATTGATATTTTCAAGATATTTACGAAACGGCTTTGAAAACACAAGTCGACATAATTTTTATAACATGGATGAGAATGCTTATTTTGCGTTTCATTTAGGAAGTTATTAAAACACTTTTTCCCATAAATGGCCTAGCACGTCTCATTTTCAAGTAAGTACCTGCTTCTCTTTTAAATAATGCGATCTTTGAAATCATTTTTACCTGCCTTAGGACCGGAAAGTACAACAAGGCCCCAGAGGGGTTATTTTCACAGTATTGTACGAACCTTTAAGAGTTTTATTGTTTTCTGCAGTTTAGTTGGCTTATTCTGTCTCGTTTACAGTACAGTCAAGTGTTTAAGTCGATTTTGATATAAAATAGCAAGTTCGAGTCGTCGATGTTGCAAAAATCCAGCCGATAAGTGTTTTGTTATATATGTGGACGATTTATTATAAAGTCCCAAGCTAGGTTTATATCTGAGGTAGTCAAAAAAGCCTATTTTTTACATTTTAAGTGCCAAATTGGGGATCAAGATAAAAGTTGGGCTCCTCATGTTTGTTGTGTGAGTTGTAACGTAAATCTAGTGCAGTGGATGTATCGCAAGAAAAATTCTATGCCGTTTGCTGTTCCTATGGTGTGGAGAGAACCTACTGACCATGTAAGTGATTGCTACTTTTGCATAACTAAAACAGAAGGGGTTTCAAAAAAGCATAGAGACAAAATAGAGTATGCAAATTTGCATTCTGCGCTAAGGCCACTTCCCCATTTCCGGGAACTACCGGTACCGATAGCGCCTTTAATCCTGGACATCGTGTTTCCCGGTGATTCTAATTCTTCATCCGAATCTGATCCACAACTTCCTGAGAACACCAGTTGTGACCCAACATTTTTACCAACTACCAGTGAACCTCACTTTTAGTAACTCTTGTCAAAACAAAAATCGGAACTTCTTGGTTCCAGACTTCAACAGTGGAACTGAACGATAAAAATGCAAGTGTTTCACTTTACCGAAAACGAAATGTAACATTATCATGTTTTTTAAAATGGAAGGGTCGCTATAATGTGTCTGTTGTGATATTGATGGTTTAATGAATAAGCTTAATATGGAACATAATCCTAGCGAGTGGCATTTATTCATAGATTTGTCGAAATACAGCCTAAAAGCAGTCTTTCTTCATAATGGAAACAAAAACCATCCATTCCTTTAGCCGCAGTGACAATGATAGAAACGTATGACAACTTAGCAACCATATTAAATCGTGTTAAATATGAATAGTATCAGTGGGATATCGTGGAGATTTAAAAGTGATAGGTATATATATTGCTAGGACTTCAAGGGGGTTTCACAAAGTATTGCTATTTTTGTGTCTGTGGGACAGTAGGGCAACAAAAGAATATTAAAGTAAAAAAGATTGGCCTCATAGAACTTCTTTTGAACCTGGTACCTCAAACATTAAACATGTCCCCATTGTTAACCCAAAAAAGGTTCTGCTAACGCCTCTCCATATTAAGCTTGGACTAATGAAAACCTTTACCTACCTTTAAGTAGGTACCTAAGGGAAATATTTCCTCACCTAAGTGATGCAAAATTAAAAGAAGGCATATTTATTGGACCTCAGATAAGGAAGCTCTTAGATAATCTCCGTTTTCAAGAACAATTTAATGAAAAGGAATTGGCAGCTTGGACGTGTTTTGTACGTATGGTGAAAGGATTTCTGGGAAACAAGAAAGATGAAGACTATAAACAAATTCTAACAAATAATAATATTTATTTCTGCATTTGTTCTGTTCTAACATAGACATAATTAAACTATATAATACAATTCAAAATAGCCTTAATTAAAGACGCCTAGCTAATCAAATAGCTGTATGCGTCATAATGTTCTTAAATAGGTTTATATATAACAACAACTATCAATATATTTCCGTTAATAATAATGTACAGTATCAATACAACAGCAATCTTATACAAGAAGAAAAACAAACTCAAAAACAAAATACAGAAAAACGAAAGAATCAAAACAACCTCTCAAATTGTTCAAAATTTCTACAAACAAACTCCCTGCAGAAACTTGCAAACTTGTTCCTGTTGTTAATCTCTTTAACATGCATTGGCAACATATTATAAACTTTATGTCCAATATAATTTACATATCTCGTGTTTTGATTAAGATTATTGTTACTTATAGGTACCTATTTGTAATTTTTTATTCACATAACCACGTGTAACATAACCATGATTTATGAAATTCTGCAACTTTTTTCTCTCTCTGACGAATATAAGAGCAAATTGATTGCATATATGATTATGTTACATATCTCTGGTGTAAATAAGATTCTGGTAGGATAAAGTCTATTTTTTTTTAAATTATTTTTAAAATGTATCTTTGGACAATATCTAACTTCAAACCGTTACTGTAAAGTCCCCCATATCAAGATTGCGTATCCTAGGATTGATTCAACAAATGCCTTATATATCATTATTAGGGTTTTTTTATCAAGGAATTCCCTTAGCAAATAGAATCTGTGAATTAGTTTACGTATTTTGTTGGACAAGTACTCAGCATGAGGCTGCCATTTAATGTGCTGAGCAATAATGATTACGAGATATTTAGTCTGTTTCTTGCATAAGGTGGTTTCCTATTAAAATGTTACCAAATGTCTGTCAGCTTTAGTTAGTGAAAATGTGATATATAATTTGTTTCCGTTAAATTATCATCAGAAAATACAATGGCTGTATCATCAGCACATGAAATCGTCAAACAATCAATATTCAGTTTCAACAAAGAATTTATGTAAACAATGAACAAAAGTGGCCCGATTACGGTCCCCTGTGGAACACCAATAATAATTTTTTGTTTATTACTAACAGCATTATTTAATTATGCCATTTGATATCTATCTGATAGGTAATTAACAAGCAATTCACCACCGATATGCCACAATAATTGTTAAGCACATTAATCAGATAATTGTGGGGAACAGTATCAAACGCTTTTGCAAGGTCAAAAAACACAGCAAGACTCTTCTTTCTATTATTTAAATTGTTTACAACCTCTGTAATCATCCTATGCCAAGCGTCCGAAGTGCTGACTCCTTCCACTTAAGGCACTTCTAATAAAAGACTCATAGATGAACTGTTGAAAACCTATGAATTTCTAGGGTGTCGCATGTCTCTAAAAATAAATTTTTTGCACTCCCATCTGAACTTTTTCCCGGAAAATTTGGTTGCAGTAAGCGATGAACAAGGAGATAGGTTTCACCAGGACATCAGGACGATGGAAACAAGATACCAGGGACGCTGGAACCCATCTATGTTGGGCGATTACTGTAGGGATGATATTACAGAACACAAAAGGAAAAAGTGAACGTTTTTGCCGCTGTATCATATCTTGTGCATTATATTTTTTATTAACATAACAACCAATCCTCAGTAATGTTTTGCATGTTTTATATGTTTATATTAAATAAGTATATTAGATTGTAAAAATATGCTCCCCCTTATAACGAAAAAACTGCACGTGTTACAGTAATTAGCTTATCATTTTCGGATTTCGGACTCTAAAATACTTAGACAAACCTATTTTCATCAATGTTACTTTACAAAAATTTTAATTTGTCGACTTGTGTAATCTTAGGGACATTTGTGTTATGAAAAGTACCTAAAATAGTACACATTTTCTGTAATTTTATTACATAGTTATCTTTTCATAGCCATTATTAGAACGCCTGATCGACCGCACGCCCCTGGTAAACCAGTTCACACATTTTTATTGCTAAAATGTATGCTATTTAGGTATTTTTCATAACCCAAATGTCACTAAAATTGCTAAAGCGGTTTCCGAACATCCGTGAAATTTTTCTTTAAATGTTAACCCCGTATAACTTTCAAACATAACATCAGCGGACCCATGTTGATAGGAACACTTTGAATTATTTCTGGGTAATGAATCACACATACCCTGTATATAGAATCAATAAGTAATACAATTTAATCATCATGATGATTAATTGTATCTTTTTCAAGTAAAAAATTCATAATGCTTCTAAGGCCCGGTACTTTCACTATCATATAAATTTTCACTGATAAATAACACAGTAGTCAAATACAATTTTTTTTTGTTGATATTGTATAACTATCAGATGATGAATTTAAATCTCTTAACTTACCTGTAAAGTAGAAAATATACAGGGTGTTATGGAAATGACGTATTATATTTAAACCGGCAATTCCTAAGATGAAACAAATTGAAGAAAAATATCCAAAAATAGCGCTTTAATTTAATATGCCCTGTACATGACCTTATGTCAAACCAAAAATGACCACGTGGTGCCCCTGCCAGGAAGGTAAACAAAGCAACATATGGCGAAAAACGTCAATGAATCTTGAACAGTGTTGTCATATCTTCAGGGTAAACTCTTTAGAAAGTCTAACCGTTTGACAGATTCCAAGTTGTTTATTTTTCAGGGTACATTATTATAAACTTTTACGTTCAGTTCAGTGGGAAACAATCTCTGATTTATAAACTTGAACTGACTCGAACGAACCGCCGCGGAGTTTATAATGGTCAGGTATGTTCTCAATTGTTCAATTCGAACGACACCCGTCGAATCTAAACGACTGGAATGCCACTTTACCCTTTAGAAGAAAAAAATGCAAATTTATTTACCTTTTCGGCCATATTTAAAACCGACTTAATTTATAAAAAAAACACCAGGTAACCCGAACAAAAACCGTCACAAAACACCAAAACAAAGTCACATTAGTTATCGCGGATCTCATGAACACCTCTAAGTACCATCTGAATCTGAATTAGTATTTTAAAGTGTTACTGTGTAGACAAAAATACGCCCTTATTGTATAAGATTTCATCAGCTGGTGGTCTGTTAAATAATATAATTTTTCCACACATTTATTTGACATCTAAAAATGTTGAAAATAACACCTTTGAGCCTGTTCGTGTCTTGACGTCGTCTGTTAGGGTTTATTACATTAAGCAAATCGGTAAAAATACAGCGTTGCCACTTTCGATGTTTTATAAGATTATATTCATAAATTGCGGAATTTCCTTCTATAATATTACTTTCCTGTATAATTATAGTCTCGGAAATGGCAACCGCGCTCGCAGTTTTCGGAGAAAGAAAGCACCTTGGACTTGACCATTTATTTTAAAGGGTAGTTCGTCCACATAATTGTTTCATTTTATGTTTAGTAAAGGGTTAATGGCCCCCATAGAAATTAGCGTTTTTATTATTTCTAGCGATTGGAAAGAATATGCCGAATGGGGTTTAGTGGGTATAAGCTTATTATGCAGTTCCACACTATCATCAGGGCACGTGATGAGCATAAAACTTTTCTCATAGAAAAAAGAACTGAAAATATCTGGATTTCTTACTCCTGTCAGCGTGGATTTACTTTCTAAGTAAGCTAAATATTTATTTTTATAAGAAACTAAAGTTTTACATTTTTACACAGTTTGGCAACATTGCACGTAATACCTGTTTTCTGATATGCCACTACAGGGTGACATGACGAACAAACGCCGGATGAGGTATGGGTTTATGGGGCTGGACCCCACTTTTAAAATGGTCGATTTGAAAAAAAAATATGTAGCGCTTCTCTAGGACACCCAAGGAGTCACCCATTTAAATATAATACGTCATTTCCATAACACCCTGTAGCATTACGTCGTGCAATCTTCTGGAAAAAGCACAATACAAACAAAATATTTAAATAAAAACTTGTGACACTTTATGTCTTTATCCGTCGGTGGAAAAAGCCGGTATTTGCACGTACAAGGCCTAAGAACAAATGCCGATTATAATCGTAAAAGTAAAATAATTATATTTCACCTAGGAATAACATTATATAGATAACCCTCAGAATAACCGAAATTGTGTACCTATAGTGATGCATGTCCCAAAGTAAAAAAACCTCTTCTATACCGGGTGATGGATCGTTAAGTTGAACATGTAATTTTTGAGGTGGCTGAATATTGACTCCCCTGTACATTTTATAGAAAAACTGCATTATACCTTCTTCAAGAAGCCGGCATGGTAAACCCATGTGCCCAGTTTGAATGCATCTTGGTAAGCCAATCCTAAGCTATTCAATTAGACGTGATGGCAAGACCATGAGTCTCGCATAGTTCAGGTAATACAGCAAACAGCAGCAAATAATCTCTATGACGCTATTGCCAAAAATTGACGTAAATGTGAACATGACGAATTATGATAAGATTGTCAATGACGCTAATTTTCGTTCTGTCAATATCAAAATTTAAATTGCTGGGGTTCGCTGTTGTACCTGAACTATGAGAGTTTCGTGTTTTTACTATCACTATTAATTGAATAGGTTAGAATTGGCTGACCAAACTGTATTCAAAGTCGGCACATGTGTTTATCATGTCGGCCACTTCAAAAGGTTATAATGCAGTTTTTCTATAAAGTGTACCGGAGGCCAATATTCAGCCACCTCAAAAATTACATGCGATGTCCTATGTTAACTTAACGATTAATAGAAACTAATAATTTTAATGTAAAATGTATATTAACAAAATCAAAATATAGAAATGAGAACAAACAGTTCTTGATTTAATTGAAACATATGTTTATTCTATGAGAATAAAAATAGCTTATTTTCATTAATAGGAAAGTATAAAAAAAAAAATTCAAAAAACGCCGCCTTGACATGACCACTGCTGTCAAAAAAAAATTGTTCATTTAATTCCTCCAAAGCACCTTCTTTGGCAAGAGAATTAGTATTTTGTCCGCAAATATAAATAGGACACCATTTTTGTACACCTTTTTATCAGCGTTAAATTAATCAAAAAAATGAATGTCAATTAATAAAAGAAACGCACAATTATTAAGTAAGTACTTGGCGTTTGAGCTGTGAACGATTCTTTGACAGCATCTATATATACAGTGAATTTTATTTTAAACCTATAAACTATTGAAACAAAATAATTTATTTATTATTTCTCGTCAGCAGACGGCTTTTTAGAATTTTTCAATTTCGCAAAAGTTCCTTCCTGTTCAAAATTCATTGCGTACCATATCAATACAACTTTTTTACTTAACATTTCTAAACAAGCTAGAGGATACAAAAATATTTTAATAAGATGACACAATAATATTAATTATAAAAAAGATAATATTGAGCAGTTTAATTTATTTTTCTCAGCTCTACTGTAAACACTAAAGTGGCATTCGGTGGTATTGCTGGAGGAGACCCTTTAGGACCATACCTAAAAAATGAATTGAATAAACACACAAAGTCTACTTGGGTAGGTATTAGAGATAAACATATGGTAGAATAATAATTTTCCAACTACCTGAAGCTTTAGGTGCACATAAGATATAGGTTATATCGAGCATATACACGGTGGGCCAAAAAAAGTGACCACATTATTCTTCTCCAACTAACTTTATTGTTTAAAATCGTTTTTAAGCCAAATTTGCAGGAAATATTTACAAAAGTATAAGATCTCGTAAAAGTTAATTTAAAACTAAGATCGGATTAGAAAATCATACAGCAGGGCAGGTTAAAATAAGAAGTTACTTTAAACAAGTCGCCAAAATCAGTTCTTTCTGTTTTCAAATAATTAATACTTACATGTTAAATATATTCCCAGCAAAAAACATTCTTTCAGATTTTCTGATATTTTACTCGGTTAAGCATTTATGACTAATTTCCTAACCAAATATTTTTAAGCACTTAACCCTTTGCCCCCGAAATTATTTTTTTCTTTTAATACTTTTTTTTTCTAAATATTATGGTGGCAGAGAGTTAAATATATAATATATTTAAGATAATTTTTTCCATCTGGAATATGCTTTTGATTCCAGGATATGGTTTCGGAACGTAACCACTAGGGAATAAAATGGGTGGTAAATACAAAAATCTTTATTTATAAAACTTACACAAATCTTATTTTTATGTCTAGTAGGTACTAAATTTGGTGGTACGTTTGGAAACAATTGTTTCTATCATTTAGGCATAATCCTACATCGCAAGTGATACATGTCCATCTTGTCCTATGGGGTTCCTGGGTACTGCTGCAAAAAGCGCATCGTCTTGATTTTGAATAAACTGGCATATGAGAACATTGGTTATATCTTATCTCAAAAGGTACTGTACGTTTAAAATGGTTTATAACTTTGGGTGGTGCTCTAGAACGTAGTGTTTGCCCTACTCCAATCAAGCCCGTCGCTACAGACAGTCTAAATATTTTTAGACTTGGTATATTGGAGTTTGTTCGTTGTTTGAAAATTATAAACGAATTTACAACACAGACATCGACAAAGTACCATAGTATTCGATGCCACCATTTTTTTGATTTGCGATCAATTTCGTAAATAGATTTAAGCATGTCCATTTTATCAACATAGCCCATATGGGCGTTATAATCTTTTACCATGATTGGACAATTAATAGCTTTTGAAGTACCATCTTTTTCTTTTCTTGGAACGGTGCTGCCTTCTAAAGGGTTCTGATGGTTACCAAGAAAATATACCACTTTTCTATCCTTCCACTTGAGGAAAATCAGACCATCTCTGCTGACACGCCAGTCTAAATCTCCTCTTTGAATTAGTTCCTTATCTGGTTTTATATCATCGGGAAGGCCTTTTCTGTTATTTCTGACTGTACCACATGCATAAATAAGGACAGCCTGCAGATCTTTTTGTAGGTTTACAGAATTAAAAAAATTATCAAAATAAACATTGTGTCCTTTTCCCGCCAAGTCTCTGGTTAAATCTTTGACCACGCGAGCTCCTAATTCCTTTTCAGCAACATCATTAACTTTTCCGCTATATATCTGAAACTGGCAAACGTAGCCTGATTCATCTGCCCTTATCCAGACTTTGTAGCCACGCTTTATTGGTTTGAGTGGCATAAATTGTTTCAAAGTACTGCGCCCCTTGAAACGGATCATGGATTCGTCTATGCTTTGGTTCTTAGAAGGTTTATATGATGCTCCGAACGTTTCAGTTAGTGTGTTCAACAATAATCGAACTTTGTAAAGTTTGTCAAAATTATCGGATCCTCTGGGCGGCATAACAGAATTATCAGCTAAGTGAATATGGCCCAAAAGCCACGCAAATCTGTCTCTTGTCATAGCTGCGCTAATAAAATGATCCCTTAGTTCTGGCCTTGACGACCAGTAATCACTGTAACTTGGCAGCTTCTTTACACCCATTAGAATATTTATCCCAACAAATATTTTTATCTCATTTGAGTTGGTGGGCATAAAAGTATTCGGGTCTCCGCCACTCTGTTGTAATGCATAAAGGTTGGTCTGAAATGCAATTTTTTCAATTAGGTTCGGGGGAAATATATGAAAGAATACATCTGTAGGTGATTCCAAGTTATCTGGAATACTCGGGCCACTTGTT
This sequence comes from Barypeithes pellucidus, assembly GCA_963991005.1. Lineage (NCBI taxonomy): Eukaryota > Metazoa > Arthropoda > Insecta > Coleoptera > Curculionidae > Barypeithes > Barypeithes pellucidus. The sequence goes on along the minus strand of OZ022563.1, from coordinate 34,921,243 downwards.
TCGGAAAATGTTTTTTTGTTTTGTACGCAATTTTCTATCGAATTTGTCCAAATAGTATGCTTAGCCAGCTCTCTACGTCTTATTACGGCCAGGGTTTCATTCATCTCTATGTCACTATCATCGTCGGCGTCGTCGACGTTGATGATGTTTTGATCCATATCATCGGCGAAAATAATGGGAATGTCATTTAGGTCCAATAAATCAGAATTGTCATCAATAGTCATATTTTCCAGCTGCTCCTGATCATCATTACTGACAATTGATTCATTATCTGAAGGAAGATCTTCCAGCAAGGTGAAAACATCCTCAGATCCCATTTTTTCTAGATCTTTGAAAAGATACATCTTTTTTTCTGAAAACAAAAATAATATTTTTTTATAAAGATCAAATTTTTATATCCACAAATATTAACACCGCTTACAATTAATATTTAAAAGGCTAGCTAAACACAAAATTCGCATGTACTAATAAAATATGTCAATATCCTCAAAATAACAGCTTGATAAAATGATATACCACAGATTCCTACTGGTTTTGGCATGAAACCGACGTTTGTTTACGCCAATAATAATTATTAAATTATAAAAAACTGTAATGAAACCATATTAACAAGTTCAAGTAACATTATACTATACTAAAAAATACAAAAACTTACCTGTCATGACTGTAAAAACGCCAAAAAACTGAACAAATATGTAAGCACGTGCACTTACTGCCGGATCAATTAATAATATATTACTAACTGTCAAAAATATCCAAATGTGCTGAATAGCGATGCACTATTTGAAGAAAGGGAAAAGTAGGCGGAGCTTTCCTACGTATGGTTTCGCGAGAATCCCACCAGGAAAGTAGAAATAAATATTTTAGTAAGTGGTTTCATAGAGAAACCACTAGGGCGCAAAGGGTTAACATCGCAGGATATGTATATACAACCGTATACCAATTTCCCGTTTTATATATACTTTTCTGAAACGTATGCATGGACAAGGCCGTTTTTAACAAGTTACCCAGTATTTCATTTTGAAAAAAGGCACTTGTGTCTTCGCCAAAAGACTTGTACAGGATCGCGATTCCAGAATACATGTTTGTAAAACTATCGAGTTTTCTCGCCATCCGACCCAATCCCGGTACCAGGGATCTTTTTCTTGAAAGGAGCCCAGAAACCGTTTGGTTTGGTGATCGTTAAAGGGAACATATTTTCTTACCCAGATATATCTCATCTAGTAACCTATCGATAACTTATACTTTTGTAAATATTTAATGAAAAATTGGTTTAAATTAAAAAAAAATAATATTCAGAAAATAATAATGTGGTCACTTTTTAGCCCACCGTGTCGATAATATGTCTCCTTATCTTTCCCCGTTGAATAATAGTTTTTGGTACCAATTTTGCCTATTTGTGTTAGTACACCATTTTTTGGATATTACAGGGTGGGTCAAAATTTTTTTATGGGACATCCTGTATATTAACTGATTTTCCAATTCTATGACAAATTCTGACTAATTTATGTAATATACCCTATAGCCAAATTGAACCATTTTCGATCTATTGACAATTGAAAAGGGGCAAGATCCAATATTAAAAATATCTAAAAATGCAGTAAAAAAAAATCGAGATTGCTATGGAGAACAAAAGTGAGGCGGGTCATCGGTTCTTTGCTTTCCATAGCAATCTCGATTATCTTTCATTCCTGCGTTTTTAGATAATTTTATATTGGATCATGCCAATTTTCAATTGAATTTGGGTATAGCGTAAATTAATCATAAATTACGTTAAGAATTTGAAGTAGAATTGGAAAATCGGTGAATATAGCGTCCCATTTAAAAAACTTTTTGATTCCCCTGTAAATTAACAGGCCTAAAATGATATCCCCTTGCAAGATATTTGATCCCCTTGCAAATACTAACCCCTGTATAGCAATCTTTTTAATTTTTCTCAAGTATGAAAAGTAAAAAAGTTAAGGACCCTAGAAGTGGCGACCTCCAGAGAATGGTGCGGAATTTATTTTATAGCCCGTATGAACATTATATTAGCCAGAATTATGTCGGCGACGCACAGTAGTTTCGCCGTAATGGATAGGGCGGTCATAATTGAAAAATATTGAGGTCAATATTATGGGGCCTAAGTAGTCTAGAAACTAAGGTAAAATCACAAATTTTATTAATGGATTAAAATTAACCCTGTTAACTAGATAAATCATTTACATTTTGTCGGTCAAAGTAGCAACATTAGTAGTGTATATTTGCCTTATTTACAACCTGAACTACTTGTGAGAAATTCTTCGCAATTAGTTTTGTTTCCTTGACCGTTGTCTCAAATTATAGATAGCTTGTTTTGGGTTTCGGTCACTTTGAAATGAAATTCCAGTATTTGGTTAACGTTTCGGTTTATTATACTAAACCATCGTCAGAACTATTTGTTATAAAGAAAACAAGGTCAAACAAAACAATATCTCAAGAATAGAATCTAAGAACATAAAATCAGTCTACGATATACGAATCAATCCCAAACTGCCTTATCGAAACATTCATTAATTACCTTCACAACTTTAATTTTGTTTCCTTTATAACAAATAGTTCTGACGATGGTTTAGTATAATAATCAAAAACGTTAACCAAATACTGGAATTTTATTTCAGTGACCAAAACTCAAAAACAAACTATATATAATTCTTCGAAATGTTTTTATTTTGGTGAATAAAATGGAGCTGCAGATGGAGGGTTAGTACACCATTTTAAATTATTGGATTTGATAAACTTATATAACAACTGAGACTTACGCTGTATGTGGCGGACAGATAATTTTCCTCTTTCCTCCTACTTTCATACCAACTAACCCAATATCCCATGCTTTGATAACTTCTCCTGAACCAAGGCGCAACTTGAAACCGGGTCCTTTGGTCGACGAGTCGAACATTTTGTTGTTTTTTTGTAGTCTACCTTCATAATATACCTAAAAATTTCATTTATCTGTCAAACTGACTACTTAAAAAGAATTTTATTTTTTTATTTATTTATCAAATTATTTGTTTATCAAATATGTGGGATTCCCCATTTTACACTTAAGTATTACTTATCTATTAAAGAAAAAAAGATGAAAAACTATTTAATCAATAGAAACAGTTTTAATTGGGCATATTATACATGAACTACAAAGTTGTTACTGTCTATTTCGATGAATAGGATTTAAAATAGGCGATATTTTTTTTGAAAACACTAGAACTAAAATATTTTCTTTTTTACTAATTTACAACATTTTCCATTTTCTAATTAAGTTAATTTCAAAATTTTTTCATAAAAATCTTTCTTCATTTTTCTGATGCAAAATTTTGACTTTTGGCAATGTCATGAGTTCTCTACCTCGATATACACTGAAGATGAAGGTTTATGCCAATATTTGTTAAATATCGTTATTAAACTAGTGGAGTAAATTTTGAGTTTATTTCCCCATTTCTTGAAAATTATTAATTTTAAAACAGCTGTAAATGTCGCCGTCATATAATATTTCAAGTAAAGTAAATCGTTCTGCACTGATTCTCCTAATGGCTACTTACAGTTACAAATCGGCCAGGTTTAGCTGGTGGCCCATTACCCTCTGTCAAATCTTCTACAATTACACCCTTTTCTAATGACCTTTTTTGTTTCTTCTGTTGTTGTTCCTCTTTCTTTATTTTTTTTGGTTCACCATTTTCTTGTTGCTGCTGCTAACAAATAATGTTTATAATTTTGTTAAAAAATATGTAAAAACTGACACCAAAATGTCATCTTGTATTAGTGGATAATCATTTAAAATTTTAATCATTATTTTGAGGCTAATCAAAATCACCAAGTTGCAAAAATCGTCGTTTTGATTTTTTTGTAGGATCACTCGGTTATTTTACATTTACAGAACTTCTGTCCTTATGAATAAGAGATGTGTTTCTTTAAGTTTAATAAAAAATGTATACCCAACAAACCCGGGTGGTGCTTCCGAACCACTGACCTGTATATATGGATACGTACAGCTTATGGGATGTGCAAGTTAAATTTTATGAGTGAAAAAATGGGTTAGTGTTTTTTAAAGGCTGGTCGTCCGATGTCTTGCGAACAATGTTCTCGCTGTCATATGCTGTTCCTACGCAACACCGCCTGTACCCATGCCGGTCTACCAAAGACCATCATACTGGACCTAAATCAGTCGTAGGGATGTAACGATATTAAAAATCTATCGATACATGGACAATAGATATCAAAATTAATTCAAAAAGTGGCTTTTCAGTGATGGCCATAAGGCCTTCGTTTATGCGAGAGAATGGATTGTTTATTTCCCAGTAAAGGAGGTCTTTATGTGCCAAAATATTCCCGCCTAATCATTTTCATTAAGGGCGAAGTACGTCCTGTTACCAGTCGGCATTGCGCATGACATCCGCGAGGTCATAATATTGCCATTTTTGCTTTTAGACTTTGGCTCTCCATAGATACGGGTCAGTGGACCGAACACGGGGTTTCCCATGTAAATTTCGAGGTGGTCAAATATTCGCTTCCGTAATGATTTTAAAGAAAACTTTTATTGAGATTTTTTAAAGAGAATAATGAGAATAAAAAGTCCGCCGAATTTGAAAAGTATGACACCTACCCTTTCTGAAATATTGAGAAAATTCTGTTTTCAAACTAGCTTAAATCTGGAGTACGATTCTGTTTAATTTTAATTCGGGTTAAAATGAAAATGCCAGTAAAGCCGCAAACACAATATTATCACGTCACGTGATTTCACGTGTTGTCATATCGGCAAAATAGCACATGCTGTCACTGCTTAGAAACAGATTACGTACACTGCAGATCATTTTTATTACATGTTTTGTGTTTGTCGGGTTTGTGCGCAAGTGAATCTTGTAGCCTTTGAGTGTTAAACTCTGACACAGTGTTATCACGCATGCCGAATATGTAAATTTGCAGAAATAAAATTGTGCTGTCAAGTATGACTTGCCGTGAGCTGCATGAGGTAGCTGCATGAGGTGACTATAGCGTACTTCTAAACCTATTTATAAGCACGCATAAACCGCCTTGCAGATATTTCGGGTATGCCATGACGTTGCGTGATAGCATGTGATCTCACGTGACGTGATAACAGTGTGTTTGAAGCTTAAACGTCTTTATAATTAGGTTTACACTTGTCAATATTTGAAAGCGTTTTTAATTTTTTCAAATAGTTCTCGCGTTAAATATTTCTAATCGCCATGAGCTATTCCGTTGAGGACAAAGTTACAATTATTAAATGATACTACAGCAGAAATAGTATATATAACATAAAATAATATTAATATCCACGTAAAATGACTTTGAGAAATTTTATATCATTTATTTGCTGGTGCATATTGACAGAAATGTCCCAGGACCCTATTTCCTAGTTTATCATTCTAAAAATACATTTTGTTAAAAACTCTTAAATTACTAAGAAAATACACATGTTAAATTAAACAGGAACATTGTTCTTATTTAAAAAGTTTAAGTACATTTTTGGGATAAAATACAGAGAAGTATAAATGGTTTGCCGTTATTAAAATTGGTTCGCAGCAAAAAATAGCCATGATCAGCATAAAAAGATTTTGCTTTCAATAAATAAAAATCGGGCTGCAATAGTTGTTCTGCAAAAAATGCTACAAACTGTCAACAATTTAACCGATATCAGTCCGCTTGGAATATCATGTGTTCGCTTAATTAACAGTCGAGCTGCGAAATGATTACTTGGTCAGCAAGATTTTACAATTGGTCAGTAGGAAAAAATATGCTAGAAGCAGTTTACTTCAGAGGTTTGCATATTAAAAGAATGGTTATCAATATAAATCATTGGATTGCGTTTGTTTTGAATAATCGGTAACGTTCGTTATTGTGGGCGGAGCGAAAGCAGTCGCGTGATACGAGTAGCTAATTGCGTGCGTGTGTTTTCATTCGGTGTAGCAGTAAAGGCCCAAAAGGTAAAAGGGGCGGGTTTTCACTTGTTCTCCCAGGGCACTGTCAATTTATGTAACTTTCTTGTGCTTTTTTTGCCGAATACAGAAGGAAATCAGCTACGAAAGGTGTAGCGGGGGCCGGTTTCACTTGTTTTCCCAGGGCACTGTCATATTTCAGGTTTTATTGCTTTTTTTTGATGGCCAAGATTAAATATTTTGTTTACCCGCTGATTGCTTACCAATATCTGATTAAAAGTGGATCGCTCATAGCAGCTTATTTATATAATTTGCGTACCAAAATAATTTAGAGCACTCTAGTATGATATTAATTACTGACCGATTCAGAAATGTTTGCTGTCCATAAGTTGCTGACCAACTAGCCATTTTGGCTGACCGATTACATTTTTCTGTTCGCAAAAATAAGAATATTTTGCTAACCAGTTAAATAATACCCTAAAATAAATAGGGGAGCTATTATTTGATCATCTTACAATTTACATGGGATATTCTATGTGTCTTGACTGGTATATCTAATGGAAAAAATACTCAGCGAAAGGTTAATCATATGAAATTCTAAATTTTGCGGAGAAGCGATTGTTTAAATTTAAACCAAGACCACCTAAAACGAAACCGTGTTAATTAAATAAGGTCAGATTGGTCAAAATTATATTTTATTGATGATTCTAAAATTTAGCTTTGACGAACAATTGTAGGCATGAAAATGATGATATAAAAGCTAAATAAATAGACCAGACGGGCCGATATTTGAATGTTACCTTAAATTTGACCTTAGCTCAGGTAGTCTTAACGTTAAGGTAAACCTTAAAAAACCATGTTTTAAATTGGTTTGAGGGTCAATCGACGCGTTAAGTGGAAGATTACCACGTCCTTAAAGATATATTCCTTTAGATGAGAGTTAATAATTTGATTTAATATACAGTGGTACCTCGAGATACGAGTGCCCTAATATACGAGTTATTTGAGATACGAGCTGTCGAGCGAGCGAAGTTTTGTTTTGAAATACGAGGAACGGTCAGCTGCGACGCACATGCACATAAGTTGCAACTGGTCGTGCATCGGAGCTATTTAATGACACTTGCCTAACTCATTTCCGCAGCATTCTGAAAGGGAGGAAGCAACAAACCTCCTTGGACAGTCTTTTTTTAATCCGGCGAAAAAGGCAAAGACCAGTGAAGAGAAAAACAGTGACTAAAATTAAGCATACAGTAGCATTTAAGTTGTATGTAAGTTGCATTTAAGTGACCAAAACCACTGTATGTCCACATTATAAAACCAGTTTTTTTTTGCTTTACATTCTTTTATTATGTTTTTATAGAATATTTGCCATTTATAAATACGTTTTTCTTATTCAAAACCACGTAACAACAACAATTGGGGGCTATCATTTTTGTGGCTGGAACGGATTAATGGCATTTCAATTAATTTCAATGGGGAAAATTGCTTCGAGTACGAGCAAATTGACATACGAACAAACTCGTATCGCGAGGTATCACTGTACTGTCAAACTTGTGTTATTCTGTACCTTAAGGTGACTTTGAAATATCGGACCTTAGTCTTGCCATTAATGTGACGTGATAAACAATATATTGCGCGACGTTTCAATACTTCTACTAAAAAAGAATCGTCTTTTAGATTGTATTTTATATTATTTACCAAAAGGAATACGTCCCCTGGTGGCAATGTTAGAAACTTTCTTAGTTGTCAGTCAATGAAACATTATTTTGGCATTTTTAAAGTTGTTAGTAGTCTGGTTTATATTACCTTTTTTCATATTTTAACTTTTTCATGAGTTCCTGTATTCGAAGCTGGATTCATAGTTGCGATTAAGACATCGTATAATAGCGGGTTTGTTGTTAATATTAGCCAAAAAACAAACAATTTGATGATGTCAACATGGCAGTTATGCACGAGCATGACCGATCCTAACCGATTCCGTAACGTAAGACATGAAACTGAACCATTTCTTACTGCTTAATTTTTACTTACTTAATTACGTGTTCATTTTTCTTATGGCTTACGCTACGGCAATTATGAAGCCAGCTTAACTGCTGACAGAACTTCAAAATTAATATATTAATAAATTATTATAGTCACCTTGTTTAACAAGTTTCGTTGTTTCTTAGTAAGTTTTGGCGGAGTTGGCTCTTCTTCATTAACTTCTTCGCCTTCCTCGTCCTCACTATCATCTTCCTCATTTACTTCATCATCATCTGATGCCTCCTCTTCCCCAGAGTCCTCATTTTCCACCTAAAAAGAATAATTGAGAATAAATATTTTGACATTATAGTGTTAAACGCAAAAAAAAAACATTTTACAGATTCACTTGGTTGAATAAACTTTTTTTGCGAAGTTGTGTTCAAAAGGCTTACCACGTCGAAAAATCACATCATTCTGGGAACCCGTATTTATTTTAGGTTCGAATTTAAAAAACTGGACCTGATGATGATATCTAAAAAAGGAACGTCGAATTTTAAAGCTAATACCCCCTCTTGTAGAACATAAAAAACTATTATAAGAATGTGACATTTGTATTTCTTAAATAAAAAAATTAATTTCATTATTCTTTTCTTCCAAAATATTTGAAATTCCACCATTCTATTAAGCAGTAAACGGGACCTGAAAACGCGCAACTTTTCCTTAATTTTACCGTATTTGTACCTTTTTTCGTTTTCGAGATACAAATGTTTGAGGCGGGGTAAAAAAAGTGAAAAACTCAAAATTTACCCCAGAGAGCAAAATTTAATAAGAAAACGTTACTTCGAATTAAAAACTTTAATGAAGAAATTTCGAATTCCGAACAAGTTTTTAAAAATCTTTTTATCTGTCGATACTATAATATGTGAGGAAAAATTAATTTAAGTTCAACCTTTAATTTTTCGATTTTAATTTTTAGATTTGCATTTTTAAACTTATTTTCATTACTCAAAAAGAAGATTTCATGTGACACTTCAATCTTTTAAATTGAAACCAACTTTTTTTATTTTCGAATTCTACGGAAATTTTGTATCACATTTCATGTGATGTGATTCATAACCTTGTCTAAAGTATATTGTTTATAAAAATCAATGTTATTTAAAAAAAAATAGGCCGTTTGAACCTCAAATAATGCAAAATGTTTTGCAAGAATTTGAATTTATTAAATAAATATTTCATAATTTTGTTATTCAAACATTTATTACTTAAAACTAAATTTATTATTTCCTAAATGAAATTGATTTCCTTTTAAAAACAACTTAATTTAGACATAGGTTGTGATACATGAAATGTGATCAAAACTTGGTGGAACTCAGTGGAATTCGAAAATAAAATAAAAAATGGGGGGTTCAAATAAAAAATTTGAAGTGCCAAATGAAATCTTTTTTTGAGTCACCCTGTAAAATGAAAATAAGTTTAAAAAATACAAATCGACGGGTCCCATCGTTTCTCCGAAAAATTAATGGTTGAATTTTAAATGAATTTATTCGAACCTACCTATCCTCACTGTATAACAAATTTTTATAAGTTCAGATTATATTCTTATGAAGGCATAACTTTTTACAAGTTAAAAATAAAAAGTTATTTGCACATAATGAGTAAAAATTTGTTACTCATAAAAAAATTACCTCATCTTCACTGCTTCCATGGAAGTCTGGATCATCCGATTCGTCCTCATCGTCCTCTTCTTTTAATGACCCATTCAATAGTTTTGCTTTTTTTGCAGGTGCTGAAAATTTAAATATTAAAAAACCTAGTCAAAAAAGCTGGTATTAGATAACGAGATATCGAAAAGTTTTTGGAAAAAGAGTTTCAATTTTAATCTTCTGTTCCAATGCAAAGTTCTAAAAATTTTTTTTTTCGGAAAAAATATCCAGTAATAGTTTATGATTGCCAGGAATATAATGAAAATGTGTCAATTTATCAAAAACCAAGCTAGGAAATATATTATTTAAACATTTCAGTTGTTTTAAAAAAATTATATTTGTTAAAATTTAGATTTCTACCACATACCTTGGCGTGGCCTTGTGTCTGGCAACCGTATTTACCATTTATAGTTATTTCTGGAACAATATGTTTACGACAGGCCGTTTTTTTTCTAATTTTGAACAAGTTTTAACGTGTCTCCCGAAGTTGCTCATTCGAAATTAAAAAACACTTGGATTTATAATAAATTATAATTCTTGGAATTTTGGCTCCGAACTTTGCAAAAGAACATCAGATTAAAATCACTTTTTCAAATAACTTGTTTTCCATATCTCCTCATCTAATAGTACCAGTTTTCCATGACAAAATATATTTTTTTCAATTTTCCAGCCAAATGAGTAGTCATGTGACAAATGTAAGGTAATACTAATCATGCAGAGGCCATTGGCGTAAAAAGTTTTTCAATATTACAATAATAAAAAAGTTTTCCATATGAGGCCAACTTTTTGTCAGTCACTGTGTATCAAGCTTTGTATATCAAACTATGTAGATGAAGTATTAGTGAGATTAATTAATGATTAAAATAATATTATTTCATACTTTTTAGAGCGGTTTTGGTTGATTTAAAAACAGTTTTAGGCCTCTCTTCCTAGTGTTGAAATTATAAACAAATTTGTCAAAATTTAAATAATTGTAGTATACCCTGAAATCATAAGGGAACAATCTCAGGTGACCTCTTACTTTTTGGACAATATTGAATTTTCTAACCCCAATAAACCCGAATTATCACTTAAGATTTTTTAGGTCTTATTTCCCCTTCATCCCTTTACTTCTTCAACTTTTTTTTATAAACAATACACAAAATTGGTAGAAATCTTATTTCAATCCTCCTTACCCGAACAAACCCCTTAAAAAAAGAAAATTGAATAAAGCCGAACAAGCCCCGAAAATTATATACAACATAACATAAAAAGGAACCAATTTACAGAACTTCAAGAAGCTGTTGGATTTATTTGCGTATTTGTCAAATATTTAAAAACCAAACAAATAGTTTTTGAGACATAGTCATTAGTGATCGGCCGATACCGACATAAATATCGGCATATTTAAGATTAACTATTTTATTAATTTGTAAGTGAAAACCCAGCTAGTCAGTTAAGTATATACCTTTTTCTAGGGGGTACTGGGATGCCGTCCTTCACCTTATTATGACATTAAGTAAAAACAACCAAACGGATTCGCTAAAAGGTGATTACAGATAACTTCTCTAGAATCATTTTAAAGGTACCATTGCAATTCGGACATTCTGGCATTATTTATTTGTTTTTATTGCTCCCATAAACTCAATCTTTACTTCTATTTCGCGGCAAATTGCCGATTCTGCCGCTTATATACGCGAGGGCAGTGAGCAAAATGAGCAATCATTGATTCACTGCAAATGTTAAGACTCGGTCGGACGGGGAATCATCGAAATTTGTTAAACGTCAGGTCCGCGCTGATTACAATTGCCTTAAAGATGCTTTACAACGTTGCCACTATTAACAACTTTCACTTATATAAACGTACATTGAATAAATCAAAGAAATAGTACCTATATGTATATGAACGATGTTCCGTTATTTTAAGGTCTGATGATGGCCAGTTGGGCGAAACATGTAATCCTTTTAAAACATCGTTAATATAGATATATGTAATTCGTGAGACCGTGACTTTGAGTTTACCTCTTAATAGTATATTGAATAGTTAGATCTTTTAAGAATGTGGTATCGGCCGATCACTAATAGTCTTTATTAAAAATCACAAACTTTGGGAGGTAACTAGTGATCGGCCGATACCGATATTTATATCGGTACCTCGGTGTCGAATCGGCATATTTAATTTGAACAATTTTATTAATTTGTAAGGGAACAAACCCGAACAAACCCAATTTTTAAGAATTTCCAGCAGCTTTGGCTTCTTTATCTAGTAATTGTGAACCATTTTGTCGGTTTAAAAATAGATATAAACAGATATTTCTTTACTATTACCTCACATGATCAGTCAGTTTTGGTAACCTGAATTTGTGAAACTACATGACTGCTGGAAAAATTACCCGCTTTTGCATGCTATTTTTAGTCACATAAATACCCGATTTTTCCACACCATGGAATAGCTTGTGGAAGAAAGAATGTTTTGGCAAAATACAGAAAAAAATAATAAAAGGTAATTTAACTGCAATTTGAAAATAAAGAGGGGATTTGTTAAATATTTCAAATTACACGAAAAAACGCACGCTTTTGTGAATGCACGAAATTTACATGCAAAGAATGAAAATGCAAGAAAATCGTGTAATTACGAACACTGAGAAAGGGTAATCATCGCTGGTGTTTGACCTCGGGCGGACGGGGAATGACGGAACTTTGTTCACATCACGTCCGCGTCGATGCCAGTATTTGACTTAAAGATGCTGTACAACGTTGCCACTATTGACAATTTCTACTTATATTAACATATATTGAATAGTTATAGATCTTTTAAAAAATGTGTATTATATCGGTATCGGCCAAAAAAATTCGTATCGGTCGATAACTAGAGGCAACCCATTTAATCGAAAGTTGACAGATCAGCGGTTAGGCAAAATATGTTTAGGAGGTAAAGTCAGTAACACCTACTTCCCGTAAGTGATATAAACGTCAATATCTATAAGTCAAGGAGGCTACATCGAAAAAGTCAAATATGCAAATATTAAATGAACAAACTGCACTAGTCTCCTCAAAAGTTCTTATGGATGCTAGTTGCACTAGTCAAATTAATAATTGAAGCTATTCAAACTGTAACAATTGATTAAAAGGCTTGAATAATTATTCTGGTCACTTACGCTGAACCTGCTCATTTTGTATTTTAAGTTTCTTCTTTTTCCCCGGTTTTTCCTCCACCTCTTCTTCAACATCTTCCTCTTCTTCTTGCTCCTCAAGGTCGGCAAGATTGAGTCCATCCTCATCAACGTCGGTCAAGTAGCCAGTGAGATGAACGTGAGCTTTACCGTTTGATGCGAATGATACTTGAGAGCCGGCCTAATGAAAAATATTATATTTTTTTGAAACAAAGTATGTTTCGGTTATAACGATAGTATAGTAACGATAATATAGTAAATATTAAAATTACATACGGATTAAATATGAAAAAACAACAATATTTCACTTTTTGGTGTTAAGACAGTTGGTTATATTGGTTTTATACTTTTCTTTACAGCAATTAAAACCATACAGAGGAAAGCTGGCGTGGTATGGTGAATTTTAAGTCATTACCATGGAATTTTGGAATAACTTATTCCAAATTTTGGTAGTTAATGGTATACAATTAAGTATAACTGGTCAGCTGACTGATATACAGGGTGTTCCGCCTCGATCCATTTATACAAAACTATACCTATACCTGTATTAATACAGGGTGTTTAAAAAAATAAGCTTAAAAATGAAATTGAGAAAACTGCAAAAAATCTACATTTTCAAATGGAATCCCCCCAAATTTTATAATTACAGTGAAAACCTCCCTTAGGCGGACACCTACCGAACCGTCTAAATGTGTCCGAATAATAGAGGTGTCAGCCCATGGGAAATTTGTTATTAGGTAATATGTAAATGCAAATTTATTACTATGTATATGTATGCATAAATAAACATAACATAACAAAAATACACTAGTTTTAGTTAGGATGTAGTACTAAAAAAATCTAATAACGTAGTTGACGTGTTTGCGGTTTATACTTGCAATCTAGAAAATGTAATTCCAAGTCTGATAACAATTCCATTGCTGTAGAGTCATCTCTATTCTCTGCATACTCTTGTAATTCCTTTACCATACTAATGGCTTGTTGATAATTGGTGACATTTGTTTGATTACTGCATTCAACTTCTTCATCAGTCATCAGATAGTGATGTAGTTTCAGTTTGGGCTACATAATCGGTAGCAATGGGGTCACTATTAGTGTTGTGATCACTCGAGCAAAAAACCGCTTGATCACTCGATTATTGAAATAACCGACATCGCTCGATTATTAAAAAAACCGCTCGAATTATCTATTCAGGCGAAAACCGTCGCCCGTAACTTATTATCTTTCATTTGATACCCGCGCTTCGCTTTCCGCCGACGGAATTTACCGCTGTAGCGTGATCGAATTAAAAAACTGCTCGTGCAAAACTAAACTACACATGAACATTGGCCGCCATAAAACTGCACAAAATTCACTTGGAGACATCGTTTTTATTAACATTGGCTTGTCTCGCTTAGGTTTGCATGAACTTTTGCTTTTAATTAAAAAACACATTGTAAAATGTAAATAACATTAAAAATCACATCTGACCTGAAATATTCAAAACACGAACTGTCAAAAACTAGAAATGTATTATAATGCAATGCATGTTTTCCGGTAGATTCCTGCGCATTCACCAAAAAAGGTTGAAATAAATAATTATAATAATCTACAGCATTTATTTATTGTTTTCCTTCACTGCTGTAGATACCAATATAGATTAAAAAACTTGTTAATCGCTGCTCTGGTGCTTTATTTCATTCGAAAAGCTTAAAAAAATTAAATCGATCGTTTCACAGCGGGATTTTAAAACCTAAGATTAGCACATCTCTAGTATAAATCGACAGGTTAAAAGTTGACATTTGCTTGACAACAAGCGGCTTCTCGCGAAAGAGTTTTTTCGGGATATTTAATCAACTGTACAGTGCGAATAAGTGGGAAAATGTTTAGTACATACAGAAAAATCAAGTCGAAGGCATATTAGAAAATGTTCCTTTAGTAAGAGACTGGAAATCGCAAGGTCACCGGATCTTACATCATGCAATTTTTTCTATGGGGTACGATGAATAAAGAAATAGTTGATAAAGTCGAAGATATGGATCAGTTGCGATATAAGATATTGGATGCAACAGATAAAATAATTGCTGAACGTTTTAGTTTATAAAGTGCCAATTGTGTCCTATGTCCTATTTGTGTGTTTGTTAAAGAATGCATTAGTATGTAGCGATTTTGTGTGACAAGGGCCTATCTTAAAAAAAACTAATTTGAAACGTGTGTTTCTTTAAGTGATTTATGGTAATTTGTTCAGTGTTTCACTATTTGTTCTGTGTCTCTGACGATATACAGGGTCATGTTCTGAGATTGGAAGAAAAACGCAGAAGGGGTTTTAGTGGTGGGTTATAAGCTTTACCCACTAAAACCAAAAAAACTGAAGATTTATGTGCCCTGGATTACTTGCTAGTATACTGGCACCTGGATTCACTTCTATTTGGATACTAGGTAGCTAAATATTTATTTTTATAAGAATCTAAAGTTTTACACGAACAATTTGGCAACATTGCGCTAGAACATCTGTTTATTACACAGCTGCTCAGTGTAATGTGACTGTGCCGAGGAGTTGTGTGTGGGTTTATGGGTGAATTACCCCACTTTTTAAACGTTCGATTTGAAAAAAAAAAATATGTAGCGCTTCTCTAGGACACCCCAGGAGTCACCCATTTAAATATAATACGTCATTTCCATAACACCCTGTATTTAATTAGTGCAAGTTTAACTGAGAGCAGAGGCGACTCGTCATAGTGACTTATGGACAATTTGAGTTTTCTGTTGCATCAGACTCATTTTTAACAAATTATTTGAAATAAAACACATTTCACTTTATACCGGATGTCCCAAATCATATAAAAATTTAGCTTATTTTATGTCACATTCCGAATGTGTGGTTGGTCTGTGTCAAACGAACTAATAACTGTTTCGTTTTTGGCGATTGATTGTATATTACAAATAAGTTATAATATTCTTACTAAGAATATTAAAAATTATAATATACCAAAAATAATGATTTGTGGAAAACGAGGAAAACATAAGAATAAGAAGCCATTCATAGTTTAAATATCTTAGTTGGAACTTTTTCAGTTTGAATAACTTAATTACCTTAATTTTATCATACCAATTATAATTTGAGACACGTGGTAGGATCATTTGGTATTTTTTCTTTATGTAAGGAATAAACCAAGTTGTTTGGCTCCTGCAATTTGTTTTCATCTCAGGAATTGTAGGTTTAAATATAATAAGTCATTTCCATAACACCCTGTATAAAGGAAATATTCAAGAAAAAGGAAAACGTCTCTTTCTTGTTTGGGATGGCGATATTGTCAGATTGGTGAATACACTGACTTACGCTCTTCTGCGGCGAAATCCCAAATCGGACCACGCGGTTCACTGATAAATATTCTTAAATTAGCAATATTTCGAAACAACACATTTTCAGAATGGACAACCTCATACAAACTTACCCATATTTTTAATGCTAAATAGAAAATAATTATAAAACTTATGGTTTCCATTTGAAAATGTAGATTTTTTTGCAGTTTTCTTAATTTCTTAATCTTATTGTGATTGATTAATAGTTATCAAAATATTATAAAAAATCCATTAAAGCAGGTCCATTTCAACAGGGAATCCAACCAAAATTAAATAATAAGGATTCCTTATAAAAAAAGTCAAACATGCTTAGACTTAGGTATAGGATATAATATCCGGGTGTAATCTTGGTAAAATACAAAAATGTTCCATTTACAATAAGCAAGACGACACCGACCTCCGGTGTAACCGGAAGTGCCATCATATTGAAAATATTTGACCCCATCAACATTAGCATACTGCACACTTTTCAAATTTTTTTTATGTATACTTTCCATATACTATACAGTGAATTGGTTCTTGGTGGGACACCCTTTATACTATTTATTTATGAACAATCTTACTGATTTACAGTTTTAATATTGAGTTAGCTTTGTTTATATTTATTTCTTAAAACGAAACAGTATACTATTTTGTCTTGATGTTAATTATGGCTAAATATTGCCATGTTCAATTGAAATTAATTTGAGATTAATAATTGTTTTTGTTAATCTTTCTCCTATATAATAAAGGCGTTTACAATTATTAATTTATTTAATTCAAAAGTTATTATATTAATGTTTCTAAATATTTGATTTTTTGTTATAATCCATTCAAAACATAAATAGTATACAAGAATAAGAAATCTGGGGTTCTTTCCTTACTAACTACATTATGACATATATTAAAATGTCTTTGTTAATGGTCTAGTCCAAGGGTGGTGAAACTTTTTCAGTATGCATACCAAAAAAATACAATTTATTTTTATATAATTGCTGATGTAGCAAGCTATTGCTAATATTAAAAAAAATACTTTTCACAATTTTAAGTATGACAAGTTCAATTAGTTGTTACATAATTATAGATTATTGTTTTTGCTGCCATAAGTTTTCATAATTTATAATTAAATCGATCAATGTTATTTATGCCCTTAACATTGGTTAGTATCATGTACCGGGTGGTCATATAAGCGAGGAAGTCGGCTATATCTCGGTAACCATCAATCGTACAGCTTTCAAAAATGTTTTTTTATAGGAAAAGTGGTCAAGAGAAATCGCTGGAAATAATTTTTAAGTTTACCAGTTGGCCGCTAGAGGGCGTAATACCAATACCCAACTGGGAAATCGAGGGTTTCTCTTTAATACGCCCACTTATGCCTTATTAAAAATATATATGTAGTAATCCCGGGGGAAGTATGAGCATCTTCGGTTTTATACTTACGGCTTCAACTCATCAAATAAAGTGGTGGGGAAAGGACAAACATTTATTTGCAAAAAACTAAGTAACTACAGTTAAGGTAAACGAAATTTATCAAACATAGTCTCGTTAGAAAGAGATTTTATTGCTCTATCAATTACATTATAAGTTACACCCTTTTAGTTTTAGGGGTAAACGCTAGAGAGCGCTTTTGGGAATGTCAATGAAATTTGCTGTTTTCTTCAAAATTGTAAATGGAAGCATATGTTGGATTTCACATAGTTAAAAGGAGAACTAAATTTTCAAGAACACAGTGAAAACCGCTAGTTGCTATGTCTTCTCGAACTAAAGATATCCACAAATCATTGTGAAAAAAATTATTCAGATTACTATCCTGTCGGATAAAAAAATATTCTAAAACTAGTAGGCTTTGAAACAAAAATATTCTAAAACTAGTAGGCTTTGAAGCAAAAATTGAATTGTAAAAAAAAGATTGATGTTTGATGATGTTTCAGCACGATGGATGTCCAGCCCTTTTCTGCATCTGTCCGAGAACACCTAGATTTAATATTCCCTGCTAGATGGATCGGACGGGGATGTTTATTTCCGTGGCCAGCCAGATCACCTGATCGCATTTTGTCTTAAATAGTTTTACATTTTTTATTTTAATTTATTATTTTACTTATGTCTCGTGTTATTCAAATATTATGATTGTTTTTGCTTTGTCAACAAGATTTATTTCTTTAGACAATAAAGCCTTTTGAGTTTGAGTTTTGATCTCACATGTTTAGATTTTTATTTATGGGGAAGGTTAAAAGACATTGTTTTTAAAAGTAGACCAACTACACGAGAAGCCATGATTAAGAGAATTAGAAGTGCTATTCGAGGACTTTCCATGGCAGAAGTAGAGACGGCCGTATTTTCAACCCGGGGATAGACTCAAATCCTGCACTGAAAATGATGGAAAATAATTTGAACATATTATTACATACATTAGTAAAATAATTT
Source organism: Barypeithes pellucidus (assembly GCA_963991005.1). Taxonomy (NCBI): domain Eukaryota; kingdom Metazoa; phylum Arthropoda; class Insecta; order Coleoptera; family Curculionidae; genus Barypeithes; species Barypeithes pellucidus. Next base: position 34,902,775 of record OZ022563.1, on the reverse strand, counting down.
TAAAATTTTACAATGCAATTTTTGCTTCAAAGCCTACTAGTTTTAGGATATTTTTGTTTCAAAGCCTACTAGTTTTAGAATATTTCTGTATTAGAACATCGACAAATAAACTGTAAAATCAAAGAAAACAATCAGTCATTGTTTTTAAAACCAGTATCAACCAGTGAACTGTGTGAGCTTGCAAATAAAATAAAAAACAAACACAGCTCTGGAATAGATCAAATACCTACTAGTATTGTAAAATCAGCAATTCCCATAAGTAAAGACGTTCTGTGTCATCTTATTAACAACTCTTTTAGGCAGGGCACTTTTCCAGAGTTACTCAAAATTGCTTTAATAAAACCTATATTTAAAAAAGGAGATCCTGAGCTTATGGAAAACTATAGACCGATAAGCCTTTTGCCATCTTTTTCGAAATTGTTTGAACTAGCAATGTGTCATCGTCTATTAGATTTTATGAATAAATGTAACTTGCTCAATGGCATACAGCACGGATATGTGCCTGGCAAGTCGACACAGACTGCTATTTTTAATTTCACTAAAAAAATATTAGATTTTATTGAGAAAGGTGATCTGGCTATGGGGGTATGTTTGGATTTGTCTAGAGCATATGACTGTGTTGATCCAATATTGTTACTTAAAAAATTAGAACTATATGGTATCAGAGGAAATGCCCTCGACTTATTTAGATCATATTTGACAGATAGACAACAGAAGGTTAAGATGACAAAGAATGGACAAACTTATTTTTCAAACTTGAGGAAGAATAAATTGGGAATTGCGCAGGGTAGTATTGCAGGTCCAGTTTTATTTATAATATTTCTCAATAACTTAAACTCCATAACCAAGACACCCAATGAAAATATAACGTGCTATGCTGATGATACCAATCTTGTGACAGGTGGGAAAAATATTGAAGAATTAAAAACAATGGGAACATATTCAGAAGCACTAACACATGGTTTATAGAAAACAAATTAATATTAAACAAGAACAAAACTAAAGTATTGCTTTTTAGGACAAGGTTATCAAATGTGGATAAACCAAACCATCTTTTGGGGATTCGGATGCAGAATTTGTTGAACAAACAAAATTTTTGGGACTTCATTTAGACGAGTTTTTAAATTGGTAAAATCATATAACTTTATTAGTGCAGAGGCTAAATTCAATTTGTTATGGAATGAGAGTTGTTGGGAGATATATCAATGAAAAAAGTCTAAAAGTAGTTTATTACGCAAATTTTGAATCGGTTATGAAGTATGGAATAATCTTCTGGGGTAGTAATAGTTTAACAGAAAAAGTATTTGTAGCTCAAAAAAGGGCATTAAGGGTATGGAAGAAAATGGGTTTTATTGAGAGTTGTAGGAATATTTTTAAAGACTGTGGGATTTTAACGGTATATGGATTATATATTTATGAATGTTTGATGTTTTTCTGGAAGAATAGGAGTATGTTTCAGCTTCAAACATTTCATGAATACAACACAAGGAGTTTAAACGTAAATTATCCAATACATAGGTTAACCCTAACAGAAAAAAATCCATGTTATATGTGCCTAAAATTGTTTAACAATTTGCCTAATCATATTAAAAGTATAAATAGTATAAAGTTATTTAAAATTAGAGTTAAACAGTTACTTATTACCCTGGAACCCTATTCGATTAGAGATTATTTAGTTGGGTAGTAATGGTAAATATTGTGACTTGAAATTGACGCCATTTCTTTTTGTGTTTATGTTTTTTTTTGTACTTGGTGCAGAGGATGTATGTGACATGATTAAAAATAAAGATTATTCTTATTATTATCAAAGCCTACCCATTATTTTTATCCGACATGATAGTAGTCTGAATAAGTTTTTTTCACAATGTTTTGTGGATATCTTTAGTTCGAGAAGACATAGCAACTAGCGGTTTTCACTGTATTCTTGAAAATTTAGTTCTCCTTTTAACTATGTGAAAACAAACATATGCTTCCATTTACAATTTTGAAGAAAACAGCAAATTTCGTTGACATTCCCAAAAGCGCTTTCTAGCGGTTACCCCTAAAACTAAAAGGGCGTAATTTATAATGTAATTGATAAAGCAATAAAATCTCTTTCTAACGAGACTATGTTTGATAAATTTCGTTTACCTTAACCGTAGTTACTTTGTTTTTTGCAAATAAATGTTTGTCCTTCCCCCACCACTTTATTTGATGAGTTGAAGCAATAAGTGTAAAACCGAAGTTGCTCATACTTCCCCCGGGATTACTACATACATATTTTTAATAAGGCATAAGTGGGCATATTAAAGAGAAAACCTCGATTTCCCAGTTGGGTATTGGTATTACGCCCTCTAGCGGCCAACTGGTAAACTTAAAAATTATTTCCAGCGATTTCTCTTGACCACTTTTAGTATAAAAAAACTTTTTTGAAAGCTGTACGATTGATGGTTACCGAGACATATTGTTGTGGTAACTGTGAATAAATACTTTCAACTTAATAGTGCAACAGCCATTTGTCCTGTATAGTTTCATGGATCATAAACAGAAGGGCAAATTTGTAAATCATTTTATGAACAAATAAGAAATCAACAAATATCTTACGGCAAATTCCAAATCCAAATTACACTGCAGCATCTCTGGTTGTTTTAAGGTACACAACAAGTAATTTCTTCCCTCATAGCCACACATTACTTGTGCTGGTTCTCCTGCCGAGGATGCAATGTCTAGTGCGGCCATTGAAATATGGAATGATTTCTTGACATGTTGGGTGTAGCGCCTTTCAGGCTCCATTATCAGTCCTATAAAAAAAAATTATATTTGCCAAATTATTTATTAACTTTGTTTTTGTTGAAGTGCAAACTAAAATTAAAAGAAAAATGCTTGAACATGTAAGTAAGTATATTTTCTTTCCTCAGATTCTACATTTTTAATGGTTTTTCTGGGAAAATGTTAAAATTAAAAAATATTTTAAGGCCCCCACAGACGCTCAGTTTTTTTAACTCAGGCCGACTGTACAGGTCAGTTTGCACCCAGCCAGTGTGTTTCTTTTAACCCTACACATACAATATAATTCTCACAGTCGGCCTGAAGTTGGTTTGTGCACACATTCGGTTCGGCTTGCAGGAACCAAGTTTGCATAGATACGTCAGAGTAAAAAACTGAGCATCTATGGTTGCCTTTATGGAACTACAAAGCTAGACATGTAACAACTATTGGAAAATGATAAAAACTGATATTTGCTTCAGACAATTTTCAAGTTCCTATTGTATATCTAGGAAGGTTTTATTGATATTAGTTGATATTACTGATGATAGTTTAAGTTTTGGGTTGTGTAGAGATATTTTGTGCAAATCTAAATGAATGTACTTGTAAATATACGTAAGACATTATGAAATTCTTGGTAAGCTGAACATCATTTCAGAATCTTGATTAATACATACACGTGTGGTGGCAAACGAAGGCCACACCGCATGTGCAACTACATTATATTCATAGTACCTAACTTACCCCAGAACATTTTAACGGAAGGAAATTATACTGTGTTTAAAATAAACGACTACAAACTTTGTCAGTATAAAAACTTAACAAATCATTAACATTTGTTATAAAAAAAATCTTTTAACGGTTTCTAAATTCAGAATCGAAACAAACAGGAGAATGGGAAACGTGGACCGCGAATTAGGGAGAATGAGAAAGACACATAACCCCAAAAAACTAGCAGTCCCGTCCGAAGCCTTAACCATATTTTTAAAGTTACGGTGTAAATATATTAAGCTATGATAATAGACTCGCGATTCAGCGGATTAGCGCAAAACCATAGAAGAATGGTAGGTTCGTAGCAGAGCAGTCAGGAACAGTAAAAACTGACGACGCATGCGCATTTGTTTAAAAGCGTTCGCACACGTCAAATCCCAAACTGACGATAGAAAATTCGACGTTAGCAGAAGTTGGTTACGGATCGGTTGCTGAACAAACCCGAACAAACCCGTCAGAATAATCCGCTGACTGGAAGCGAAATTTTAGTTGGAGACCAGATTGCTGTTACAACCTGTCATGACGTTTTGTTTGATATTGTATGATAAATGAACCTCAAAACTTGGGATTTCAGGAAATAGAGTCCTTTTTTGAGGATATGAAAATTATTGATACTTTGCATTGAATTTTTTTATTAGCTTAGGTTTCACTTATCTGTCAGTTAGGGATGTGTTCGCAGAGCAATAAATCTCCAACCAGTTACAAACCATGCATGCACAGAGAAAAATTGGCAATCGCTTGGCAATTTGCTTGTGCGAACGAAGCTGAAGCAGGGTTGTTAAAGTAGTTAATGTAACATTTACCATAGTAAATGCTACCGTAGTAAATGTAATTAGCTACATGCTCTTACTATTTTTTTACATTTACTACATTTGCTACATTTACTACTTTCACCTTTCATTTTTAGAATATTCTTATTTAGATCAAATCGTAAAGCAAAAAGCAACAGAAGAACAATAACCAAAAACTACTATTTTCTACTTTTCCACTCGAATTTACAACTTTCAACATTAAATTTATAATAATTTTTTTTTTTATTATTGAAGATACCCTAGTTGGCATCTTTCTACTATTAAAACTGGTCTACAGACCAACCATCAATATTATTCTAATAAATCCTAAAACTAAAAATGATAATACTTAAGTTCATCCAGTGATGTCCTAGGCTTGTGTCCTATTGAGTTAGACTCTTACACATGTACACAGAGTACGCGCACTTGGCTATGCCTTTGAAACATACACTACACTAATTCGAAGGGTTTGGTTCTCTTCTATCTTCGAGTCAGGTTCTGGTTGTCAAGCAGATGGATGGCTTCCACGTTGACATGGTTGTGCAACCTGGCCTCATGTTTGCCAGCAAATTTCTTGATGTCTTGTTTGACATAAGGGATTCCAAGGTCCCTATGAATATCGGAGTTGCGTACGTACCACGGTGCATTTACCATGTTACGTAGTACTTTATTTTGGAAACTTTGAATTGGCATTATGTTGCTCTCTTTTGTACAGCCCCAAAGCTGGATACCATACAGCCAAACTGGTTTAAAGATTTGGTTGTAGATAAGGATCTTATTATGTATTGACAGTCGAGATTTTCTACCCAGAAGCCAATAATATTGTCTGTATTATAATTAAGCTCAGTTTTTTTCTTCTTAATATGTTCCTTCCATCGCAGCTTGACGTCCAGGGTCATAGCAAGGTATTTTGCTTTATGTTCATAAGGAACTATTGTACCATTAACATTAAGAGTCTGGGGATCCGTTAATCTCTTGTTGGTAAAATTAACATGGACTGATTTTTGTTCGTTTAACTTGATTTTCCAATTTTTGGTCCAACTCACGATCCTATCGCAAGCACTATGTAATTTGGCTGTGGATTGTTCGACATTTTTATCCACAACTATTAGGGCAGTATCGTCTGCAAAAGTGGCAATTCTTGCATTATGAATTAACGGTATGTCACATGTATATAATAGGTACAAGATGGGTCCCATTACACTTCCCTTTGGCACGCCTGCTTTTATCTCTTTCAGTTCAGAATATTCATCCTCCTATTTTATTCTGTAAAGTCTATCTGATATATAAGATGTTAAGATATCAACAAATTGTTTTGGGAGTAATTTGTTTAATTTATGGATTAGGCCATCGTGCCAGACCTTGTCAAATGCCTGAGCAACATCTAGGAAGACTGTTGAATAAACTTGCCTTTCTTCAAGAGCACATTCTATGATATCGATGATACGATGTACTTGATCTATAGTAGAATGTTTTTGTCGAAAGCCAAATTGATAATCAGGTATCAGCTTGCTATTTTCTATTATGGATTTAAGTCTTCTAAGAAATATTTTCTCAAATAATTTGGATATAATTGGCAACAACGAAATGGGTCTATAAGATCTTATTTCATTTGGTGGCTTGCCTGGTTTAGGCAGCATGATTACTTCGGCCACTTTCCAGCCGGCAGGTACATGTTTTAAGCGGAAGGCTGCATTAAAGAGGTAGGTCAACATGATTATACCTTTCCTTGGTAGTTGCTTTAGAATTTCGCCTGTTATTAGATCAAAGCCAGGTGCTTTTTTCTTATTCAAATTTGTTTTTATTTCAGTTTCTATTTCTTTTGGTGTGGTGGGAGTAATTTCTTCTGATATTGGATTGAAGTACTCTTCGAGTGCTAAATTTCCCTCTATTTGATTAGGCGTAAATATTTCTGCGAGGTGGTCTGCAAACATATCGGCTTTTTGTTTGTTGTTCCTAGCCCATTGTCATATGTCTTTCCTAATAGGTGGAATTGATGTTATAGGTCTACTTATATTTTTGGTGGCTTTCCACAGTGAATAGTCACTTTCTTCATCAGCAGAAAGGCCTTGAAGATAAAATTCCATAGTCTTCTCTTTGATACTTTTTATTTATCGTTTCAACTTTCGTGTTTTATTGTTTAGAATTGTCTTGTCCACCGGATCTCTAGATTGTTGCCATCTACGTCTAGCTGTCCTCTTTTCTCTTACTAATTCTCTAATTTCGACTGGGTAGTTTACCCCTTTAGTTACATGGGTAATTTTCTTAGTATTGTTATAGGCTACTGTTTGTATTAACTTAGAAAATTTTTCTACCTTTTCTTCTAATTGTTCAATTGATCTTAATTTAACATTTAAATTAATCTTTTCTTGAAGTTCCATTTTAAAACTCTCCCAATCCGTGGTTTTATTGACCAATCTTGGGCGGGCCTCGTTCTTGATTATCCTTTCACTCAATGTTAATATGACAGCTGAGTGGTCAGACTCCAAATCGAAATTTTCTTCTACCACTACGAAATTTGGTGATACCTTCCTTGAAATAAAGAAATCAAGCAAGTCAGGGATTTTGTTTATGTCTGTAGGCCAATAGGTGGGCTTACCTGTGGAATGAAAGTTAGAGCCTGTTGCCCGAATGGCTTTTCTTAATTCACTGCCTTTTGTTGTAGTTAGTCTTGCTCCCCAATCAACATGTTTGGCATTGTAGTCACCGCCAATAATGAACCTTTCGCCTGGGTGTTGCAGCATAGTTCTATATTCTTCAATCTTGAGATTGTGTCTAGGAGAACAGTAGACTGCTACAACAATTAAATTTTGTTTAGTGGATTTGATACCCACTGTGGTAAGCTGAATATCCACAAGCTGTAGATGGCATTCAATTTGTAACCTCTTATTTTTACGTAAGCCTGATTTGTAAGGTGTGTCTCTGAAATGAGACACACATCAATATGGTGTGAATTTAAAAATACCTCTAATTCGTCTTTCTTGTTTAGAATGCCATTGACATTGCAGGTAGCTATTCGTAAGTCGTCATTAGCCATAACTTATTTTTTCTTAGCGATAGTTCCAGTATTCTTGGATTCAAGTTTGTCGAGCCTGTCAGTGACATTACTTAGTATAACCATCATGTCTTGCATCATTTGCTTCATTGTTGGTTCTGCCTTTAATGTGGGCGGAATAGAATCTGTGGATCTGTTCTGAGTTGCATGGGCGTAAGATGTTCCAGTTCTTACATTATTAGGCACTGTATTTTTTTGTTTCGGATTCTTGCCTTTATTTGCGATTTCCCTTCTCCTTTGTAACTCTTTTGCAATTATGCATTCCCTATAATTTGCTGGGTGTGCTTCCCCACAGTTAAAGCATTTAGCTGGTGTATCTTTTAATTTTGTACATTCAGCCGTTATGTGATTACCAGCACATTTGACACATGATGGGCTTCTTTGGCAAAATCTTTGGGTATGTCCATAACGTTGGCACTTTTTGCATTGCGGTATTAGCGTGCTAGTTTTAAATGCTTCTATTTTTACTTTCAAATGGCACAAATACTGTATTCCAAATATTTTTTTGATGTCCTCGGTTTTTTCGAAAGTTAATATAAAAATTGGTAATTTGATGTAACCTTCTTTTGTTTTCTTTAATTTGTTTTCTACATTGCTAATTTTAAGTTGTTTGTCCTCTAATTCCTTTGTTATTTCTTTCAGATCACAAGAGGGATGTAGCCCTCTAACTACTACTTTGATTGGCCTATCTTGTTTATTTTGATAGGTATGTCATTCTTGTTCAATCTCATTCATATACCTAGATTACCTAGTCAGATCTCTATATTCTGTTGACGTATTAACGTTTACTTGATTTGGTTGTTGCTCAGCATCGTTGCATTAAAAGAAATATTTTCTGACTGAAGCTTATTTTTAATTTGGTTGTAATTTTTTAAATTGCTTATCATAACTGGAGGTGGTTTGAGCTCCTTTACTATTTTTGTCTGGCTTTTATCTGGGCTGTCAATTTTTTCTGGCGATTCCATGGCTTTTCTTTTCTTATTTTTATTTTTTGGCAGTAGCCATGCTGTTTCGGCTGCTACCAAGTTTTCTTCTTCATCGGAATTGATTGGACTATAATCTGTTCCTTTTTTTGGTAGGTTTTGCAATACTGCTTTTTCCTCTAAAATTTGTTGTTTCCTATTTTTTTGTTGCTGCAAGGTCGTCAGTTGGCCTCTCAGCGATTGAATTTCATTCAATGCTTGCTGTAATTGATATTGTAAGTTCGAAATAATATCACTTTCTGGCGTTTGCCTGGTTGGCGGCATAATAATTTCATTATTTTGGTTAGTTTCCTGCGGAATTGTCTGCTTCACTGAAAACATCGCGATAGCTCGACGACCGCAGGCCGTTATAATAATAACGTTAAGATTATGTAGTATTTTTAACACCTACAGTCAATCAAAATAATTACATTTATTACATTTACAACGTTTGTGACGTAGCAAATGTAGTAATGTAGTAAATTCAAGTTTCCGTGACATTAACAACTTTGCTGATAAGTCAAATTTTCTTTGCCAATGCAATGAGGAATATGGACAGCCACTTTATTTATGACGATATAATATATGATGTAATATTTGTGCCTATCCTTTGAATATCAACCTGTTTAGGTTTCATTCAGAGCAGTATTCATAGTCGACATTTAAGGCGTACCTACTTAGTGCCGATATTTGAATGTTACCTTAAATTTGACCTTAGGTAGCCTTAGCTAAGGTTATTGTAAACTTTAAAAAATCTATGTTTTAAATTAATTTGAGGGTCAATTGACGCATTAAGTGAAAGATTACCACGTCCTTATGAGAGTTATACAGGGCTTTAATATACTGTTAAACTTCTGTTAAGTATGACTTATGTCATTCTGTACCTTGGAATTTGTTTGGGTTAAGGTACAGAATGACATAAGTCATCCTTAACACAAGTTTGAGAGTATATTAAAGTTCTGCTTTTACTTTCATCTAAAGGAATATATCTTTAAAGGCTTGGTAATCTTCCACCTAACGCGTCAAATGATCCTGTAATTAATTTAAAATATATTTTTATAAGGTTTACCATAACGTTAGGCTACCTCAGCTAAGGTACAACAAATATAGGCCATTTTAGTCAACTTTGTCAAACTGATAACGTCACCGTAAGACACACTTGAGTGAAAAGGACCGTCGAGGACGCCTCAATAAGTGTCGACTATGAATGATGGCCATCATTTACTCATTAATTATTTTTACTATCACTTACCATGGTATAAATAAACTAAGAGGTAATATTTAGTAGTATGTAAAATGAAAGAATAATATCATGGTATTTAGGTATATTTATTTCATGAACATACACAAAGATTAGAGAAGAATAGAGATACCTACTTCTTGTGTTGAAAACCACTGTGTTTAATATTTACTAAACTAGAAGAACCAGCGAACTCCCCTATCTATACAGTAAGACCCGGAATGTCAACCCGCTCTAACTAGAGGGCAATTAACCCCGGTTTGATCAATACCCTTAAAATAGAATTAAAAATAAGAAATTTAAAATCACTCTTCCTGTGACGTCACTGCGCGCGGCAGACGACATTGGAACGGTTAGATATCTTATCTTTAGTTATTTGTATCATGATCACTTACCTGCCCATGAACACGCATCAAACTCATAGATTAAACTCTCGAGGAGAACGCCATCGTCTATGCAAAACTGCGCCGCTCCTAATTCCTATTTCATTAAACTATACCCCCAAAGTTCCGATCTAGGATTTCATTCTCGGGAATTAAAAGATAAGCCATGATCTTGTGTCACATATTGGGTTAATATTCAAAGAATGAACCTAAACTATTCATATTTATGAATTTGTGACTCAAATTTTGTTATGTAGAAGAAATTTGAGTAGAAATCACCTCCAGCTGAATTACGTCCTATTATTTGTTTGTGCAACCGGTTGCCATGGAAATGACAAGTAGCATTATGAAAAATAAATGTCAACAGGAAGTTAACCTTGCTTTGTAAAATATTTTATATTTATTACTGGAAGAATATTTAATTATCAATAATGAACTTCTCAATATGGTGGATTTTTACATATTATTTTCGACCTGTTATGAAATGGTTTCTTAGAAAAACTACTGGATTGTGCGAATTGCAACGAATTTGTTATGGGGAAGTTAGTGGTGCTTCTCGAGTAAAGGGAGTTGAAAATTCCTTAAATTTATCTAAGTCAAAACAAATTAGGCAACTTGTCGATCATTTAAATGATGTAGCAGACCACAAACGATTTACCGGAGCTAATGAGAGGAAATTACTAGAAGGTATATCCTTACTTTATATAGTCCCCACTAAAAATAATACCTAATGTAGCTCTGCCGTGCTTCACTTAAAAGTGGTATATCCAAGATTGTTGAAATGGAGAAAATCGACTTCAAAGTTAAATCTATTTCCCAACAATGTAGAATAGCATATTTACCAATGTTTAACAATAAATTGTCATTTCTATTGACTATTTAAATTTTATAAAATTTAAGGGGTTTTCTAAAAAGTTTTAAAGAATTTATGGTAGATACAACTTTTAAGCTAGGTAATTTATTCATAATTTTACTTGCCTGGCGGTGGTATGTACAGATACCACTTTTAAGATAAGTAATTAATTCATTTATTTTATTTCTGATTGAGGCTTGTTTAAGAAAAGGTAAAAAAATAAGAACACTGGTGTATTAATTATTAATACATAACTAGAATACATTACAAAATAACATAAAAAAGAAACATTTTTAACAAACTCAAATGTGTCGTTGAATGTTTTCGTAAAATGAACAGTGAATAATCAATCCTAACGTAGCGAGGAAAAAAGTTTGCAAACTTGTACTCTATTACCTGTTTCAGCTTTGAAAAAATATTGAAAGGAATGTTTTCTTCTAGAATCTCCAGAATTTCTATAGCGTTTAACCTCTTGGCATACCATCAAAAAATAAAATTTCTTCTTTCTTTAAACGTCATTTCCCAATATTGTGTATTAATCGTTTTTCTTTCATCAATTGTAAATAACGAACTACACGTTTTTTGCAAATATTATCTCCACAAGCTGCTTTTACTGCATACTTCTCAAGTAGTTTGATTTTATTTTGAATCAATTTTATTTTCTTTCTTATTTCAAGTGGTTCTTTAAAAAAATTACGTTTTCTGACCTCACCTTTTTTGGTATATTCAATTATCCTTGTATTTTCTTGCGCTTCGTTGATTTTGCTCTTTAGGAGATATAGCGGCATATCATCACTCTCGTACGAAGAGTCATCATTTTCAATAACACATTCGCGATCTCCAGCGTATTCATTAGAATTAAAACGATTTAGGGCTTCCTCGTTAGGTATCGGATTATTATTATTGGCTAATGACGATACTGACGACGATGTTTCATTATCAACTATTATTATATTAGAAACCGGTGGATCAGTGTCAAAAATTACTGGTTGTAAGTCAGCGTAAACGGGAGTTGCCTCTTCTTGTACATTTTCTTCTGAATATGATTTTCCTATTGTCAATTGCACTGATGACGATGTTTTCTAGTACTATTAAATCAGAAACTGATGGTTCGGTGTCAAAAATTACTATTTGTGGCTCAGGGTAAACGTGCTTTGGCTCTCTTTTTTTCTAAATCTGAGTTTCCCAAAGGCAAACATTCTTGAGCTGACGACTATGGTTCTTCCTGAACATGTTGTTCCGTGACAGCCATTTGAACAATTCTCTTACATCTGCTCCCAGACCTCATGCCTGGAATAACAAATAGATTTGCAATGAAGACATGATATCCGGTATGATGTATGTTATATACACACAATTAATATCTTGCTATTACTTAGCAGTAGTTTCGAGCAGAAACAAAGTCGTTTTCAAAAATGCACTTAACAATACTAACACTACTTAGAACTATAATATATTACTTTAATCAACAAACTGCGATAATGATGAATTAAAAAAAGGGGCTGTCTGTCACTACCTATTGCAAGGACAAAGTTTCAAAGCCAACTAAAACGCACAAATTTCTAGAAAGAAATAACTTAAACGTTGTATCTCCGGATATTTTGTTAGGATACCACTTTATAGTTAAGTAATGGTTCATACCACCTTTAAGGGTCTTGTTACGTATAATTTGTGGAGATACCACTTGCTTTGTAGTGTTGTATTGTGCTATATTTGGGGATATACCACTTTAAAGTTATGGAAAAAGATGTAAAATTACTTATTTTACCGATCTATGGTCATATCTCCGTTTTGACAAAAAGTGGACATACCACCTTTAAGCGAAGGACGGCAGAGCTGGGGCACAGCTATTAATATATATCTATATTTACAATATTACGAGGTCATTCCCATTGACATTGATATATTAATAAGCCTGAAATGCCAGAGTACCTTTAGTACCTATTATCCACAATAATTCAAGATACAAATTAGATAACCACATAGTTTCATAAAAAATTTACAACAGTTACATATAGCATATCAGATATTAAATTCCTGTACTATGTGCTTATTTTTAGAATGCAATAGAAACTATCACAAAAAGATATTATTATTAGTGATTACAGTCTTTTTGTGGATACCGATATTTTAGGTGCCCATACAATATCGGTATATAAGTGAAAATTGCTAATAGTGGTAAGGTTGTATAGCATAGGTGACTTTAAGAAATTTCGGTAATTCCCCGACCAACCGAGACCAAATAGATAGATAGATAGATATATATTACTGCTTTCTTTACATAGATATTATTTTACAAATCATAATTACTTATCCTCTAATATCATTCTACTTTTATTCTTGCACCTGGGAACTAAATGCGTGTTTGTGCAATACTAATACTTCTTAATCGTTAATAAATCATTATATTACAATTTATATGTTTTATCTACCTGTAAGTGAGTTCAAATATTTGAGCATTCTCGAATATAAACATTCTGCATTTATTACTAAAATTCTTAACTCATTTTATACTTCTAATAGTTGCAGGTCAAATATTATACAATCTTGGAGCCAAATGATTAAAAGATTTTAGATTTAAAGTTTTATGACTAACTGGTATTATTAAGTGTCTATTTACACTTTTTCTTGTTTGATGAACATGATTTCTTTTTTATACATACAAGTTGATAAGATTTTTATACATTGAAAATTTTCTCATTATACAATAGACTGGTACTTAGTATATAGTTTACCTTTTTTGTGAATCACCTTCAGAATGTAGTTCTGTACAACCTGCAATGGCTTTAATATACCTTTATAGGTCCCTCCCCAAACCACGATACTATAATGCAGCATAGATTCCACCAAGGATTTGTAGATCAAAATAGAAAATTTGGTATTCAAAATTTCCCTCAGGATATAGAATTTATACACCAACTTGTGAACCTTTGACGCTACATTATAGATGTGATGTGTCCATTTAAGGTTTTGATCTACAACTACTCCAAGATATTTTTTTTGACTACATGATCATATCACATCTTTATCATTAATACGTATACAATCAAAAGGTGTGGAAATCAACAATCAAAGTTTGGGGAAAAAGTTATATATTGCTTTTTTTAGAGATTTAGGGAGAGTTTAAAGTGGTCAAGCCATTTTTTTACTTTGATGAACCCTAATCTCACTTAATCTTTAGTTGCCTCCTTTTGGTGTATTGAGATCGGCCCAACACATAATGTTCAAAAACTCTCCACGCAGTACCTCTGATCCCATAATGTTCTAAGATATCTAGAAGGGTTTTATGAGGTACAGTGTCGAACGCCTTTGCGAGATCCATAAAGACAACAATTGTCTTGCAACTGTCATCCATATTTGTGGATATTTTAGATGTAAGGAGTTGTATAGCATCGGTGGTGCTAACACCCTCAGTGAAAATAAATTGGTTTCTTGATAATAAGTTTTTGTTACAGAAAAAATTAACCAGTCTCTGCTTTAATGCCTTCTCAAATTTTTTTATAGGTTACTTATGAGACTGATAGGGCGGTAATTCTGAATCTTATTTGTTGGTTCTGATTTGTGTAATGGGGTAATAATCGATGTTTTAAAATGAGAGAGGACTACTCCACTTTTAAAAATTAAGTTAATGATATGTGTCAGAGGAGGGGGTTATACTTAAGTGAAGTATTTTTAATAACTGAGCAGATATTCCATCTTTTCCTGAGGCACTATTTGTTTCTAATGATGATAGTATGGGTAATAATTTCTGCCTCTGGACAGGACTCAAAAATATAGAGCAGTCCAAACCATTGGTTAGCTGAAAAGATTTGTCTGGTACAGTAAAAGCATAAGAACAAATAATGCCAGCATGTCTGAATTACAATATTATGTTTAAATTAATTCGAGGAACTTATCTGAAATCACACCTTTTAGCGCATCAGTTTTTGTTTAATGTCATAAGAAGGTGAAGGACGCCTCCCCAGTACCCCCTAGAAAAAAGCCATCTACGACACTGACTCGGTTCTTGAATCGAATTAGTATTAGTACATTGCTACTTCAGATAATGATTGTGTCGTGCAATATTTTCATTTGTTGCAATACAAATAAAAATACGATGTAAAATAGTAAAAAAAATATACAACTTATCTGTATTTTTTTAAACCAGAAGAACGAAACAGTTCACAATTACTAGATAAAGAAGTTATTCCTAAAGCCGGAGAATCTTAAAAATGGGTTTTCACTTACAAATCAATAAAATAGTTAATCTTAAATATGGCGAGATATATTGGCAAAGTTTTGTCGATACCAATTATAGGCAATATTTGCCGATATGCCGATGTACCGATATTTATATCGGTATCGCTCTCTCTCTCTCTCTAGCCTACAACCCAGGGTGGGTCTTCGCTGACTCTACAATTTGCCTCCACTTGCTGCGGTCCATCATAAGTTCCTCTGGTCGCTGGATATTTAGGCTTCGTAAATCCGCCGCAATATTGTCTTTCCACCTCATCCTTGGTCTTCCCAGCGGCCGCTTTCCTACGGGGGTCTCTTCCCATACCATCTTGACGACACGTTGATCTTGTCTTTTAACATGGCCGGCCCATCTCAATCTCTCTGACTTTATTATTTTCACTATATCTGGCTGGTTATATAGTTCTTGTAATTCCCTGTTAGTTCTAATTCTGTATTGCTGTGTGGCGTTGTCCTTGACTGGTCCATATATCCTTCTAAGAATTCTTCGTTCTGCTATTTTCAGTCGGTTCTCATTTTGTTTCGTCATCGTCCATGTTTCACATGCATATGTCATTATAGGTCTTATGCCTGCATGGTAGATTGCTATTTTTGTACGGCGGGTTACATTTTTTGATTTCATTATTTTTTGTAGCGCAAAACAGCAGCGATTGGCTCCTTGTATTCTGTTGTTAATCTCTTGTGTTATATCGGTATCGGATCGGTATCGGCCGATCACTAATTATTTTTATTATTATGGGTTGAGCCTTAATCACATTAAATTAGTTTCTATATGAAATGTAATAGTAACAAACAATAACAATACATAGTTAAAAACACGTTAGTTAAAACACTACCAGAAGCAGAGCAGAGTGCAGAAAAGGGATAGGTCGGTAATTTTTTCATCTTTTTTGCCTTTCTTGTATAGTACTTCCCTTATATCGGCATTTTTACGCTTGCTTGGAAAGACACTCTTAGAGAATGGCAGATTTATAACATGAGAGAGGACAAGACACTTCCACAGCCTTCCCTCGGCACAGATATAGGCATGTCATCCCCACTCACCGACTTTGTGTTTTTTAAATTTTTAATAACCTTCACATTCTCTAAGTCGGTGACTGGGTTGGGTTTAAGAATATTGTATTTTCAACTCTATCTTTAATGAAACTTTTACTTGTATTCGAATTTAGAGACTAATAAATAGTAACAACTAAATAAACATTATACTTTTATCTTCTATATACAGGGTGTCCCATAACTAATGGTACACAGGAAAACTGCAGATTCCTTGGGTAAAAATACTGCGATTCGGCCATACTTAGTTTAGTTTAATAGCTGGTAATAACCGAGATACAGGGTGTCCAAGTAAAAATTTAATTTTCAATTTTCCTAAATAACTTATTTCTGAATCAATATTTTTGCACAAAATTTTGTGACTAGGGTTTTTTTGGGGAAAGGAATTTGAATTTGTTAATAATTTTGATGTAGATTATAGGGGGCGCTCTCTCCAGTACTATGGATAAATAAAAAGAAATGTAACTTTTTTGTACCTTAGTATAATTATATTTTTATTAAAAATATCAGTTTTTCCGTCGTTTTTAAGCAATAAAGGTATACTTTGTAAATGTCGCTTCGACTAACCGTTTTCGAGATATTTTCAAGGCTTTGGTAAAAACAAATACAATGAAAGCACTGTGAAACCTCATTTCTGTCAAAGTTTATTTTCATTTGTCAGCATTGTGGGTGTTTTTAAGGAGTTTTGAAGATACTGTTATCAAAAATTAAACTAAAAATGCCGCGACATAACTGTTTTCTAACGGAGAAATACGAGACATGATGACACAACAGGATCCTTGCGTTCAAAACGTAATAGTGGAGGATCTTGTTTCTCCCAGTCTGTCGTATAGGCTTCTAAAAAAATTTTAAAATCTGGCTGCCTTCTATTTGGATACATTTCCAAATACCGCTGTTAAAATTTTCTTGTGCGTATAAACATACCATGTCTCGCATTTCTCCGTTAGAAAACAGTTATGTCGCGGCATTTTTAGTTTAATTTTTGATAACAGTATCTTCAAAAACTCCTTAAAAACACCCACAATGCTGACAAATGAAAATAAACTTTGACAGAAATGAGGTTTCAAAGTGCGTTCATTGTATTTGTTTTTACCAAAGCATACTGTGACAAATTTCACATTTACAAATAACGGGCGTGTTAGAAATTGTAATTGAAAATATCTCGAAAACGGTTAGTCGGAGCGACATTTACAAAGTATACCTTTATTGCTTAAAATTGACGGAAAAACTGATATTTTTAATATAAATATAATTATACTAAGGCACAAAAAAGTTACATTTCTTTTTATCGATCCCTAGTACCGCAGAGAGCGCCCCCTATAATCTGCATCAAAATTATTAACAAATTCAAATTCCTTTCCCCAAAAAAACCCTAGTCACAAAATTTTGTGCAAAAATATTGATTCAGAAATAAGTTATTTAGGAAAATTGAAAATTAAATTTTTACTTGGACACCCTGTATCTCGGTTATTACCAGCTATTGAACTAAACTAAGTATGGCTAAATCGCAGTATTTTTACCCAAGGAATCTGCAGTTTTCCTGTGTAGCATTAGTTATGGGACACCCTGTATAATATTATAAAATTATCTTCTTTTTTAAGGTGCAGCCAGAACAGTTCTTTTAGTTAAGAAAATAAATCCCAAAATTCATTACCAGTTTGTCCCTGCATTTGGCAAATGCATTGAACAAATATGGGGATACCGACAGTTAATCGCTGAAGTTGAAGATTTGAGGAAAACACAATTTGATGGTGATAGTTTTGAACACGAAAGAAAATTGTATGATTTGTGGGAATATGTGATGCCTCAGGAAAAATTGGAGGGTATGTGTTTTGTTTATACACTGTGTGTATGTATGTGTGTCCCAGGATAGGCGAACTTATAGGTGACAAAAAACTTTCGAATTAAAATTTGACCATTTGGGATCTAGACCTGCTTGATACATAATAAAATTTAACATATTTTGATTGCCTCTTCTTCACGAAATATTGAAAAATTTTATTAAGAAACGTTGCTCGAATTCAAAATCATGCAAGTGTACCGAATTTAATAGCCATCAGCCTACATTAATTTTTTAGCATTTTTTAAACCTCTAAACAGAAAATAAATTTGTTCATGGTTATTGAATACATTTATCAGAAAAAAATATTTCCTAAATAATATTTGATGACCAAATGTTATTTCCCAGACTAATATGACAAACGATGAGAAAATTGAAGTTATTAAATTCGGTATACTTACATGATTTTGAATTCTGAGCAATTTTACATAATTTAATTTTTCGATATTTCGTGAAGAAGAGGCAATCAAAATATGTTAAATTTTATTATTTAATAAATCAGAAACTTCAATTCGAAATTTTTTTGTTATTTACACCTATAGTTCACTTATCCTGAGACACACACTGTACAGGGTGTCCCACTAAAGCCGGCGAGATACGATATTATGGAAGCCATGAACATTATGTCTTTGAGAAAAAAATTTCATTGATTAAATTGACCCAGAAAAATTGATGGAAAATATTTTCACGTTTCCAAAATGACCGCTAGGGGGTGCAATTACTATTATACAGGGTGTCCCATAATTAATGGTACACAGGAAAACTGCAGATTTGTCCCATAATTAATGGTACACAGGAAAACTGCAGATTCCTTGGGTAAAAATACTGCGATTTGGCCATACTTAGTTTAGTTCAATAGCTACTAATAACCGAGATACAGGGTGTCCAAGTAAAAATTTAATTTTCGATTTTCCTAAGTAACTTATTTCTGACTTAATATTTTTGCACAAAATTTTGTGACTAGGGTTTTTTGGGGCAACCGCTCTCTGCGGTACTCTGGATACATAAAGAGAAGTGTAACTTTTTTGGACCTTAGTATAATAATGTTTTTTATTAAAAATATCGGTTTTCCCATCATTTTTACTCAAAAAAGGTATACTTTTAAATATCGCTCAGACTAACCGCTTTCGAGATTTTTGCATTTAAAATTCTCAGTGCGCTTCTTAAAATATTTAAATAAAACTTTAAACGGTCACTAATCAAAATATTATTTATAATTTAAATAAGAATTCAATTTTTACATAAATAAATAAAAAACTATATAATAGAAATGGCCTGTTTTTGACAATAATTGTTCAAAGTGACTTTAACTTCAGGATTTGGCTACCCGCTTATTTTAAATAACAAGTTCATTTTGAAACATTACCGCCGCATCCTGAATTCTTTGCCATAGTTGCTCCCGAGTATTTATCGTTTCATCATAAACAAGTGATTTCATGTAGCCCCATACACAAAAATCAAAGGGGTTGGAATCGGGACTTCGGGCAGGCCAAGGCAATTAGCTTCTACGACCTATCCATCGGTTAGGAAATTCGGCATGTAAGTAGTCTCTGACATGCCTGGAATAGTGTGCTGGGGCACCATCGTGCATGAAAAACATATTTTTTCTTAGCTCTAACGGTAGATTATCCAAACAGTCGGTCAGCTGATTTTGCAAAAAATTAAGATAGAGCTGTTCGTTTAAATTGTGTGGTAGCTCGAACGGACCCAACATGGAATTGTCAATGAGGCCACACCGAACATTTATTTTAAACTCGTGCTGAAAATGCCGTTCGGTTACTAAGTGAGGATTTTCTTAATCCCACACATGTTTATTTCTAAAATTAAAGATACCCCTTCGTGTGAAAGTCGCTTCATCGGTGAACAAAACTCTATTCAAAAACGACAGAAATGGGGAAATTCCAATCTAGCTGGAAGATCAATAGCCAGCAAATTCTGAACAGACGTAAAGTGGTATGGATAAAGCCCTTCTTGGTTAAAAATTCTAGAACTAGTGGCTTTACTTGCTGGAGCTGCAGCAGTCATACGTCTTGTGCTATTTTCCGGGTTTTCAGCCAGACGAACTAGTATTTCTTCTTCCTGCTTGGGTGTAATAATCTTCGGACGTCCTCCACTATTACGTTTTGGATGCAAGGATCCTATATTTCCTAGTCTGTCGTATAGACTTCTAAAAATTTTAAAATATGGTTGTCTTCTATTTGGATACATTTCCAAATACCGCCGATATGCTCCGCGTCCGTTAAAATTTTCTTATGCATATAAACATACCATGTCTCGCATTTCTCCGTTAGAATACAAGTTATGTCGCTGCATTTTTAGTTTAATTTTTGATAACAGTATCTCCAAAAACTCGTTAAAAACACCAACAATGCTGACAAATGAAAATAAACTTTGACGGAAATGAGGTTTCAAAGCGCTTTCATTGTATTTGTTTTTACCAAAGCCTACTGTGCCAAATTTCACATTTACAAATCAAAATTTAAACGGGCGCATTAGAAATTGTTATTGAAAATATCTGGAAAACGATTAGTCGGAGCGACATTTACAAAGTATATCTTTTTTGCGATTGGAGAACTGATATTTTTAATAAAAACATAATTATTATACTAAGGCCCAAAAAAATCATAGTCGCAAAATTTTGTGCAAAAATTTTGATTCAGAAATAATTTACTTAGGAAAATCGAAAATTAAGTTTTTACTTGGACACCCTGTATCTCGGTTATTACCAGCTATTAACCTAAACTAAGTATGGCCAAATCGCAGTATTTTTACCTAAGGAATCTGCAGTGTGTACCATTCATTATGGGATACCCTGTATAACTATAAAAATTCAAATTTCTTCGAATTATCACTGTGAAGGTTTTTATTTAATAACGTATATAAACTGATCATTAGTTTTTGCGAAAGTTTGTTCGTAAGACTTTTTCGTATCACCGATAATAAGGGTGGGGGAAGCGTATTAAATATTTTTAAAATTACTATATCTTCCACACCCTTCATCCAAATTTAACCAAGTTAGGCTCGATTTAAAGATAATTTGACACTTATTAAATATTTGACGTTGGTCGTGATAGCTAATTCATACTTCTTCTAGAGTCTTCTAGAGGGTGATGTTTACCCATGATTCTGTTTTTTAAATTTTCTTAATAAATTTAAATAGCATGATACACTATGCTTAAAGAGCAGAAAAGTAGCTACATTTGGGCGCAAGCCGTAATTCAATACCTTTATCCCTTCTTGAGTTATTTACAAATAACTATTTTATTTAAAAAATTAATGTTAGATACCTACTTATCATGAAATCCAACAAAATGTTGGCAACCTTGCTAGATGCTCTGGAACTGATTGCCTTCAGATATTAAATGCCATGTATTTATTATTTATCCGTTTGGCATAAATGCCTTATTTTTTACTATTAAACGAATACGAAAGAATGTTTTCTTATATTTTGTTATTTAATAACGATACCTAATATTAAGAAAATGGAAATTATAAAATGTTTAGCCTTTTGTTGTATGAGCGTCGTTTGGGTTTGTTCGGATTTTAGACACCGTTATTAATTAAATTAAAACTAGATTTTCGGACATCAGTAAATTAAATTTTTTCGATTTAAGGACCAAAAATAATTTTGAGTCCTATTCAAAATTGTTTCCGCAAGAACTATTTAACAGCAATATAAATGTTTGATTCTGTTCAACTTAAAAATGAACTTTAAATCCATTATTTCGGTCTCAGTCGAAAGAAGCTTTTTTTGGTTTAAAATGAATCAAAAGTTATATGAATTCACACTTACCGCATGGGGTTTCTAGTATTTACTATAAATTATTGACCAAATTTAGGTGTGGCCCATAAAAAATTTCTCCTTTTGCTACCACTGGCGTCTTGGTTTTTAAGTTTAGAAAATTAGTCATTTTATCATTGCCGCCCTCTACAAAATTTTTTAACGACGCCCATGGTTAGTGTATTCTTACACTTTGTCCAAAATAGAAATAAGTTGATACAAACCCAACATCAGAAACAAAAAGTACCTAACGCTTATTATAACAACTAAATTTAAAAAACGAAATTGAAAATTTTAAAGGCAATCAAATCTTTGTTATTTTTAAATAATAAACGAACTTTTAAATACACAAATAATGTCAAATTAACTTAATATCAAAGTTGCCGAGAACCTAACAGAGTTGACAAAGTTCTGTTTCATGCATATCATGATACGCAGGTACCTAACATTATTTTTTTTGAATATAATAGTTATTTGTAAATAACCCGAGAAGGAATAAAGATATCGAATTACGGTTTGCGCCAAAATGTATCTACTTTTGTGCTCTGTAAGCACCGTACAAAATAATATATTATGCTATTTAATTTTATAGAAAATATAAAAAAATAGAAACATGGGTAAACAGCACCCCCTAGAAGATGCAGTGTGAACTAGCGATTGCGACTACAGTCGGATATCTAATAAGAGTAAAATTATCTTTAAAACAAGCCTAAGTTGATTAAATTTGGATAAAGAATATACAGCAATTTTAAATAAAAAATTTCACATGCTTCCCTCTCCCTTATTATCGATGATACACAAACTGTCGCAAAAATTAATGATCGTTTTATATCCGTTTAACAGATGATAATTCGAAGAAATTTTAATTTTTATATAATAGTAATTGCGCCCCCTATCGGTCATTTTGGACACGTGAGAATATTTTTCATGAATTTTTCTTGATCGATTTAGTCAATGAAATTTTTTCTGAAAGGCATAATGGTTTCCGTAAGTTGCCGACCTTAGTGGGACACCCTGTATATTGAAGAGCAAAAAAGTCATCGTAACAAAAATATAATAAGTAAAGTGACAACTGAAGTGTATGTTTTATGTCATTCTGGCAACACTGGTTATGGCTAACACCGTTTTTTCGAAACGAAGCTCAATAATAGGTTCGTTCGCAGAAATAGTTACAAACAGCCCGATGTATGCGCAGTTGGTGGTTTAAAGCCAAATGTTTCTAATAATCCGCGTATTAGTACGGAATTGTGGGTTTGGATTCTGCGCATTTGCTCGATCGGCTGTTTGTTTACTTTTGACCTGTTTCTACCGATTTGTTTTATTTTCATTGATTTTGACATATCTTGGTCAAACTTACTTTCCATTATTATTTAAAAATCTATTCCAAAACGAAAGGCTAGCTCTGAACAAAGCAGAAATGAGCAAGAGTAAGAATACTTGTAGATTAAGTTCCTCCTCAGATTTGACGGTTGAAGGTTTGGCATTTGTACCCGTTCGCAGAGACCTTTGAATATAAAACGTTTTATATTCAAAGGCAGAGACAAAGAGCAGCAACCAGTTAGATACTCGTCCACAACCGAACTTGCGCAGAACGAAATTTGCAAATGGTTGGAAAGTTCGCTCAGCGAAGGGAACCCGTCAACTGTCGACATGTGAAATGTAACCAAACATTTTGCTGTTCAATACCGAATAAACAGCATTTTGGTCAGAGCCTAAATTCATGTGTTCACTGAACCATATATTTAGTGAATTATGTATAAGTATTGTAGAATTTTGTGATTCCTGGTCAGAAAAGGAGGTCTATAAATAAGCAAAATTGTACCCAAACGCGCTGGATGTGGTGACCGTTCGCAGCAAAATCGCCTGGTAAAATTACAACAAATTTTGTATACCATTGTATTGTATTATAAATTACCGATAATTCACAAAACGTTTGATAATAGCCTAATCGTTGTAATTTTACTAGTTTACAAATTTTTGTGGATTTTCACTTCATTCAACATTTTATATTTTTCATTTCCTTAAAATTGCAATGTTATTTAAAAAGTGCATTAAAATTTTTATTACCCATACTTTACAGTACTTTTTACTGAGGTTTACACCATGGTATAAAGATTTAAGAAGGTATGATTCAACGTCGATTAAGGTGTGGCTTGTGGCGTCACAGGGCGAGTGATTTTTAAATCTGTTATGGACATTTATATTGCTGTCAGTGTTTCTAACCCTTTTTAAAAGGTATTAAATGGTTTTACGCATGTAATGGTATATGAAATGAAAGAATAATATATGACAAGTATTTACGTATATTAATTTCATAGAAATATAACAGTCATTACAGCTAAAATAAGAAATGATTCCGACAAACTTTTCTGTTCTGTTCTGTTTCTGTTCTGTTCCAATGACCTCCTGCTTTCTAGCATCCAGCCAAATATTTCCATATTTATTATTGGTTTACAGCCGAGAATCAGTGCACACTAACCATGTGCCGAGCTTTATTTCTCTACCAATCCTCCAAATATATCTTCTTATTGGATCTTCCATGGATCGCAGACGAACGATCTAGATTTTCATTCCTAATTTGTCTATAATTTTCCATAACATGAGGGCATTGTCGCTTGTGGGATTTCCAATAATATTCACTATCTTAAGTAGTGCATTCATTTTTCGTGAGAAGTAGTCATAAATTTTCTTTGGACCTTGTTCCCTATTACATCCTAGTAGTTTATGGTTTAGATTTTCCACTTCCCCGCATGTGCAGTTGTGACTATCTTTTAATTTTAATTTATATAGATGGGCAGTCGTGAGACTGTGTGTTTATCTCATTCGGCATAACGTGGATATAAACTTTCTTTTGTAATATTTGAGTTTCTGAAACCATGGTTTTTTTGAGAGGTTCTGCCTGAATTTTGAAGTATTCAATTCCTTTATCCACCCATTCTCCTATATTTATTCCTCCAATTCGACCATATTGAGTCTTTGATTTTCTTTATAAAATCCGTATGATGCAGTTTGATACTGATTAGTATACCATCGTTTCTTCCAGTCTGAGCAAGTTCATCAGCCTTACTATTACCCATGATGCCAGAATGACTTGGAATCCATACAAATTTAACATTACTTCCATTGTGCTTAGCCAATAAAATTTCTTTTTTGGTAGCAAGTGTACAATAGTCACTACTTGCGCAGATAGCTGTCCTCTCCAGTTTCTGCAAACCAGTCTTGGAGTCGACAGACACCATGACCAAGTTATTATTTATCTGACTGCATGTCTACTGCTTTCTTGATTGCCAGGATCTCTGCTAGACATATGTTGGTGTTGTTAGCTAATTTGTTAAAAATTTCCACTCTTAAATCAGGACTGAATATTCCTATTCATACTTGATTAGTATTCGGGTCCACCGACGTATCTGTAAAAACTTCCTTAAAACCTTCAAAAATGCCTCCACCTCTGGTACAGGTGCTGACTATGTTGATCTTTTTTCTTGATCTTAGAGTCCGAAAATTCCAATCTTAACATTTGGCTATCATAATCTGCTTCATAACAAGCTAACGACCTTGATTTGTATATAAGATCCGTATATTGTAAAGCTAGGTCGAATCCTTCTAAGATTGGGGGCGCCTTCTGGATTCTGTATAGATAATAAAACTGCAGTAACGCTCTATGTACTAACCGATTATTAAGAGAAAGATGTTTAAGGGAAAACTTTGCCTATATTAGATGCCTTCTCAATTCCAGCGGCACTTCACCAGCTTCCGATAGAAGAATATTTGTCGGTGTTGATCGCATCAACCCCAGAGCCACTCTTATCGCTTGAAATTGGATTTGATCCAGTTTACCCCAGTTCCTCTTTGATCTTCTGAATATAGCTTGCATTCCATATTATAACTGGGATCTTACCATCCCCTTATATACATTGAGCAGAACAACGATACAACATCAGAACGGTATTCAGCTCGAGAGACACCTTAAGAAGCCATCTAACGAAGACGAAACCAACTAGCCAGAAAGATAGGAAAAACTGTGTCTACCAGATCCCCTGCGAATGTGGCCGATCGTATATTGGGGAAACACTACGGCCACTGGAAACAAGGATTAAAGAACACATAAACAACACTCAAAAAGGAGAAACGGAAAAATCAGGTGCAGCTGACCATGCCTGGACACACGGCCATCACATCAGGTGGACGGAAGCCGAAATCCTGCTCAAAGAACCACACTGGAGGAAGTTCAAGGAAGCTGCTACCATACACCAGAACCCTGACTGTTTTAGTAAACCTTCATTAGATTTAAGAAATATCTGGAAGCCCTTGTTAAGTAGATGTAAGCTTAGAATTACTAATATCGCGCAAAACTGAACGCACGACTGCACCCATCTCAATTATGCTTCAGTGCACATAGCTAGTATAAATAGACCTGTAGTTACTTTTCTTATTTAGTATTCACCTGAAGACGACTGGAGATACTTACCAGTTGAAACGTTGTGATATATAACAAATAAAGACAATGCAAGTCCAAAACTTTTCTATTATTCAATACTTATTAAGTTGATATGAACGTTATATCTTATTAGAAGCTCCTTAAGTTTTATAAGGTTAACATTATCATAGGCCGCAGTCATATCTATAAAAACCGCTAATATTGTAATATTTTCTGCCGTACCTCTGCTTTTCCTAAAACCGTTGAGTTCTTGAGCCATTATAAGATTGTTCTCCAGTTCATAGTCCATTCTTTGTTTGATTAAGCCTTCCAGTATTTTGCAAACACAGTTAGATAGGGAAATAGGTCGATAGCTATGGTGGTCCGCTGGATTTTTTCCCGGTTTAATTATTGGGATTACTATAGCGACTTTCCGGCCCTCTGGTACCAACCTTCTTCCCTGCAAAATATCATTAAAGATTGTTCTTACAGAGTTTTTCATTTCGCCTGATGAATTTTTTATCATGGAATATGTTATGGTATCCATGCCTGGGGCGGAATCCTTATCCTTTCCCTTTAATATACAATCTAATTCTTCCTCTGTAAATTCCTTAATATTTCTGAATTCTACCTCATCAGGATGAAAATCCTCTGGGATATGCATTGAAGCCAGCTTGCTTAGAAGATCATCCATCCACATTTCTTCTCGATCATTTTCATGTCTATTATTTCTTCCTGCATTAGAGAAATTTCTGATCACTTTCCAGACTAGAGATGTTGGTTTCCCTATTAAGTAATTCTGTAAATTGTATAAAGCTTTCCTTCTTTTTCTTCCTGATGGTTCTTTTAGCTATCGCTGCCCTTCTTTTGTATTCAATGTAATTATCATCACATATATTGTCTTTGTATCTTTTTAACGCCGACCTTCTTTCCTCACTTGTCCTTTCACAGTCATCATCATCCCACCATTTTGGTTTGGATATTCTACCAGTTTTACTTATTTGATATACCAATTTCCTTATTGCTCCCTCCGCTGCCTGATTAGTTGCCGCTTCCCATTGTTCCCATGAGTTAACCTGTCTTCCTATACATAAGCTCCTATATTATAGTTTTTTTTTTATGATCAAGCACAAGCAAAGTTCCCAGTTTGCAGTTTTTGTATTCCATTTGTACCGAGCAAAGGAATTTTGCTCAACATAATTTTCATGGTTTAACACACAGATGGTGGGATAGTGGTCACTGCTACCCGTATCAGTTATGTAGTTCCATACACATTTTGCTGCAAAGTTACTCGAGAGAATGGTTACAGCGGGACAACTTTTACCCTGGTTAGTGGGGTAAGTCTCGTTGGGCTTCCATTATTTAATATGACTGCTTCCAATCTATCCACCGCCTCAGCTAGTTTCCTGCCCTATTAATATTAATTGAACCCCATAAGGTGTGTTGTGCATTAAAATCTCCCATAATAATGTATTTATCCCCTAAAAAGTTCAAAATTCTTGAAAACTGATTGATTAATTGTTAGGTACATATATTTCTGGAGGAATATAAATGTTACATACTTTTATA
This sequence comes from Barypeithes pellucidus, assembly GCA_963991005.1. Lineage (NCBI taxonomy): Eukaryota > Metazoa > Arthropoda > Insecta > Coleoptera > Curculionidae > Barypeithes > Barypeithes pellucidus. The sequence continues at coordinate 34,875,082 of OZ022563.1, read as the reverse complement.
TCCTCTATTTTAATTACCAAAATTTGTCTCTTCTGCGGTAAGTTAAAATTAATATCTAATTTTTTGAAGAATCTATTTTTCTTAACCAGTGTAGCTAATCCCCCTCTTCCATCTTGTCTATCCTGTCTTTAATGTTGAAAGTGTTTATATTAAAATTTTGAAGTAAAATCACATCTGGTTCTTCTTTAATACCTAATTCTATTAAGGATACTTGTTAGTGTAAGCGCTTCTAATGTTCCACTGCAAAATGTTTAACTTTGTTAGATTCATTAAATTGTATTTCTTATATAGATAGTTACTGGTTTGTTTTGTTTATTAGGTTCGATATTATGTTAATTAAAGGTTCTGTTCCAGCTTGCTTGACGAACTTCTACAAAGAGAGGGCATCAAGCACTTATTATGTTCTTCGCTGTCATACCCTTGGATTTCTGACGACAAAGGGGTTATCGACCTTCGTTTTCTACTAGCCTTTTCTGAATATGAATCTTGCCCTTCGAGACTTTTATAGCCCTGATTTTTTCTTTGGGAAACATCCACAGTTTTGCTCTTTTTAGTTTTTAATGCCGGGAAATCACTATTATGGTAATTATGATTAATATTTCTGTTCTCGTGGTCTCCTTCTTCATCAGTTAAATTTTTTGGATGCATCTTCCTGGCTTCAAAGTAAGTTATGTTGTTTTCCGTCATAGTCTTTTTAATTTTTTTTTGCCTTTTATATTCAACACAATTCTTTCTATCCATCGTTTCATGGTTTTCTTTACAATATATACATTGTATGACCTCCTTTGGGCAACTACACGCCGAAGTTTCATGTTCTTCACCACATTTGGCACATCTAACTTTACCTCTACATTGCGCTGCAACATGGCCATATCTTAAACATTTCAGACAGAGCGTAGGTAACGGTATAAACAACTTAACTGCAGCTTCAAAAAAGTAAATCCTAACATGTTTTGGGAAACTAGTACCACTAAATATGACTATGATATCATCCGTGTCCTCATAACTTACATTTCCATTGTTGTTGACGACACGTCTTCTTATTCACCTAGCATCAAGAATTTTACATAATGATTCCGCCTCTGAAATAAATTCTTCTATAGGTATTTCTGTACTTATTCCCCTTACTAACCCTTTACATGTAGCTAACGATGCTGGTATGAAAGCTTTAAGATTTTCCAATTTTAAAATATTGTTATCGATAAACATATTAGCGCCTACTGCTGTAGTAAATTCCACTGATATTCTATTTTTCCCCTTCCTGTTAATCTTTGATATTAGCATATTTGAATTTCTTCCCTATGGCAGCCGGATGTAAGTTTCCCACGTTTTGACTTATGCTCTCTACTATTACCATGCTGTTATAGTGATACGTATAGTTAATTTTTTTCACTTGAATTTTATTTTTATATATTTGCATTTGCATAGGTATGAGGAATATAGAAGATTAATTGATTATTAGGTTGTAATAAAACGTCAATTTACTAATAAATATAATTTTATTGTCAAATATTAATTATAATAGGTACAAAATGTGTAAAAAGAATATAATACATATGTATGTACAGGTATGGTCAAAAATTTGTTTAGGTAGTTACATTGCAAGCAATTAAAATAATAAAGGGGAGCAGGGGTACGAGAGGATGAAATATAGCGTCGATATTTTTTCATCGTAAATGTTGAGTCCTTGGCCAATTTGGGGGGCTTTGAGGTCTGAAAATCCAATTTGAAAAAATAAATTTCAAAAGTCGGTGAGGGTAACAGTAGACGAAATAACGTTTTTATACGTATAAATATACATATATGATGTCGTTTTCGGGGTTATTGATAGGTATCTGAGTAACCATCACACTAGATGTATATAGTTAAATAGCCTGTCCAAACGAAGGGTGTGTCAAAATCAAAAGTAAATACCATTTGTAGTTAAAAATTTGAGGTAGGGGTGAGACGGGTAAAATAGGACTTTGAAAAATGATTGGGTGGTACCTATCTTGTTTCTCGGTTTATTTGCATCAGACAAACTAAACTTGTGTACCATTTGTCAAAAACAGTTACAGATTCGACGTTGGGGTGACATGGGTAAAATAGGACATTTACGACATGTTGGATGGCATTTTCTTTTCCGGATTATTGTCATCAGAAAAACTAAATGTTTGCACTATTTGTCAAAAATAGTTAGAGATTAGATATAGCGGAAATATAGGTAAAATACTATTTGTCAAAAATAGTTTAAAATTTGGCGTAGGGGTGAGACTGGTAAATTAGGCCTTTTATTCGAAATGTTGGGTGTTATCGTGCCTTCGGAGTTATTGACATTAGAGAAACTATACATACTTGTGTATAATTTGTCAAAAATAGTGAGCGGTACAAGCGCGGATCCAGGGGGGTGGTCATTGTGGTCATGACACCCCCCCCCCCCCCCCCAACCAACAATTTAACACGAAAAATATCATATACCGGTTTGATTAACGCGGCAGGGTATTACTTTTCGTAACTTGTATGACACCCGGATTATTGGTATCAGAAAAACTAAATATGTGTGCTATTTGTCAAAAATGAGCGGAAAGACGGGTAAAATAGGACATTTGTTGGGTGGTATCTTGTTTTCCGGATTATTGTCATCAGAAAAACTACATGTGTGGTGCACTTACTATTTGTTAAAAATAGTTTAAAGAAACTCGAAGTAGGGGTTAGACGGGTAAAATAGGACCTTTATAAGAAATGCTGGGTGATATCTTGTTTCCGGGGTTATTGGCATCAGAAAAATTAAACTTGTGTAACATTTACCAAAAACAGTTAGTTTCGAAGTAGTGGTAAGACGGGTGAAATAGGACTTTTATAAGATTGGGTGTTATTTCATCTTCTATGTTATTGGCATCAGAGAATTTTGTGTACTATAATTTGTTAGAATAGTTCCAGACCCGAAGTAGGATAAGTGGGGTGTGAAAAGAATTTTACCAAAAATGTTTAGTGAATCGAACTAGGGTAGTGAGCTCTAATAAAACTTTTATTATTTTATATGTCAAATAATAAAACTTTTATTATTTTATATGTCAAATTAGTCTCTTGATGGATTTATAATTGACAAATTTGGTACATGCCGAGGGTCAACTAGCTCCGGTAGTAAACAGTTATGATAAAAAGTTGTTAGTTTTGACTTTACACCCCAGAATTGATCGTCCCGGTAAATCTGAAATCAATCAATAATAACATAAACATAAAATCTTAGGAAAATAATAATTTATAATTTCCTTGAAAATAAATATATGTTCCTTTACCTAAATCTAAAATGTAATTTATTGATTAATGATAACTTTTACCTTCTGCACCAACATTCCTTTGGAAAACCAAACAATAAAATAACAAAATTGCCTTTGACTTATATGAAGCTGCCCCTGTACTTGATAATAATAATTGTGATTTGTGACATTGTTTTAGTTCCATCTCGTTTAAGTTCGTCAGTATGGCAAATTTTAGTAATTTCTGTTTAATTGCTTCCGCAGGGATATTTTTATAAATATATTTTATATTGATACATTAGTTCATTGCGTTCAATACTCGACTCAACCAGTTTGAAATTATTTCCTCTTTCCAGCACATACACACCTTTTACTTTCTTTAATTAAATATAGGTACAGTTCAACATGATCTAATATAAAATTTTATCATCCCTCCACTCCTTCCCTTTAACTTTCTTTACCAAATACTAAAGAATATAGTTCTTTGGACCTCAATAAAACTGAATACAAACAATATACTGCTTAGTATTTTCGAAAAAAAAATTGTTATCCCGTCGCACTCCTGCCGTCTAAACTTTATTTCAACAAATTCTAAGCAAAATATGTTTCCTGAACTTAATAACTCCGAAAAAGAGTACTCAGTCAACATTTTTGACAAAATATTAACTTGTTTTAAGAAATAACTACAAAGCATTTTTTTTTGTCAATAACTCAGAAAGCAACATAAGGTTATTCGACTATAAAAAAATATACCTTTCCTATATTCCTCTCCTGACCTTAAAACAAAAAAGGGCAACATGGGATTTTCACCTGAATAACCTAAAAACATTTAAAAAATGTCTCTTTCAACATTTTTTTAAGAAATTCTAACCAAAACAGTCTTTCGGACCCCCAACATCTCCCAAAACTCCATACCGCTCAACACTGAAGAAAGAATTGGATATTTGTTTAAATTAACTATGTAAAATGGGACGTCGTAAATTTTGGGGTGGCAAAATACTAAGGTAGACAATTTTGGGGTGGCAACAACCCCGAATTACGCCACTCATAATAACTTTGACAAAAGTACACCGCCCAACATTATTGCAAAACATTTCTTTCCTTTTCACTCCTACCTGACCACACTTAACTTTTATTTTAAACAAATATACTAAGCAACATGTATTTTTCTTACTTGAATAAAGCCAACCCGTTCAAAATACATCCTCACCTCAATCTCCATTCAGCGAAACTTTTTTTTATTAAATAACGATATATCTATATCCGACCAATTTTAAAGTGTATTCTTACCCTCTTAATGAAAAACGCCTGTATAGATAACAGAAAAACGATAAAGATTTAAATAAATAAATATTTTATTTATTTTTATACTTACTGTGCTTTACGGACTTCCGCCTACTTTTCCGCTTTGCGGATAACTTGGGATAAATAATATAAATACAAATAAACTAATCGACACTTTAAACACAAATAGTCAGTTCGTGCGAACACTAACTAAACGCGAATACTCCCCAATTCGATAATTAAAAATCAAAAGTTCTTCCGGCGCGTTGTTCTAGACGAGAAACTAAACGAAGAGGCGCTACCAAGAATTGCTGCGTTGCCATATTGTACAAAGATTTTGCATTACGAAAACCGCGGTAAAATAAACATGGTCAATTTCAATTCCTTTCTATTTGAAAAATGAAGCATAATTCTTAATGAAATAGGCATAAATGTATCAATGATATATACAGAAATTGCACTGTTTGCTCAGTTTTTAATCTGTTTTACTATGAAATGATGAAAAATGATAAATAAATCAAAATTTTGAATGAATAAATAAAAAATAGCAAAAAAAGCACAATAATTAACTAGACTTAGTAATTTAAAGCAAACAGTGCATAGAAGCACATGATTTTACGTCTTTCTGTGAAAGAATCAATTGAAATGATCCAACGATACTTTGTTAATAAGTAATTTACTCCATAAGAATTTTCCCCATAAGAAAGCATGTAAAATATTAGCTGACAGAATGGCGAAGGTAAATTAAATTCAACACTGCTCCGGAATCTTAAGGCAAAATAACAAAAATTAAAATGTAGTAATGCTAACTAAACTAATATCCCATATTATAAATAAATTCTAACCAACCAAAGTAATTAAAATGTCCTTTTTCTAACTTTTGTTTCGGCAAACTCACGAACCAGTGATTTCAAGTCTAATTTGTCACTAATTTGGTATTCTATAGCTATCATTGCCAATCCATTGAGACGATTTTGCGTCTGCATCGTTCTGAGATAATTTTTTATTATTTTTAGTTTTGAAAAGCTTCTTTCCCCTGAAGCCACAGTGACTGGCAATGTAAGTAGGATTCTTAATGCTATGCTGAGGTTTGGTGCGAATTTAAGTGTAGCGATAAACTTGAGAACTTCAACAGGGGTTTCCTTTTTTGTTAATAATGACGAAACAATGCTTATTTCATCGGCTAGTTCCAGGGCGTTAAGATCGCTTGAATTTCCATCCGTTAAAACTACTTCCAAATCTTTGCAATGAGCCAGTAGCTCATTTCTGGGCATGTCTTTTAGACCAAAAATATTATACAAAAAGCTGAAATAATTACTGTGAGTATTTAGCAAATTATATCTGGTTTCCAAGGCATTTATTGCTTGATCTATAGTGTGAAAAAAAAATCTATTTTATATTTTTGTTTGAGGTCGGAACGGGTTCATCTGGGCCCTCATACAAAAACGTTCTTGTTTTGCTTCTGACACGATGAGGTGGCGTGGTGGTTTCGAAATTAGCTTCCACGTCAATCTCTGAAGCAAGCTCGGTTGCTTCTAAAATGATGCTTTCAAAAGCTTTATCTGATCTCAGGTTTTCAAAGAAGAATTTGCAGTTGCTAAGCATATCAATAGCTTGTGACATATTAAAATTTACAGTTTGCAAAAGTTTGCTGATGGGGTTAATATGACTCAAAATTTTGTACCAGATCACAACAGAGCATATAAATTTTAACTGCTTCAAATTATTTAATAATCCGCTAGCCTCGTCTCTGATCATATTATCGATTTCTGAATCTTCATATATTATTATCTTCCTCCATGCGGTTGCGAGCAGGAAGCTAGCTAGAAGACTAGGATTATTTGAATAAAAGGAACCTTCTCTTTCTAGTTTTTGTGTCCTGGATATTCCCTATGCAGATTCCCAAGTTGTTATGTTATTTTTGCGCTTCCTTTCGTACTTTTTCACAATATTACTTTCCATTCCCGAAACACGTTCACCTCCTAGGCATGCGTACCAAGCTATCGGTTAAATTACTTATTTTCTACTGGAATTATAAATAATTAATTATTTTCACTGACATTCGTTGACACTCGATAAACTTTTAAAATATCCGCCGCGCCATGGAAAACCACGGCAACCGGCAACTACGTGACGACCAGTGTTGTCAGAAATCTTTGATCAAAAGAAATAGGTTCAAGGTTCGAAACCTAATAGAATAGTAAAAAACGGTGTCAGAGTAAGAAGAATACGAAAAAGGTCGTTACTTTCCTATTAGATGGGGGCCACTTCCAGATTGAATATAAATTTCATATGGGGAGCCCCACAACAAGCATGAACATCTAAAAAATTGTTAGAATAGCAATGGATATATTACAATTGTAAAAGACTGACAACGCTATTGAAAACCAGCAGGGGTCGCCGAGCAGCTTCGGCATGCTTCGGCTATCGTCGACCGGTTCGAATGGCGCGAAAAGTTTGTCGAAATCTTTTCTTATTTTAGTAGTATTATGTATGTTATATTTCTATGAAATTAATATATGTACATATACAGTATGTCCACGGATGGGGTTTACAAGAGGACAAATGAACTCAAAATTGAAAGATACGAAAAAAAGTCACTCTTAATAAACGTTTTTGCTTGTCTAGAAAATACGATTCATCATAAGAAACTTCAATTTTTTTTATACAGGGTCGGTAAAAACTGCAAAAATGTTATTTTGCTTAAGAGTAACGATACTTTATTTTGAAAGATACGAAAACAAGTCACTCTTAATAAACGTTTTTACTTGAATAATGAATAGGTGATACTTGTTGTCAATGTCTTTATTTAATGAAGTAATTATAATAATAATAATACGACCATTTTTATTAACATGAAAAGAATACGATAACGATTTCATAATTCAAAAACTCCACCCCCATACTCGACACATTTTTTTAATTGCTTTCTCAAATAAGTGAAAGAATTTCTGATTTCTTCCTGAGATATCGATTGGACAGCCTGGATAATTCCGCCCTTCAGTACTTCAATATCATTTGGTATTGCGGTTGCAAGAACAATTTGTTTTAAACGGCCCCATAAAAACATATCGGCCAAGGTTAAGTCGGGACTTCTTGGGGGCCAGAAAACTGGACCATTCCTGCCAATCCACCTTGGACCAAATCTGCGGTCAAGCCATTCTCTAACCTCACGAGCGAAATGGGCTGGACAACCATCTTGTTGAAAATACATATTTTGTCGAAAATGTAATGGTAGATTTTCGAGTTTATCATTGAAAAATGTATCCAGCATTTCTAAATATGATAATCTATTGCACGTGTTATCAAGAAAATATGGCCCTATAATGCCATGGATGGATATCGCACACCACACGTTCACTTTTGTGAAATATTGTCTTCTCGTCATAATTCTGAATTCGGGATTTTCTAAAGACTAGTACCTAACGTGCTGGGTTGCAACGGTTCCATGTTAAAATCTCGTCTCCTATCCACAGGCAAAAATCAAGTTGTTTCGCGTCGTCTCCCTCTTCGAATCTTTGATTAAAGTGCGGTTTATACGGATACAATTTATTTGCTTTAAGGATCTTCTGAATTTGACTTTTTTTCACAACTTCCAACTGAGTAACACGATTTCTAAGGGACGTCATAGGATTTTCTTTAACAGAATGAAGAACTAAGACTCCAGCAGCATCATCATGGTCGTATTTCTTCTTTTTTTTTTCAGGTCCAAAACCGAACCAGTTCTCTTGAACTTTTTTAGTAATTTGCAGATTGCCATCCTAGTTATTGGGATTCCTACAAATTTCTCGGTAAATTGTTCCATGACGTAGCGGTATGAAACTTGACCATCCCCATAACATTGTATTATAAAAACTCTTTGTTCAGTAGATAGCATTTCTACTTAAATAATAACTTCATTAAATAAAGACATTGACAACAAGTACCTATCACCTTCATTATTATTTTATCTAGGTTCACCAGTCAGAGGTGTGCCAGAGAATACTTTTTGGGAAATAAATCTTTTAATGAATTGTTCTACTTCGGTTTGTTGTGTAAAAAACACATTCATTAAGAGTAACTTTTTTCGTATCTTTCAAAAAAAGTATATTTACTCTTAAGCAAAATAACATTTTTGCAGTTTTTACCCACCCTGTATAAAAAAATTGAAGTTTCTTATGATGAATCGTATTTTCTAGACAAGCAAAAAGGTTTTTAAGAGTGACTTTTTTTCGTATCTTTCAATTTTTAGTCCATTCGTCCTCTCGTAAACCCTATCCGTGGACATACTGTATATGTAGGTACTTGTTATATATTGTTCTTTCATTTCATATACCATTTCATGCGTAAAACCTTTTAATACCTTTAAAAAGGAGTTAGAAGCATTGACAGCAATATAAATCCCCATGACAAATTTAAAAATCACCCGCCCTGTGACGTCACTGCGCGCGGCAGATATCTTACCTTTAGATTTGTATCATGGGTTTACCGTTTACACACAGGAAAGAAGACCTGTAAATGAATGAATGAGTGGTTTGACTGGCCTTTCGCTACTTTGCTAGCCAACCAAGAACTAAGCCACAAAGGAGCGACTAAAGTTCCTAGCGGAAACCGATGTTGCCAAATTGTATCCTTATCATAAAAATTATACAAACGGCCAATATCTCCAAGACGATTCTGTTTTTTTCTACAGATAAAAACTGCATTTCTGTGCTACGTTTGTATTTGTTGGTGTTGGTACTCCTCGTACAACAACATGTTTACAATACAGCGTAACCTTAGTTTAAATAGAATATTTTTAAATCGAAAGGAAAAGTATGTTTGCTGTTCAGCTTTATTTTTATTTATCTATTCTCTTATACTGAATATATTTTTTTAGGTCACAGATTATAGTATCTAAAAAAATTAATACAAAAAAATAGGTATTTATAAAATTTACTTAAAAATAAATCAAAAACATAATATCTACAGGGTGTTATGGAAATGACTTATTATATTTAAATGGGTGACTCCTTGGGTGTCCTAGAGAAAGTCTACATACTTTTTTTAAAAAATCAAATACTAAGGTAAAAACCCTTTTTACCCACATACTGTCGCCCGTTCCATCTGGATTCACTTAGCAACAATGTGGGTCACTAGAGTATACTAACAGTGTTGTCAGATCACACCGCGTGTCTCGCCCTTGCTTAAATATCGGCTGCGCGCCACTATCGTTGCTTCAGTATGTTTCGAGACTCGGGAGTAGAACGACGTTGGTTTCACGACGTCGAGGGTGCTACGTGCTTGACGTATACGAATTTTAAATGTTTTGTTAGTTATATTGCCCGATTTTTTTTTTGTTGTGAAATAATTCATAATAATAAATGTTGTGATGTGATTTCAAATTTGTGTGATATTATCTACTGTTGGTTCTGTTGACAAACATACTTTTTGTGTTTTATTTTTTTATGGAATTTAATTATAAAACGGATTATTTTAAAATACGATCGAAGGTAAGAGAGTATGTACCTTAAAATCGTAGTTTTCTTTGTCTAAAAAGTATGAAAAAGAAGTGATAGCGCGCATCAAATACGTATTGTTGTCAAAAACTGAACACGTGCGTTTAGAATTATGTGTTGCAATATGACAAGATCGCATATAATGCGCTAACCTCTTTTGAACCTGGAGACTGTCTCAATAAAATATTGATTGCGAAGGGCCTCAGGAGCGGCCACGTAAGTTTTGAGACTTCATATAGTGTATATTTCGCTTAATAATTCAAAGCGCCATTTATGGTTATTTTTCTTCAATTTATTTTCATCTCGGGATTTGCCGGTTTAAATATAATACGTAATTTCCAACCCTGTATACAAGGTGTTATGGAAATGACGTGTTATATTTAAACCGGCAATTCCTGAGATGAAAAGAAATTGAAAAAAAATAACCAAAAATGGCGCTTTCAATTAATAACCGAATTATAACACCTTATGTAAAACCAAATATACACACATGTTACTACTGACCAAACGTAAACAAACTTTAGCCATATGTAAACAAAGCAATATTGAGATAGGTTATGGCCAAAAACGTCACTGAAATTTGAGCAATGATGTCGGTTAAAATCTTTAGAAGGTCAATAACCGGTTGACAGAAGATGTTTATTTTTCAAGGTACATTTCTAAACTTTACGTTCAGTTGTTCGCTGAAAATTTTTTTTTTTATTTAAGCTCTGTTACCTTTTCGGTATTATTTAAAACAACACATAAATGCACATTAATTAACGCACACACAATACTTTTGCTGGTTAGAAATGCTCCCATCTAAGTTTTTTGCATGGATGAAGGATTTATGAACATAACGTTTTTTAGAACTACTTTCAATATTGTTTTAATGGTAAATAACAGATATACAAGTTGATGAAGGTAATATATACTGATGACTGTGCCAAACAAAACTTTCAACTCAATTTTCTCTAAATAATTAGTAAACAAACAAACCCGTTACTCAGTTTGATTTGACATTTTCGTTCTTCTTCTTTTTTTCTGTATGGCATCACTACACAACAACACTACAATGTTGCCACCTGCTGGCGTCTTTTTTATAAGATTATATTCATACATTATGTCATTTGCTTTTGAATATTACTTCTCCGTATAATTTTTAGTCATGCTTTAGGACAAAATTCATATTTTTTAATCGAATTTTCAATTTAATGTTTTGCCGCGAAAAATTTCGATGTTCCAGTTTCAAAACTGGCAACAGCGCAATAGTTCTGGTATTTTCCTAAATGTGCAAATTGCGAAAGAGGGATATAAATTATTTTCTAATATTATAAATTTGCTATTCAAACTCAAAATGCCAAGAACTTCAATCGAACTAACGGACCATGGTCTTATGCTATGGAGCTGCACAGGAAAATGCCCTATACATGGAGCTTGGCTTTACCCGAGATGGAATATTTAATCAGCGAGTTATAGAGGAGAGAGAAACCCAAACACGTTAGCCGCTGTACTACAAAAGTTAAAAAATTGAGACGACAAGACTTCCTTTACTTTACAAGAAGGTTACAACAGTGGTACATACAGTCAAGTCGAAGTACCTGACTAATTCCGAAGGATAGTTCACAGATGAGGTTGGCTTTACCCGAGATGGAATATTTAATTAGCGAGACCAATAGCCAGATAAGGTTTTTCTTGAACATATCGGCAGGTATTATTGATAATCAACTAATACGACCACATATCCTGCAAAACGACCTGCCAGAACTTTTAGAAAATGTTCCTTTAGGTCGGATAAGGGACATGTGGCTTCTGCAAGCAAAGTTTACGGATTGTCACTGAAATTTGGACGTCCTATGTGCCTTTATTCTAGCGTACGGTAGTGTTTATAGTGGTTTTGTGGGTGTCTGTCTGTTCCTTTAAGCGATTTAGTTAGTTTTGATATGCCGGTCACGTCCCGAGATTGGAAAGAAGAGGACAAATCAGTTTTAGTGGGTATAAGCAAGCAAGGAGTAGACTGTGACTTTGAGTTTACTTCTTAATAGCTATTAGGCAGTCCCACACTATTATCAGGGCACGTATAGAGCATAAAGTGTGAGCATAGAGTATCCTCGATTTACTTCCCTTGTATCCTAAGGTAAGCTAAATTATTAATTTTATAAGAAACTAAAAGTTCTGCAGTTTTACAAAGTTTGGCAACATTGTAGGAACATGTGTTTGTCAGACAGCTCCGCCGGATAATATCATATGGTGCCGCGGAGTCACCGGTAGTTTTAGGGGTGAATTACCCCACTTTTTAAACGTTCGATTAAAAAAAAAAATGTAGCGCTTCTCTAGGACACCCCAGGAGTCACCCATTTAAATATAATACGTCATTTCCATAACACCCTGTATATGCATATTTGTACAAATTTTAAATATCTACAAATTGTTTAGATAAGAACGCTAATTCGGAACTGTATAAATCCACTAGAAGTATATTTAAGTTAAAGTTATGAAGAAACAATTTTACGCGATGAATAGTTAGTAATAGGAAAAATAGTCAACTGTGGAAAATACTTAAAACACTAGTAAATGAAATTAACAAAATATTTACTTAGTGTAATACAACATTTTCATGCCCAAATGAACAGAAATTAACTGTTTCAAGTATTTAAGAAATATGTAGATTCCTAGCTTTGATATGTGGAGCTCAGATGCGCTTCCTATCATAAGTTTATAGAGGTTTTCCGAGTTTAGCAGGTTGTCTATGATATTTAAAAAAAATGATTTCCTCTCTAGTACAATAGTGAATACATCTTGAATTCCTTAAAAGCATTTCAATGTATCAGGACATGTTCTCAAGGTAGAGTTCCACATGATCTCAAAACAAGCATATTCTCTTTAAGAGCCAATTTTTCATCATAATTAGGTTTTTAAATGATTGTTCATTCCGATGTTTCTGTCTCTGGCAACCCCGACACGAGTCACGACTTTAGGCTTTGAATATAAACTTTAGGAACAACATAACCTCACTATACATTAGGAACAGGAACCCTCGCACGAATGACAGGAGACGACTTGGCAACATCGGTTTCCGCTAGGAACTTTAGCCGCTCCTATTTGTTACGTACTTTGAATATAAAACGAGCATTGCGAAAACCGTGCACGACTTAGGCCGGTATTAGACTATCAAATATATTTGACAAAGATATTTTATAAAAGAAATTTTATAAATTATTTGAAGTGAAATATCGGTTCTTTTATAAAATATTTATTTTATAAAAGATATTTTATAAAAGATAACAACAGACGATTATCTTTGATGAAAGATTTTATAGTTGATTGGTAACGGTAGTAAACTCATTTTCTGACAATAAGGCATAAATTTGACATTGACTGCGACTGGTATTTGATAGTCTAATATCGGCCTTAGGGCGGTATTAGACTATAAAATATATTTGACAAAGAACTTTTATAAAATATTTTGTAGCATTTCTTTGATAATATTTCTTTTATAAAAGTTTATACTAGTATTACACTGTCAACGAACTTTGACAATTTTTGAAGGGACTTGTCAAGTTTTTACAATTAAAAATGAACGATAGACGTGCATTAGCTTGTCTAGCGTTAAGTGCTGCCGTGATTACAATGTGTTTAGTATTAAAAAACAAAAAAAAAGAGCCAGGCGCCTTTGCGTAAGGCCCTGGGTGACAAGACGTAATTTAAGGGGTGTCCACCACAATATCCTTCGGAAGTTACGAGTTGAAGGTATTAGGAGTTATAAAAACTATTTAAGAATGGACGAGGACACATTTAACTTTATTGTTATAAAGATATCAACATTGATATCCCGACAGAATACACATTTAAGGAATTGTATCAGCGTTGAGGAACGCCTTATGGTTACCCTACGGTTTATGGCAACAGGAGAGAGTTATGCTAGTTTACAGTACAGCAGTCGCATACCTCAATGCATGTACCCTTTCAGGCATAATCCCAGAAACTTGCAAGGCAAAAAATGAAAATAAATAAATAAATATATCCAGTCTTTTATTTCGGTTTTTGTAATCCGGGTGTTGATGGTTGTACAATATTTCGAACCTTTCATACTCCGAAATTAGCAATTTTGTTGTTGAAATGCACCAGACAAACTTATTTTCCGCCATGGTATTATATACCAATACCAGTCGCAGTCAATGTCAAATTTATGCCTTATTGTCAGAAAATGAGGTTACTACCGTTACCAATCAACTATAAAATCTTTTATCAAAGATAATCGTCTGTCGTAATCTTTTATAAAATATCTTTTATAAAATAAATATTTTATTGATATTACACTTCAAATATTTTATAAAATTTCTTTTATAAAATATCTTTGTCAAATATATTTGATAGTCTAACACCGGCCTAGAGAGACAAAATCAGCCATCTTGAACCTCCTCAGATGACTCATGTCTTGCTTCTTGATCGTGGATGTTGGAAACAAAGTGGATTTTTGATAGTTTTAAGCAGTTTCAAGTGTTAATAATCGTTGTAATTAGTGTAATAAAAGATTTTTTTGGTTGTTTTAGTGATAATATTTATCATTTAGCAATAATATCTAAATAAATTGTTAAAACATTTTCATTATAATATTACTGGGACAATAACGAATAAGATGGTTAGTTGTGTATCTATGGTTGTTCCCTGACACCAAAACATCAAAATTCTGGTGTAACATTTCACAGATAAGTGTTTTAATGCCAATTTTATTGAATATTCAGAAATAAAAACTCATTTCGTTTGAATGACATTTAAAGGTTATCCAATCAATAAACGTATCACATAGGCGTACCTGAAGATGAAATTATTATTTTGCATTAAATTTATGTTACATGCAATATATATGCTCCTCTACGTCACTGACTAGACAGAAGCAATAGTCGGCCATATTGAACCTCCATTCCGGTCTCACTTATTTCAACATATTCTCCTTCCTGTTCATTTTATATTCAAAGGTTACGTGAATCTTTGAATATAAAACGAACACGAACGAGCATTGCGAAAACCGCGCACGACTTAAGCGAGAGACAGAAACGGCCATGTTGAAGCTCCACGGATGACTAATGTTTTGCTTCTTGATCGTGGATGTTGGAAACAAATTGGATTTTTGATAGTTTTGAGCAGTTTCAAGTGTTAATAATCGTTGTAATTAGTGTAATAAAGTAATTTGTTGGTTGTTTTAGTGATAATATTTATCATTTAGCAATAATATCTCAATAAATTGTTAAAACATTTTCATTATAATATTACTAGGACAATAACGAAAAAGATGGTTAGTTGTATATCTATGGTTGTTCCCTGACACCAAAACATCAAAATTCTGGTGTAACATTTCGCAGATAAGTGTTTTTAATGCCAATTTTATTGAATATTCAGAAATAAAAACATATTTCGTTTGAATGACATTTAAAGGTTATCCAATAAACGTATCACATAGGCGTACCTGAGGATAAAATTATTATTTTGCATTAATTTTATGTTACATGCAATATATATGCTCTACGTCACTGACCAGACAGAAGCAATAGTCGGCCATATTGAAGCTCCATTCCGGTCTCACTTATCTTAACATAATATGCTCCTTCCTGTTCGTTTTATATTCAAAGACGTGAATAGACAAAGTTACGTGGTATATTTTACGTCGGGAATGTCAAGAGGAAGGTGCATTCGGAAATCGCCTTAAAAACGCCGACCATGACCGGGTGTGCCGAAAATGTTCTTGGTTTCGGGCTCATGGGAATTTGGTGGTAGGGAAATACGGAATTTGCTTTTTTCTTCATTCTCCAATCCTGACTCGCATCTCGCGACAGCGAGTCATAGCGGGTGCACTGTTACTACGCATGCGTAAGAATATTCATTCGAGTGTAAGTCGACGTCGGTAATCTTTGGCATATTACGTACTAACCGGCATCCAGGCCGGAGTGTGTTAGCCCATTATAGTGATAACCAAACGTCACAAAAATGATTAAAAATCTCGTAAATTGAAATCGACGAAATGTTTTGCATTTAGTTATTCGCTGGCCGATATATAAGTTCAAAATTAAACAGCTTAATTTTACTTGGTAAAAGTATTTATTAAACCGTTTAACACCACTTATGATAGAAATAAAAATATAAAGAAGTTACTGCCAGGGCTGCAATCAACCATTTATTTGACGAGCCGGCGCCGGCGACTGGATTCTTTACAGTCCAATCAAGTACTACACCGCCAGGGCGGCATTGATCTAATTATTTAACGAATCGTCGTCTTTATCTGATCGCAAACAACAATATATTATAGAATATTTAAGAGAATTTTTATTTGCATGGGAATTGGATCAGAGAATAAAACATCAACTCCAAAATAAATCAATAAAAACTTTATTCTCGTTAAATTATTTTACTTCAAGTGAGGATCTATACAAACAATATCCTTTTTAACAGTTACCCAGTTCAAATTTCTTGAACAAAGTAAACTAATACATTGTGTACAAACTAATCTGCTGAAAACAAATTGATATAAAATAAAAGGACTTAGCACAACTATGCAAATACCAAAATTCACCTTACCAAAGAAGTACACAGCAGGCCACACTCCGCAACCGAAAGATTTGCCAATCTCAACATTCGGAACATGAAAGAATAATAAGCATAATTTGTTCTATGGAATGGCAAATGAAACAGTGTTTCAGATCTTGTGTTACTGATAGGGACATACATATTGATCTTTGAAAGTAAGTAGGAGCAGTCAGTTCTGTAATTGAAAAGGTTGTGAATAAACCTAAGGTCTCTATGTTGACGTCTGGTTTCAAGGGAGAACAAGTTTAGTTGGGATTGTAAGATCTGGTAATCGGGTACAAGGTTGCTTTTATAGGAAATATAAGGTAAGAATTTGTGCTGTATATTTTCAAGGCTACAAATGGGGACTGTATAAGGAGACCATACACTAGAGCAGTACTCCAAACAGGGCCTGACCAGCGTACAGTATAACAGTTTAATAGAGTTTGTGCCACGAAAATCATGGGTGGCTCTCTTCATAAAACCCAGCATCTGCAAGGCTTTGCTGACTATATTGCTAACATGTGGGATCGTCAAGAGCGACACCTAAATCCCTAACCGTGTCCTTGGATTCAAGCTGAACCCCATTGAGGTAATAAGGAAATCTTACTGGATTTCTGAGGCGATAAAAACGCATAACATGACACTTTCCAGCATTCAAATCCATTCCATTATGCTCACACCACGCGCCAATTTACAGCTATTCTTAATGGAATTCCAATTGAAATAGACTTGTGTAGTAGTAATAATTCTATTTGTTTAAAAAATACATCAAAGTATCAGAAGCATGTTATTTACAAAGCGCAGAAGTGCTTACAAAATTTTCCATTTAAGACAAAGTCTTATGAAGAGCATATACGAGTGTTATTTTTAACGAGTAACTTATATTTTTAGTCGTTGAAAATAAATAATATACACAGTGTGTCCACCGATTGACTACCAACCGGAGAGGGAAAACTTTTTTATTTGAGGGTTTATGAAAAAAATGTATTCTTTATAAATACTCCTGCTTGTGCACAATCGAATAAAAAGCGCATATATTAATTCTCAAATTTATATACCGAGTGATTACTCTATTAGTATTACTCTCTAAAAGCTCTGTAGTATATTTCGGCCGTTTCAAAGGAAAAATAAAATAAAATGAAAAATACCAGTCCCTATACATTTAGGCAATAAGTCAAAATATTGGTTTGAGGTGTAGCTTTTCAACCCCTTTTACACCCTTTTACTATTTAGTTTTTATCGTATGTTTACACATAAGGGTACTTTGTTCCCAGTAGTAGTCATGAGCTCGGGTACGCACGTGTGTGCCCGCTGCAGCGACAATTTTATAGTAAATATAAAGGCTGTGACGTGTGAATTTTGTAAAAAGAGATATCATTTGCATTGTGTTAATATTAAAGACCAACTATACAAGGCAATAAATGATTCCGAAAATTTATTGTGGGTATGTGATACTTGTGTGATGCCAATGCGTGAAAAAATTGATGTAAACAAGGTGCTTAAAAACTTGGAACAGCAAACCGGGGAATGTAAGAGTAACACGGAAAGCATTTTGAAAAATCTTGAACATACAAACCTGCTGGCTGAGAATAAACGGAATTGGTCTGATGTCGTCAAGACGAAAATAAGTCCGCCATTATTTATCAGGCCCAAGAATGCGAATCAAGATAGTGCTACAACAAAAAATGCAGTCACAAAAAAAATAAACCCATCTGATTTATCGGTGGAAGTAAACAAATTAAAATCAATAGGTCAAGGTTCTGTTATGATTCAGTGCAGAGACGACAAATCCTTGGAGAAACTGAAAACTAAGGCATTAGCTGAATTATCAGAAAATTATGAGGTGGAGATCCCAAAATTAATAAGACCGAAAATAATTATTAATGGTGTTGATGATAAGTATCTCACTGATGATGAGGAGTTTCTGGATCGCATTAAGAATCAAAACTGTCTGAAAAATTTAAACGTTGATTTGGCGTTTGTGCGAAAATATAAACCCAACAACAGGAAGCTAAACAATGTAATTTTGGAGATGTCACCCGAAAGTTTCAAATGCCTGTTAAGTAATAAAAGAATTTTTTTGGACTGGGATAGTTGCTCAGTTTATGAGTATGTGGGTGTACTGCGATGCTACAAGTGTTGGAGATATGGCCATAAAGCACTTCATTGTCGTCAGGAGAATGTAGTTTGTCCATTGTGCAATAAACATCACAAAAGTAGCGAATGCAGTTCCGATACTCACGAATGCACCAATTGTAAATATGCACATGATGTCCTGAAAATAACAAATATTGATTACAACCATACTGTTTTTGACAAAGAATGTATTTGCTATAAAAAAGAGCAAGAAAAAATGAAAAATCGAACTCATTATTCCTAGCAATTAAATAGTAGATCTAAATCTGTCTCCACCACAAAGTTGGATATTTTACATATAAATATACAAGGTATTACTTCAAATATATTGGAGTTAAAACAATTTTTGCAAGAAAAACATCCATGGATCATGTGTGTTAGCGAAACGCATCTAACATCTGAAATAGAGGAGCAGGAAGTGGATATCCCTGGATATTCTACGGTAATATGTCATTCTAACAGCAGGCACACGGGAGGTACTAGTATGTACATAAGAAATTCTATGAATTTTGAAGTGGTGTTAAATGATGCAATCGTCAGTGGTTGTTGGATGTTAGCTGTTAAGGTACAAGTTAATAAAGAAGTTTTCGTGGTTGCCGTATGTTACAGGTCTCCTAATTCTAAAATAAGTGAATTTTTCGATTATTTAAATGAAAAGTTGAATGACCAAATGTTTCAAGAGAATAAAACTTTTATCCTAGGCGACTTTAATGTTGATCTACAAAAAAACAACAATGAAGTCAAGAAATACCAAGATTTAATACAAGGAGCTGGTTTCACTCAAATTGTGACTAAAGTAACCCGCGTGACTAATTCATCAGCATCATTATTGGACCACATAATCACAAACGATTTTGTCTGCAAGGAGTTGCCGAGAGACTTTCCGGTCCTCACTGACCATGAGATGATTGGCACAGAGGTTCAGCTTGAAACTAATTTTATGGAATTGCCACAAATTAAATTTTTTCGCAGCTTGGATAACCAGGCTGTATCTAATTTAATACTAGAATTGGTGGGAAAGGATTGGAATTACACTTCAGTGAACGTGGACATTATTTATTCTGACTTTATAAAGAATATACAGGGCGCCATTGATAAAGTTGCTCCTCTTAAACAGTGTAAGCATAGGAAATATCCTTGGTTGTCTAAAGAGGTTAAAACGGCTCAGATAGAAAGAGATAGAGCATACAGAAAATTTTGTTTCACCAATAGTGAACAGGACTGGATAAATTATAAGCAAAAGAGAAATAGTGTAGTCACAGTCACGAAGTCACAGAGGAGGAAATATTTTCAGTCAAATATCGATGAGTGTAGGGGGGATGGAAAAAAAATGTGGCGTACCTTAAAGGAGTTAGTAGGCAGCCAGAGGAAACAAACTGATTTGTCTGGTATTGACTTTGGAAATTATAATGGACCAATCGAAGAGAATTTTAATGACTTTTATTTGGATAGTTTAAAAGAAGTAGCTCAGAGTATAGAAACACAAGAATGGCAGAGTGAGATAAATGAGAATAAGCAGATGAGTTTCTTACAGTTTAGCAAAATTACTCTTGCAGAACTACATAAAGTAGTTTTTAATTTGAAAAATAAAAGTACCAGTGACGATTATTTAAATATAAAACTAATAAAGGGCATATTTTGCGTTACAGGATATCCCCTTTTATACTTAATAAATACCTCTTTTGAATCTGGCACTTTTCCAAAAGACCTGAAGACCAGTGTTATTGTACCTATTCCTAAGGTACCAAAGCCTGCGAGTCCTGGTGAGTTTAGACCGATTAACTTACTGCCGGTGGTCGATAAAATATTGGAATCTATAGTTTGTGCGCAGTTAAAATCATATTTTGAAACCAATAATCTCTTGTATGTGGGGCAATCGGCCTTTAGGGCCAAACACTCATGTGAGTCTGCAATTCAATATGTCAGTGCCAAGTGGCGAAATGAAATGAATGAAGGAAAAACAATACTAAGCGTTTTTGTGGACTTAAAGCGTGCGTTCGAGACCGTCGATCGCGAAATATTGATAAAAAAATTAAAGTTATATGGTGTAAGCGACAAAGCTGTGGATTGGATTGTGGATTATCTGAGAGAAAGGTATCAAATGACCAAGATTTTACATGGTATGTCAACAAAAAGAGAGTGTGTTTGGGGAGTGCCACAGGGTAGCGTATTAGGCCCCCTATTGTTTGTAATATATATTAATGATATTTATAAAGCCTTAAAAAATTGTTTTGTTAGTCTTTTTGCTGATGATACGCTAATCTCTGTTTCTGGTACTGACTTCTATGAGCTTGTTAATGTTTTAAATAAGGAGCTCGCAATTTTATATAGTTGGTTATGTAAAAATAAATTAAAATTAAACGCGGCAAAAACTAAATGTATGGTCATAGGCTCTACAACAAATTGTAATAAATTCAGTGAATTGGGTTTAACATTGTATATAAACACGTCACCAGTAGATTTTGTTAATGAAATTAAATATCTAGGGGTTTTTTTGGATCCACAGTTGAGTTTTAATAAGCATGTTGATTATTTATGTAGAAAAATAGGAAAGAAAGTAGGGTTTCTTTATCGAATATCTTTAAATCTATCTCACTGGTCTAAAAAGCTTATATACAATACCATTATTTTTCCTCATTTTAATTATTGCATATCATTACTAATTTCATGTAACAAAGATAGCATAAGCAGACTTCAGATACAGCAGAACAAGGCAATGCGTATTCTGTTGGGGTGTGATCGATACATGCCTATAGACATTATGTTGGAATCGTTAGGGTGGTTGTCGGTGGAGCAGTGCGTTAAGAAGGCGAACATAACATTAATTTATAAGATGGAGCATGGTCTGCTTCCAACATATTTGAAGTCATTCTTGGAAAAAAGGTCCGAGTTACATTCTTATAATATTCGTTCCAAGGAAAATTATAATGTTTCATCTGTTAAGACTACTAAACTTCAAAAAACATTATTTTATGAGGGTGTGTGCCTTTTTAACGCTCTGCCGAACGTGGTCAGGAGTGCGCCAAACTTTCGTTCGTTTGGCAAACTTCTGACTAAGCATCTGTTAGGTAAATAAATAAATAAGTGTGTGTGTAGCATAGTGTTACGTACTCTTTAGTATTTGATAGTACATAAAGTGTTGATCTTAACTAGCCGAGATATGGCTAAATAAACGTCTATTATTATTATTATTATTATTATATTATTATTATTATTATTATTATTCATATTTGTCTAAATTCTGAACACCCGGTATATAAATTTGAGGAAATAATATGCTCTTGGGTCGTTTCGGCACAATTAGCAGGAGTTTTTATGAAGAACAATTTTTTTTCATAAACCCACAAATAAGTCAGTACCATCCATGAATTTTATTGTTTTTTTTTAAATTTTTTCGTTGAAAAAAGTCTTCTCTGTGGCTCCACTCCCTTGTTGTAAGGAATCACACAGGACGACGTAGACGAAGTCACGAAACTACCTTCTTGATTGTTTACTGCAGCGAGAATGGGATTTAAGGGAGCTAATACACGAGTAATGGCATCTAGTCCCTCCGTAGACTCGGTAGCAAACAGTGATTCTTTAAACCCTTGTAAAATTTCCTGCTGCCAGTCAACTTGTCTAGGTTGCCTATCATTTGTTACTGATTTTACCAGTGCCGTTACTTCTTCTGTTTGGTCATCATTTTCAGACTCAATGACTAAGCCTCCTTCTATAAAAAGTATTGATAAAAATTAATTTTATTAACAGTTAAAACAGTCAAAAATATGATTAATCAACCTTTCAAATCGAACACACATTTTATCACCATGTCACCTGTCACACATTAATTAGCCCGCAGAATGGATTTATTTGAAAAGACCATTTTAACTGACACCTGTACAAAAACCGACACCAGAACCCGGTATAAACTAAACTACAACAATACAGATAAGTAACATATTAATTAGCATCGTCGTTGCTTGATTAACTAACAGACACCAACCAAAACCCAAACAAAGTGGAGTAAAAAATATATACCTATATTATTTTATTTTGTAGTGCAGTAATCTATTTCAGGTAAAGAAATATAGTTGTTCCTAAAAAAACATAGATTTAAACAAATATTAGTGGTTTGTTATTGGCAAACCTTCTTAACTGAGCTGAATTTGGAAGTATCCTTTTAAAAATGCCACTCTATAAAGTATACAAAGTGTACAGCTAACAAGCCTCTACTAGTTAGTTTATCCCTGAAGGGACAGAATGGTCCGATGTAACTTTTGCAAAATATGGCTTTCAACTAGGTACTGAAATATTATATTACCTGCTTCCATTTGCTGAAACTTTACTCCATGTGTTTCATTCTCCAAAGAAATACTCTTCCGATATCTACAAACTAGATGGACGTGCTTGCACATATTCCATTTAACAGCAGAGTCTAAACAACTGCATGAGTACCTGTGAATGCATGCCTCACACTCTGAACAAAGCAATTTGCAAGCACATTCTGCTCGTCTTTCTTCTATAATATATATAGCATTTGAAGATTGCGAGGAAACTTGCCACCCTGTTTCCATTTCCAAGACCGAATCCAATTGCAATACATCAGCAGTTTTATGACGCTTTCTTAGATCCTTAATCTTGCTGCATAATTTTCCCTTGTTAAATGAAATAACTCTGTCAAAAATTTTATCGCGCACAAATTTTAAAATTGCATCTATGGACTTATCTAGTCGTTTCACGTTTTGACCCTTCAAATACAAGTACTTAATAGTTCCGTGCATTCTCTCGAGATGCATATTAGTGTTAAGGCCACTATGCAATCGATGACAGTACGCCCAGGCTTTAGTTTTGTTCATATAATGTAGCGTGAAATAATTAGCAAAATTTAAAGTTTGTGGATCTTCTGACAATGACTGTACAAAATTATGCATCATGATGTAAAATGCGGTGACATCTGTCTCTTGTAATAATGTGTTCAGCTTTTCGCCAACAACAATCTATTAAAAAACAAATCATTACTAAAAAAAAAGCTATAAAAATGCAAAAAATAAATAACTTTTTTGCTTAAAAACACTTTTAATTTTTGAGTACCTACATAGAGGGTATGACGGTAATTTTTCAATTTTTATATAGAAAAGTTATAGGGAACAACAATGTTCTACTTATTTTCCTTACCTTATATTATTTCATATTTGGATTTTGTGGATAAATAATAAAAAAATAATTTTTTACATTCAATAACCTCATTATAATATGGCTATATTCCATTATCTTTCAAATTTTTACAGGCTGTAATGAGTATTGAGATAATAAGTAGTTACTTAGTAATAAAATAATTACCTGCTTTTCTTTGCTGTCAATTTTTGTCAAGTTTTTCTTCCAAGCTCGTTTCACGTGCCACGTACAAAATAATCTGTAATTGTATAAATGATATAGTAATGAATGATATTATAAAACTAATACTATACCTAAACTCTGCTGGAAACATTATTTGGATCCAGGCATTATAGTATGATTCGGCCATGTCCGACATGAACACTTTCGGAGTAAGTTGCCTTTGGATGCGATCTCTAATGCAAGAAAAAAACAATTTCATTACTTCTTCATCTGCTCGATTAGAGATTAAGAATGCGCAGGGAAATCCTTCTCGTAAATCGTCTAATATCAACAAAGTATGTAACTCAAACCCATAGGCATTGAGACCATGGGTCCCATCAAGACATACACAATCTTGGCTGTATTTCTGCATCATTTCCATTTGGCCTTGTGTCATTATCACCAATATAAAATCTTCTTTTTTTAATTTTGAATTTTCTTCGCACATGATATCATGAGGCTTATAAAACAGAACACTTCCATTGCTTTTCATCTCTTCCACCCAAGCTTCGACACTAACTGCATCATTTTTGTGGCGGATGGATTCAGAGTTTAAATTAAAATTTTGTTCAATGTTAAAAAGATCCTTTTTTGTCAGTAGATGCTCGCGTTCAAGTTCACAATTAAGAGAATCGCGAATCCCATCTAAAATTGTGGGAAAGGGTATTTTTGCTGCTATTTTTGCTGCAAACTTTTCCTTTTCCGGCCCAGTTAATGGTAAATGTCCTAGATCATTAGTATGGCCTATATGAGTTTTTGTGAATGTTACTTTACATTTGCCATCATCTTTTGTAAAAACTAATTTTATTCCAGCTGGACAAAAGCCGTTAATTTTGTTGCTGCCTTGGATTTTTAAATGCCTGATGTTATTTCCTTTCCTTTTGTATGTGCCCGATCGATGGCAAATATAATTCGAAACTATGGAATGTTGAGAATAGCATGATCCTTTCCATTTTACAAAATAACTTCTATCTTTATGCTCCATTTCTAATTTCCAAGTTTCAAACTCGGCCATTGTCGAAAATTCAAAATTTTGGAACTCCATCTTGATATCATGGATCTTTTCCAAATGATCAATCAAATTAGCTTTTTTTGCCTCTTGGCATTGACATAAACAACACTTAAAAGCTGAATTTGGTTTAATGACTACAGATCCATTCAGGGACTCATGGGTTTTTTTATGAAATGTTAAGTGTTTCAAGTAGGAAAACTGCTTGTGGCACTCCATGTATTTATAATTGTAAGTTTTTAAAACCACATCATTACCAGAATGAATGTTTTTTAAATGTCTTTTTAAACTAGAATGTCTAGAAAAGGTCTTATTACATTTGTAACATTTTATAACTTATTGTTCCATTATTAAAACTAATTTTAACTAACACAGACAAAATAAAACAAACCCGAACAGACTCGAGTCGAATAACTAAGGTTATGTTATTTTTTTCGGCGGGATAATCAAACTCACTCGAGACGATTGAGACGTATGTGCTTACTTGCGTCACATGAATATGCGTACTGTCAGTGCACCCGCTATGACTCGCTGTCGCGAGATGCGAGTCCAATCCTGCTCCCGTTCTTGTTGATTTCATTGTGAAGGTGAACGGCAAAGAAAATATGTGAACGGCATTGTGTTTTGTGGGCTACTGAATTGGGGTACGTGGCTAAGGTTTGTGTCTGGCGTGACATGAGGTAAAGTTATTTATTTTGTCAATGATAAATAAATATTCAGAATCATACCATTTTATAGTCAAAGGAAGGGAATTTTGTTGTAGTATTTCTTATAATGGTACACCATACTAAAATCATTTTTTCAGAAATCCTTTTGGTTATTTACTATTTTGGGTCTAGGCTCCCACTCCTTTTGTAGGGCCTAGGGCGTGACGTCTGCCACTTGTCATTCGGATGAAACCTAACCTTACAATAATTTGATTGTTTTTTAAATGAAAGTAATTTATTTTGTACAAATTTCGTTTTGAATAATTTATCATACTGGCAGAGACTTTGATAAGGAAGAAAATGAAAGCGGCGAAGCAATGAAATCTTTGAATAATGTCTGGCAGTGTATCTTAATATGATTATTCTTCAAGACTAAAGAGCTAATTTCGTTAAAAAATGTTACAAGAAGCTACAAAAACAGACTAAATTAACTAACTAATTTGTGCATTTTATAGCTCAAAATATAAATGTAAAGAAAACAGCCCAGTTTTATTCCTGTCTTTATTTTATCATAAACTTGAAATAGTAGAGCAGCACACGCATGCACTATATCGAGACTACTGTATTTAAGACTACGATGCACTAGAAAAACAAATACATTTACACACCTTATTAGGTAGTTTTTATTAACCCTGTTAAGTAGCTAGGTAGGAGAACCATTTCATTCTAATATAATTTCCTCCAATAAGGAAGTCTAAAATCATAGACATGGTCCTTCTGACAGTGTCTCCTCATCATTCATATTCCACACCCTAGTCTCATGGTACTAATTGTAATAAGCAGGCTTTCGATATCTTGGCTACTATCCTCACTAGCTTGTGTCTCCTCTATATCTTCATTCCAAGCAGATACAAGGCCATCTTCGTGCAGAGCATACTTGCCCTTTGTAATCTGTATCTACAAAAATTTTAAAATATTTATATTATAAGATTTAGGGATCTATAGAGCTACAAAACTAATTTTTAGATAACATTACGAAAATGCCAACAGTAGGGCTAACAAAATACTTTGTGACTTTAAAAACAGTTTACAATTTTAATTCAAAATGATGTTTTACCAGTATTATTAACTCTTGCACTTTCTTCTGCAGATAACTTTATTCTAAATTCAGCTTCAGAGCAGTGAAAAATTTCCACAGGAATATAATTTGAATTTGTGTTCACATCCATTATGGTTTTACCTAAAATTTAACGTTTTAAACTTGAACTTGTCACATTTCTTTAAAAAACTTATAGTATAGTCGATAATCCGATTGCAGCAGGCCAATATTAACATTTTTTTAGGGTGTGAGTATATGGAATGTGGATGTTGGTTACAATTTTTCCCTCTCGGAGGTTATAGGTTTGTTTTTTTAAAAGATTTTTTTCTATGCAGCGTCAAATTTTATTTTTATTTTTGTATTCTACTCCTCAAAATATGTATATTTATTCTAGTTAGTAAAAAATTAACCAATGTAATTAAAAAGACCAATGTAATTAAAAATTATTTAAATATTTTGTGGGATTTAGGTAGTTTATGATCAAATAAACTTTTAAAAGCAAAAGTACATACTATTCACAATTTTTTAGGACAAAATAATTTACCTTTGTTCGGAAACAACGAATACTTATTTCGGAAAACTGAGGTTCAAATTTCAAAACAAAATAAAAAATTAATACTACAGAGCAGTGTTGCCAGGTATCTCATGAAATGTCACGAGATGTGTTGATTTTTTGTGATTTTATGAATAATCTGGTGGTCCATGAAAAACCTTTTGAAAAAGTTCAGTTTCTGATGTTACCAGCTTCGTTTCGGGGAGCTATATTTTATAAATCACAAAAAATCACCAGATACCTGGCAACACCGCTACTACAGCACCGTTCGATGGTGGGGATAAGGGGTAATGACGTAAACGGTTCTGATTGGTTAGGTTGGTGTCGCGGGCGACAGTACGTAGCTCTGAGAACACGGCTTAATGTTTATATTTTATAACCTTGAGACATATTCAGACGACTAAGTAGAAGTAACTTTCAGGTTTTGGTAATTTTCAGGTATGGCTACCATCATCTACCATGCCACAATTTTAGTTCATTTGTATTTACCTATTTTTAAATAGTTATTGGTCCCTCTGATAGTTCTATCTAAGGAGGAAATTACACTTTACTCGTGATTGCTTATGATTTTTTTCTTCTATTTTATTAATTTTATCATCAAATTAAATAAAAATATACAGGGTGTTCTATTTAAAATAAGAAAGTTTTTAATGGTTGAATTATTTCACAATGAACCTTGAATTGTGACCATCCTGTACATTTTCTGCCAAGTTTGAAATATTTTTGAGACTTGATGATCTTCTAGCTATTCGGTCAGATTCGTCCAAGAGCTGAAACAAAATATAAGGATTAATTCATCACCATGCATTTGCCAAATAATTACAAAAAGTCCTGATATCTCAAAAACTGGTAGGGTCGGACAAAAATATGTTCTATAAGATTTATTTAGAATTTAATGGTTAATCTAAAAAATTAATAAAAACTACCATGTTTTATTTAAAAAACGAAAGTTGACAGCTACTTCCGGTATAACCGGAAATGACAGGTATATGTCAATATTTTAGTTCAAGAGAACGTATCAATAAACCTAACTCCCCAAAGTTTCAGACACATGTTCAGTAGTTCTCCATAAAAATCTAATGCAAGCTCTTCATGAATCACCTTGTATACTTTAGGCCAAAGCATTTAAGTTTTCAATAAGCCCAATAATTACTGTATACTGAACATTTCACAGACACATGTTCAGTAGTTCTCCATAAAAATTTAATGCAAGCTCTTCGTGAATCACCTTGTATACTTTAGGCCAGCGGTTCTCAAACTTTTTTGGTCACGGAGCCCTTTTAAAAGACTACATTTTTAACGGAGCCCTAAACGGCCTAAACCTAAGCTAGTAACATTTCGATGTAATAGGTCGGGCGCTTACTTAACAATATATTAAATTTGCGCATATGTACCCGTAAAACCTATAAGTAAGCGTTTTGTTTTGGTAGTTTATTTTTATCTTAGGTAACTTTATTCCTATAGGTTCCACTTTAATACTACATGTATTCATTTTATTATGACTGCCGGCGGAGCCCTACTGGAGGCTTTGTGGAGCCCCGGGGCTCCGCGGAGTACACAGTAACTAAGCCCAATTTTTTATTATAATTTTAATGATAATTATTTTCAGGTAGAATAACAAAACAATGGCAAGTCATTGGTTTCCAAGGAGACGACCCCAAGACAGATTTCCGCGGGATGGGAATGCTAGGCCTGGAAAACTTACTATTCTTCGCGACAGAGTACAAAGCTGCTGCCCAACATGTGTTGTCTCACTCACACCATCCCACTTCTGGATATTGTTTTGCCATTGTAGGTATAAATCTAACCGCAATGGCGTGGTCCATGCTACGCGATGGTAGCGCCAAAACTTATTTTTACAACACATCGCACAGTTTACCTGCAATAAGGTTATTTCACTCATTTTATAGTTATTTATTTTATGAATTCGACAGGTTTTGGGTAGAGTGTAAGCCTAAAGATATAATGGAGTTTTCTAATGTTAGGGATAGATTCGAAAAGAATATTAGGGTTATGTTGCAAAAACCTAGAACTAAGTTTAGGATCGGGGTGTCTGTAGATAATGTGTAGATGGCAATGAAAAATAATTTTGAAGTTTTGCTGTATATTTTGCGACACTGTTGCATGTTATAGGCCGTTTCTCACTCTCGTGCAAGGCACGTGCTGGACAAGGCAAGAATGCTTCTGTAGCAGATTTTTAAAAAAATGTGGTCTAAAGGTAGCTATAATCCAGCAGGTCTGTCAGTCCAACTGAAGGACGATCGCCTGACGTGTGTATACTCCGGTAGGCCTATCAGTTAAGACTGATCAGGCGACCGGAAGAATTTCAAAAATACTTTCGTTGATGTGTGTATGGTACGGCGCCTGTAAGGCCATCGGTTTGGTAAAGTTTTTCCTCATCACTGAAATCAATTGACTATTAAAGGTGCTACCAGAAAAAAGCCCTTCATTCATCCGTAAATAATTGTGCTACATTTTTATGTTTCTTCCTGATTTTCTTTTTATCCAAAGCGATCATTAACTCTTCTAATAGATCTATACTTTATTCAAAACCGATAGTCAGGACACGTAACTAAATGCACGTGGTCTTTAGTATTCACTAGGACCGCACTAAGAAATGGTAATATTTTCCATGAATATTTTGTTCATACAAGGGAGACAATCAATGGCGATAGATTCATCTGCGGTATCTGTGTTGCTAGACATATTTATTTAATTGTGATTAAAAGTAGTCTTGGCAAAGGTACTACGGTTAAAATACTATTATAAAACAGTATTAAAAACACTACAAACTGAATAAGTATAATCAATTTTATGGCTGATTAAGCAATCGCAATGTAGGAATTTCCAGTATCGATCGCGGATCGAGCGTGCCAGTGTTTACGTTTACTGACTCTTGGTTTTGAATAGGGTATAGTACAATTTTAATAGTAATCACAATGCAGACAGGCTTGCCGGATAGTGTGTAGCTACCTTAACAGGCACGAAACGTCGCATGTCTTTGCGTATAAAAATGTTCGTCAAAACGAACACGCCCACGTTTTGCAAATATTATTACATTTTACGAATTATCTTGCAAATTGTTACAGCTAGTGTAACATTTAAATTTGGGGGAATTTTGAATTTCTGTCTAACTTTCTTTTTCATTTGAGGCAAATAACGCTTTTAGAGCATGTTCTCTAGGTCAAGGGTAAAATAAACTCGCCGTATTTAAATTCGGTCCATTTATATTTTTGCTCCATTTTAATGTATGGCAACTGTTTTTCCGTAGTCCGATTTAAATGATTTAAAAAAAAATTGAAGATAAACGTTTTCGTAACACCCTGAGGAGTACAATCTTAACTAATAAAGTAACTTTTTTGTGAAGTTTAATCCATTCTTAACTTTTTAGTTTTTGCTCGTCTCGATATCTTTTTCGGTTCAAAAGATTTTTTTAAGAAAATACTACACCCTTCTTCAAAAGATTTTAATTTTAACACTTTTTGCAAAATATTTTTATTTTAGAAAAATACTATAGCGGTAAAGAACAAAACAATATTAAAAAACTTCAGTAACGGGTATTACTACCCTGAGCACAAACAGGTGTCTCCATACGCCTTGAATGAGGTATGTAATCTGATTTTGAAAATGGGATTAAATAGATCAAAATCAGATTAGGAAGGAATGCCAAGGCATATGGAAGCAGCTGTTCGTGTTCAAGGTAATACCCATCATTGATGTTTTTTTAATATTGTTTCTTCTTTACCGCTATAGTATTTTGCTAAAATAAAAATATTTTGCAAAAAGTGATGAAATGTGTAGTTTCTTCTTAAAAAAATCGAATCTTTTGAACCGAGAAATATGTCGAGACAATTACAAAAGTAAACTGTTATGAAACTTAAGGGAAGAAACATACATTCTTCTTCTCCTGTAGCTTATTGAAAAATTGAAGAAGTTAATAAAAGCAAAACATTTATCTACAATTAAAAAAAAATCATTTAAATCGGACTACAGAAAAAAAGTTACCATACATTAAAATGAAACAAAATTTTGGATGATCCATTGAATTTAAAGTCAGTGAAAGTACTTTGCCAGACTAAGTGTAAATTTCTGTGAAGACCTATCTTACGTTGTATGGTGGTCTGCTTAAAATTTATCGGGGGGCTTTGACACCAAATATATTTTGTTTGATCCTGCATCAAGCTCAGAAGTTCATCTTTCTTAACAGTAACAGAGGTGAGTAGCATTGTTAAAGTAATAGCTAGACCATAGCTTTTTAAGATTTTCTCCATATATTCTGGAATTTTTAAGGTGTGTCTAACTAACTGTCACGGCCTTATCTGTGCTGATACCCGAACAAATCCAATACTGACTAAAAAACTATAAATAAGAAAGCAATCCAGAATTATTTGATTTGAAATCTTAATACAAAATATAAAAATAACATAACGAACTGATTTAAAAATACAATGAGACAAAGAAAATCTGTTAGTTTGGGTCTGGGCTTACAACTGATTAATTTAAGAGTCTGATATTATTCCTTGTAGTTTTTATATAGTACAATGATGTGTTTATTCATTTTTGTTTGTTCGAGCCTGGGCATACTTAATACTAAACATAATAATTTCCTTCCCTTATTTTTATTGGAACTCTTAATTGTAAATCTTGTGTAAATTATTCGTATATCCATTTTGAAACTCTTGAAAGAAACCCTGTTTTACCAAAATATATGGAAAACATTTGTGTTAAAATGACGAACACTGATCTTGCTCACATTTAAATGTCTAGGTAACATTTAGGAACAAACTATTATTATCTCTCTTTAGTATTACACCTACCAGTGTTTGTATTGTAATTTGTGATAAGTAGATGATTTATTTATTTTTTTATATTTTGTTATCGTATATCGTGTTTGTGTCGTATTTTAATTCAATTATTTTACCAACAGAGCTACATTTTTGGTACACTGTGTGTAACAAGGAGTACCTACAAAGAATTTTGAAAAGTGGTAGTTCTCGCTTTCAGCTGTTATTTTTCTTAATACTAGCTCGTCGACCATTTTAGATCCCTTTTAATAAAATTATTTTCTTAATTTACCAGGGATACATACCATAATTGTAATTAACAAGGAAACGAATACTCTAGTTCACCATTGGTGGCTTCTTAGTGTAATTGTTTTTGTATGTAATTGTATTTTTTCTTATTTACGATTAATATTGTTTGGTCAGTTATTTAACCAATTAATAAAATGAAACATTAATGAAGCTAAATAAATACACACGAATTTAGTTTCATATTTTTTCTACCTAACTATTTATCAAATTAGATCGGTTTTACATTTAAATTCACTTCATGCATTTTATTCGATTCCTTTAACTACAAAATTAGCTTTAATTATATTCCTACACTGTAGTAAGTTTTAACATACCGGTTTCTCATTTAAAACTCCTTCAAGGGTTCTCCTAAGAAATTGAGTTTAATTATAATATTATTTCTCTTTAGTTTAAACTTTTAGTTCAAATTAGTCAAATTTGATTAAATTAGCATTTAAAAATTCCGAATCAATCTCATTCCATTAGTGCAAAAGCCGTTGACGGCTTATATAAACCATATATATAAATATACAGGATCGCCCAGAATTCCGAAATAAAATTAATATAGCCTGAAACTGTAACTTTTTGGGAAAACGCTCGGACACGTCAATTTAGTTTTATATATGCTCACATGTTGACGTTATTCGTTTGTTTTTTATAGACATTTGTCAAAGATATGACGACATCAATCTTTTTTTTAAATAGAAACATACAGCTTGTGATACATCATTTGAAAGCTAATATCTCGTACAGTATGCTCATAAATTTTAGCGCGATTCTGTCAAGCTATTTCCAGATGGTCGACAATGATTTATCATTTCCGCTTATTTAAATAGAGATTTTTTAAAAACTTTTAACAGTCGCCATTTTGAAATAGCTTGACAGAATTGGGCTAAAAGTTATGAGCATACTGTACGAGATATTAGCGTTCAAATAATGTATCACAAGCTGTATGTTTTTTCTATTTAAAAAAAAGATCGATGTCGTCATATCTTTGACAAATGTCCATAAAAAAATGACATATTATATTTAAACCGGCAATTCCTGAGATGAAAAATATCCAAAAATGGCCCTTTAATTTAATATGCCCTGTACATCACCTTATGTCAAACCAAAAATGACCACGTGGTGCCCCTGTCAGGAAGGTAAACGAAGAAACATATGGCGAAAAACGTCACTGAATCTTGAACAGTGTTGCCATATCTTCAGGGTAAACTCTTTAGAAAGTCTAACCGTTTGACAGATTCCAAGTTGTTTATTTTTCAGGGTACATTATTATAAACTTTTACGTTCAGTTCAGTTCACTGGGAAACAATCTCTGATTTATAAACTTGAACTGACTCGAACTAACCGCCGCGGAGTTTATAATGGTCAGGTATGTTCTCACTTCTTCAATTCGAACGACACCCGTCGGATCTGAACAACTGAAATGCCACTTTACCCTTTAGAAGAAAAAAATGGTTTATTGTTGTTATAGATATAAATAATGTAACAAAGTCCTACCGTTCAGTCGGGTTGCCTTCAATTATCTTACTAAAAATCTTTCCTCAAAGTGTTTTATGCAGGCTCTGGTGTTTTTCGTCAGTAAAATTCTCTCTGGGAATCTTTTTCTTCCACAGTTCGCAGTTATCTGCTTTTTTTTGGGAAGGAAAACGCGGAAATATTTTCGCTGTCATTATAATTTAACTTGCATCCATTAATGCAGCAACTACTTGGCATTTTGAACAAACTCTTTATTTATCTGTGTTAATGTTAATATGCACTCTTAAGTATTTACACAACCACTATACACAAATAACTTAATAATTTAAACTCTGGTTTCAGTATTAACACACAATTTCACAAATCTGCTTGAAACTCTGTAAAAACAGTAGGAAACCGGTAACGCGTATGCAAATCCCCCGGCTTCTTTAAACAGCTGATTTCGGACAATCGGGCTAACCTGGCGGGCTGTTCTTTTGCCTGTTCCTGTCTTCACGTGTCACGTATTGTCTATCTAAAAATACAGCGTTGCCACTTTCGATGTTTTATAAGAAATTGCCGAATTTCTTTCTATAATATTACTTTTCTGTATAATTATAGTCTCGGAAATGGCAACCGCGCTAGCAGTTTTCGGAGAAAGATAGCATCTTAGTTGGTCGAGTCCATTAAATTTATTTCAAAGGGTTAATGTCACATAATTGTTTCATTTTATCTTTAGTAAAGGGTTAATGGCCCATAGAAATTAGCGTTTTTGTTATTTCTGAATTGCGAAATAATTAAGTGCTGTTGTTCTATGTGTGCGATAGTGTTATTTATTGTAAAGTGTAATTACGGGTTAGTGTTTAGTGCTTTCCTGTAATCTGATAATAGGTGCATATCTTCAAAAAAACTAATTTGAAACTCGTGGGCATCTGTGTATTTCTTTAAGTGATTTAGTGCAATTTGTTCTGTTTCACTGTGTTTTTTCTGAGATTGGAAATAAGAGGCCTAATGGAGTTTAGTGATAAGCTTATTATGCGCTAAAACACTATCATCAGGGCACGTGATGAGCATAAAGTTTTTCCCATAGAAAAAAGAACTGAAGGTGTCTGTGCCCGGGATTCCTTAATCGCGTCCTGGATTTACTTTCGAAGTAAGCTAAATATTTATTTTGATAAGAAACTAAAATTTTACATTTTTACAAAGTTTGGCAACATTGCACGTAACACCTGTTTTTTTGATATGCCACCACAGGGTGACATGATTAACAAACCCGAACAAACGCCGGATGAGGGGTGGGTTTATGGGGCTGGACCGAAAGAAGGTCGATTTGAAAAAAAAATATGTAGCGCTTCTCTAGGACACCCAAGGAGTCACCCATTTAAATATAATACGTCATTTCCATAACACCCTGTATAAAACTAAATTGACGTGTCCGAGCGTTTTCCCCAAAAGTTACAGGTTAAGACTATATTAACTTTATTCTGGACTTCTGGGCAACCCTGTATATACACAGTGTGTAAAAAGTCCCGGAACAGTCAATTATTTCAAAAATGATGCACAATATAAAAAAACTTTCTGTATAAAAGTTGTTGGTCTTAAAGAAATTTATTAAACTTAGATCCCTGTAATTATACAGGGTTGCCCAAAAAGTCGTGGTAACCGAAACTTCATTTTTTTAAATGGAATGACCCATTTTTGATCACATTTTCTGATTCCTCTAAACATTCTAAACAACAATTATAGAACATGTCATATGGCTAAACCTATTAGT
The DNA here is from genome assembly GCA_963991005.1 of Barypeithes pellucidus. Taxonomy (NCBI): domain Eukaryota; kingdom Metazoa; phylum Arthropoda; class Insecta; order Coleoptera; family Curculionidae; genus Barypeithes; species Barypeithes pellucidus. The sequence goes on along the minus strand of OZ022563.1, from coordinate 34,839,433 downwards.
TTTAGAAATAATTTGAGTTGAAGGACATATATGCGATAGGTACGATATTACCTTTTGCATTGTTTCGAGTCGGCTCAAATGTTTTACGTTAAAATTAAAAGAAAAACATTAAACTCGTGTAAAATGAACCTCACTCAAGTTGTGTCAAAATTTTAATAACAACTAAATTATTAAATAGAAGCAGTAAAATTAACAATAACTTGAAAAGAACAAAAATAAAATTAAGTGTAAGTCGTTATTTAATTAAATGCTGAAAATGTCCTCCTCCCACAGTTTGACAATGGGCTAGGTTATAATAAAATTTGTCGATGAAGTTTTGTAAAATTTCTTGGTTAATAGATGCACATTCTTCAATAATCCTTCTTCTTAATTCATTCAGATCTGCAGGTATTGTCACAAATACTTTATTTTTTAGGTGTCCCCAAAGAAAATAATCAAGGGGCGTTAAGTCTGGCGACCTAGCAGGCCATTCTATGGGGCCTCTTCGTCCTATCCAGCGGTTAGGAACAGTGTTGTTTAAATAATTTCTAACAGCTAGTCCAAAATGAGGAGGAGCTCCATCCTGCTGAAACCACGTATTGCGTAATAGTGGTCCTACTTCATTGTTTATTGCTGGCACAATTTCATTTTGCAGCATGTGGAGATACATTTCGGCATTCAAATTCCCCTCTATAAAGAAAGGTCCCACTAATCTGTTGCCAATAATTCCAGCCCACACATTTACTTTCTGGGGGTGTTGAGTATGTGTTTCTCTCATCCAATGTGGATTCTGATCAGCCCAGTAACGACAATTATGGCGATTGAGAGACCCGTTCAACATGAATGTTGCCTCATCCGTAAAAACTATTTGATTAAAAAAATTGTTATTTTCTTCATGTTTTTGCATCATTACTTCGCAAAATTCCAATCTACGATCAAAATCGTCTTCTGATAATTCCCGGACAAGAGTTATTTTATAGGGATGAAAATTACTGGTTTTTAAAATATTGTCAATTGATTTAAAACAAACATCAACTTGGGTAGCAGCTTTTCTGAGTGACAAATGTGGATTCTGAACAAAATGAAGTAATGTCTCTAAATTTTTTTTCATCACTACTTGCCGACTTTGGTCTTCCGGAACGAAGTTTATCTCTGCAACAACCGGTTACCTCGAACCTTTGAACTGTTCTCACAACTGTAGATTTTGATATAGGCTCTCGGTTTGGAAAAGTTGTATTAAATAATTCCTTTGTCTCGATAACTGATCTTTGTCGGTATCCAAAACCTCTTATTATTAGTAAAGTTATACGTTCCCTTTCGCTGAGCGACATTTTGAGAATTTACTTTGACAGTGACGCAAAAAATTCTAGTACCAGCTTATAAAAATGCAAAAGGTAATATCGTACATATTGCATTTATGTCCTTCAACTCAAATTTTTTCTAAAACTAATAGGTTTAGCCATATGACATGTTCTATAATTGTTGTTTAGAATGTTTAGAGGAATCAGCAAATGTGATCAAAAAAGGGTCATTCCATTTAAAAAAAATGAAGTTTCGGTTACCACGACTTTTTGGGCAACCCTGTATAATTACAGGGATCTAAGTTTAATAAATTTCTTTAAGACCAACAACTTTTATACAGAAAGTTTTTTATATTGTGCACCATTTTTGAAATAATTGACTGTTCCGGGACTTTTTACACACTGTGTATAAACAGTATATTGCCAATACGAACGTTGCAAAATACAAAAAGTGTCCCCGCTATGGGAGATGGCGCGGGCCTATTGAGTTTGCGCAGTAGAGACTTTTTTTCCAAAAATTACTGGTGATTAAGAAACGAACGAAAAATACCTGTTTTGAAAAATACCGTGGCATATTATTTCTTTCACCCAAACAATTTAATTTTTTGTTGTCGCGCACGCCACTGGTTTAATTGTTAAAGCTTTTTAAATTGAGAAGATGTATTTTCATGCCAGTTAGGTGCAAATTGCATATCCATGATCAGTGCAATATCAAATCGTTTTCGAGGTATTAAAGAAAAAATTATACTACTGTTTTCTATCTCTGAAACTTTTCCGGACCCACATTTAAATGACTTTTTTTTTCTTATATTGACTTTTAGAATACTTGATTAAAATATTTTCCTTCCTTTGCGAAACACCGTGTATGTCTTCATTTTTGTTCGTACATGCGACAAAAAGTTTAGCCATGAGGCTACTTTATTCAACCATTAAAGATTAGCAATTGTTGAAAACGTGCTCCATGAACCTGTTGGTACAGACCCAACCGATAGTAGAATTCTTCCCTTAGTGTTTCCAAAACTCCTGGAGTGATTAAACGTATCTATGGCCGAATCCTTGCTATCAACTCTTCCAGATTTCGAGATCTAGTGACGTAGCCCCTTCTTTTTAAATCGCATCATAAATAAAAAGGGTGTAATATCTGCAGATCTGGATGGCGACTCTATAAATCCTCGCTCTCCTATCCAAATGTAATATTTGTAAGATTTCTCTTACATTTCTTGCAAAGTGGGGAGTGGATTCTGCTGGAAAAATATCCTTGGGTCTAGATTTACAGTATTCTTTGGAGTTCTGGTATTAAAATGGTTAAGAGAATTTAAATACATGTCACCATTTAAATTGTCTGTCGCTTATTATTCCAGCCCAAACATTCACTTTATCTTGGCGTTGAGAGTGACATTCAACAATTCAATTTTGTCGATTAACCTAAAATTAATTAATAATAGGTTGAGGTTAAAATTTTGTCCAGCGATTGTATAATGGTCAATTCCCTTTAAAACATATATAATTTTTTGCTTAACTTTCAAACTTACTTGGCCAGTGAAAGTAAATGTTGCTTCATCAGAAAAAGGATCCAATCCAAATCAATTTGTCGGTTGTCCAATGCGGCCATCATAACTTCGCTAAATTCTACCCTTCTATCTAATTCATCCTCCAATAATTCTTGTACTGGCTGCCTTTTGAATGGTTTTATGCCGGTAGATTTTGTGATCTTTAACACCGTTTTATGATCGATATTGTGATTCCCAGGATAATTCCCTTGCTGGTGTAATTAGGTTTTCTTGATAGGTCAATACTATAGGATATCCAATTTAGTTTCATCTGACACCCAATTCTCTAAATTGCATTTCAATTTTGCTGACTGTACTTCGCGTCCGAAATTGCAAATCAGGATGGCTTTCATGAAACAACGCACCAACTTTTCCTTGACTTCGTCCAAACCCGACCATCATCAATATCTCAATTTTTAGCGTTTCAGTTAAATACATTTTTAAATCAAATCGTTAAAAATTTTAAACTACTTATCAAACGTAACAATACTGGCTCTATTACCAAGGAAACAATTCACATAGGGCACATTTTCAACAATTGTTGTTGTTGTAGTTTTTATTAAATTTCTGACACCAAGGTTTGACAGATGTAAAAAAATAAAATTTTTCAATAAGCTTTCCAAAAAAGTGGTGTCATCGAAGTTGAAAATAAAAAGTTAGTTAGGACCGCGCCCCTCCTTTGGGGGTCCCAATTTTTTTACATGACAAAAGCGATGCTCATAAAAAATCTTTGAGGACGTATTTTTGGATTTTAGAGAAATCTTATTCCCAGAGCCACTATAAGCACCGTTCCAGTTAAAATCTCCACCCCGTATGTTTAATTAGTGTAATTTATGTTGTAATAGTCCTTTTTGCCAACTAAAACTTAAATTGGTGCAGCGACAGCTATAAGAATGTAATTGAGGTACTGAACAAAGAAGATTGAAAATTAAAAATTTACCAAAGTATATTCAAACTCGTCGTGTCGGCCTCTTCAATAAGTTATAATGCACTTTTTTTTTATAAAATGTTCAGGGTAGCCAATATTCAGCCTGAAATTCCAATATTCAAAAATTCACTCAAAAATTGCATGGGATTTCCTATGTTCAACTTAAGGATGCGTCACCCGGTATATAATTGGATGAAATATTTCAAAATAATTTTTAAATGTTACCCTTATGATCATTCTTTTATAATAATAATTATCATTATTTTAATTATAATTAAATTATATTATAATTAATTATAATTTTAATTAATGCTTCAAAGATTTTCCGTTGCCACGGAGAGTTAACGGAACTAAATATAATCACTATTTTAATGAGTTAAATTCGTTTTAGGAATTGGGGGTTGGCGGACATTCTTACCAAATGGGAAACTTTTTAATTATTAACTCTACAAAAAAAGTGCCTCTTCCTAAAAAGTCCTGCTTGGTGAGAAAATAAATTTGCAGAAGAATATTTGTATGTTGGATATACAGGGTGGCTTCAAAAAGTACCGGGTTTAAAATTTATAAAAGACGTCGGCTATATTTACAAAACTGATAGTCGTAAAGATTTGGTAATAAGAATTTCTGGATAAGTAGGCTTTGAACAATTGATTGTTGTTGGTAACAGAATAGGCGTTTCCGGTTCTTAGTTACTTTGAACAATTATCGTGATGATTAAACTGACTGTTAATGAAAAAATTGAAATAGTTCTTATTGTTGGCGATAATTATAAGACGCATCGCGAGGCTGCCGACATTTTTAATACTAGACACCCAAATAAACATATTAGCCACGTTACTGTCGGCAATGTCGTCAATAAATTTAAAAATACTGGCTCTGTCGAAAATAATTTCAAGAAGAAACATGCAGTTCGAACACTACTGAAGAAAATCAATTACAAGTATTGCAAGCGGTTGTGAAAAATCCAAAAATTTCATTGGAAGGAATAAAGAAGACAGTTCAAGATAACGTGTCAAGGCTTCTGCTAGTAAGATACTTAGAATAAATAAATTTTATCCGTATAAGCCAAAATTTGTACACACGCTCAAACCTGGAGATATGGAATCGCGTTTCATGTTCTGTGCTTGGTTTCAAGGAGAAGTTGAAGACGACATTTTCTTTTCAAGGAGAATTTTATTCAGTGACGAGGCATTTACTTCCAATGGTGTCGTATGTTCCCAGAATTGTCGTTGGTGGACCGATGTGAACCCCAATTTCGTAATCGAATGCCGTGACCAAACGTATTTCAAAACGAATGTTTGAATTGTTGAATAGTGGGTCCATATTTTTTTCATCAAAATATTAATAGTGAGATTTACTTAAATTTCCTAAGAACCGAAATTTTTATATTTATTAACGACCTGCCATTAAACGCGCGACAGGCTGTTTGGTATCAGCATGATGGAGCTCCTTGTCACAGCGCAGCCAGGGTCAACGAATATTTGGATAGAACTTTTCCACAAAGATGGATAGGACGCCGTTCAGAAGTACCCTGGCCACCTAGGTCACCGGACATTACACCCTAGAATTTTTTTTTGTGGGGTCATTTGAAGCAATTGGTGTACAAGCACAGGCCATTCCGTGATATTGATCACCTAGAAGAAACTATAAAGCTGTGTATCCGGCTAGTTACTCCTCATATCGTCCCCTTAGAGCAGAACTATTCCAAGTCACAAAATACAAATTTTACAGGGGAAGCTTTTTTTATTTTTTTGCAAACTGCAATAGTTATTGTCTTGCGAAAGTAATAAATTACGTTTTATTTTTCCCTTAATTTTACACTAGTCTAATGTTATTTGGCGAAGATCGTTATTTTTTAAAAAAGAGGACATAGAATACCTGGATGATTGTACCGTATTCTAAGTTGAAAAATAGAATATTATATATATTTTTTAATAGGACATAGAATTATCCTGCTTCAATTAAATGAAATAAAAATATTTATTATTTTTTTCTATTTTGATTTATTACTAAAACTAACTAAAACTAAAAATTTTGTCAAAACACATAGTGAACAAAAGTAACAATCTAGGATATAATAAACATAAAAATATACGCAAACGAACTTTTAAACCTCCTTTAGAACAAAAATGTTAATCAACATTATACAAAGCACAAGCAAGAAAAAATGTAAAACAAGTTAGCAACTATAGTACCTCTTAAAAAATAGAGTAACTAATATTAAGAGAAGAATTAAATTATACGTAAACTATAACACCAAGACATTCAGTAAAGTCATACATTTAGTTATCATTTTCATCAGGCTCTCGGATGTGTTCACTAAAAGGTAAGTTTCGAAAAAAAGGATGATACGAGGGTAAAATAGCGTTTTTGTCACAAAGAAACTTTAAATGTTCGTACTTTTTTTTGTTAAAGGTATTAATTCGTTGTAAAGCTGTTGTAGATGAATTTCCTTGATATTAACTTCAATTGACTTTCTTCCTTTTTTTAATATACAAATTTTTTTGAAGCTTTCTTCACCTTTGTAGTCGTCTTTATAAAAAATAATGTTTGGCTCTTCCGGATCGGTTTTTACAATTTTTATTTCACTCCAATAAACTTTGTCGTTTGTCTCGTTTTTATCCCAATTTAATGAGGTTTTTTGGTTTAAATTCTTTAGGTCAAATATGGTTTGTTGAGTCATTTCAATTACAGTATATGGGTTCTTCCTTTTTGATGATCTGACGAGAGTGTACCACTGATCGGGCGTGTATACGGGAACATTTCGAGCGAACTTCTCTATAACGCTGTGAACAGAATCACCTTCGCTTTGTGTGTGGCCCCGCTGTAAGAAGGTATGGCAAATTTTTATCAAATATTTTTGTGTTAGATAATTATAAAGTGAAAATATAAACTTATTCCTATTCTGCCCAGGGCAGTTATCAGAAAAGAACGAAAATTCTTTAATTCCCTTTTGAACATGATGGTCAATAAAAAGTAGAAGACAACTACCAATTTCAGAAGACCCTCGTCTTGCTATGCATTCATACCACATATAGCAAAACGCCTCCTTCGATGCCAAGTTAAAGACTGTAAAATTAAATGTAGACAACTTTAATTTATAGTAGGCCACACCAACTTCTGTTTTTGGTGCTGGTAATACCTGCTGCAAGTCGAATACTGCTGCGCAGCATGAAACATGTTCTTTGGCTTTCTCTTTAGCAGCATTTTTAAGATTTCGTGCTAAATTCTTGTTTTCTATATGCCGTTGATATTCTTGCTCCATTGCCAACTTTCCTTCGGGCAAACTGTTTTCATAGCTATGACAAACGTCACAAAGATCTTTCTTTGGTAAAAAAAATGACATGTTGAATTCGGTCGTAAAAATGTGTCTGTACATGCTTTCTGTAGCTTTCTTTTCAATGTTATTTTCTAGACAGTATTCTTCATACAACGTAAACATTTTATAAATATTAAGGGTTGGTGGCAAGTATTTACGCTCTGTTTTCTGTCTACAATAATGGCTATCAATGGTTTCAAACATATTGATATGGTCACGAACTGATTGTTTCACTGACTCATCCAACATGGAGTTTTTACAGGCTTTACCTCTTTGGTCTTCGTTGACATTTCCAGCAGAATTCATTTTATTAAAAACTGTTCTAACTGTTTGGCCACTAATACATAAAGTATTTAAAAAAAATGTTTTACAGACTTGGATTTTTGATATTTCAGTTTGTAAATAATAAATAAAAGTAAAATTTCTTCTACTATTATTGTCAAGTTCATCTTGCTCTTCTTGATTTTTTGTACGTTGACGATTTCTTGCTTTTTTATTGCACTGAACATATTTTGATATGTAATCTCTTTGACGATTTATATCCTTTAAGTCCCAAAAACTTTTAAAAATTATATTTCTTTGTTCCTCGTTCACTTGTTCAGCACACTGTAATCTACAGTTTTGGCAAGTGGCTTTCATTTTCTTTTCAGATCTTTTTTTCCCTTTCCAATCTGTATAGGCTTTTCCACTGTTTTTTAGTTCTTTTATTTTATTTCTTTGCCAAGTATCTGGCTTCCGTAAACGTTTACGCACTCTCTTTTTTACTTTTTGATCCCGAGATGAAGTTGAGCTGTCAGAAAGAGAATCTTGCAACTTTACTTTTTTTTTTGGAGTTAAATCAATTTTAAAATCCGGGTCTTTATCGTCATCATCTCCTCCAAATGGATCAGATTCCGAAGAAGTAATATGCAAATCTTCCTCCAAAGTATTAGACATTTTCAGCATGCCCCTCACTCCAGGTTCCATCAAATTTGACGTACTAGGCATAGGATCTTTATTATGGCTTACGGACGTCTCTTTCCAAAAATCCTAAAATTAAATATAATAAACTGTACAGTACCTATTCACTGCAATTTTTTTTTTAAATAAACAAGATAAAACTATAATTTTTTTGCCATAAGGGATTAAAAGTAAAGTTATTTATCCTGTCATTATTGGAATCAAGTACTCTAAATATACCTACCAAAAACCATATACCTCGAGATTTGCTTACCTGACATTCGGTACCATTAGTATGTGATGTACTGGGTAATATGTTTTCATTTTGGATGTCTGACACTTTTATTGGAAACATGTCGTGTGTGATACCAAATAAATTATTACTGAGGGGGGGCAACACTATATCCCTCTTCTGAATTTTTTCAGCTGAAACAAAAAAGACAATATTATTATCATTTATTTATTTTTAATAGTACAAACATAAAAAATGGCTAGATGTTTGCTCATCCTGTACTTACATTGTATACATCGGGAGGCAATCGATTGACAAATTTGTTTGTCGTTAATTAAAATTGAACACCAGACAGGATCGTTAAGTATTGAGGAGGTCTCATTTGGTACTAAAAATGTGGGAGGTTCCAGGTTGGCACAATTCATTAAATAAGACGCATCTTTTACAGCAGATTTGTTTGTTTTGTTATCATTTTCTTGTTTATTATATATTATTTTCTTTAAAGGGGCCCTTTCTTTAGGACTTGTGTTTCTAACTAAAATATGGAACATAAAATTTGAATAAAACACAATAAAACCTTGGTATCATAATAAACAACTTGTACCTAAAACTATAGTAGTATAATAGTAAAATAAAAAAACTTACCAGCTGTTTTCTCTCCGTTAATCATATCAACCATTTTTTGTCCTCTAGAAACCATCATGTTACACCAATAACCACAAAACCAAAAAGTATTCCAATAACTGACTGATAAAACTATTGTTCTAGGCAATTCAATTTAAATACAAATAAGTCTATGTCCAAGAAATGCAATTCTAAGTGCTCAATAACAAGAACCAGAAATAGTCTATGTCCATATAAAGTAATACTATGTTGTTAAAATATGAAATCAGAACTATTCTATGTCCACAAAACACAATTTTAAGTAATTGGTAACAAGACAGAAGTAGTCTATGTCCATAGTCTTCTTTGCGACGATTAAACGATGTGCACTCCACTGCAGTTAATATAGTTCTGCCCTGAACTGAAATTGAGCCGAACAGATAGGCTTATTTTACTTCGGGATTTTTCGGGGCTACTCGTTGGCATGGACATACAATACTTTTACACCGGATAAAGCAGCTCCTGTTGTGGACATAGGATGGAAAAAACGAAAACAGACATTTTTGGACATAGAATAGTTCTGCTCTAAGGGGACGATATGATCAGAAACGCTGTGTCAGAGTTTTCTAGAAGGACAATCATTTGTATGCAAAAAGACGGGGGCCATGTGGAGACCTAGATTATTTTTGGAGTCATTAAGTTTTATTTGTTATTGGGAAATTGGAAATTAGCAACGTCATAGAAATTAGTGAACGAATTTTTATCCGTCATAAAAGTAGTTCTCTTAAATAGAGTTTTTATTGTGTAATTGTTATAGTCTGTTAGCCTTTAAACATGCACTCTCCAAGTTTTTAGTATTGTAAATATAGCCGACGTCTTTTATAAATTTTAAACCCGGTACTTTTTGAAGCCACCCTGTATGTCCAACATACAAATATTCTTGTACAAATTCATTTTCTCACCAAGCAGGACTTTTTAGGAAGAGGCACTTTTTTTCGTAGAGTTAATAATTAAAAAGTTTCCCACTTGGTAAGAACTTCCGAAGACACGCTGTATATTTGTTAACTAATTTTGTAAAAATTAATTTTTTTGTAGCTGCTTTTAGTCTTTACCAGTGACCATTGATTTTTATCTTTTCAGTGAATTAATAAAATGAAATTGTTTTACTTGTGTTTTATTAATTATTTTTTTACTATCTTATATGGATGTTATTTTTGCAATATTATGATGAATATTTTTCATAATTTTTTTTCCTGTTCAAATAATAAAATTGTGTTATTCTGTAGTTGTTTTATTTTATCCTCTATATTAATTGTTAGGTGATCGTTGAATGATTGCAACGTTTTTGACTTGGTGCAAAATTGAGGATGTTGTATAGTTTAAGATATGTGCTACATGTATCTATTCGTGTTTGGCCGACTTACTAAAAAAATTGCATCCAGGTTTGTTGGATATTGTCCGGTCCTTTGGTATTATTGTGTTTCTACTTCTGATTTACTGAAAACTTACTGAAAACAAACGTTGAATGGAATGTCTCTAAGGTACATTGAATAATTGTTCATGTTCCATATTTTTAATGCGTAATACTCAAGATTACAGTACAAATACATTTAGCTGTCTTGCATATAATTTAAAACCTACATGTCTAGTACCTATAGATCAATACAATCCAGCCCAATTTACCGCCTTACTCCAAATGAAGCCGCCAATATAAGTCTGAATGCTAGAATTCCTTAACAAGTCGTCGAAACTAAGAAGTAACATTATGGAGTAATACAAGAATGATAAGTGATCGGAGCATCTTCAGTTCGTCATACGAGACATAGGGATAAACCGGGTGAACTGAGTAGCTTGGCGGACCCTATGTTTTGTGGCGAAAGCTTCCAGAATTGTATAAAAAAAACACTAAGGCTTGCCGAATAAATATTGTCGAAGAAGTAGGGGAGAGTGGGTAGACAATGGACAGTTTTGATAAAAATGGCAACGGACGTTTTATTTTTTAAAATGAAAAATTGAATCCTATTGTAAGTGATTGCTAACACATTGTATTATTATATATTGATGCAATTAGGGGAAGGTTTATCATAGGATCTAGTTGACATTTGATATTATGTAGTTGTGCAATTTGGCCATACTCTCCTCTTGTCTGGGAGACAGTGGACACATATCAGGGAGACCATGGACTTCTTCTTTATTTTTATATTGTCAATAAAAAATGTAATATTAAGTAGATCATATAATGTTTACAAAAAAAATTATCACAAAATACATTCTGTAAATCATAACTTAAAAAATGTTTAGTGTATTATTGCAAACTAAATTCACTTAAATCTACTTTGAAATACATTATACCCCGAAATCTTGGCCTTGAATCTTCAATGGGATTTGGGAGGGCTAATACAACATCTTTGTAAGGAACTGATGCTGGTTCCTCAGTAGTAAACGAAAACCTATTAAGGCGGGTACAGACCGAAATGAAGAGTTCGCGAGCTGTTCAAGAACAGCTCCCGAACTGAACCCGATCAGCTCGCGAACGTATCGTCCAGACCAGAAGAGGTTCAGTCCTGTGTTCAGTTCGGCCGAGTTCGTTGAGTGTTCGAAATAATAAAAAATATTTAATCCTCCATTTTTTATTACAAATTGAAATAATTAAATAAAAAAATGTCATCGCTGGAAAGCGACGAAGATAGCGATCTAATAATTGCTTGTACAGCCTATTTTTTAGTAAAACAAAATATCGAGTCGAAAAAAACAAAAAGTAAGACCAGGCGATGGTGGCAAAGAAGTTTATTTCAAAATCGCTTAAGATATGGTGGAATTCCTTTGCTTAGAGATTTACAAATGGAGGACCAAAGTTTATTTCGAAATTTTAGCCGTATGTCTGTAGCAGATTTTGAAAAACTCTTGGTTCTAGTAGAACCAATAATATCAAAACAAGATACAAATTATCGGAAGTGTATTTCATCCAGGGAAAGATTGGCTTTGACTTTGCGATTTTTGGCAACAGGAGATTCCTATACAAGCCTGATGTATTTATTTAAAATTTCCAAGCAAAGTGTTTCTGCGATTATACCAGATGTATGTGAAGCTTTAATTGCAGTGCTGAGTGACTTAATAAAGGTAAGCAATATGTTTTACATATCTAGTCATTTATTTTAAAATACATACAAAATATTATTATGCTCGTTAATTTAAATTCTGATAAGTTCTTGTCATAATATAATCATTCAAGTTAAAGTGGTCTCCTTCTGGGGGGGAAGGCATTGGTGTACTACAAAAACCTGGCCGTACTTGAGCATTTTGTACATTAGATGAGTTGCTACTTGTATCATGCAATGGAGATCCGACATGCTGTTGGGAGGATTGTAATTCGAGAGTGCTAGTGTCGCTGTCATAAATTGTGCAAGGTAAAGACATTGCAGTACTACGAACGTTTGATACACCTGGGGGTGAGGTGACTTGTCTAGTGAATTGCGGTTGTAAGGTACTAATTTCCGCCTCATAAATTATTTTGTTAATTTTAAACTCGACATGTGCTCTGGTTAACGGATCAAATCCTCTTAGCTTCATAGCAACATGATTTGCAAATAAGGAGCAAGCATCAGGCGGCACATTCTTTTTTTCATATATAGTTTTGAGAATACCGAAAGCTTCTGCGGCTTGGTTGTCATTTTCTGTTATCTTCATGTTTTTTGACACGTGTTGCTTAGTTGTCAACACAATTTTTCGTTTCTTGCTTACTTTCTCCAACCCTTCTGTTGCATTTTCTGTTAAGTCATTTTCCTGAAGTTCATTGCTGTTGGTCATATTCGCTGCCGTATTCGCTTCATCGATGGCGACGTCATTTGTTTCAGAGATTTTCACATTGGCATTTGCATCCTGAACTTCCTAAAACAATGTTTAATCTACAATTTTTTATATGACTTTAATTTTAAAAATGCGTTACAGAGTTAGAATAATTAATTTGTATTTTATTTTCAGATTCCGGATTCACCTGAAGAGTGGCTCACGGTTGCCGAAGAATATAATAATAGATGGAACTTCCCACACTGTATAGGTGCTATCGATGTTAAACACATCACACTGCAAGCGCCATTTAATAGCGGAAGCGAATATTTTAATTATAAGGGGTACTTTAGCATTGTTCTTATGGCAGCAGTTAAGGCTGATTACTCATTTTTATTTGCCAATGTAGGATGCCAGGGAAGGATTTCTGATGGAGGGGTTTTTAAAAACACTGATCTGGCCAAAAAGCTACAAAATGAAACCTTATCTCTGCCGGCAGCAACAGCATTGTTAGAACAGGAACAATATACACCTTTTGTTTTTGTAGCTGACGACGCATTTCCTCTACAGGAACACATAATGAAGCCTTACCCTGGAATGCATTTGAAGGGAAGCCCTCAACGAGCGTTTAATTATAGATTGTGTAGAACTCGACGAATAGTTGAAAATTCATTTGGGATAGTGTCGTCCGTGTTTCGTGTTCTACGTAAGCCACTTTTATTGGAACCGAGCAACGCTACCTCCGTAGTACTTGCATGTCTCTATCTTCACAATTTTTTAATTCGAAGTAAACAATCTACAAAGATATATGCTCCCGAAGACGCCTTTGATCGTGAAGATTACGAGACGATGCAAATAATTCCCGGCTCGTGGAGAAGAGATCAATCTAAAACTAACTCATTTCAGAGCTTTAGAAACATTCCAAGAAAATGTAGTCTAAAGTCACGTGAAATTCGAGACAATTTCGCTGAATATTTTTTTACGGTTGGAAGAGTACAGTGGCAAAGTGATTTTGAATAAAAAAAGCTGCATTATACAATTCTACCAGTTACATAAAATAAAAAATACTCACTGTTTCCCGTGTTTCATTTGGCGTATATCTGTCACTTAAAAAAATCATATGTTTGTATCCAAACCACACTTCTTTAATAATGTCTTCTGTGCCCATTCCTGATTTTTTCATTCGTTCAGCCTTTTGACGACTTCTTCGGTATTGGGCTAAAATAACACCGATTTTCCTTTCCACTTCATCTTTGGGTCTTTTTTTTTTTTTTTTTTTTTTTTTTTTTTTTTTATGATCAAACACAAGCACTATAGGAAAAATCCTTTAGGGCACTCTGGGAGTGGTGCGTGTGCGCAAAAAGCGATTCACGTTGGTTTTGAATCGTTGGAGGTTATATTCGTTGGGAAAAACGACCTCGGGAAGGTCGTTCCACAAGGATGAAGTCCTCCAGATGAAAGAATTCTTAAATATTGTAGTTCGAGGAGTACTAAGCTTAACCACATATGGATGGGCGGCAGTGGTTCGTCGTGTATTTCTGCTATTCGTCGCTCTGGGCGGAATTAAGAGAGCAAGGTCAGCCGAGCACCTTCCATGAAAATATCTGTAAAAGAGAGTCAAATCTCCAACCTGTCTTCGATGTTCTAGGCTGTCGAGCTTCCTCGTCAGCTCTTGACAAAATCGTGCCTATGTTTCTATATGCGTCTTTTTTTAGATGTCTCTTTTTATAATCTTTGTGCCTGGGATTCCACAAATTCTCATGCCGGCGATATTCTTCTATCAACCACACAATTTCGTCCTCTGGCCAGTCCATGTTTAATTAAAAAACTACTATAATATTCTCGATAATATATATTAAAATCTATATATCTAATAATAAGAACAACGCGTATTTTTTATTAATATGGACCAAAATAAACTACTGCCGAACAGCCAACGTCCACACATATACTGAGCTCGCCACGTGTTCGCAAACAAACCCTTTGATCTACCGACTCGACTCGGAACCCTGAACGAACTGCCGAGCTGCTCTAGAGCTGTTCGCGAACACGCGTATACACCAAGCTCGGGAAATGTTCGAGAACTATTCGAGAGCAGCTCGCGAACTTGGTCTGTACCCTGCTTTAGATGGAATATTTCTTTTTAAGAACCGGACGACATATCCATTTAAATATATTTCCTCTACAATGGCCACATATTTTCTAGCAAAGCCTTTCCGTAAACATTGACAATTATGTATCCACCCTTTGGAACCTCTGTGGTAGACTTTTCTTCGCCAGTTTCAAAATATAAGCTTTCATCGGATGACTTATCAGGTTTGTTCCAACACCTTATTTTTGTATCGTTCTAGAACCGTCACGAAACTGTTGGGATCGATTTTGGGCGCAGGCGTTAATTTTGCACTGTTTGTTGCCGATGCACAAGGGATGCAAGGTTGGTACGTATGGCCATTCTCTGTAAAATCCCGATCGCCTGTCTGATTAGTTCTTAGACTAGGACAGAAGATTAGTTAATTATCATAAATCATAACCCTACTTTTGTTGCTTAATTTCTTCGTCTAAACTTGAGTATTATCTTTCGTCGTTCCGTTTTGTTGTATTTAATAATTATGGAAGAGAATATCGTGATTAATGGCAAGAATATCTTGTAGGTGTATGAACCGGATTATATAAAGACTAAATTAAATAATCAGAATATTAGCGAGAGGTTAAGTAACAACTCCTACAAAACAAGTCTAAAAGAACTACATCAATGCCAGGAATACAAAAACAACTGTTAAAATTCTTACGGCGCAAGTCAGTACAAACGGTTCCTGCTCTTGGCCATGTATCGTTTTCACCGTTCAAGAACTGGTTTGCGAACGATCAAAAATGTATTTGGAACACCAACTGAATCGCCAGATACATCGTTTTGTGTCGGTTGGAACGGCTTTCGACTACTACGCATGTGCGTGACCGTACATTGTACGATTTTTAGGGTGGCTGGAACGAACCTATCGTCATAGATAACGTCTTCAATTTCTTCGT
Source organism: Barypeithes pellucidus (assembly GCA_963991005.1). NCBI lineage: Eukaryota > Metazoa > Arthropoda > Insecta > Coleoptera > Curculionidae > Barypeithes > Barypeithes pellucidus. The sequence continues at coordinate 34,823,769 of OZ022563.1, read as the reverse complement.
CAGTCGAATATTTTCGAAAACATTGTCTCTTTACCTCTTCTTTTTTCTTTGTTAAAGTTTTATTTTTTTGTGAGTTTCTTTTCTTTTCCTCCAACAACATATTTTCTGGAGTATCTGTTGCAATCATGCAACGACCCCTTCCCCTTTTACTAGTTTCTTTTCTCGCCGGAGCTTTTGGGAACGGCCTAATAGCATCCGGGGTAACAAAAGCTTTATTTTTCTCAGATATATGAGTAGTAGCAGATACATCATTTTTATCCAAAGAACTTGTAGATGGTTCGTTGATATTAGTGACATAGTTTTCATTGGCAGAATCATTTTCCGGTTCTAGTTGTTCACGGTCTGTTACTGAAGATGATAAAAACTCTTCCTCCGAAAATATGTTTCTCTCAAACGGGACAATTCCAGAGCATCTAAATCCTGATTTTATATTAACAGGATTTGCTGCTCGATCCCACGATTGGAGACATAAAAGTGGAAGATCATAAATACGCAAAGTTTGACCAGGATGTGCGAGCATCCAGGCATCAGCTGCTTGGTTGAAAAACGTCTTGAAGGGACCAAAGACTGTGCGATCCAGTGGTTGCAATTTATTAGACGTATGCGGAGGAAGTGTAAGTATTACTATCCCATTTCCTCTGCAAAAATTAACTGCATCTATCGATAAATGCGATTCATGGTTATCCATGATCAGCAAAACCTTTTTTTCTTTGCTGCATCTGGCATGTTTAACAAAGTGGTCCAAAACTTTTAAAAAGTTTTCACATGTCATCCATCCTGATGGATAGACTAGTCCTAAAGGGCCTGCGTCTGTTATACCTTTCATCATTCTTGCTTGGTCAAATCGATGGCAAACCCGAACAAACCCTATTTGGTGTACCCCCCTTTTTCCAACAATCTTCTGTACCGTAGTCACACCGGTCTAAAAACAAGTAAATAAAAGTAAAGATCATTACATTCGGTATATCTTGTATTAAAAATTACCTCGTCCAAATTGAAAATTTGTTCTGTAGTGAAAGAAAATCGGGTCATCACTTGTTCAAGTTTATCTTGAAAGCCGTTTACAGTGGTTTTATTAAAACTGGTTGCTCTGGCTAAGCTTGTCGCTTCTGGCTTCCTTAGTGATAGTCTTGGATGACGATGCATGAATCCCCAAAACCAATCCGTTGAAGCCATTTTCTTCTGCAACCAAACTGGACTTATTTCTAGCGAATTGCTTTCAGCATACTCATATGCTAATCGTCTCACTAATTTTGGTGTGAGTCCATAAAACATGGCTGAACATTTTAGAAGATAGTCTTCTAAATTAATATCCATTTCGGTTGAAAATACTTGCGCCTTACGAAAGTTAGGTGTTATTGATACATTTTCAAGGCCATTATCGCGAGCTTTAGTTAGATAGTTACTCAACCTGCTTTTAGTAACTTTGTTTTTTTTTGCACTTTATCTTATGCTGATATGATGATTTAGAACAACTATAGCCTGTCTCATAGCATTTGGATCAAATTCCCGCTCATTTTTTCTCTTGTATTTTCTTGGCATGGCTTGGTTCGAATCTTAAAGAATTAAAATACATATATTTTATAACTTTAAAAATTATGGGGTGATAATGGACATTGTCCATTCTCTCCCCGAATTTTATTAATTTGAGATAAAGATCTTTAATATTATTATTCTACAAAAGGAAATAGGAGGTATTATGCCTTAAAGTAAAAACTCAGCTTTTCGTTTATTTGTTGATAAAGGAATATTTATTTTGTGATTTTACTGCACTTAAAAGAGGCTTATTTGATAAAACTGGTATAAAATTCTGCACAACTCTGCGTATAATTAACTTTAATTTCGATGGCCTCAAATCAATACCACGTAAGTCAGAAACTGTAATTTTTCAGGAGAGACAAAAAACTTCGTAGTTATACTGAAAATGATAAATTTACAGAGGAAAACAGCTAAATGAATAACGTCTATGTCCTATACGAAGGTCTAAAATGGGATGTTCAGAAAAAGTTGCTGATATTTTGCTCAATTAGACTTGAGAGGTATGGACATAAAAAATATGGGAGTAACGAGTTATTGTACAACATGTTAGTTTATTAATTTAAAATAATTTTAATATCCATACAACTATACAAAATTTCTATACCTATTATATTTTTATACTTATACTTAGAAAAAATGTAGTAAAACAATAAAATTATTCATAATGTGGCAAACTATTATAAAATATCCAACAGTCTTCAGGCATTACGGGTTTTAATTCTTGAAGATGATTAAATTTTGTTTTTTTAATCTTCAGCCTTTCTTTATGGAGCTTCTTAAAAACGTTTTCAGGCATAGTTGACTCATTTTTTCGTTTTATTCTTTGCGGCAATGGCGTGTAATTATCATCAAAATTAAGCTTGTAAAAAATTATTCCTTCAGGTGTATATTTTAGGGCTCTTATATCCACCACATTTGGATCTCCGGCTTTTCTTCCGGGTCTTATAGACGAGTATATTAGATTATCGTTAAAATTGGTAAAAAAATCATATTTTACTATTTTGACTTCATATTTCTCTGGTTCTGATCTTCTTGCTTCTTCTGATATTCGGGCATAATCACTAGGAAGATAAATTTTTTTATTGCGTAGTTTTCTTTCTATGGTCGCATGTACACTATCGCATTCCATCTGCGTATGACCTTTGACGAGATATTTCTGTTCAATGATAATGTTAAGTTCCTGTGATAAATTAAAAAGAGCATTTGACATGACACAATTCCGGTTTTGGTATGTGCAACCATCTGAGTAAATTATAATGGGTTTTCCATCACTTAAATGTCTTCTTATGTAGTCCACAACAAATGATGCAAATGTGGATGCTTGTAAGTCAGCTTGGGTCTCGTCAAACCAGTAGCATGTACACTGTCTCGTTGCAAGATTGTAGACCGTAAAGTTATGAACACAGAGCTTTGTTTTGAAATACACAGCACTTGCCATTATTGAGGGACACACTTTTACGGCCTGCAGATCCATGGTCACAACATGCTGGACTCCTCTCAAACTTTCTTCCTTGTCGTTTACCTTTTCCGCTCTAGCTCTATCTTTCTGGTCTTGGTGTTTCTGCCACTCTTCTTCGGTAATATTTGTTTCGTTGTATTGGCAACAAGTATCACATTCATCTTTCTTTGGCTTATAGAGTGATATATTCTTCTTTTTTAGCAATTTGGTCAGGGAATTTTGGCTCATTGCAGTTTGGTTTGATTCCTTCGCGGCATTTACATACACATTGTAAAGCTCGGTAATTGTCGTAAATGATTGCTCTAAATACATTTTATTAGTATCTTTTCTACAATAGTGTGAAGGCAATTTATTCAGGTTGTCTATAAATGTGTTCATGAATTCATTGGGAACCCGAAAAGACCTTGAGATTCCTTCTGATTTTTTTTTAGCTTCATTATTTATTCCATATTTACTGTGGTCAACCCAATTATGTACTTGCCATTCATGAAGACCAAGTGTGGATAAAAACATTTTCTTGCAGACGGGGATGTTTTCTTTATCAGCTTTCAGAGTATATCTGAGTGTTCCACTACGTCGTGATTCGTTATTTTCTGTTTTGCGTTGTTTTGAACTTTCTTTGGTAACCGTATTGCACACAAATGTTTTTCTTTGATCCCAAGTAAAGCTGTCCCAAAATTTTGAAAATATCTCTTGCCTTACATTTTCAGACAAATATTGCATTTTCTTTTTTTTAGATTTAGCACAAAACGTCGAGTTACATGTTGTTCCCAATTTGCGCTTCTTCCTCTGTGTATCATGGAAAGTATTTCTCTGATTTGCTGGTCTTCGATATCCCAGGTATTTTTTGCCTTTTTCCCTTAGTTCTTGATTAATAATTTTGGTATTGATACCAATGACCCGCTTTACTGCTCTATAGTCGTATCATCGTGAGCAATAATATTATCTTCATTGGGCCGAATTACTTGTATGGGAGACTGGTCAGATAAGCCTTCATTATCAGATTCATTCTCATTTTCAGTAGGATGGTAATCACTGTCAGTATCTGAACCTATATAATTTGCCCTATTATTACTGTCTACCAACTCCATGGGTTCTTGCTCTAAAGTCATAATCGTGGTATGAACATCCGGGTTTTCTTCCAAATTGTTGTCGACTATATTATTATCCTTTCGATTACTATCCAGCATCTTATCTGCAAGTTCTGTCGGAGTAGTACAAATATATTTTGAAATCTGAGCGCTTGAGTTTGCAGTTTCGGGGTCCATGATTTCCAAGAAACTCTCATTAATTGCGATATCCACTGGCAGGTCCATTATATTGAATAGGGAATCATTATTTTGATGTTCATTCGTCGTGATATCTAAGCATTCACTTATATGTTTAGCGGATCTCTTTGGGCTTCGTTCTTCTACATTGCACAGATTTAAAATTCTTTTCGTACGTGAGTTCATTTTTAAATCACTATTTTTCACACCTAAAAAAAAAACGATACCTTGTAAGTCAATTTCAGATAATAATCCAATAACTCGTAACTCAATAGTCAACGAAAACACGACTCTAGAGCAATATAAATAAGCTATAACCAATGTTTTGATCCAAAAAATAATTATAAACTACTTACTTCTCTTTTAAAAACATCCAAACACAAAATTAATTACAAATTCTAGCTATAATCAATTTAAACGCAACACACACCTAATTCACAACTCTGAAGTATTGAAATATGCTGATTTACGAGGTATTTACTTGACATTTATCGACTTTGATTTACATGGTATTGATTTCGCGCCATTTCTTTGGTAACGTATTTTTGTAAAAATGCTTCACCGTTCAATAGATGGCGCCTTAAGTTCTAACGAAAGTAAAGGAGTCAAAATCCAAAAATGATGAATTCCGGACTTACGAGGTATTGATTTGAGGCCATCGATTTGTAAGTCCGCTTTAACACGTTCTAGTAGTAATCGATTACGATTTTCATACCACGTAGCATTGCACAGGGAAAAACGCGCTTAGTTGGGGCATTAGATGTTGGGATAGAAGCCACAAATTGAAAAACTGACAACATATTTTTTAAATTATTGTTTTCTTTAAAGATACTAGTCCCCTTATCTAAAGCAGTTTTGCCATTTTTGGTTTGTACACATAAATTAAGTTTTTTTCTTATTGTCGTCTTCAATTCTTTGGTTTATTTTTTCCCTTAATCTGTGAAGTAACGTAACTATCCCAAAATCCGACACTTCAAGATATGGATGGCAAATTATACAAGTTTAAAAATAGATTTATAATTTATGGCAACTGGCATAAAACGCTGCTATTATTAATACTGATGCTGGCTGTAAATTCGACACTGTGCCGAGTACGTAAATTCGACAGGTGTATGTAAATCTGACACAAAGATGATCTCAAATTCGTCTGTTTTAAGATGTTTTAATTTTCCATAGGTCTTGACGTACGAGTTTGAAGGTTGTAGACAATGGTGTTTCTTGTTCTGTTCGACAAGGGGATATCATCATCAACAGAAGAGTCTGCGTGAAAGGGTTTAGAACGAGAATCTGAAGATGGCGTTGATGGTGAACGTTGCTTCCGCTTTTTCTTGACAGGATCTTTTAGAGAACTTTGACCTGTTTCATTGGGTACCTTCAGAGAACTTGGACTAGCTTCATTAACCCTTTCACTGCCACTTAAATATGATTTAATTCCGCCAGTGCCCAATCACAAATTTTGATTTTTGAAATAGAAAATACGTAAGTAGGAATTCAAAATCTTTATTATAAGGAAAAAAATACGGAACCAAACATTTTTTCTCAAAAAAAAACCAACGCGTCTGGTGCGTTCTTGGCACCTGAGGACGGTTTTTGTAAAAATTTTAATTATACCATGTGCCCAAAACGCACCAGGCGCGTCGCTTTACTAATCATTATTTTTAGTCATATTTATGATATTTCCTAAAACAAGGTGTCAAGCAAAATCCGGGTTGTTCCGGGCATTGGGAACAATAGAAAATCGTGTCCTTTCTTTTTTTATCGGTTTCCCAACAAACTTTACATCTTCGACGTTTCGTTTTTCCTTTTTCATCCTTGGGACAGTTTTCAGGCAAGTGAATCTTATCTTTATTTTTACCATCAATTTCTTCAGGCTCACCTCCTAGGAGTTGTTGTATTACTTCAAGTCTAAAGTCATAAAGTGTAAGTTTTTTTCCCTGAGAACATATTGTACAAATGATAGGAATTAATCATCATCATTTGAAATATGTGGATACTTAATTTCTTATACCAACGTAAAGTTTTTCTTTCACAAGGATAGTAAGCCAGCTTTTGATCGTGTTGATCAATCCCTCCCATATATTTGTTATATTCCAGTATCATTTCCGGTTTTTGTATCTCAGTTCCCCTTCTGGTCCTTGAGTCCATCATATCCCCAGTAAATTCACTTGATATCGTTAAAACGTCTCTTCGGTCTTTCCATTTAGTAACACAAACGCCTGTATTGGAGTACTGAGAAAAGGATTCACCTCGTTTAAATTTTTTATTTACAACCTCCGCTGGATTACCAATTCTTCTAGCTCGCAAAGTGCCCGTTGTATGAATTTTCTTTTCCAATAGTTTTTCAGCAAGCCCTACGCTGCTGTAAAAATTATCCATGTATACGGAATATCCCAGATCTTCTTTTTCTTCCAATAACTTATTAACTACTTTCTGAGTATGATTAGTTCCCCCTATTTCTTGATCGGCGGATCCGGCATATACTAAAAATTTAAGTGCCATTCCACTAGGATCAGCTAAAACATATAGTTTAACACCATATTTGTGGCGCTTATTTTTAAGATATTGCCGAAAAATCAGTCTACCTTTCCAAAGCATCATTGATTCATCGATGGACAATGATTTAGTAGGAGCATATACTTCCAACATTCTTTTATTGAAAAAGTCTGAGAGGGAAGATATTTTTGAAAGACGACTTTGGATGTTCTCATTTTCTTTAAAATGAAGCGCTCTTACAATTAGAAGGAACCTGTTTCGACTCATAAATTTAGCAAAGACCGGTAAGTTAAACTAGGGGGGCATAGCCCCCCTAGGCGCTACCCGCGCAGGGGCCTCCGGCATCCACCTACATGTGTTTTTGTTATTATTACCTAGCCGCTCCGCGGCGGGGCTCCGCCGTTCACCTGCATGCGACAGATTCCCACTAGGCACTAACCGCGCAGGGGCCTCCGGCATCCACCTACATGCGTTTTTTTGTTATTACCTAGCCGCTCCGCGGCAGGGCTCCGCCGTTCTCCTGTATACGACAGATTCGTCTACATGTGTTTTTTTGTTATTATTACCTAAATTTGACCACCGATTTGGGTGGATGCACCGAGAAGCTTGAATGTAGGTTGATGCATTAATTCGTTGGCCACACTCCTGCGGACTGTGATGGGGGTACATAGCACCCAAATTTGTTAATTATAACATATGTGACCGTTTCACATTTTAAGGTACCAGCTATAACCGATTGCGAACAATCCGTTCACTATTTTACGTATCGAATAGAAAAAAATATGTAAAAAATTACAGCTGTCAAAAAATAAATAACATTTTCGGATTCCTTGCATTCGAATTACATAAAAACGATACCAAACTTGCGAAATTCCGTTGACCTTGTACCTATTACTGACTTAACCTTTAACTGGTATGGCTGAAAATTGTGACGTCCATGGTATGGCAGGGTCAATTTGGACCCTGTGTTTTTTTTGGCGCCAAAAAAACAAGGATCAGTGTGCAGTTCTCAGAATTAGTTGGGCTAACATATTTTTGATATTTTAAATTTAAAAAATACAAAATATAGCTGGTTTTATAAATTTTATTAAGAAAAATTAAAATACTATCCAAAAAAAACGTTATAATGTAAATAGCAAATTAAAAAAAAAACTACTTAACTCAATGTCTTTTCGGTACTAGAAATGTAGTACCAGAAGGTAACAAAACAATATTATATAATGGGTAACAAAAATTTATGCTGCACAAAAAAACTGACAGCTGTCTCTTTTTTATAAATTTTTAACACTTATTTTTGTAAGCAGTTGTCGCACAAAACCTCTTTATGTCTGTGATTTTTGCAAATATAGTGATGACAGAAATTGCACATTATTGATTCTTTTTTCTGTGAATACGGGCATAGATGACATCTTCCCCTTTTTCGTCCTTGAACAGGTTGCTCAGCTGCCATTGGTTCTGTTTGGGGAATATTCCCTATTTTGTATATGAGAGAGCGCAGTTCCCTTGGTAGACTTTTCTCTTGGACACGGCGTTCTAAGTGTTCCTGAATTAATTGCCTTCCTAACATTGTTAAAAACTTTCTTCTATCCATCGTTTGGTTTCCTGCGACACAGTTAAAAATAACATTTGAATTTACACCAGCAACATACACTACTGGTATGGCAGGGTCAAATTGGACCCTAAGAGCGCAGTACATCCAAACGCTTGGACCTAGACTAACTCCCGACTGACCACACATACCTTGCGACAACCTTGAAGATTACATAGAGCGGCAGCCAGCTCCGCCCATCGGCCGGTTGAAAAATCACACATCAATATGCGTCGGGGTCCAAATTGACCCCGCCATACCAGTTAAAGGTTAAGAAACGTCAATTTGACAGCTGTCAAAAAATAGATAAAAATGTCGGATTCCTCATACTCAAATTATATAGAAACGATACCAAACTTGTGAAAATATATTAACAAAAAAATGTCAAAAATGACAGCTGTCAAAAAGCAAATAAATTTTTCGGATAACTTATACTCAAATTATATTGAATCGATACAAAATTTTTGAAATTTTGTTAACCTTGCACTTATTTTTTACTAAAGAATCATCAATTTGACAGCTGTCAATAAATAAATTCAATTTTCGGATTCCTTGCATTTGAATTACATAGAGACGATACTAAACCTGTGATATTTTGTTAACCTTGCACATATTACTAACCTAAAAAATGTCCATTTGACAGCTGTCAAAAAATATATAAAATTTTCGAATTCCTCATACTTAAATTATATAGAAGCGATACCAAACTCGTGAATTTTTGTTAACTTTGTAACTATTACCAACGTAATATACGTCAATTTGACAGCTGTCAAAAAATTTAAAAAATTTTCGAATTGCCTGCATTGGAGTTATACGAAATCGACACCAACTTTGCTAAATTATGTTACCATTACGCCTATGATCGACAGTTAACCGAAATCAAAGAATTGTTAAAAATGACAGCTGTCAAAATATGAATTAAATTTTCGGATTCCTTGCCCTCGAATTATACGAAAACGACACCAACTTTGTGAAATTCTATTAATCTTGCACTTTTTACTAACCAAGGAAACGTCAATTTGACAGGTGTCAAAAAATAAATAAAATTTTTTAAATTCCTTTAATATTACTAACATAATGTGCTACTTGATTTTTCTTCAAATTGACAATTTACTAAATTATTCCTATTTTTCCACAAAATGCGAAACGACCCTATTAAAAATTTGCTAAACATCCCATGTATTTTCACCAATTACGGTAAAAGCCACGCCTTTCATGCATTTCCAGCGAAATTTAGAAATTTTGCTGTCACCGTTACGAATTTTATTAATTTTCTCCAAGATCGAACATCTTTATGGTAACTTTATATATATCAAAATGTTCGGAAAAGATGACGGAATCAGATAAACCTAGAAAGAAATCTCCAAAAGGAAAGCTATGGAAGATATAGCAGAGTAAACTGAACTTTTGAAAAAAAATTTTTTGACAAAATTTATAAAATATTTTTTTTATCCGCCAAAGGATATTTTTGGATCACGCAGTCGATATTGAACGTAAAGGTAATTTATTCCTTTAAATGATAGGCTAAAGAACGATTGAAAAAGTTACATACACTAGCGTACAGATGGGTTTAAGTAAGAGGATGTCAAAATTAGTGCTTATTGCTTAATCGATTGTAGTTATTTTTGTATAAGAAATTAAGAAACTAAATTATGGTTTACAATCGTGTTTTGATGTGCTCTTTCTGATGACATATATAACATTTCGATCAAATATTATTTTACCCCATAAAAAGCAAAAAAAAATTTTGACGAAATCATCAAGTTCAGTTTCACGCAAATTTCTCCACTTTATAGGTCTTTTAGCATGATATGACGTATTGTGAAATATTAGTATTTGAGATGACCTATCCACCGGTTCGAACCCGGTGCCAATCTATAAGACAGAAATCGAATAATTCATTATCGAAAATGACCCTGCATTTTCATGCTTTCCAACTTTAAAAAAATCAAAAAATTGACTTCCCGACATTTTATCAAAAAAATCTCGCGACGACTTTTTCTAAATAAGTTTCTTGATAACATACTAGAATATAAATTGAATCGCTTAAGTTTTACGAGACCGGCAAGCCGTAGAAAAAAATATTTAATTTTTTGCACATTTTCTGCTTATTTCGTTTAATAACTTATGAACGGAACACCCTGTATAATGTCGTACATCGGCTAAGGATACGCCATATATACCAAAGTATACCCCAAAAGTTTCATTGCTCCAACGTGAGCCGTTTAGAAGAAATCGAATAACTGGTTTCAAGATGCACCCTGTTTCGGCTCTCCCATAAGAGCAATGTAAATATGTCGTTGCAGACCATTTTGGAAATCGGGAAAATGGTATTAAATTTTCCATTTTGGGCAACGATAGGGGTCATTTTCGAAAGCCGAAATCCCATAGAATCTTTTCCATACCATTTCCATCCTCAAATCGGTCAATTAACGTCAGCATCTCGCTAAGAAAATGGCTATTTTTGGCCTATTTCGACCGAATTTTGACAGCCAAAATATTTAGTAAAATTTCGTCCGTCCGTCCGTAAAAATCCGAGTAAAGTTCAAGTCCAGTCGGCAGATTTGCAAAAATTGGCCGTCCGAGCTCGGTAAATTGTCGTTTTTCTCCCGATTGAAAGGAAATTTCGAAAATTTTGAAAAATAATAATGTGGTGAGAAAGGATGGACGATGCAAATGCGCTTATAGAGAACTCTCCGAAATGATATTTGTAGGAGTTATTCGTGACTAAACAGAACTTTTAGTGAAAAATGGTTGAAAATGGATATACTTAATTTTTTTTAACCCTTTAGATCGTAATTCGAAACGCGCTCTTGGTATGAATCTGAAAGTGCCATCATTCCGCTTGACGAAAAAGCAAAAAAATATGGAAAATGTTAAATAGGAAAGCGTATAGACGAAATTCAGTGTAGCGGTGACAAAAGTACAATTTCCAAATTTTTAAAATTCAATCGTTAATAGTATTTTCGGTTTTTAAATCGAAGAAACGAAATTATACGTATCGAATGTGATTTACCTCGAACTTTCCGGTAAAGTAAACTAAATTTCGATCAAAAGCCGTTTTTACCTCGAAAAAAATCAAAAACCGTCCATTTTTACCCCGAAATATCAACTTGTTCAGTATTTTCAAATTTTTCCCATCTTCTAATAACTTTAGGTATAGATAGATGTATTGATGGCACCTAGTTTTTGAGATGGGAAATCGAAAATTTGAAACCGCGTCACCCTCGGACCCACCCAGTTCGAGCTATTCGGTACCCGAAATGACCCTTTTTTGTCAAATTTCGACTTTGAAAAATTCTTTTAAATTACTTCTAATCGTCGTACGATACCCAATTTCAATAGGGTTCTGAAGCGGCCGGTCATTGTCACACTCTGAAAATTTAAATCGAAAAAATTGCGATTTGCGACCTGAAATCCGGATCAACGGGAATCGCCGAAAAGTCGACTTTGACGCTTAATAACTTCGAAACGGCACACCCTGTATACTCGAAAATTTGAGACAACACGCGCGCACTATCCAAAAGTAAAACCAAAAAGTTTCGTCGCTTCGACTCTGACCGTTTTTTCTCCAAAAATACGCAACCTCGAAAATGTCAAAATCCACGACAACATCCGAACTCAAGGTCACGTACTGGCCGTAATACATAGCATCCGAAGGGTGCTATGTAACTAGGGGGCATAGCCCCCTAGGCGCTCCGCGCGGGGCTCCGCGGACCCTCTGTATGCGACAGATTCGCCTATATGTGTTTTGTTATTACCTAGATTTATCAACCGATTTGCGTGGATGCATCGATAAGCTTGAATGCAGATTGATGCTTTAATTGGTTGGCCACACTCCTGCGGACTGTGATGGGGGTACATAGCACCCAAATTCGTTCATTATAACATATGTTACCGCTTCACATTTTAAGGGACCAGCTATAACCGATTGCGAACAATCCGTTCACTATATTACGTATCGAATAGAAAAAATATGTCAAAAATGACAGCTGTCAAAAAATAAACAAAATTTTCGGATTCCTTGCATTCGAATTACATAAAAACGATACCAAACTTGCGAAATTCCGTTAACCTTATACCTATTATTGACCTAAGAAACGTCAATTTGACAGCTGTCAAAAAATAGATAAAAATTTCGGATTCCTCATACTCAAATTATATCGAATCGACACCAAACTTTTGAAATTCTGTTAACCTTGCACTTATTCTTTACTAAGGAATCCTAAATTTGACAGCTGTCAAAAAATCTATAAAATTTTCGAATTAGGTATTCCCCAAATTATATTAATTCCCAAGTATTTTCATTTTTAATTTTTTTTAATTTCTAAATAATTCAAATGCCTTAAAAATTTGAAGAATTCGATATATTTCGATTTTATTCAAAAAGTATTATCTCTACGGTAAAATTGTATATATCGTAAAGATGCACTTTGATAAGGTCTACAAGAAAGTAGTCTATAAAATTTTCTGTATCTACTATAGTTGTTGAGTTATTGAGCAAATCATGATTTCTATATTCTTGCAAATATCTCAAAAACGATTACATTTGAGAAAAAAAGTTTCGAACAAACAAAATATACTATTAAATTCTCTATCAGAAAGGAAATATACAAATTTTTCCTATTGGTTTAGGTTACGGAGATATTTAAGAAAAACTGAAAAATATCAAGAAATTTTGAAATTCTTAAAAATTCAAAAAAAAAATTATTAAATATTCTTACATTTCATATAATATTTGATGTATACTGATAGAATAAATATATTATGTTTAGAAGGAAACCATTAATGAGTTACAAAATGCGACAGATTCTCACTAGGCGCTATCCGCGCAGGGGCCTCCGGCATCCACCTACATGCGTTTTTGTTATTACCTAGCCGCTCCGCGGCAGGGCTCCGCCGTTCACCTGTATACGACAGATTCGCCTACGTGTGTTTTTTGTTATTATTACCTAAATTTGACCACCGATTAGGGTGGATGCACCGAGAAGCTTGAATGCAGGTTGTTGCTTTAATTGGTTGGCCACACTCCTGCGGACTGTGATGGGGGTACATAGCACCCAAATTCGTTCATTATAACATATGTTACCGCTTCACATTTTAAGGGACCAGCTATAACCGATTGCGAACAATCCGTTCACTATATTACGTATCGAATAGAAAAAATATGTCAAAAATGACAGCTGTCAAAAAATAAACAAAATTTTCGGATTCCTTGCATTCGAATTACATAAAAACGATACCAAACTTGCGAAATTCCGTTAACCTTATACCTATTATTGACCTAAGAAACGTCAATTTGACAGCTGTCAAAAAATAGATAAAAATTTCGGATTCCTCATACTCAAATTATATCGAATCGACACCAAACTTTTGAAATTCTGTTAACCTTGCACTTATTCTTTACTAAGGAATCCTAAATTTGACAGCTGTCAAAAAATCTATAAAATTTTCGAATTAGGTATTCCCCAAATTATATTAATTCCCAAGTATTTTCATTTTTAATTTTTTTTAATTTCTAAATAATTCAAATGCCTTAAAAATTTGAAGAATTCGATATATTTCGATTTTATTCAAAAAGTATTATCTCTACGGTAAAATTGTATATATCGTAAAGATGCACTTTGATAAGGTCTACAAGAAAGTAGTCTATAAAATTTTCTGTATCTACTATAGTTGTTGAGTTATTGAGCAAATCATGATTTCTATATTCTTGCAAATATCTCAAAAACGATTACATTTGAGAAAAAAAGTTTCGAACAAACAAAATATACTATTAAATTCTCTATCAGAAAGGAAATACACAAATTTTTCCTATTGGTTTAGATTACGGAGATATTTAAGAAAAACTGAAAAATATCAAGAAATTTTGAAATTCTTAAAAATTCAAAAAAAAAATTATTAAATATTCTTACATTTTATATAATATTTGATGTATACTGATAGAATAAATATATTATGTTTAGAAGGAAACCATTAATGAGTTACAAAATGCGACAGATTCTCACTAGGCGCTATCCGCGCAGGGGCCTCCGGCATCCACCTACATGCGTTTTTGTTATTACCTAGCCGCTCCGCGGCAGGGCTCCGCCGTTCACCTGTATACGACAGATTCGCCTACGTGTGTTTTTTGTTATTATTACCTAAATTTGACCACCGATTAGGGTGGATGCACCGAGAAGCTTGAATGCAGGTTGTTGCTTTAATTGGTTGGCCACACTCCTGCGGACTGTGATGGGGGTACATAGCACCCAAATTTGTTAATTATAACATATGTGACCGTTTCACATTTTAAGGGACCAGCTATAACCGATTGCGAACAATCCGTTCACTATATTACGTATCGAATAGAAAAAAATATGTCAAAAATGACAGCTGTCAAAAAATAAACAAAATTTTCGGATTCCTTGCATTCGAATTACATAAAAACGATACCAAACTTGCGAAATTCCGTTGACCTTGTACCTATTACTGACTTAAGAAACGTCAATTTGACAGCTGCCAAAAAATAGATAAAAATTTCGGATTCCTCATACTCAAATTATATAGAAATGATACCAAACTTGTGAAAATATATTAACAAAAAAATGTCAAAAATGACAGCTGTCAAAAAATAAATACATTTTTCGGATAACTTATACTCAAATTATATAGAATCGATACAAAATTTTTGAAATTTTGTTAACCTTGCACTTATTCTTTACTAAAGAATCACCAATTTGACAGCTGTCAAAAAATAAATTTAATTTTGGGACTCCTTGCATTTGAATTACATAGAGACGATACTAAACTTGCGATATTTTGTTCACCTTGCACATATTACTAACCTAAGAAACGTCAATTTGACAGCTGTCAAAAAATATATATAATTTTCGAATTCCTCATACTCAAATTATATAGAAGCGATACCAAACTCGTGAATTTTTGTTAACATTGCAACTATTACCAACGTAATATACGTCAATTTGACAGCTGTCAAAAAATTAATAAAATTTTCGGATTGCCTGCATTCGAGTTATACGAAATTGACACCAACTTTGCGAAATTATATTACCATTAAGCCTATGATCGACAGTTAACCGAAATCAAAGAATTGTTAAAAATTACAGCTGTCAAAATATTTTAAAATTATAAAATTTTCGGATTCCTTGCCCTCGAATTATACGAAAACGACACCAACTTTGTGAAATTCTATTAATCTTGCACTTTTTACTAACCAAGGAAACGTCAATTTGACAGGTGTCAAAAAATAAATAAAATTTTTTAAATTCCTTTAATATTACTAACATAATGTGCTACTTGATTTTTCTTCAAATTGACAATTTACTAAATTATTCCTATTTTTCCACAAAATGCGAAACGACCCTATTAAAAATTTGCTAAACATCCCATGTATTTTCACCAATTGCGGTAAAAGCCACGTCTTTCATGCATTTCGAGCGAAAGTTGGAAATTTTGCTGTGACCGTTACGAATTTTCTTAATTTTCTCCAAGATCGAACATCTTTATGGTAACTTTATATATATCAAAATGTTCGGAAAAGATGACGGAATCAGATAAAAATAGAAAGAAATCTCCAAAAGGAAAGCTATGGAAGATATAGCAGAGTAAACTGAACTTTTGAAAAAAAATTTTTTGACAAAATTTATAAAATATTTTTTTTATCCGCCAAAGGATATTTTTGGATCACGCAGTCGATGTTGAACGTAAAGGTAATTTATTCCTTTAATTGATAGGCTAAAGAACGATTGAAAAAGTTACATACACTAGCGTACAGATGGGTTTTAGTAAGAGGATGTCAAAATTAGTGCTTATTGCTTAATCGATTGTAGTTATTTTTGTATAAGAAATTAAGAAACTAAATTATGGTTTACAATCGTGTTTTGATGTGCTCTTTCTGATGACATATATAACATTTCGATCAAATATTATTTTACCCCATAAAAATCAAAAAAAAAATTTGACGAAATCATCAAGTTCAGTTTCTCGCAAACTTCTCCATTTTATAGGTCTTTTAGCATGATATGATGTATTGTGAAATATTAGTATTTGAGATGACCTATGCACTGGTTCAAACCCGGAGCAAATCTATGCGACCCAAGTCGAATAATTCATTATCGAAAATGACCCTGCATTTTCATGCTTTCCAACTTTGAAAAAATCAAAAAATTGACTTCCCGACATTTTATCAAAAAAATCTCGCGACGAGTTTTTCTAAATAAGTTTCTTGATAACATACTAGAATATAAACTGAATCGCTTACGTTTTACGAGACCGGCAAGTCGTCGAAGAAAATATTTAATTTTTTGCACATTTTCTGCTTATTTCGTTTAATAACTTATGAACGGAACACCCTGTATAATGTCGTACATCGGCTAAGGATACGCCATATATACCAAAGTATACCCAAAAAGTTTCATTGCTCCAATGTGAGCCGTTTAGAAGAAATCGAATAACTGGTTTCAAGATGCACCATTTTTGCATGCTCCCATAAGAGCAATGTAAATTGGTCGTTGCAGACCATTTTGGAAATCGGGAAAATGGTAGGAAATTTTCCATTTTGGGCAACGATAGGGGTCATTATCGAAAGCCGAAATCCCATAGAATCTTTTCCATACCATGTCCATTCTCAAATCGGTCAATTAACGTCAGCATCTCGCTAAGAAAATGGCTATTTTCGGCCTATTTCGACCGAATTTTGACAGCCAAAATATTCAGTAAAATTTCGTCCATCCGTCCGTTAAAATCCGAGTAAAGTTCAAGTCCAGTCATCAGATTTGCAAAATTTGGCCGTCCCAGCTCGGTAAATTGTCGTTTTTCTCCCGATTGGAAGGAAATTTCGAAAATTTTGAAAAATAATAATGTGGTGAGAAAGGATGGACGATGAAAATACGCTTATAGAGAACTCTCCGAAATAATATTTGTAGGAGTTATTCGTGACTAAACAAAACTTTTAGTGAAAAATGGGTGAAAATGGTTATATTTAATTTCTTTTAACCCTTTAGATCGTAATTCGAAGCGCGCTCTTGGTATGAATCTTAAAGTGCCATCATTCCGCGTGACGAAAAAGCAATAAAATATGGAAAATGTTAAATAGGAAAGCGTATAGACGAAATTTAGTGTAGCGGTGACAAAAAAAACATTTCCAAATTTTTAAAATTCAATCGTTAATAGTAAATTCGGTATTTAAATCGAAGAAACGAAAATATACGTATCGGATGTGATTTAGCTCGAACTTTCCGGTAAAGTAAACTAAAATTCGATCAAAAGCCGTTTTTACCCTGAAAAAAATGAAAAACCGTCCATTTTTACCCCGAAATATCAACTTGTTCAGTATTTTCAATTTTTTCCCATCTTCTAATAACTTTAGGTATAGACAGATGTATTGATGGCACCTAGTTTTTGAGATGGGAAATCGAAAATTTGAAACCGCGTGACCCTCGGACCTACCCAGTTCGAGCTATTCGGTACCCGAAATGACCCTGTTTTGTCAAATTTCGACTTTCAAAAATTCTTTTAAATTACTTCTAATCGTCGTACGATACCCAATTTCAATAGGGTTCTGAAGCGGCCGGTTATTGTCACACTCTGAAAATTTAAATCGAAAAAATTGCGATTTGCGACCTGAAATCCGGATCAACGGGAATCGCGGAAAAGTCGACTTTGACGCTTAATAACTTCGAAACGGCACACCCTGTATACTCGAAAATTTGAGACAATACGCGCGCACTATCCAAAAGTAAAACCAAAAAGTTTCGTCGTTTCGACTCTGACAGTTTTTTCTCCAAAAATACGCAACCTCGAAAATGTCGAAATCCACGACAACGGACGAACTCAAGGTCACCCACTGGACGTAATACATAGCGTCCGAAGGGCGCTATGTAACTAGGGGGCATAGCCCCCTAGGCGCTCCGCGCGGGGCTCCGCGGACCCTCTTTTTGCGACAGATTCGCCTATATGTGTTTTGTTATTACCTAGATTTATCAACCGATTTGCGTGGATACACCGAGAAGTTTGAATGCAGGTTGATGCTTTAATTGGTTGGCCACACTCCTGCGGACTGTGTTGGGGGTACATAGCACCCAAATTCGTTCATTATAACATATGTTACCGTTTCACATTTTAAGGGACCAGCTATAACCGATTGCGAACAATCCGTTCACTATTTTACGTATCGAATAGAAAAAAATATTTAAAAAATGACAGCTGTCAAAAATAAACAAAATTTTCGGATTCCTTGCATTCGAATTACATAAAAACGATACCAAACTTGCGAAATTCCGTTGACCTTGTACATACTACTGACTTAGGAAACGTCAATTTGACAGCTGTCAAAAAATAGATAAAAATTTCGGATTCCTCATACTCAAATTATATCGAATCGACACCAAACTTTTGAAATTCTGTTAACCTTGCACTTATTCTTTACTAAGGAATCCTCAATTTGACAGCTGTCAAAAAATCTATAAAATTTTCGAATTAGGTATTCCCCAAATTATATTAATTCCCAAGTATTTTCATTTTTAATTTTTTTTTAATTTCTAAATAATTCATGCAAATGCCTTAAAAATTTGAAGAAATCGATATATTTCGATTTTATTCGAAAAGTATTATCTCTACGGTAAAATTGTATATATCCTAAAGATGCACTTTGATAAGGTCTACAAGAAAGTAGTGTATAAAATTTTCTGTATCTACTATAGTTGTTGAGTTATTGAGCAAATCATGATTTCTATATTCTTGCAAATATCTCAAAAACGATTACATTTGAGAAAAAAAGTTTCGAACAAACAAAATATACTATTAAATTCTCTATCAGAAAGGAAATATACAAATTTTTCCTATTGGTTTAGATTACGGAGATATTTAAGAAAAACTGAAAAATATCAAGAAATTTTGAAATTCTTAAAAATTCAAAAAAAAAAAATTATTAAATATTCTTACATTTTATATAATATTTGATGTATACTGATAGAATAAATATATTATGTTTAGAAGGAAACCATTAATGAGTTACAAAATGCGACAGATTCTCACTAGGCGCTAAACGCGCAGGGGCCTCCGGCATCCACCTACATGCGTTTTTGTTATTAACTAGCCGCTCCGCGGCAGGGCTCCGCCGTTCACCTGTATGCGACAGATTCGCCTACGTGTGTTTTTGTTATTATTACATAGAATTGACCACCGATTTGGGTGGATGCACCGAGAAGCTTGAATGTAGGTTGATGCATTAATTCGTTGGCCACACTCCTGCGGACTGTGATGAGGGTACATAGCACCCAAATTTGTTAATTATAACCGTAATGTGACCGTTTCACATTTTAAGGTACCAGCTATAACCGATTGCGAACAATCCGTTCACTATTTTACGTATCGAATAGAAAAAAATATGTCAAAAATTACAGCTGTCAAAAAATAAATAACATTTTCGGATTCCTTGCATTCGAATTACATAAAAACGATACCAAACTTGCGAAATTCCGTTGACGTTGTACCTATTACTGACTTAAGAAACGTCAATTTGATAGCTGTCAAAAAATAGATAAAAATTTCGGATTCCTCATACTCAAATTATATAGAAACGATACCAAACTTGTGAAAATATGTTAACAAAAAAATGTCAAAAATGACAGCTGTCAAAAAATAAATACATTTTTCGGATAATTTATACTCAAATTATATAGAATCGATACAAAATTTTTGAAATTTTGTTAACCTTGCACTTATTCTTTACTAAAGAATCACCAATTTGACAGCTGCCAAAAAATAAATTTAATTTTCGGACTCCTTGCATTTGAATTACATAGAGACGATACTAAACTTGCGATATTTTGTTCACCTTGCACATATTACTAACCTAAGAAACGTCAATTTGACAGCTGTCAAAAAATGTATAAAATTTTCGAATTCCTCATACTCAAATTATATAGAAGCGATACCAAACTCGTGAATTTTTGTTAACTTTGGAACTATTACCAACGTAATATACGTCAATTTGACAGCTGTCAAAAAATTAATAAAATTTTCGGATTGCCTGCATTCGAGTTATACGAAATCGACACCAACTTTACGAAATTATGTTATCATTACGCCTATGATCGACAGTTAACCGAAATCAAAGAATTGTTAAAATGACAGCTGTCAAAATATGAATTAAATTTTCGGATTCCTTGCCCTCGAATTATACGAAAACGACACCAACTTTGTGAAATTCTATTAATCTTGCCATTTTTACTAACAAAGAAAACGTCAATTTGACAGGTGTCAAAAAATAAATAAAATTTTTTAAATTCCTTTAATATTACTAACATAATGTGCTACTTGATTTTTCTTCAAATTGACAATTTACTAAATTATTCCTATTTTTCCACAAAATGCGAAACGACCCTATTAAAAATTTGCTAAACATCCCATGTATTTTCACGAATTACGGCAAAAGCCACGCCTTTCATACATTTCGAGCGAAAGTTAGAAATTTTGCTGTCACCGTTACGAATTTTCTTAATTTTCTCCAAGTTCGAAAATCTTTATGATAACTTTATATACATCAAAATGTTCGGAAAAGATGAGGGAATCAGATAAACCTAGAAAGAAATCTCTAAACGAAAAGTTATAGAAGATATAGCAGAGTAAACTGAACTTTTGAAAAAAAAAATTTCGAAAAAATTTATAAAATATTTTTTTTATCCGCCAAAGGATATGTTTGGATCACACAGTCGATGTGGAACGTAAAGGTTATTTATTCCTTTAAACGATAGGCTAAAGAATCGTTGAAAAAGTTACATACACTAGCGTACAGCCGGCTTTCAGTAAGAGGATGTCAAAATTTGTCAGTATTGCTTAATTGATTGTAGTTATTTTTGTATAAGAAATTAAGAAACTAAATTATGGTTTATAATCGTGTTCTGATGTGCTCTTTCCGATGACATATATAACATTTCGATGAAATATTATTTTACCCCATAAAAAGGAAAAAAAAATTTTGACGAAATCATCAAGTTCAGTTTTTCGCAAATTTCTCCATTTTATAGGTCTTTTAGCATGATATGATGTATTGTGAAATATTAGTATTTGAGATGACCTATCCACCGGTTCTAACCCGGAGCAAATCTATGCGACCCAAGTCGAATAATTAATTATCGAAAATGACCCTGCATTTCCATGCTTTCCAACTTTAAAAAAATCAAAAAATTGACTTCCCGACATTTTATTGAAAAAATCTCGCGACGACTTTTTCTAAATAAGTTTCTTGATAACATACTAGAATATAAACTGAATCGCTTAAGTTTTACGAGACCGGCAAGTCGTAGAAAAAAATATTTAATTTTTTGCACATTTTCTGCTTATTTCGTTTAATAACTTATGAACGGAACACCCTGTATAATGTCGTACATCGGCTAAAGATACGCCATATATACCAAAGTATACCCCAAAAGTTTCATTGCTCCAACGTGAGCCGTTTAGAAGAAATCGAATAACTGGTTTCAAGATGCACCCTGTTTCGGCTCTCCCATAAGAGCAATGTAAATATGTCGTTGCAGACCATTTTGGAAATCGGGAAAATGGTAGGAAATTTTCCATTTTGGGCAACGATAGGGGTCATTATCGAAAGCCGAAATCCCATAGAATCTTTTCCATACCATTTCCATCCTCAAATCGGTCAATTAACGTCAGCATCTCGCTAAGAAAATGGCTATTTTTGGCCTATTTCGACCGAATTTTGACAGCCAAAATATTTAGTAAAATTTCGTCCGTCCGTCCGTTAAAATCCGAGTAAAGTTCAAGTCCAGTCGGCAGATTTGCAAAAATTGGCCGTCCGAGCTCGGTAAATTGTCGTTTTTCTCCCGATTGGAAGGAAATTTCGAAAATTTTGAAAAATAATAATGTGGTGAGAAAGGATGGACGATGAAAATACGCTTATAGAGAACTCTCCGAAATGATATTTGTAGGAGTTATTCGTGACTAAACAAAACTTTCAGTGAAAAATGGGTGAAAATGGTTATATTTAATTTCGTTTAACCCTTTAGATCGTAATTCCAAACGCGCTCTTGGTGTGAATCTTAAAGTACCATCATTCCGCTTGACGAAAAAGTAAAAAAATATGGAAAATGTTAATTTCGAAAGCGTATAGACGAAATTCAGTGTAGCGGTGACAAAAAAAACATTTCCAAATTTTTAAAATTCAATCGTTAACAGTAATTTCGGTATTTAAATCGAAGAAACGAAATTATACGTATCGAATGTGATTTACCTCGAACTTTCCGGTAAAGTAAACTAAATTTCGATCAAAAGCCGTTTTTACCTCGAAAAAAATCAAAAACCGTCAATTTTTACCCCGAAATATCAACTTGTTCAGTATTTTCAATTTTTTCCCATCTTCTAATAACTTTAGGTATAGATAGATGTATTGATGGCACCTAGTTTTTGAGATGGGAAATCGAAAATTTAAAACCGCATGACCCTCGGACCCACCCAGTTCGAGCTATTCGGTACCCAAAATGACCCTTTTTTGCCAAATTTCGACTTTCAAAAATTCTTTTAAATTACTTCTAATCGTCGTACGATACCCAATTTCAATAGGGTTCTGAAGCGACCGGTCATTGTCACACTCTGAAAATTTAAATCGAAAAAATTGCGATTTGCGACCTGAAATCCGGATCAACGGGAATCGCCGAAAAGTCGACTTTGACGCTTAATAACTTCGAAACGGCACACCCTGTATACTCGAAAATTTGAGACAATACGCGCGCACTATCCAAAAGTAAAACCAAAAAGTTTCGTCGTTTCGACTCTTATAGTTTATTCTCCAAAAATACGCAACCTCGAAAATGTCGAAAAAGACGGCAACGGACGAACTCAAGGTCACGTACTGGACGTAATACATAGCGTCCGAAGGGCGCTATGTAACTAGGGGGCATAGCCCCCTAGGCGCTCCGCGCGGGGCTCCGCGGACCCTCTTTTTGCGACAGATTCGCTTATATGTGTTTTGTTATTACCTAGATTTGTCAACCGATTTGGGTGGATGCATCGAGAAGTTTGAATGCAGGTTGATGCTTTAATTGGTTGGCCACACTCCTGCGGACTGTGATGGGGGTACATAGCACCCAAATTCGTTCATTATAACATATGTTACCGCTTCACATTTTAAGGGACCAGCTATAACCGATTGCGAACAATCCGTTCACTATATTACGTATCGTCAAAAAATAAACAACATTTTCGGATTCCTTGCATTCGAATTACACAGAAACGATACCAAACTTACAAAATTCCGTTAACCTTATACCTATTATTGACCTAAGAAACGTCAATTTGACAGCTGTCAAAAAATAGATAAAAATTTCGGATACCTCATTCTCAAATTATATCGAATCGACACCAAACTTTTGAAATTCTGTTAACCTTGCATTTATTCTTCACTAAGGAATCCTCAATTTGACAGCTGTCAAAAAATATATAAAATTTTTGAATTAGGTATTCCCCAAATTATATTAATTCCCAAGTATTTTCATTT
The DNA here is from genome assembly GCA_963991005.1 of Barypeithes pellucidus. NCBI lineage: Eukaryota > Metazoa > Arthropoda > Insecta > Coleoptera > Curculionidae > Barypeithes > Barypeithes pellucidus. The sequence goes on along the minus strand of OZ022563.1, from coordinate 34,799,908 downwards.
TTAATTTTTTTTTAATTTCTAAATAATTCATGCAAATGCCTTAAAAATTTGAAGAAATCGATATATTTCGATTTTATTCAAAAAGTATTATCTCTACGGTAAAATTGTATATATCGTAAAGATGCACTTTGATAAGGTCTACAAGAAAGTAGTCTATAAAATTTTCTGTATCTACTATAGTTGTTGAGTTATTGAGGAAATCATGATTTCTATATTCTTGCAAATATCTCAAAAACGATTACATTTGAGAAAAAAAGTTTCGAACAAACAAAATATACTATTAAATTCTCTATCAGAAAGGAAATATACAAATTTTTCCTATTGGTTTAGGTTACGGAGATATTTAAGAAAAACTGAAAAATATCAAGAAATTTTGAAATTCTTAAAAATTCAAAAAAAAAATTATTAAATATTCTTACATTTCATATAATATTTGATGTATACTGATAGAATAAATATATTATGTTTAGAAGGAAACCATTAATGAGTTACAAAATGCGACAGATTCTCACTAGGCGCTAACCGCGCAGGGGCCTCCGGCATCCACCTACATGCGTTTTTGTTATTACCTAGCCGCTCCGCGGCAGGGCTCCGCCGTTCACCTGTATGCGACAGATTCGCCTACGTGTGTTTTTTTGTTATTATTGCCAAAATTTGACCACCGATTAGGGTGGATGCACCGAGAAGCTTGAATGCAGGTTGTTGCTTTAATTGGTTGGCCACACTCCTGCGGACTGTGATGGGGGTACATAGCACCCAAATTTGTTAATTATAACATATGTGACCGTTTCATATTTTAAGGTACCAGCTAGAACCGATTGCGAACAATCCGTTCACTATTTTACGTATCGAATAGAAAAAAATATGTAAAAAATTACAGCTGTCAGAAAATAAACAAAATTTTCGGATTCCTTGCATTCGAATTACATAAAAACGATACCAAACTTGCGAAATTCAGTTGACCTTGTACCTATTACTGACTTAAGAAACGTCAATTTGACAGCTGTCAAAAAATATATAAAATTCTCGAATTCCTCATACTCAAATTATATAGAAGCGATACCAAACTCGTGAATTTTTGTTAACATTGCAACTATTACCAACGTAATATACGTCAATTTGACAGCTGTCAAAAAATTTTAAAAATTTTCGGATTGCCTGCATTCGAGTTATACGAAATCGACACAAACTTTGCGAAATTATATTACCATTAAGCCTATGATCGACAGTTAACCGAAATCAAAGAATTGTTAAAAATTACAGCTGTCAAAATATGAATTAAATTTTCGGATTCCTTGCCCTCGAATTATACGAAAACGACACCAACTTTGTGAAATTCTATTAATCTTGCACTTTTTACTAACCAAGGAAACGTCAATTTGACAGGTGTCAAAAAATAAATAAAATTTTTTAAATTCCTTTAATATTACTAACATAATGTGCTACTTGATTTTTCTTCAAATTGACAATTTACTAAATTATTCCTATTTTTCCATAATATGCGAACCGGCCCTATTAAAAATTTGCTAAACATCCCATGTATTTTCACCAATTACGGTAAAAGCCACGCCTTTCATACATTTCGAGCGAAAGTTAGAAATTTTGCTGTCACCGTTACGAATTTTATTAATTTTCTCCAAGATCGAACATCTTTATGGTAACTTTATATATATCAAAATGTTCGGAAAAGATGACGGAATCAGATAAAAATAGAAAGAAATCTCCAAAAGGAAAGCTATGGAAGATATAGCAGAGTAAACTGAACTTTTGAAAAAAAATTTTTTGACAAAATTTATAAAATATTTTTTTTATCCGCCAAAGGATATTTTTGGATCACGCAGTCGATGTTGAACGTAAAGGTAATTTATTCCTTTAAATGATAGGCTAAAGAACGATTGAAAAAGTTACATACACTAGCGTACAGATGGGTTTTAGTAAGAGGATGTCAAAATTAGTGCTTATTGCTTAATCGATTGTAGTTATTTTTGTATAAGAAATTAAGAACCTAAATTATGGTTTATAATCCTGTTTTGATGTGCTCTTTCTGATGACATATATAACATTTCGATCAAATATTATTTTACCCCATAAAAAGCAAAAAAAAAATTTGACGAAATCATCAAGTTCAGTTTTTCGCAAATTTCTCCATTTTATAGGCCTTTTAGCATGATATGATGTATTGTGAAATATTAGTATTTGAGATGACCTATCCACCGGTTCTAACCCGGAGCAAATCTATGTGACCCAAGTCGAATAATTAATTATCGAAAATGACCCTGCATTTCCATGCTTTCCAACTTTAAAAAAATCAAAAAATTGACTTCCCGACATTTTATTGAAAAAATCTCGCGACGACTTTTTCTAAATAAGTTTCTTGATAACATACTAGAATATAAACTGAATCGCTTAAGTTTTACGAGACCGGCAAGTCGTAGAAAAAAATATTTAATTTTTTGCACATTTTCTGCTTATTTCGTTTAATAACTTATGAACGGAACACCCTGTATAATGTCGTACATCGGCTAAAGATACGCCATATATACCAAAGTATACCCCAAAAGTTTCATTGCTCCAACGTGAGCCGTTTAGAAGAAATCGAATAACTGGTTTCAAGATGCACCCTGTTTCGGCTCTCCCATAAGAGCAATGTAAATATGTCGTTGCAGACCATTTTGGAAATCGGAAAAATGGTAGGAAATTTTCCATTTTGGGCAACGATAGGGGTCATTATCGAAAGCCGAAATCCCATAGAATCTTTTCCATACCATTTCCATCCTCAAATCGGTCAATTAACGTCAGCATCTCGCTAAGAAAATGGCTATTTTTGGCCTATTTCGACCGAATTTTGACAGCCAAAATATTTAGTAAAATTTCGTCCGTCCGTCCGTTAAAATCCGAGTAAAGTTCAAGTCCAGTCATCAGATTTGCAAAAATTGGCCATCCGAGCTCGGTAAATTGTCGTTTTTCTCCCGATTGGAAGGAAATTTCGAAAATTTTGAAAAATAATAATGTGGTGAGAAAGGATGGACGAAGAAATTACGCCTATAAAGAAATGTCCAAAGTGATATTTGTAGGAGTTATTCGTGACTAAACAAAACTTCTAGTGAAAAATGGGTGAAAATGGTTATATTTAATTTCGTTTAACCCTTTAGATCGTAATTCCAAACGCGCTCTTGGTATGAATCTTAAAGTACCATCATTCCGCGTGACGAAAAATTAAAAAAATATGGAAAATGTTAATTTCGAAAGCGTATAGACGAAATTTAGTGTAGCGGTGACAAAAAAATAATTTCCAAATTTTTAAAATTCAATCGTTAATAGTAATTTCGGTATTTAAATCGAAGAAACGAAAATATACGTATCGGATGTGATTTACCTCGAACTTTCCGGTAAAGTAAACTAAAATTCGATCAAAAGCCGTTTTTACCTTGAAAAAAAATCAAAAACCGTCAATTTTTACCCCGAAATATCAACTTGTTCAGTATTTTCAATTTTTTCCCATCTTCTAATAACTTTAGGTATAGATAGATGTATTGATGGCATCTAGTTTTTGAGATGGGAAATCGAATATTTAAAACCGCGAGACGCTCGGACGCACCCAGTTCGAGCTATTAGGTACCAAAAATGACCCTGTTTTGTCAAATTTCGACTTTCAAAAATTCTTTTAAATTACTTCTAATCGTCGTACGATACCCAATTTCAATAGGGTTCTGAAGCGACCGGTCCACTCCACACTCCGAAAATTTAAATCGAAAAAATTGAGTTTTGCGACTTGAAATGGATTTCAACGGGAATCGCCGAAAAGTCAACTTTGACGCTTAATAACTTCGAAACGGCACACCCTGTATACTCGAAAATTTGAGACAATACGCGCGCACTATCCAAAAGTAAAACCAAAAAGTTTCGTCGCTTCGACTCTGACAGTTTTTTCTCCAAAAATACGCAACCTCGAAAATGTCGAAAAAGACGGCAACGGACGAACTCAAGGTCACTCTCAAGATGTAATACATAGCGACCGGGACGGGCGCTATGTAACTAGGGGGCATAGCCCCCTAGGCGCTCCGCGCGGGGCTCCGCGGACCCTCTTTTTGCGACAGATTCGCCTATATGTGTTTTGTTATTACCTAGATTTATCAACCGATTTGCGTGGATACACCGAGAAGTTTGAATGCAGGTTGATGCTTTAATTGGTTGGCCACACTCCTGCGGACTGTGTTGGGGGTACATAGCACCCAAATTCGTTCATTATAACATATGTTACCGTTTCACATTTTAAGGGACCAGCTATAACCGATTGCGAACAATCCGTTCACTATTTTACGTATCGAATAGAAAAAAATATTTAAAAAATGACAGCTGTCAAAAATAAACAAAATTTTCGGATTCCTTGCATTCGAATTACATAGAAACGATACCAAACTTGCGAAATTCCGTTGACCTTGTACATACTACTGACTTAGGAAACGTCAATTTGACAGCTGTCAAAAAATAGATAAAAATTTCGGATTCCTCATACTCAAATTATATCGAATCGACACCAAACTTTTGAAATTTTGTTAACCTTGCACTTATTCTTTACTAAGGAATCCTCAATTTGACAGCTGTCAAAAAATCTATAAAATTTTCGAATTAGGTATTCCCCAAATTATATTAATTCCCAAGTATTTTCATTTTTAATTTTTTTTTAATTTCTAAATAATTCATGCAAATGCCTTAAAAATTTGAAGAAATCGATATATTTCGATTTTATTCGAAAAGTATTATCTCTACGGTAAAATTGTATATATCCTAAAGATGCATTTTGATAAGGTCTACAAGAAAGTAGTCTATAAAATTTTCTGTATCTACTATAGTTGTTGAGTTATTGAGCAAATCATGATTTCTATATTCTTGCAAATATCTCAAAAACGATTACATTTGAGAAAAAAAGTTTCGAACAAACAAAATATACTATTAAATTCTCTATCAGAAAGGAAATATACAAATTTTTCCTATTGGTTTAGATTACGGAGATATTTAAGAAAAACTGAAAAATATCAAGAAATTTTGAAATTCTTAAAATTAAAAAAAAAATTATTAAATATTCTTACATTTTATATAATATTTGATGTATACTGATAGAATAAATATATTATGTTTAGAAGGAAACCATTAATGAGTTACAAAATGCGACAGATTCTCACTAGGCGCTAAACGCGCAGGGGCCTCCGGCATCCACCTACATGCGTTTTTGTTATTAACTAGCCGCTCCGCGGCAGGGCTCCGCCGTTCACCTGTATGCGACAGATTCGCCTACGTGTGTTTTTGTTATTATTACATAGAATTGACCACCGATTTGGGTGGATGCACCGAGAAGCTTGAATGTAGGTTGATGCATTAATTCGTTGGCCACACTCCTGCGGACTGTGATGGGGGTACATAGCACCCAAATTTGTTAATTATAACCGTAATGTGACCGTTTCACATTTTAAGGTACCAGCTATAACCGTTTGCGAACAATCCGTTCACTATTTTACGTATCGAATAGAAAAAAATATGTCAAAAATTACAGCTGTCAAAAAATAAATAACATTTTCGGATTCCTTGCATTCGAATTACATAAAAACGATACCAAACTTGCGAAATTCCGTTGACGTTGTACCTATTACTGACTTAAGAAACGTCAATTTGATAGCTGTCAAAAAATAGATAAAAATTTCGGATTCCTCATACTCAAATTATATAGAAACGATACCAAACTTGTGAAAATATGTTAACAAAAAAATGTCAAAAATGACAGCTGTCAAAAAATAAATACATTTTTCGGATAATTTATACTCAAATTATATAGAATCGATACAAAATTTTTGAAATTTTGTTAACCTTGCACTTATTCTTTACTAAAGAATCACCAATTTGACAGCTGTCAAAAAATAAATTTAATTTTCGGGCTCCTTGCATTTGAATTACATAGAGTCGATACTAAACTTGCGATATTTTGTTCACCTTGCACATATTACTAACCTAAGAAACGTCAATTTGACAGCTGTCAAAAAATATATAAAATTTTCGAATTCCTCATACTCAAATTATATGGAAGCGATACCAAACTCGTGAATTTTTGTTAACATTGCAACTATTACCAACGTAATATACGTCAATTTGACAGCTGTCAAAAAATTAATGAAATTTTCGGATTGCCTGCATTCGAGTTATACGAAATCGACACCAACTTTACGAAATTATGTTATCATTACGCCTATGATCGACAGTTAACCGAAATCAAAGAATTGTTAAAATGACAGCTGTCAAAATATGAATTAAATTTTCGGATTCCTTGCCCTCGAATTATACGAAAACGACACCAACTTTGTGAAATTCTATTAATCTTGCAATTTTTACTAACAAAGAAAACGTCAATTTGACAGGTGTCAAAAAATAAATAAAATTTTTTAAATTCCTTTAATATTACTAACATAATGTGCTACTTGATTTTTCTTCAAATTGACAATTTACTAAATTATTCCTATTTTTCCACAAAATGCGAAACGACCCTATTAAAAATTTGCTAAACATCCCATGTATTTTCACGAATTACGGTAAAAGCCACGCCTTTCATACATTTCGAGCGAAAGTTAGAAATTTTGCTGTCACCGTTACGAATTTTCTTAATTTTCTCCAAGATCGAAAATGTCAAAAATGACAGCTGTCAAAAAATAAACAACATATTCGGATACCTTATACTCAAATAAAGTTAAGTTTCAGATTCCTTATTCGCAACTTATATAGAAACGATACCAAAATTGTAAAATTTTGTAAACCCTGCATCTATTTACCACCCAAGAAACGTCAAAATGCTTAAATTCGTTTTCCACACTCCTGCGGACTGTGATGGGGGTACATAGCACCCAAAATCGTTCATTATAACATATGTGACCATTTCACATTTTAAGGTACCAGCTATACCCGATTGCGAATAATCCGTTCACTGTATTACGTATCGAATAGAAAAAATTTCAAAAATGACAGCTGTAAAAATATAAACAACATTTTCGGATTCCTTGCAATTGAATTACATAGAAACGATACCAATCTGTTGAAGTTCTGTTAACTTAGCCGCTCCGCGGCGGGGCTCAGCTGTCTACCTATATGCGACAGATACCAAACTTTTGAAGTTCTGTTAACCTAGCCGCTCCGCGGCGGGGCTCCGCCGTCCACCTATATGTGACAGATACCAAACCTTTGAAGTTCTGTTAACCTAGCCGCTCCGCGGTGGGGCCCCGCCGTCCACCCATATGCGACAGATACCGAACCTTTGAAGTTCTATCAATCTAGCCGCTCCGCGGCGGGGCTCCGCTGTCCACCTATATGCGATAGATACCAAACTTTTGAAGTTCTGTTAACCTAGCCGCTCTGCGGCTGGGTTCCACAATCCACCTATATGCAATAAGTACCAAACTTTTGAAGTTCTGTCAACCTAGCCGCTCCGTGGCGGGGCTCGGCCGTCCACCTATATGCAACAGATATTTATTACTTTATTAGTCAAATAATATAATTAAGTAATAAACACACATATAATAGAAATCCATTAGGTTGGTACATATTATATAAGTAAGTTTTTGATTGGAAATGTTTAATAAATTAATGTCTGAATGAACATAATTTATATTGACTACTCATAAATTAATAAACATTTCAGTACCGCAGAGGTAAACAGTTGTAACTCCATATTTGGCTGAATTGGAGTTAATATGATTTTCTTTATTCTTGTATTGAATATTTTGATGTGATAGAAGATGGTAACTCCAGATTTACTGGTTGCCTAGATTTGCACGTTAAAAAAAGTAGTAAGTCCATTTATACGACGCAGTAAATAATAGTATCTCAAGACAACATGGTGTTCAGACTTAATCTTAAAATAGTAAACAGTCGTAACTCCAATCCCGAAAGTAGTTTTAAGACTTGTGATTGTGTTGAGTCCGAGGCAGGAAGAGGAGGCCACGAAATAGCTTCAGCGTTACTGAAATGGGCGGAAATGGTTCTTGTCAATTCAACGGTTGAGCATCTAATAATTTGGAGTGATAATTGCCCCAGCCAGAACAGAAACGTCATGATGATGATAAGTTACTTATGGCTAATGAAAACTTGTCCAAATTTACAAACACTAGAACACAAATTTTTATTAAGAGGATATACGCACATGGAGGCGGACCATGTTCACGCCATTATTGAACGAAGTGTAAAAAAATAACCAACGATGGAAATTTGTACACCATGGGATTGGGAACAACTCATACGCTCAACAGGGGCAACTGTTATTAAAATGTGTTTTTCCGATTTTAAAAACTTTGAGGCTTTGTATATCCAACCATAGTCACCGTTTGTAAGTAAAAAACAAAATATTGAAAAAAAACCATTTCTCATTTCAGCTATTACCCATTTTCAAGTCAAGATTGCTTCACCAGCTACAATATTTTATAAACAAAGGTTTTGCGATGAAAATTTTAAAGTTTTAAACGTTTCAAGGTCACTAAGGAATATAGGAAAACTACCCGTAGAATTGCCAGTTTAGCGTAAAAATCCTAAAGGTATCACAAAAAAGAAGCAAAATTACCTCATAAAACTACTGCAGTGGGTGCCAATTCAGTTTCATCAGATTTATAAAAATATACCGATATCGCAGAAAAATGGTGATGATGGTGATGATTCAAACAGTGATGATTAGAATTGTCAAAGTTTTTTTTGCTTAAAATAAAAGTTATTTATAACATGGTATCTCCAAACTTTTATTTACCTTATCCTTTGGGTAGAGGTATAAAGTCGTAAGTCCGTAAATCAAAGTCCAGGTACAAATTTTCAAAATTTCACTAGTGCGAATTGAAAGACATTTTTATACATTTTACATATTTTAGTAAACTAATAAGTTAACACTTAATAGAGTATATATAAAAAACACTCTTACGTAAAAAATATATTCTTTTTAACTTTTCTCAAAATTCACTTCAATGGACTTATAACTGTTTACCTCTGCGGTACAGATTTAGCTCCTACTTACATATTGTCCTTGTATGCAAATTGGAATCAAAGTCTTGAAGCACGACAAATCACTTATATAATAATGCATAGTTTTAAAGTTAATGATCGTTAAATACCGTCACTTACTGTGTATGTTAACTATTTACACGCTCAAATCATATACAAAAATTAATATAACACAAATCACAATTAATAATGTAGGGTTAGAATTGGTTAGATTATATTAAATGTCAACCGTCAGTATTTGAATTTTAGCCCTTGAGCACAGATGATTTATAGGAATCATTTATTGACGGAAATGTCACTTAAGGGACCTTCCGATTGGTTAGGTTATATTTTGATGATCTATTTGGAATCTTGTTTTGCACAGAGTAGTGCGTTGTTGCGCCAGAACGTAAACTTGTCGGTGAACATAATGGATAATTAAGGGAATTTTGGGTTTGTTCACAAAGTGAAATGCGATACTTACCGAAATTAATTAAAAGATCGATAGGGTGTAATTATAATTCAGTATATTTAATTAATACCTAAAAAGTATATTGTAGGATATTAACGCGCAAATTAATTAACATTAATTTAAATTTTATAAATGTCACCATGAAACAATTATAATGGGGCGCCATCTAGTTGACGGTAGCGAATTAATCTCGTATTAAACAGCCTATTCTTTATTTAATTTTGGCGCGAATTTAACGGCATTCATTCTCTTTGCTTGAATGAACCTAGTTATTTATATCAAATTTAAATCATATTTCCTTAATTAATTTATTTAAAACAGCAATTATCATTGCTATAAAGGGTCTGGATTAGAATCTTTTTTTCTTATTTATTTAAAACAGCAATTTTTATTACTATAGTGGTTTAATTGACAATAGAAACAGTAAGTAATTATTTTTAATTCCTATATAATTATTATTCTAAAGTCTATTCAGTAGTTAAGTACAATTTGTAATCGTTATTAATATAGAAAACATTATATTAATATTAATGGAAGTTACGGGTAAACTATAACTGGTTACGTTGAACCGCAAGGTTTTATAAATGCATGAAACTTATTCGTGTTAATAATAAGTGTTTAAGAAAATATCCAGTTATATTAACTAATATATTTTAGGAAACATGGCAGAAACGACCAAGGAATCGATAAAGCGACTAGAAATGGGAGTATATGAGTTAAGTAAGTAATAGAAATGTTGTTATATACATAAAATATTGCAAACTAATTCTTATTACATGTTATTATCGATTTGTTATAGTATTATATATAGTTGAATACCAGTAAATGAGGTAGACAAAATAAAATTATTCGGTAGTAATTCAAATTATTGTAAATACTGAATTATTGTTGTTGATATATTATATATAGAGTTTAAGGTATGGGAACAATCGTGGATGAAATTGACACCATCCATGAATATCAAGTTAAAACAACAAGACTTGTTCAAATGTGAAGATAATATGTCAATGGCTCATTGCGTCTCGAAGGACTTGTACATGAATAAGGGTATAGCCAAGGAATTTAGGTAAATAAGAATATATATTTATAGAAAAATTACGTATTTATTAAATTATAACATCATTTCTTACTAGAAACATATACGAAGAATTAAAAATATATACAAAACCATATGTTCACTAAACTTAACAACTAGATACCTATAAGTAACTATATATTGATTCTTTCCACCAATATAGAACCGTTCATTATGATTGTTGAATAATGGTTCAGTTATAGCATACAATTTAATTATTTACTGTATCATATTAATTTATTTTAGGAAGAGATTCAATAATATCAATACCTTAAAGGGCCAATGTAAGGGAATTGGGGAGGTGGCTTTTTTAAAGCATAATAATATATATATATATTATTTAGTATCAAAACACCGGTACTATGAAAAGCCCACCTATAGGTCAATGTATGACTGCCTAAGTTCTCTAAAGAACTGTTTAGTACAGCATAAGGTACCTGTTTAATAATTATATATTGAATATAATTAGCAATAAATTTAAAAAAAAATCAAATTAACAATTTTGAAGTTTCCTAATATAATTCATATGTATATAACGTTTAAAATTAATGAATTCAAAGATATTGATGATTGAACAATAATCTTATTATATTTTATCATGACTTAGCAGTAGATATAACATATAAATGCAGACTAATTTGAGTAACCAACATCAAATTTCAGGTATCAAAGCTGGCATTGCCAAAGATCGGGTGTGGACTAGACAAATTATATTGGCCCAAAGTACAGTCCATGATTTTCTTAATATTCAAGAATTCAGAGGTTGAAGTGCTAATATGTATGTAAAATTATTTATATAATATTAAAAGTGAACAAAATGTTATATTATCTGTATAGTAAGTAATGATAATTTAGGGGGATTTCCAGAATATAATATGTATCATTTCAAGTTTAAATGTAATACTGTACATATAACAGAAGTATGAAAATAGTGGCGTGTAGGGCTATTGGCGAGGTCCACTTAAAAAAAACCAGCGCGCTGAAAACCGGAACCTCTTGGGTGGCGTGGAATCCGCACAAACTCCTTTGAATGACCTATAAGTAAATATAATTAAATTTTAGGTATCAAAGCTGGCATTTCCAAATACTGATTGTGGGCTTTATATCGACCCAAAATATAGGCCATGATATTTGTGATATTCGAGAGTAGAAGTATTAATATGCTTATAAAATTATTTACATAATGTTATAGCTCAATCGGCATAATTCATTCCACATCATAGAGGACAGAATATAATCTTTAGTGTCATATAATGGTAATTCCATATTAACTGAGAAGGGACAGAATTTGATATACAGATATCGTAAGAAGAACATAGAAGTTTATTTTATTTTGTAATGTGATAACAATATTACTTGAATATGTATTTAAGATTATAATGTTTGAAATTTACCAATTAGAAATTAAAGAAACAACAAAATTAATGTTAAATATCAAGGTAGAAGCTCTTTTGTATTGTTAGAATATAAATTATAACTTAAGTTAGATTTGCAATTTTGTTGCAAAAATTAAGTTATCAGGTTTAACAAAATAAATAGTTATTAATTATAATAAATGCAATTTCTTTATTTTTTTAATAAGTTCCTTATGGAATCAGAATTGTATTATGCTGCCATAAGCAAAAATAGCACAAATGCGATTATTATATTTTCAAACAAAGGATTATTACCTGATGGGTACATGTGAAATGTCTTCCAAGTTGATTAATATTGAATGTATAGGCTATTTGTATCCTCTTATGTGTTATTCTGTCTTATAGGGGTTCATAGTGGATTATATACAATCATTTAGTCGAGAAATTGTCATACTTCCATCGTCTACGATAATACAACCAAACCAGTCATGTTATTACCAACAAAACATGAATATTTCCTGTGCTTACATATTCTTTGTTTGTTTTCAAGTCAAGTTTCATTATTAATATATTCGAGTTAAGGTAGCAAGTAGTTGATCATAAAATTAATTAATAATAATAAGAAATAATTTTATTTGTAATCCTGTTAAAATTAAAAATGTTTTGATTAATTTGCCGATAAATTAATATTTCATTCATATTATCAGTAAAGGGGAACTTGAATATGAACATTATATACGTGTGGTAAGTTTGAGTTATTTGAAACCAAGAACAACTTTTATGCAAATATTCCCTTCCCTTTTAATTGCTCATACCTTTCCAGGAGAAACAATTTTACATTCTTCACGATCAGGATTGGTAATTTTCGCATTTAATGAACGCTCCAATAGTATAAATTAGGACTGGTTTATGTTGCTTTGGTACTCCAACAATCAGAAAGTTACTTGCTTGTTCTTTCTACTACAATGTATCAAAATTGTATTATTAGTTGTTATATAAACATTGATTGCTCATTATAATAATATATTTTGCTATGTCCTGACTTCTGACTTATACAGGACAATTATAATTTAATATGGAATGAATCAGGAACATGCAAAGGGACTGCGGTATTGTTGAATTTCATTTGAAATTTGATAGTGTTATTAGAAAATTCAATATTTGAAAGTTATATTTCTTGTTGCCTAGACACCATTATTACTATTAGTAATAGGTAATTAAAGTTATATAATCATAATATGTTGATGGGGTTTAGTTAATTACAAATATATAGAGTACATAAGCTATTCATTATTAACAGGTTAGATATTGGATGATTATAATTCGTGCACTTATACATACATACAAAAAAAAAAATCATTATAAGGTCTATCGATAGTTGTATATTAAATTTGTGGCAGCTTCTACAATGGGCATAATAAAATCTCCTCGTTTAAAGAATTGATATATTTGATAAAGAGAGAATGAATAGTCTTCTCATAATAACCTTTTTGTTTATAAAATTTTACCTTGAAAACTAAACCATAAAAATTTTATCTTAAATTTTATAATGTTGTGACCAAATAGGACTAAATATTGTAATAGTGAAGAAATCACATAATTTTGTAACTATCCTATTTGACATGATTCATTAGCTCTCGAGTTAGAAATTTATTTATTCCCAATAATACTTATATATCAACTCCAATTTTTTTTTACATTTTGCTGACTCTCAATATTGTTTTTCAATTTTCATTCAGCAAACAATTTTGTTTAATAAATATCATGTTGATTTTAATTAATGTATATTATTCAATTAAATTAACTAATAAAAAATTTATTCAAGGATGTAAATACTATGTATATTCATAGTCAAAGTTTTAAAATTCAAATGGTACTATATTAGATTTAAAATTATATAGGGCTAATATTGTAAGCTAAGTCAGTTAAGTTTAAATAAATTTTAATTACTAGTTAAGAATCAATTAGAATGCCAATTAAGTTGAAACGTTAAAATTTTTATTTACACCAAGGTCGAAATGCCTTTACTGAAGTTATTAATTTAGAGGTTGGATTATATTGAGAGTTAATGTGATTAAAATAATTAACGTGAGTTAACGATAAACAGTCATACTGTAAGCTGGAGCCATCGAAAGGAACATTCATTTAAATTTGGTCATATAAGATATTTAAATTTAACCATGAAGATAATTATAAGTTATCAGCTATTGTACTTAATTTTGGATATTGAAATGTAATACAACAATTATTAGCTAACGATTACAATAAACTTAACCATTTTTGAGTTACCGACTTATGTATTATTTATATAATTTGATGAAATATTTGAAATTAAATTTAGTCTTAAACTATGATATAATATATCTAATTGAATGTAAAAGGGCATACTTACTATGATTGTTGGGAAATCTCAACAATAAAATCGTTGTAGCTTTATAATTAGGATAATATTAGTAATAAATGATTTTGCGGAATGTTAGAAATTTATAGGTTAAGTTAACGTCATAATGTTTCCACAGAAAATAAGTATTGGGGTATTGTAGTAACACAGAGAAAAATAAGATCGGTTTAGTATATTATATTATTTTGCAATATGTACCTATAAGTTAATATATTGAATTTATTTTATAATAAGGATATTATATAATATTAATATAAATAGTAATAATTTAAAGGTATATTAGTTAGTATTAGGAAGTTAAAGGAGTAGCATTTAAAAAAAAATAGGCATTTGTATCTTAGCGTCATCTAGCGGTCGGAAAGGAATCAAATTTCCCGCCTACTATGTTTTTAATTTTATCATGGCGCGATATTCTTGTTATACAAAAATCTAGGCGGCTTTTTTTTCAAATCTTAAACGTTAAAACAAATGAACTGTGTAAAGTTACGCCATTTTAAGCAGAAATCATTCCAGTTTTTTTCAACGAGCGTGGTGAGTGAAAAAAAATAGTGAACAGAACAATGGCAGAAAATAACGGTAAGTTATGTTATTATTATTAAATCTATAAGTATTATTGAATCTAAGGTTTTATTTGACAGTTAAATACAATTTGCGATTATTAATATCTTATATAACGCATCAATTTTAAAGTTTATCATATGTGAAGCTAAGCGTCATTTCCATAATTGCAAATCTGAAGAATATCACTTTATTATTTTGTAACTATATAATTAAAATAATATGTATAATAATTAATATTCATTGTACAGGCAATTTTGATAGTATTAATAGAAAATATTTCATTTTAATGGAGTTAATGTAAACGTTAAAAACATTCTGCAAAGAAAATCGTATTATAGAATTGTTTTCATTTTCAATGAATTTATAATATTCATTGTTTAAATTGTTATAAACCAATAAAATGATTCATATTTATATCAATATATATAATATTATAGTAAATAATTACTCCTAAATTTATTTTTTAGAATTAGAAGTGCAACGATTAACCGAGTTACTAAAAAACCGGGATGAGGAAGCAGAGGAGGCGAGACAAAAATTTTTAACATTAACTGGAGAATTACAAGAAATCAGAGACTTGTTAAATAAGGGTAGGGATGGGGCGCCAGTGGCTCTTGACGTCACTGGCGAAGGAATTAAAGGTACCTATATGGTTAATATTAATATAATAACAATTCATAGTTAAGGAAATAGAAATTAAATATATTTTTACTAATCACACTCACACTCAAGAATATGTAGAAGACATATTATTGAAAGCATAATATAAAAAGTTTCAAATAACATGTGCGATCGTTTTTGTCGTTGATTCCCAGATAACACAAATCTTCTGGGAATATTCACACAATCTTCGGTAGCGAATGTATATATTCAGACCATGCTATAAATATTCCTTGAATATCAATATTTTTTGGAATATTCTCTGAAAACACTGGAAGGGAATATCCAGGGTAGGTTAATCAGATTCATGACATGAATATTCCTGGAATATTAACAGTTTTGTGGAATATTCCCTGAATCCTGAGAAGGAATATTCAAGGCAAGTCTAAAATAAATACCCGCGAATGTTCTACAAAGAATATTCATTTTATAATGTTCTCTGAATGATCAGTAGATATTATCATATTTTTGACGCAAGCATTTTTTGCAAACAAGTTGATTCGATAATAAAGCAAGGTAAAATAGACCACTTTAAAACTTCCATAATCCCTGGGTGTTTTGAATTTAAAATTTGGTGCGAAAAACGCGATTTTGTGGAAAGTTACGGGGTGGGGTGCTGTTATACCTTCAACATCACCAATCCTCTTAAAAATATATATTATTTAGGTTGGACCAAAATACACGTATGCGCACATTCCGTATTAAAATTTTTCCAAACGACAACAATATATGCCGGCTTGTGCGACTCGCATAAGAATTTACGTTTCCGATTCTTAAAAGAATTTGAAAATCCTCCAGAAGTTAATTGGGTCACCACTATGTGGTATAAAAATACTGTGGGATGACAGAATATAATTTTGTACTTTTGACATTTCCATTTCAGACTCGTGCACATGTCCGTGTGCATTTATAAAAAAAGTAAAATTATTTATTGTGCATCTGCTTTGGTTAGTGCTTAATTTTTATGTGGTATTGGTATTTCTTGTTATAAGATAAAGAGGTAAGCAATATGCCAAAAATTAATAAATGTTCTTAAAAACCCCAATTCCCGTAAAATTGATGATTACACGTTGGTTAGTTGTAGAGTTTCTGCAAGATAGGGGTTATTCCAAAAAACTGGCTCTCAATATGCAACACATTCTGCTACTGGCCTGAAGAGTTGAGCTCAATACATGTACCCAAAGCAATAAAACAATGCAAGTCACTTGGAAACGACATAAAATTAAAATACGATAAAAAATCTATGATGATTTTCACGTTGCCTCAAAAATGGCAAAGGATAATCAACCGACATTACCCAGAAAAAGGACAAAACCAAAAAAATTATGATTTCATCATCAATCAATCATCAGATACAGATGACGATGGCCTCTTGCTGCCACCACTTTCTACCCCTCCGTTGAAAGATTAAGGGAAAAAGGTACACGTATGTTGTAATTTTAACGTTTCTTTTTAATTATGAAAAATAATTTTCTTTCTACTTAATGTACCTACCTCAGTAACTAAATAATGTGTTTTAGAAGGTGTTCAACAAAAGAATGAAACAAAATGTGGAAGAAGAAAGAAGAATATTGTGGGTAAAGGTGGGTAGCGAGATACTTCATAAAAATATTTTCTGTAAAGAATATATTAAAAAAATAATATTTCAATGGTTAATTTTTTTTTCAGCGAATATACCAGACAGTGCATCGCAATCGTTAATTTTTTCAGAATGTAACTCATGTAAGTAGTATATTATGTATATGTCCAGTTTGTTCATTAATAGCTTCCTAGATTTATGGCAATTCGCAGTTAAATTATGGTTAAAAATATTTGTGTGACCTACCATTAGAAGTTTAAACCAAAATGGTTCCGCCTGATTCCACAAATTTCGGTTTATATAGATATTTTTCTATCTAACAAGTGCCCTCTGCTTTATTCACAAATTTCCATTTAAATGTCTTCCTTTTTGAATTCATCAAATACACCAGTATACTATTTTGGTTTTAACTTTTTCAAGTTATTCTTATAGGTACTGAAAAAATAACTACTCTAGAAATTTCTGTTCAGAAAATGAGGAAGCTTCATATGAAATTGAAGATATTTTTATTAATACAAAAAATTCTTTAACTTTTCTTCCTAGGATTTTCACTCGGGTTTTCAGGACTTATATTAATAGAATATAATAGCAAATAAAATTCTATTGCCTCCACGACTAACATCTAATACATACTTGTTAATCTTTAAAGTGTCCTTATTTTTTGTTTCATTAAAGGAAAAATATTTTTTAGATTTGAGTAACAAACAGCAGGAATTGCTGATTGAGCAGCCCTTGAGAAACCCTACAATTTTCCGCTGTCAACCATTGAAGACGTTACGAAAATATTCTGAAAATATTTATAATCAGTTGGTAAGTGGCAATAAAATTTTAATTATTTTGGTTTTATAAGATATTCAAATTAACGACTATAATATAATTTTAAAAAATATGTAATTTAATGCAGAGTTATTGTTGGTCAATTAAAAGCAAGTCATTTTTTCTTCGCTTTAAAATGTTTGCATTTTGACCTGTAATCAAACACTAATATTTTACATCTACTATTCTGACAGTATCGTGTATGTTTTTAGATGCTGTTATGAAAGGCAACAAAATGACTCTATCTGATAAAGACATTGAATCGTCTATAGCTATTTGGCTTACGAAAGCGGGAGAGCGATTGAAAAACAATATAATCCAGACTGAACAAACCGTGGACACAGCGGTTGATATACATACATGATTGTTAATTTCAAATAATGTTATTAAACTGAAACTAAACCTACCTTTAGTATTTTATTTCACACTATTTTCAAATGATTACAGAGTGGGCTACAAATTATGCTGGTGGGGATAAAACTGCATGTATACGTTTCCATGCTAGTTTTTATTAATTTCTCCTTCCAAAACTGATTAAAAAAAAAGTTAAACGTTCGTTTTGGTACAAAATAAAAACCGAGATAAAAATGTGGCAATTTTTCTATTAGGATATCCAATATCAAACATTTAATTCAGTAAATATTCCAGTTGTATTATGTAATTATTATAACATTCTGTCTCATTCAGATAATATTTATAGAACTATCTTCACGTGAATAGAATATTTGTATACCTTACTTTCTCCGTCACAGAATATTCATAGGAGATCCCTCAAGAAAATTTGAATTATTCCTGAAATATTCTATCTGAATATTCCGTACGTGTGTTCATCAATATTCAAAGAAGATTAATAGAATATTTTTCTGAATATTCTGAGAATATGCCTATTGCTACCATTTTCACTTTCCTGGATATTTATACTTATTCCGTAGATATATATCTTCCGTAGCGAAGGTTCAATGATTATTCCGTTCTCCGCAAATGTAATTCTATAAATATTCATTGAATATTTTTGTGTTATCTGGGTTATTCTTATCCAAATATAAGACAAATAGATACTAGTAACATAAATTTTTGTTTTTAATAGCTGATAATGAGATTGCCTGTCGGAGAAAAATACGGTATAGTCAATGACATTATTATATTCATAATTTAAGAATTATAATTTTACATTTAAATCTTGGCGATTAACTATTATCATTGCACTCCTGACGAGAGTAATAAAATCTTGTAATTGAAAGTTAATTCAAGTTTCGATATAACCGGATAGAAGAATACTATAAATAAGAAACAGAAAATGTATGATTTTTTAAAATCATAACATACATAATTTTTTTTTAAAAATGTGCCGTATCATTTGTATGGTGGTTTTTCATCCAAAAATAAGACAAATACGTCCTAGCAACATAAATTTTTGATTTTAGATGCTGATAAAGAAGTTGCTGCCCAGCCAAGCAAAGAAAAAACAGGTATAGTTAATAACATTATAATAATCATATTTAAAGAAGTATAAATTAATTTAAAAAAATTGGCAGTTAACTATTATCATTAGGTACACTCCTGACGAGAGTAGTAGAATCTTGTAATTGGAAGTTAATTCAAGTTTCGGTTAAACCGGATAGAAGAATAATATAAAAAAGAAACATAAAATGTATGATTGATATTTTGAAATTGTAACATACGTATAATGTTTTTAAAAACATATGCCATATCACTTGTATAGTGGTTCTTCATCCAAAAATAAAGCAAATAGGTCCTAGCAACATAAATTTTTGATTTTAGATGCTGATAAAGAAGTTGCTGCCCAGCCAAGCAAAGAAAAAACAGGTATAGTTAATAACATTATAATAATCATATTTTAAAAAGTATAAATTAATTTAAAAAAATTGGCAGTTAACTATTATCATTAGGTACACTCCTGACGAGAGTAGTAGAATCTTGTAATTGGAAGTTAATTCAAGTTTCGGTTAAACCGGATTGAAGAATAATATAAAAAAGAAACATAAAATGTATGATTGATATTTTGAAATTGTAACATACGTATAATGGTTTTAAAAACATATGCCATATCATTTGTATAGTGGTTCTTCATCCAAAAATGAAACAAATAGGTCCTAGCAACATAAATTTTTGATTTTAGATGCTGATAAAAAGGTTGCCGGCCACATCGTGACGCAGGCACCAGGTGAAGAAACGGAAGGTATAGTCAATAACAATAGAATAATCCATATTTAAAGAAATTCAACAATTCATTTACAAATCAGGAGTTATCTAATATCGTTAACACCCTTGACGAGAGTAGTAAATTCTGGCAATTGCAAGTTAATTTTAATTTCATTTATTAATCAAAAAATAGAAGCAAGAATGCTACAAAAATGCAAATGTTGAATACATAGATTTTAAAAACAGGTGCCATATCATTCGTATGGTATGGTATGGTAGGTATTCGAAAATAAGATAAATAGTCCCTACCAAAATTGGTCCGTAATACTTTTTCAGTAACGATAGTTGTTAACAAAAAAGTTTAAATAAGGATTGAAATTCATTCCGATACAAATACGAAAATTTTGTCGAATTCTGTATAATTTAATTTTTGTTTGAACAGGACAGAAGAACGAAATAGGGAATGGGGGAAGGAATGGAAATAATACAAATGGAACAGGAAATGGGAATAGGGGAAGGGGAAACCCGAACAGAGGAGGAGGGAATGGGAATCGAGGAAATGAAAATAGAGGTAGAGGAGGTAAATAAAAAATGATTAAATTTCTAATATGTAGAATTATCATATTAGTTTACAATTCAGTTCCCTTATTCTCAAAATAATTATTATTAATATGTATTATTCTTTACAGGAATCCGAAGAAATAACAACAAACTGAAACAATATGCAATACGCAAGTGTTTCCAGTATATGTATAGGAATTAATTATTAAAAAAAAAATTAATTAAAATAACGTTTGTAGTGTTATTTAAATTGTTTTATTTCGTCCTAAATGGATTACATCTCAGCATCTTGTTACTCAATACATTGGCGCCTTACGGTCGAAAATATAGAGGAATAGCTATCCTGCTCTAAATTTACAATGCAATAATTCATTACGAAGTTAAATAACAAGCTAATACTAACAGTTAAATAATATACTATTAAAACTTATCTAAATTTATATAAATTATATTAAAAATTATCTAAATTTCTCTAAATTAACTGATGATATTATTTTACGAACCATATTTGTGTCAACAGATTAATAATAATAATTAGGCAATCAAAACCACATAACTTTTCATCTGTCAATATGGGCTTGACGGACAAACAAACTCATTATTTGCATTGATTTAGCTAGTTTTATTAATTATTACTAGTGTTGAGCGATATGGTGATATTTCAATCACGTTGTGAAACGTGATTGTTAATTTGTGATATCAGTGAAATTAAAGCGTGACGTGATCACGGTTTATAAATATTTATTACTGTTAAGTAAAATATTAATAACAAAATGATATATTTAAGAATATTTTGCGCGCATCGTAAAATAATTTGCGGGCGATGGTTTTAAATTATTTATTATGTATACTACTTTTCTACTAAAAGAACTGTAACAAAAGAAAGCTAATAT
Source organism: Barypeithes pellucidus (assembly GCA_963991005.1). NCBI lineage: Eukaryota > Metazoa > Arthropoda > Insecta > Coleoptera > Curculionidae > Barypeithes > Barypeithes pellucidus. The sequence continues at coordinate 34,778,372 of OZ022563.1, read as the reverse complement.
CTATAAAAAATATTACACAACATTGATAACAAACAAACGAAAACGTTATTTCTACCTAGTTTAAAGTAGAATTATACCTTTTAAAAAAAAACTATGACGAACTATACATTGGGTACTTTACAGCAAGCTATTGTTCATGCAAATACGCATGGTTTCTTGGTCATTTTGTGCATATTGTATATTATCATTTAAGAATAGAATCATTACTGATTTGAGTTTTCTTATTACTTAGCATGTTTCTTTAAAGAATGCTTAGAGCATGCTAGTCTTTCAAATATTACTACTCATTTTTTTTTCATTTCACGGTTTCAAGTTCAAAATTCAGTAGTCACAGTAAAGTATCAACTAACGGCCTGACATTTTTACGGAATCACATTTTAAATAACAAGTCTGTATGAGATGTGAAAGTGAAATACGTACTAAAAAGTGATTTGTTTAAACTGTGATCATATCATGCTTTTTATTTCTGCTAAGGAACTGTGATTACCTGTGTTTTGTTGACATCAGTGATTAAATCACAGTTTGTGAAATATTTCTCACCACTATTTATTACCTTCCTTGACGTCATCAACTGTCAGGTTCTTAGTGGTTCTTTTCCTATAAATAATTTAATACCCTGTTAATAATATGCTTATTTGATATTCTATTAATGCAGAAATTGCTTTATTAATGACATTTAACACATGTTTAATGAAACACCTGCTACATAATCAACAGTAGTATACCTCTTTCCTGCAGATTTAAAGTCAAATCTTCTTTTAGCGCTGAATTCAAATATTGTGGGTCTATTTGGCCTGTCTTGGTTCACAAAATGGCAGCTACAAACCAACGAATGTTGAGAAGGATTCCTATTTTGTTGCCTAAGAAACAAATTATATTGTAAAGCAAGCATTAACATAATAATTGGGTTTGTTCGGGTTTGCTTTATATGGTAATGCATATGTAATAGGTAATTACCTAATAAATGATATCCAGACGTTCTTTCCTTCCTTCTTCACAGGGAATGTAAAAAAACTTGCAAATTTTCTGTTCACCATATAATGCTTACAATTAGGCACAAAACATATAACCATTGTTACAAATCTTGATTCTAGAACAAAAAATAATTCAAGATATAATAGAATGGATATAGGTAATGTTGCATAAATGCAATACATTTATTTTTTTTTTTACAAAAACAAACAATTTAAATGTCCCTAACATTAACATGCAGAAATTGTTTTATTAATGACATTTAACAAAACACCTATTGTAGAATCAACAGTGTATTGAAGTAATAATAACAATTGCATACCTCTTTTCTGCAGATTTAAAGTCAAATATTCTTTTAGCGCTGAATGCAAATATTGTGGGTTTATTTAGCCTATCTTGGTTCACAAAATGGCAGCTACGAACCAAAAAATGTTGAGAAGGGCCCTATCTTCTCATCTAAAAAACAAATAATTTTGTAAAGCAAGCATTAACATAATAATTGGGTTTATCTAATAATTGTAAATGATAGCAGTATACATATGTAATAGGTAATTACTTCATTAGTGATATCCAAACTTTCCTTCCTTCCTTCTTTACAGCGAATGTAAAAAACTTGCAAATTTTCTGTTTACCATATAATCCTTACAATTAGGTACAAAACATATAACCATTGTTACAGATTTTGATTCTAGAACAAAAAATAATTCAAGCTATAAGGTGGATATATTTGATATATAGTTAAATACAATACAATAATTTTCATTTACAAATTAATAACAATTTAAAACTCTCACAATAACATCATCATGTTTAGGTGGCGATTAGAAATTGTCAGCAAAAAGGTTTGTAATATTTCTGGCAAATACTTACCTCAATTTGTAGCTGAAAATGGATCAGTAAAAACACTTAAAGTCAAATAATATGGATAATAATAATATGGTTTTGAAAATTTATAAATGTTCACCGATGCTAGTTTGGAAAAGTTTTTAAAAGTTTGACGGTTGTGACGTCAGCAATGAAGCCGCACAGAGAATTTATAAGATTAAGACCCTGGTTGGACTTTTCGATTGGCCCATATTCACATATATTTTTATTATTAAAGAAAACACTATTTGATGTTTTGATTTTCATTATAATTTTTAGTAAAAATCAGAACAACACACATTGTATTTCTGTCTAAGGTATTCCTTAATAATTTTATTATGGAATTTCATCGAGTTAAGACTGAAAATATAAGACAAGAATATATTATGTAAGTTGACGAGCGAACTTATTACGATCATTACCAAAGAAAATATCATTACGGTGGAGAATCTCGATTTGCACAGAATAGAGCGTTGATGTACTTGTTCAACAGAAAAATAATAGGAATTTAAGGGGTTGTAAGTACGAGAAGAAATGGGATACGTAACGAACCTATATAATAATATATTATAATATCTATTGTTTATTATCGACCAGTTATTATTCATTGTTGGTTCGCAATGTATAATTGCAACAAACTCAACTTTCTCCTAGAAATTTTTGAATTCTGCACGTGAGAACACAAGTATTTGTAGTAACTTTGTAGGCTAAAATTAATAATTAGGCAATCCAAATCACATGACTTTTCATCTGACAATATTGACTTGAAGTGCAAACGAAATAAACAAACTTAGTGTTTGCACTGATTTAGCTAGCTTTATTACCTTTCTTTGGAGTCTAAATAATAAAAAAATAGTAATAATTGTTAGTTCTTTTAAGACCATTCAATTGTGAAAACGTACCGCGGTGTTCATATTTGAAAAAATTATTGCAAGAATGCTCAGATGTGCGCCAGAGGTATGTTTGTTTACATTTCGATTATATTTTCAAATAAGATAGCCATAAGAATTTATCTCATTTAAATAGTAAAATTATATACTTCAATTTCATATTGAAATGACATAAATTTATAATTTGTTGTAGATATGTAAGGAAGTGGAAAGTGATAAAGGAAATGGATATTTTTACCACGGCAGTTGTTGATTTGGACCACATCTCCATTTTTACACACATAAGCAGATGGAAAACTACAAAGGCCTTGAAGTTCATTAATATATTTCAGTCAGTTTTGTTATATAACTTGGAATGAAGGTTTTAATTGCGTTTTATGTTATGGTTGGAAAGGTAATTATTTTTGTTTACTTCAAGTGTTTGATACCTATTGGAAGAATGACCAACCTTTTTATAAGATCTTTCACCTTTGAACTAAAATTATTTAAAAGGTGTCACTCATTTTTCACAATGCAATACTTTATATTATGTATATAATTATCTATTTCAGACGAGACCTTCATAAGAAGCCAGTGCTAAACAAATTTTTGCTGTGGAATAGATCAACAGAAATAATGGTATGATTGTTTGTACCGATGTACCTGTTCTTATTGTCTACAACAGTGCCCATTAGCCCGATTGAAAAGATGGACTTCGGTACAGTTTGTGGTCTGTTACAATTTGTGGTCGATTGCAAAAATGGACTTTGGTACAGTTTCTGGTCCATTAAGACAGAGGTGGTTTTACCTTCAGTGTTCAAAGGGATGATGAATTTATTCAAATATTAACTCAAAACCTTTTATTTAATTGTTTTTATGTAATAATAATTTGTTTCCATATTTTCTATTTGGTCAATACATATTTTATTTACATTAAATTTATTGTTTTATTTATATAGACACAAGTGGATGAAGGGTCTATGTGATATTTTCGAAAAAAATTGAGTGTTTTACACGGATGAAGGATTTATGTACATAGAATTCGTTACAACTACATTCAATATTTTTCTAATGGTAAATAACAGATGTACAAGTTGATGAAGCATAATATTTACATGGTGATCATACGAAACAAAAAAACTTCACAGTCGATTTTCTCTAAATCATTTTGATGTTACATAGCACCTTCAGCCACTTGTGTCTTCAGTGCGCATCAAACATTTAAATATAAGTACTTATACTAAATATCATTATTTAAGATCAATGATTTTAGTAGTATTAGACTAATATAGGGGGAGTAAAAATGGAGATTATGGCGGGAGAGGAGGAGGAAGGGGAAACTGGATAAATGGGTATAGGGGGAGTGAGAATGGTGATGCAAGTGGGAGAGGAGGAAGAGGAAGAAGAAGAGGTAAATTATTAAAATCCTAATATAATATAAATATTTGTTTATTGTTCAATTTCCTTATTCTAATAATATTTATTAATATGTATTATTCTTTACAGGAAAGAAATTATTGAAGTATGCCCCGAGACAGTATCTTCATTTCGCCTATAATAATTCCTAGATATTTAGTAATAAAAATTATATAATATTCAATATAAATCATTAATTTTTACTTAATTTGTTTTATTAAGTGCAAAATTGATGTAATCTAAACTTATAGTTACTCGATACAGTGGCGCCTTATGGGCGAAAATTTAGAGAAATAGTTGAACTGCCTTAATTTTACATAATTCATTACGATATGAACTTAATAAGTAAGACAGCAAGCTACTACTAATGGTTACATAATTCCTAATATGTACAATTACTATTAGGTTACAGTTCAGATCTCTTACCCTAATAATTATTATTAATATGTTTTTTTCTTTATAGGAATAGAAAGAAGTGCATTGCATTTCGCATACAACAATATGCAATAAGAATTTTTTTTGAATACACTTACATGCCATGATAAAAATAACAAATAAAATAAGAACTAGATTTACATAAATTGTCTTATTTAGTCTTAAATGGTTACTCGATAAAGTGGCATCTTGTGGGGGATAACATTGGCTACTATTGTTTCTCTTCCTAAAATTAATTTAATACCCTGTTAATAATAATTATCAAATTGATTTTCTATTAATGCAGACATTGTTTTATTAATGACTGTTAACAAATGTTTAACAAAACACCTATTGTAGAATTAACAGTAGATTGAATTAATAACAATATCATACCTTTTTCCTGCAGATTTAAGCCAAATTTTCTTTTAGCATTGAATTCAAATATTGTGGATCTATTTGGTCTGTTTTGGTACACAATATGGCAACAGCGAACCAAAGAATGTTGAGCAGGTTCAATATCTTCTCGCCTAAGAAACAAATTATTTTGTAAAGCAAGCATTAGCATAATAATTGGGTTTGTTCAGGTTTGTTTTATATAGTAATGCATATGCAATATGTAATTACCTCATTCCATTACCTCATTACCATATTCAGACTTTTCCCTTTCTTTTTTACAGGGAATGTAAAAAACCTTACAAATTTTCTGTCCACAATATAATGCTTACAAAATTTCTGTTCACAATAATGCTTACAAAGTTTCTGTTCATCATAATTCTTACAATTAAGTTATAGATCTTGATTAGTTTTACCACCACATATAATGTGATTGTTATAAAAATGACCCCTACCTAGGGTAGCCGGTTAAATGAATGTTTAAAAAATGGATTAAATTTGATTAATTAATAATTACTGTGAATAATAGAAATGTAACATTTTTTTAACGTTCATTTGGATGGGGATTGGCTCTACCTTACAATGTCAATTTAAACAAATATGAACAAACACCAACTAATCAGTAAATGATAACTACAAAATATATAAGCATCGACATAATATCATGAGAGAGAGAACATTCCTAGTTACAAAATAACTCTTAGTATGAGTCACCTTAAGCTGCAATCATCTAAAGTAAGTAAAATTTTAATATAGTTTTAACAATAGAATATAAGCTGTTTGTGTTTTGACCCATTGCTAATAAGCTTTATAGGGAATATAAACATTTAAATATTGAATAAAATAAAATGACTTTTTAAGCCAAATGTATAACAATATAAGACTTACTAATTAACAACATTATATTCCATTATTTTTATTATTAATAATAACTATTGTCTGTATTGTTGAAAACATAACAGGATAAACCTTATCGAAAACATAATTCCACTTGGAGTCGGAATATTGAACTAAAAAGTAATATAGAATAATTATTGTATTTAATAAGATCCTTACGTTTATAAGATAAAGTTATTGATGTAGATAATACTCTAAGTGTTCTTATCTTACCGATTAATCTAAATTGATACAGCAGTAAGCGACGTGAGTGCCAAAGTGATATCCTCATCAATCATCAATAACCAACATACATCTCGCATCGATAATTCTAAGTGGAACCTCTGATTTTCATATTCTTTGAAGTTAGTGTAGGGATTTATTCAAAAATTGGAAGACCAACATCCCAATTGTAGTTGAATCTATTAAATTTCAAAAATTAATGGTATAGAAAAAAGTCGATTACTAGTTAATTTTTAAAGGGGGAATTACATAAACACGTCAACGAGCAACGCAGAACACTTCTTTTTAAATTAATAATTATCTTATATTAAATAAAATCATTTTCTTATAAACACCATCTGTAATAATATCCCATAAATGATGCTAATTTGTTTCATAAGAAAAAAATATTAATACAGAACCTAAAATAACTTGCTTATTAGTTGCGATTGTCAAAATTACCAAAATATGGTTAATTGTGTACTGTCTCAATATGCAAAGTAATAATATAATGTGTTTCATTAAACGAATAATAAATTGTTCATTTCTTACCAATTGTTTGAAACAGAAGTAATCCATAATGTTTAAATGGTCACTACCATATGGATCAACTCATCAAAGCAAACGAATTACGAGTCACTTCTTTATAACATTGTGGATAGAAATTGAAGTTCTTATCTGTATATAATTAGCTTTGTTCCAAGGAAACTAGCCAATAAATTTGACTTTCACGACTTCGGCTAATTGGAGGGATAATTGAATCTATAAATAAATATATATATACAGGGTGTCCCATAACTAATGGTACACAGGAAAACTGCAGATTCCTTGGGTGAAAATACTGCGATTTGATCATACATAGTTTAGTTCAATAGCTGGTAATAACCGAGAGACAGGGTGTTCAAGTAAAAATTTAATTTTCAATTTTCCTAAATAACTTATTTCTGAATCAATATTTTTGCATAACATTTTGTGATTAGGGTTTTCTTGGGGAAAGGAATTGGAATTTGTTAATAATTTTGATGTAGATTGTAGGGGGCGCTCTCTGCGGTACTTTGTATACATAAAAAGAAGTGTAACTTTCTTGGGCCTTAGTATAATTATATTTTTATTAAAAATATCAGTTCTTCCGTCATTTTTAAGCAATAAAGGTATACTTTGTAAATGTCGCTCCGACTAACCGTTCTCGAGATATTTTCAATTGCAATTTCTAATGCGCCATTTAAATTTTGATTTGTAAATGTGAAATTTGTCACAGTAGACTTTGGTAAAAACAAATACAATGAAAGCACTTTGAAACCTCATTTCTGTCAAAGTTTATTTTCCTTTGTCAACATGGTGGGTGTTTTTAAGGAGTTTTTGAAGATACTGTTATCAAAAATTAAACTAAAAATGCCGCGACATAACTTGTTTTCTAACAGAGAAATGCGAGACATGGTATGTTTATACGCACAAGAAAATTGTAACAGATGCGGGGCACATCGGTGATATTTAGAAATATATCCAAATAGGAGGCAGCAAGATATTGAAATTTTTAGAAGCCTATACTACATACTGGGAGAAACAGGATCCTTGCGTCCAAAACGTAATAGTGGAGGATCATGTTTCTCCCAGTTTGTCATATAGGCTTCTAAACATTTTAAAATCTTGCTGCCTTCTATTTGGATACATTTCCAAATACCGCCGATGTGCCCCCCCCCCCCCCCCCCCTCTACGTTAAAATTTTCTTGTGCGTAATATCATGTCTCGCATTTCTCTGTTAGAAAACAAGTTATGTCACGGCAATTGATAACAGTATCTTCAAAAACTCCTTAAAAACACCCACAATGCTGACAAATGAAAATAAACTTTGACAGAAATGAGGTTTCAAAGTGCTTTCATTGTATTTGTTTTTACCAAAGCCTACTGTGACAAATTTCACATTTACAAATCAAAATTTAAATGGCGCATTAGAAATTGCAATTGAAAATATCTCGAAAACAGTTAGTCGGAGCGACATTTACAAAGTATACCTTTATTGCTTAAAAATGACGAAAAAACTGTTATTTTTAACAAAAATATAATTATACTAAGGCACAAATAATAAGTTACATTCCTTTTTATGTATCCAGAGTACCGCAGAGAGCGCCCCCTATAATCTACATCAAAATTATTAACAAATTCAAATTACTTTCCCCAAGAAAACCCTAGTCACAAAATGTTATGCAAAAATATTGATTCAGAAATAAGTTATTTAGGAAAATTGAAAATTAAAATTTTACTTGGACACCCTGTATCTCGGTGATTACCAGCTATTGAACTAAACTAAGTATGGCCAAATCGCAGTATTTTTACCCAAGGAATCTGCAGATTTCCTGTGTACCATTAGTTATGGGACACACTGTATATATTAAAAAAACGGAAGGTATTCTCCATAATACTCTAAGTTACCTTACAACTTTAATTATGACATTAATGAATTTGATTTTTTCTTTGTTATGGTTGGATACGCACTGTTCAAGTTAGATCAGCGAAACTACCTTATATTTAAGTGTAAAATATTATTTTACTAGCAAAGTGATTTAAAAACCTTCCGGCCATGCAAGCAAACAACATGAAATTAAGGGAAACATAATATTTGTATAGTACAGAAACGCATGTAGGCTCTTAATATAATATTGATATTCACAAATTTTAAAAATTCTCAATGAAGAATAACAACTCAAAACTATAATAGTTTTTAAAATTTTATATAGTGGAGGATTTTAGTATACCAAAAAAAAAATAATCAACAATTCTAATAATATTTAGGGTTATTGTAAATTCATTTCCGCACAGTGCGCAAAATTATGGTTGTTTTGGATAAAACAAATAATAAAAAATTATTAGAAAATATTAATTTTAAATTGACCCTTGACAGCTCAATGTTGAAATTGCAGCTAAAGCCATTAACCGGATTAATATTTAAGAAAAATCACATTATTTATGGAAAAAGGTTACCTTAACAACATAATTTAAATGTAACAAATTATTATCGATATGTATCCTCTTCAGTTATCATTAAAATAAGAATGAATCATTAGCTCAGTTCGTTGGGCAACTCCATTGAGCCATGTATCTAAAAATCAAACCTAAATTATTAAGTAATAGAACTACATGACTATTGCATACCCTTATTATCGGTCATATTTGATAATATTAATCGTACATCCACGTTCCAATTCCTGCGAAGCAATAACAACCCTTCTAAATGAAGTAATAAGTGAGGCAACGTTTCTATATAATACTTAAAACTAATATAACATATACGTAAACACAGTATAATTATTATTATTAAAGCGATTTAAAGTTATTTCATTACAATATTTAAATATTATAGTAGCTCATTGTTGAATTTTATTTAATTTATATTTTAGCGATTGATTTTGCTCAATTCAAAACTCGTTTTACTTCTTTTCTTATAATAATAGTTAATTTAAATTCTCATCTGTCAATTACGTATAATGATGATAAATTTAAACCTCTCTAATAATAAATACGATTATAATACAGTTAAATAATGTAATATATACCAGGAATATTTTTCAATTTCTAAGAGTATGATTCACTTATTATATTATTTGATTATAATTTTTGTGACATTCCTATCCATTCTAAATTGAATTGTTTTTTTTATTATGAGCTCTGTTCCTTGCAATCCCACAAATCTTATTATTGAAATAATTAATTAATTGAAACATCATAAATATTGCTTGATTTACACCTATTGAATAATTAAATTCGAATTTTTATATAATCTGAATTGTATATCAACAACAAATTGGACATAATGGAATGAGTTATATTGGAGTAGCTATATTACATTATTTTTACATATCAATATCATCTACCCTGGATATTGTTCATATTTGTTCGAATATATGTTCTCATCAAAACACGTGCTGTAAGGGGAAAAATGAAATATTAAGTAATCATTAATTGTGGGTCTCGAGCAACACGGCCAGTTTTTACCCGTTAGTTTATGTTCAATTTTTTTTTGATACGTATAGTAAAATTTCGAAAATATAATTTAAAAAATATTTATATATACAATGTTTAAATTTTCAACAAATGTGATTAAGAAAAAATCATCTTATAACACATAGTTTTTTTTTGGTTAACTATTCACATTCTATTCATTGACAATACAGACATTATTACAACGTAGGAAATAAATATAAAAAAATGACATTTGGTAAATTCACCAAGTACCTAAATTTTTGACACATTTAAATAAAGGAGGAATGTGATTATAGTCTTATCAGTTGGTAAAAACTGGTAGTTACAAAGCAGTGATTAGAGAATATGTGATTTTAAATGAGAAAAGTGAAGATAGTCGATTGTGAAACACAAGTTTACGCTTAATATTTGGTATTGTATCGTTGAAAATGTATATATTATTAATAAAATCACCTGAGGTTAATTCTAATGTTACGAATTTATAAATTTAGTAACATAGAATAGTTAATTATGCCTAAGTAAATTAAGTTTGGCATGGTCTTATGGCCTTTAAATGGACTTGATTATGATGATGGCAGATTTATTTCGTAGCCAAGGATATTTTCCATTTATTCTATATCTGAATTATCTAATCACTGTTTATGAATTGAGTTGCCGAGACCCTAATTTGTAACACACAACCATACATACACACATACATACAATTTTATACCCTCCTCAGAGTATGTTTGTTATCAATCATTTTTATTATCATATCAATGATAATTATTTGTCTAGATTCATCCTTCTGACTGTCTCGGTTGACAAGGCATCAGTTTTGGCCTTTTAGCTATGACGAGCTGTACTTAGGTGGGTCTCTATTTTTTTTTTCATACGTAATTCAGTTATTATAAAACATTTATAAATGAACTTAATCGCGATCGATTAAAATTATCACTATCGAAATATTTGATATTAATATAATAATAGTATTTAGATGACATACATTGTATAGCCATTATAAAACTTATCAATGTTATTTTACTTAGATTAATTAATTAATGACATAAATACGACAAATGCCATCAAACAAAATTAGGTATGTTGTCCATACGTAAAGCTGCATTTAAAATTGCAAGTAGAATGCAACCTGAAGATAATTTAAACCTGTTTTTGGATCAACGAGTACTAACCTAGGCATTTATCGGATATATTTCAGATTCAATGTAGCGAACACTTTTCAGATAGTTTTTTTATATTCGTTAAAGAAATTAATTATATCAACCATTCTATTTGGTGTATAATTTTTGTTAATTACAAATTAATATTTCACTGAAATTTAATACAATAATATTTATGGTATATTTAAATGCGTATTTCGATACCGATAATAGATTATGTATTTTTCAATGTATTAATGTTAACAGAATATCAACATTAACTATAATGCATATATGTATGCGAAACCAACTATTAGTTTGTTGTGGAATGAAAGGAACACGTTGTATATAATAAGTAATAAGAAAGAAACTGAATTACGGGTATACTATGTAACATTTAATTAAGGCAAATAGTTACAAAAAAAATGTGTCTCACTTTAGGTTATTAATAATCAATATTTAGTATTTACCCATATATGTTTTGGTATCATCAATTAGGGTAAATTTTTTTTGTTTTTTGTTTTTCATTAGTGAAGAATACGAATGGTATTATTCACTAATTAGTCACATTCATTATTCTATTTAATTAAGGTGAAAAGTGCATAAAAAAAAATAATTAGAAATAATTTCCCAAGTATGCCGAATCACTAGTGTATTTATTTGAAATAATTAATATCATTGGTGAATTTAACAGCCTTAATTTAATCTTACAATTCCTCTCGCGTCGTCTATGATCAATTCAATGAATCATGACCTAGTCAATTCAAATTAATGAAGACCTACCGAAAACCTTTATAGGATGAAATTTGCATTAATTGTAATCGGTGACGGATGTGTATACCTAAATAGGCCGTTTTACATAAAGGTTCGTCACGTAATAGACCACTCTAACGGTGAGTCTGTGACTGTTGCAACAATATTGCTGCCTTATGCAACTGAGGCATGTGCATCGTATTATTATTACTTTAGTATTCCTAAGATTTGCCCAATAATAATACTGTAAACTGATTTATTTATTGGTTTATTATTTTATGTTCTGAGGAGGGTATTTGGGGTTGAGAAAAAAAACTGAATATTTTAATGCAGTTTGGGCGAGCGTATAAATTACCCAATGCGCTCCAAAATCATTACGGTTACATTCCGTAAAGTTTTATCAAAGGCTGTCGCCCTGACGACAGAGTCGTTACATTCTAACCATACGTCACCACATCTAACTCGGGCGATATAATGTCCTCCCTTAGTGGTATCGTTAGGGTTGTTCGAGATATGGACAATAACTGCTTTACATCGGAATCGGATCGAATCGATTGTAATTAAATCTTCGTTAAATTGATTAAATGTAGTTTGAATTTTAATCGAATTACCGTTAACCATCTGTATTCGCATCAAACAAATAACTAAATAATTGGTAACGGTCACCAATTTCGATCTAGATGTCAAATTATCGTGACACCTCCCACATTGTTCGTCGGTGGGTCGCGAATCGAACATCGAACCGAAGTTCATTGTTTGCGGTGGGTTTTCTGGGAAGTACAGCGTGTACGATAGAGATTCCATTCCATTGCCGATATTTTCGTAACCACAAGTTGCACAATGTTTCAAGTTTGGAATGAACGAGAAACGAATGTGCCGTAAGAGCGAATCGTCTCCTAATCGATTGAGCAAATCGATAAGAAACAAATGTGCATCATGCTCTTCACGAATAGCATATTCAGGACCTACAAGAATTCTAACTAGAAGACAATTCGTAATACTAGTGCTAATAGCGATGTTGTGCAGGCTATGCTTTAAGTTGTCCTGTTCACTAATAGGGGGCCGACTAAAATTGGCGACACAACGCTGAAATTCTACAATGGTCAATAAGCATTGAATGGAAGCATTAGCATAACAACTTACACCGTCGGCATTTGTTAAGCCGAAATGTAATGCGTTATTCACAGCGGTAGTAGTAGGAGCTACATTTACTATTTGCGCATCGTCACCGGATGCGTAACTGTCACCACTGTCTGACTCTGAATCATCTAACCTAATGTGCAATTTATTTAAATGATTCGACGTATCGACTTGCTTTTGGTCTGTTAAGAAACGAGCATCTGTCACGGGACTGTCGTATATATTCATGGTTATTGCTCGGTGATGACTGTATACTGTTGGAAATATATGCGTTCTAATACGATTTATGTTACAAAAGCACCAGTCAATGTGGGTATTTGCATTGGTCGTTGTTTGGTTCGTGTCTAGTTGCGAGGTGAATTTTTTCGATATTAAAAATTGTTTTAAACAGTTTGTTTGTCTGTGCGATAAGTCTTGGTTGAAATCACCCACGATAATAGTGGGCACGTCATAAACGACTATTTCTTTGAGGCACGTTAACGCGTCTCCTATTGCCATTTTCGGTGGAATATATAATGCAATTATCGTAATTTTATCGCACGTAAAAATTACCGCTTGGAAGGTCAGAAATGACACGATTTTGCAATATTTACGTACGTTCGTACATAGATTAACATTATTTTTGCGAGTATAGCACGAAATGCCGTACGGTTTTCTATTCGCGCCAGCATTCGGATTGCATAGCGCAAAAATACAGTCGAAATTTTCAAAATCAATTACATCTCCAGTTTTCAGCCATGTTTCTACAAATATAAGAATATCTGCGCTTATAAATAACGGATTATTTTTTATCAACTCGAAATGTTTGTTAAGACTTTGTACATTTTGATAAATGATGGTTTGATTTTTAGCGGATTCAAAGTATTGCCGACTGTAAGTACTACTTAGATTTCTGTTCGCCCGTAAATTTTGCAATTCACAGAAAGCCTTATCTTTCTCGGTAGGTTTTCTAGGCGGCGCAAAGTCTCCAAAGATAAAGAGACCTTCTAGGTTAGTCGCCCGGCTACAAGCTACATAGATGGCGTTCCTTGGAATGCCCTTTTTTAAGTGAACCGCGACTTGTTGATACGTAGCGCCCTGCGATTTGTGAATCGTTATACCCTCGCTGACAAGCAAGGGGAATTGCGCCCGTTCGACCATAACGTTGCTTCCTTTTCGAATAATTAAGGCACGGGCAACAGGTTCGATAGGCGTCCACGTAGCCGGAATGGCATTATTTAGCATGTAACCGGAATGTTTCTGACGACTGGCTCTGCCTGATCGCGCGTCGAAAAATTGCAACCAACAACGTTTGGCAGTTCGATCAGCGTTATATTCTAACTTCATTAAGGTACCTGTGGCCCCATTTACAATCCCGTCACTTGTATCGTGATTTAAAGAAACCATATATTTGGCACTAATTTGCAACCGCAGTTCCAGCATTAATCCGAACGTATCGGCTTTTTTTAAGTTTTTGGCCTCCTTTAGAAATTGCTGGTTCAATCGTTCACTGCAACTGCCCTTGACGACATCTTTCGCGACACTAATTGTATATTCGGTATCTAAGGTTGCCAATTTGCGATCGTTAAATTCATTCACTTCCAGATTACTTCGAAACAAATGAATAATATTTTCTGGCAAGGGATCATTGTCAGATACACAGCGACCCTTAATTAATCGAACATCTTCGGGGGTCATGGCACCACTAGCCATATTATTTAAAGCCGACGCGAAAGCCTTGTCGTTCCTCTGTCTCATGATTTCGGTCAGTTCAAAGAAACTGAATAGATCCCATAAAAATGTACCGCATATTTCGTGATACGGGTTAGCTTTTGACGCGTCAAATATCCATCTATCGCCAACAGGAGGTAATTGACGTAAATCACCCAACAAAAGAATCGAGATTCCGCCGAAGCTAGCCCTCGTTTTGAAGAGTTGCTGCAACCTTTGGTTAATATTGTCTAGCATCCGGCTACCGACCATAGAATATTCATCGATTATAACCAATTTTAAATCGCATAGGCGAGTTAAAATTGTGTTTTCAGAATCGCTAGAGATGGGTACCAGTTGCGGCTCGTAACCATGGTTAACAGGTAGTACAAAGGCCGAATGTAAAGTTACTCCTTCGATGGCAAAGGCCGCCTTGCCGGTCGGTGCTGTCAATAAGACTTTGACAGTATCAGGATTGTTTCCCGGTAATGAATTGTAGTACCTTAAAAGCGACTGATATATCGCTTGTATCAAGCGACTTTTACCCACGCCGGCACTTCCTCCTATGACGTTATAAATTTTTTCACCCCTATGCATACAATCCAAAATATGGTTTAAATATTCGTATTGTTTCAAGTTGAGAGAAGCAATGATCGCATCGTACTCTTGGTCGGGAATTTGAAACGGTGTAGGGTAGGTGTATTTTACCGTGCCGGCGTCGGGCTGATCTAAAATACTAAATGGATCGAAAGCAGGATCGTCGATAGCATAAGGAATAAACTCCTCGTCCAAGGAATTCAATAACCGTTCACCGATTTCCTCCTCCCTTACTTCAGCCAACGCTAAAGCATCGTCTAGTATTTTCGAATCTAAAACATCATATTTCGCCCTATTCAATTTGATTAGTTCAATTTGAGCCGAATATATTATCGGATGGTCGACGTTTTCAATTTCGGTTAATTCATTACGCCACGGAACGTAAAGCATTAATTGTTCTCTATAAAAATTAATCGGGTCCTCTTTCAACCCGTACCTAGTGTACGCTATTATATTGGAATGTGTTTTACGGAAAACGAAACCGCTTCCGTCTTTCAAAGGGAATTCGTTCGGCGACTTTGACGACTTCGAACGGAAAACGTAATGCGCCGCGAATTCAGCTAGACATATATCGTTTAATTCGTCGGCTCTTTCAATATAATGTTCGATAGTACCTGATACATATATGTCTGTATCAGTGGCGCTCATTAATCTCAATTGTTTAGCATTTTTTAGCATGCGTACCCGGTTTTTCGAGGGCCTGGTGTTTATGAATATATAACCGGTGCACGTTTCATGAAAACGTAATCCCATAACGTGATACGCTGCCTCTTGGGCACTAATTTCGGACGCGTTAAGGAAGGCCCAGCCAATTTTTTTAAGTTTTTCCTTCAAACTGAAATTTCCGTTTTTAATTTCTTGCATCGCCTCGCGCATAATGTCTGAGACGCCACGGTCGGATTTATTAATATACGACACTATATACTTACAACACGCATAAGGGTCTAATATGAACTGAATATCCATATTTGCTTTTTGCATCGAGAAAATTTCTGCATTAAAATGATTAACGAAGCAATCGTCCGGCGCGCGTTTTATAAACATTGTCGGTTTACGAATATTGTGTTGAATTATTAATAAGTAATCCTCCTTTTTAAGATTTAACTGCAAAAGAAATTCATCGAACGAAATCGGAAGATTCTTATTTAATAATTCGGTAAATTTGGTATAT
Organism: Barypeithes pellucidus; assembly: GCA_963991005.1. Lineage (NCBI taxonomy): Eukaryota > Metazoa > Arthropoda > Insecta > Coleoptera > Curculionidae > Barypeithes > Barypeithes pellucidus. Next base: position 34,761,876 of record OZ022563.1, on the reverse strand, counting down.
TTTGCCTTCATTTCCGCGAGTATATCTTTATCGTCGCATTCGAGCGGTTCTAATATCGTGGTAATATCCATCGGCAAATAGGGTATACCGTACCGACAAATATATTTTCCTCGGACTTCGCGCCTACACGATTTTGAGTGTTTGTGAACATTATAACTGATCACGTCTTGAATACTTTGCAATTTACTGTCACAAGTTATATATCGGTTAGCAAATTCGGCACAAATCTTACCGCTATTAGGAACATCTTTACTGTACCGTGGTGCTCCAGTTAGCCAAAGCAAGCAATGCACATGCGGTGACCCACGATGCTGAAATTCTATCCTGTAGTAATAGTGTTCAATCGGATTTTGTTTGAACGGCCCATCTTCACTTTTCAAATGTTTAAACAACAGACGAAATCTGTGGTCAAAGTAACGGGCAGTAGTTACAGGATCTTTTCTACAATTCAAAGGGAAAACAATTTATTAATTGTTTTATTAAATGAAGGCATATTGAGGTGTCGTCATCAGAAACTACTTAAATCAGACTTATGTTAGTAAAGATTTTTAAAAATGACAACGTTTTATATTTAAAAATAATAATAATAGACGACTAAATCACTTTGTTAATTAAGTAATTAAATTGTCAATTATATTTTGGAAAGAGCCGCATATATTTGAAATTACTATTGAAATAATATCCAAGGCATCGAATATATTATTACTAGCAATTTAGATTTGTAAATGAAAAAGCAAAGAGTACTTACCGAATTAATCGAACGGTTTCGCCATAGGGCAGGTTTACGGCTTCAGCCTCACTAATTTCCCTGCCATCAATTAGTCTTACCAAAATTACTAACAATTCAGGCCATCTGCTCTCAGCGGCCGAAATTGTTAAGAAAATGGTAGGAATGTTATATTGGCGTACCATAGCCAACAGTTTTCGTTCCTGGTTTTTCCAATATGCCGGTGAATTGGTGATTCCTTTCAGGAACATGTATCCTGCGTCACTTTTGATTAAATCTTCCAATTTTGTTGGATTTAGAACATCACCCACAGTATAATTTTCTGTCCCGTCCAATCGTTTTCGTAACGCTGTTAATACAGCTTTAACTACATAAATTAACTGCAGTTTTTTCGCCATATACAGTACAAAATCGGTTCTAGCGAAGCGTCTGTCTAAGGCTTGGGCTTGCACCTTTGTTTGTTTACCGTAGCCGAAATTCTCAGGAAACTCCTTTTTCTGACCGCAAAATAAGGTGGGAAAGCTCATTTCTTCCGAGTGAAGATCCATCATGAGATGGATAGGAGTCCTACCCTCTCCAGGGGCCAGACATATATTCTGTAATGCATCTTTATCCAATAAGGTTTCTTGGCCACCTGGATTAATAGGTTCGGTATCGTCAATGAGATTTTCATCGGCGAAAACATCTACCTCGGCTACCTTGTTATCAGGAATAACGGCTGGAAGGGGTTGCATGTCTTTTAATGACATGTTATTTAACGAATTACTAATACCCGTTTCATCATTCTTCACAATATCCTTATCAGCAGTGCGAACCTTTTTTTCAACGTCACAGTCTTTCAGAAGCAGATCATCGAGACCGAATTCTTCAAAATCTGCCATTTCACTTATAGCTTTCAATTCTAAATAAATTAATTAAATATAATATATTAATTAAAATTAAACTCCGATAATTTAATTCAATAAAGGATTCGTTAAAGTTCTCAACATGTAACTTAAAATGCATAGTATATAAATAATAATTTGATTCAAATTGAATTATATACAAGAAAAAACGACATGATTCATTATAACAAATTATGGACAATTTTTTTAAAAAATTTTATTAAGTGATTCTAGAAAATTTATATTGTAATGTCTTTTAAGGTATGAAGTTTTATAGATTTCGAAGTTAAATGTACAGATTAACTTATATCCCACCAGCGAGAATGATATAACCAATATTTTTTGTAAGTGGTAAATAAGAGAATGTGTTCTTTTTAATATAGTATGTTAGATTAATTTAAGATCGCATAATTTTAATTAATAATCAATAGATTCTAGAGTTTAGGGCGGAGCAATTATGCCCTGATACGTCTAATTGTATGCGGAGCGCATAATATCTAGATGTATGGATATTCGATTAATATTTAATTTGACTTATTTAAATATACAGGATGCCCATGATAAAAAGGGCCTACATGAAGATATCGTTAGTGGTAACAGATACAAATTAGAATAAACGTGGAAAAAGTATATCATTCAAGTCACGAACAAATCAAAAAAAGTTTAGTATAATTTTTAAGTTTTGAGTTATTAAAAATAAAAACTGATATTTTGAATTTTTAAATTTTTTTGTTTCGACGTTACTATTAAAGTCAGTGCAATATCGACAGAACCTTCTCACAGCAACTCTTATTTAACTCAATGAATATATAACTAATTATTATTTTATACGACGCACGTTCCGTTTTCAAGCAATCATCAACTTAATTTTTTTTTAATACAGCCATGATTTTATAATGCAAATTTTAATTTTAATGTAAATTTATTATAAATTTAATGATGTACCAAACATTATCGTTTCGAATCTTTTTAACGAACAAACCCGAATCTTTTTAATCATCTTCATGAAATATTCAGGATACGGACCTGTAATTTCCATAATTTTGCAAAAATAGTTCAATGCAGTCAGTACTAAATGGAATATTTTTAAATTTCTTTTATAACAATGCACTACATAATAATCAGAGAAACAAAGCAATTTAATTACAATAACAAATGTATGAAAAAACAAACAACAAATAGGTACATCGGCAAGAAACATTACAACTAATAGTGGATTATTTTAAATAATATCTTAAAAAAAGATTATCGAAATGATTTCCGTCAGTCTCCAAATAGATAGCATCGTAAACTTGCAGATTTACAACATTCAATAGCATTTGTGACTTTATGGTTTCAATGGCTCCAATAACTTTTCTAATCGTCTAAGGTATCTGGAGAATGATGGGAATCATTTCGTACAGCTTTTGGGACATTAATTTCTAATAATTAATGTTTTTGTTTGCAAATGTACCTACTTGTTGGTTATAGTTTTATACTTACTATTTCGTTATTGTTAATAAATTGTCCTGCTTTATGATTATCATGTAGTGCAATATAAGAAGAGAAATTTTAATATATACATGTTAGTACCTATTGCATTGAACTGTTTTGCAAAATTATGGAAAATACAGGTCCGTATCCTAAACTTTTCATGAAGATGATTAAAATTTCTTACTCTTAAAATTTGATATTATAATATCAGGACCGTATTAGAAACTATTGAGTTGATAACGATTGCTATGAGAATGGGTTGTAGTTTTGCTTTAACTTTAATATTAACGTCGGAGTAAAATTAAATTATATTATTTCTTAAATAACTCAAAAATTACAAATCATACTAAAACATTTTGTACTGCATATTGGGCGTACTTTGATTGTGATACATTTTCCCCATTTAATCGAAGTTGTATCGGTTACCATAAAGGAGCTCCCCAGAGAAGATTTTTTTTATCTCGGGCACCCAGTTTTTAGATTATACACTATCCTAAAAGAAATGCCATGTAACGTAAGGCAATAACTATAATGATAATATTGTGAATACGTTACATTGTCGAAAGGAATGTTTCAGAAATAATCAATGTAATCTTTTTTTATCACGTTTTGCAACATTAAATGTAAAATTAATTCCAACTATTAATGTCCATACCAGCCAGCGTAATTTTGTCCACTTAATTTACATTAAAAATATAAAATTTGTTTATATTTAGTTATTTTTGAATTGTTTCTAAGTACATCATAACACTCTCTGTACTATAAACTTTAATTTTTGAAATGACCTTTAATTTTTCAATGGCTAAAAATGATAATAATAATTTCAAATATGAATGTTTGAATATGTAATAATCGAATTAGTATATAGTACGATTTATACAAAGGTTTTTAACACTTACCATCGTTTGTTATTTTAATGTCTTCAGCAATATCAATATTTGCAGTCTGTGAGTCGATATAATTTTGTATATTTCCTTCCCAATTAATGGCTTCTACAACATTATATTCTCGATATAATGGTTGCTCTTTTAAATAGTCGAACGCTTTGCGTATTACGCCCGGTCGAACGGTCTCATGTATATAAGAATGTTGATATTCCATTTTCCGTTTCAGTTTTATCTGAATAGTGAATGTCTCATCGATATTTCGAGGTAGTATCCTCAACGTAGAATCGACATTCATCGGAACATTTACGATTTGTCCAGTAATAGAACATTGCTTTAACACCCCGCTCGATATCTTCATGAAGGGCAAACGCAAGCTTATCATACGTTCCTCCATAATACTTAAATTTTTCAACTCGTCTGGTATGGGGAAAATAATTTTGTAATTATTGGCACAGAATGTTGGCATTTCCTTTTTGCGAATGGACTTTTCACATGAATTGCAAAAAAGTTCAGAAGCCCCATTTAAGTATACAGCATCAGCATATTCCACACCAAACTTTTGTTCAAGTTTTTGACGATCTATACGTTGACAAGATGTAAGAAACCAAAGTCTCTTACAACAAGCACAGACTAGATCCGGACCTGAAAGTATATAAAATGTTATATCAATGAGTAGTAATACTTAATTTGAAGTGAATTAACCGAACTATTTTAAAATAATTTATATTTTCTTAAAAAAAAATTATTGCTAAACCTGTACTTTAAAGGTGATAAAAACACAACCTACCCTCTCGAATGGCTTCTCTAAACTTGTCAACAGCAGTTATTGGTTTTAACTTTTTACAGGGCAAGCCGAGAGAGTCCATTTTCCGCTTATTTGCCATCCTTTTTTTAGCCAGTTCATTTTCTTGTTGGACAAATTCGGGATCCGATCGTTTATTTATTTTTCTAACAATGTCGGATTGTTTAGTTGTTTCATGCACTTCTTGATTCTGAGAATAATTGGTTTTGCGGGTTTCAACAATTTTTTGTTTCTCAACAGAATAAAGTAATGGGTCTAATCGTTTAATAGCCCTTTGTTCATTTTCCTTTTTTGAATTTATAGGATTTTGACGTTTGTCTGCATTTTCTTTTTTATATTTTTCTTTTTTTTCTAAAAGAAGCCTGGCTAGCTCTTCTTTACGTTTTTCCTTTTGCTGTTTACGCTTTTTATCAGCAGATAATTTCTTTGTTCGTGGCATTATTTAACTAAAAGAGGTTTCCAAGAATATGTCAATATTATTTATACATCCAGGGTGAGGATTCTATAATTTTTATTCTAATTAAATTAAAAATTGAATCAATTTTTTCACTTATATCATTTAATAAGGTTCTTTAAAAAAAAATTTTTTTCAATAAGTTTATAGCACTATCAAGCTTGTATGATAAAACAAAAGAGTACTATTTCAATAATTTAATTGCACATTTATATTTATATTACGTTTCCTTTTTTTTTAGCAGTTTCAGATCATCAATTGAAAAACTTCAAATAATAATTTTAACAACTGCATCGGATTGAAAGTTATAACAATGAGTTTAGAATTACTCTGGAACCAATATTCTATATTCATTTTATACCGGATATCAATAATATCAAGGGTTTCAAAAGCTTCACATTTCAATTTAATTTTTCCCAAACTTTTTACATCTTGAATTTCATTTGAAGTTATGAATAATTTTTATGCAACATTTCCTATTTCGAATTTAAGCTGTTCCCTAAATATCATATTCCAATCAAGTTAACAATGCTTATAGTATTAATAATTATTAAGGGAAAATAATGGAATACACTTTATATAATCTAGTCAACAACATTTAAGTATATCTATGTATATTTAAACTTAAAATATTTCACCAAATAAATTAAACAAAATTTCTTAATAAAGCTGTACGACATTCTCTATGAAATAGTTGAAATTCCCGGAATATATAGAGTACTTTCCTAAATTGACAGTAACAGCAATGTGATAAATTCATTTATTATTATTAATATTATTTTTATAATTAAAGGAGAAAGTTACCCTTTATAGAGTTTTTCTCCTGGAAAGTAAATATATATAAATGAAATCAATCAATATTCTAGCAAAATCTGGCAATTCCCAATTATGTAAATTGGTCGGTTTAAAATTATTTTCTTAGGAATTGTTTGTCCTATTAAGACCATCACAAACAATCTATATAACGGAAATTTTATTTCAATGCTAATAATGATGATCTTCGATCAAACACATATTGATTTAATCAAAATGAGGGAAAATATAAGTTATCAATTATTAACTAACAAAAAAAATCATTGCAACTTATCAACAAAATTCCGATATCTGAGTTTAATTTGGATAAAATTTCATATAATATACAAGGTGATTCACTATGAACTTGAATTATAATTGTATGGGGATCTACTAAACACACATGTTTCTAAACCTTTGAGCATTTAGGTTTATCGATTCACTCTATTTAACTAAAATGTTAATAATAATTTTCCTGTCGTTTCCAGTTATACCGGAAGTAGCTGTCAATTTTCGGTTTTTAATACAAAATAATAATTTTTATTATATTTTTCGATTAACCATTAAATTCGAAACAAATTTTATAGAACATCTTTTCTGGACTTTTTGTAATAATTTGGCAAATGCTTGGTGATGAAATAATATAATCTCTTTGCCTTACATCTTGAACTATTTCTTACCGAATAGCTAGAAGATCATCAAGCCCCAAAAATATTTTACATTTGGCAGAAATTATACAGGATGGCCACAATTTAAGGTTCATTGTGAGAGAACCATTAAAATCTTCCTTATTATATTTTTATTTAATGTGATTAAATATTTAGTATTTACTGTTCTATATCTATATCAAAACGTTTGTTCAAAAAAAAAATCAAATATATCCCGAAAATACTATTATGTAAATGTGTTATGAAAATATTAATGTCTATATGCAGGAAAATTGATTTATTGCTTGAAAAAACAACTATACTGGTGTACACACAGTAATTAGGTGTTTCTTCATTGAATTTATGAATGAAATGCAGTTGATTATATTTAATAGTTCCATTAGTACCTTTTTAAAAAGTATCAGGGAAACAAGGTTATAAACTTTAGTGAAATTAAAAATGTGTTAGGAAATTATAATATTATTTGAATAAATATTCGCAAAAATTGCCATATAATTCCAAGCAGTTATGTATTCTTTTCATCATACTATTTCTTGTACCATTTCTTATTCCTTGTGCGGTGAAAGTTTGAAATTTATTAAGAAAATAATTAAGAAATATTACAATTTTCAAACACATTTTTAATTTCACTAAAGTTTAATTATTTATTTGTCAACTTGATTCCTTGTTACTTTTTAAAATTATAATATTTCAACCATTACATTGAATTAAAAGGATCAACTGCATTAAAGATCTCAGATAGAATTGTTTACATTTGAAGTCGACGTAAGGAATGCAAAATTTTATTAGAAAGTTCCAATTATTTTTACTATTTTTTAAATCCTATTAATTATCTTTGTTATTTCAAACATTATAGGAAATTTATGCTTTTGATTTTTTCATAGATATATGGAAGTTAATGATGCATTTTATTTACATTCCGATCAATTATCAATTTTAGTATTCATAAATATTAGTAATTGAGATGACCTATCCTACGGGTCAAACTCGGTCTATTGGACCCAAGCCAAATAATTCGTTATCGAACAAGATCCTGCATTTTCATGTTTTCCAACTTTAAGAAAATCAAAAAAATTACTTCCCGACATTTTATTAAAAAACCGTCACTACGAGTTTCTCTAAATAAGTTTCTTGATAACATCCTAGAATATAAACTGAATCGTTTAAGTTTTACGAGACCGGCAGATTCTCAAAAAACTATTCTCAATTTTTTCACATTTTCTAACTATTTCCATTACTACCTTATTAACGGGACACCCTGTATAATGAATTATTTCGCCTATAGTTACCCCATATATACCAAAATATATCCCAAAAGTTTCATTGCTCCAACGTGGACGGGTTAGAAGAAATCGAATAAATGGTTTCAAGATGCACTGTATTTCGTAATATGTATATAGGTTTTTGCAGACCATTTTATCGGAAATATTGTAGGAAATTTTCCATTTTGAGCAACGATAGTGGTCATTATCGAACGTCGAGATATCTTAGAATCTTTTTCCGACTATTCACTAGTTCGAATCGTTAAATTAACTTCAGGATCGCGCTAAGAAAACGACTATTTTGGGCCATTTTCAGCCATTTTGGACATTTCACCAAAATTCACTCGATTTCTTTTCCTGATACACTATCCTAATATGTTATTGAACAAAATATGTCTAGAATTTCCCTATTACAAGGTGATGAAAGTTTAAACTTTTTAATTATTTAAACCAGCCGAGATATTTAGAATTTGCTTGAATAAACTAATATTTAAATAGGGTAAGTCTAATATGATGCTATTAATACTTACAGGTTATTTATCGACTATATCCAATCGATTTGAAATAGATCTTGTTCTATATAGTTGCAGCTACACAAACCACAATAATTAATCACTTCAACTTTAAGTGGGTTTGGGGAAAAACACTTAACTTTATGAATTTTCCACAAATATATGTCACTTCAATCGAATTGAAATGACAACTAACTTGTCCGCGCTCAACTGTTTACATAGAAATCGATCCATGGCCTACTTAAAAAGGTTCTTTTATAAAACGTTCGTTGGCGGTTTTTATCTACATCGGAGTATTTCGAACTTTTTGTAAATATGAAGGTACATCTGATATTTCTTTAGTAGGAATATTTCATTATACAGGGTGTCCAGTTATTAAGATTTAATCGTAAATTTCAATAATATATCATTTTGCTTTAAAAAGTTTTCAGAATTGCAAGAATTTTACCGTCCCAGCTCGGTAAATAGTCGTTTTTTCTCGATTCAAAGGAAATTTGGAAAATTTTGAAACATAATAATATTTAGAGAAAGGATGGACGAAGAATATACGGCTACAAAGAATTTTTCAGAGTGATATTTGTAGGAGTTATACGTGAATAGAATGAAACTTTTAGTGAAAAATGGGTGAAAATAGTTATATATATATATTTTTAACCCTTTAGATATTAATTTGATAAGCGCGCTTGGTATTAATCTTGAAGTATTATCGTTCCCCGTAACGATAACGCAATAAAATATGTAAAAAGTTAAATACGAAAGCGTATAGTCGAAATTAAGTGTAGCGGTGACAGATGCATGTTCACAAGTCCAAAATTCAATCGTTACTAATATTTTCGGTATTTAAATCGAAGACACGAAACTATGGTTTATATACAAGTTGTGACGTGCTCCTTCCGATGACGTATATAACATTTCGACCAATTGTTATTTTTGTCCATAAAGAGAGAAAAAAAAATGTTTTTGACGAAATCTTCAACTTCATTACGATGTAGCAACACTATAGACAATAGTAATTATTGATAAAAGATATAGGATGTTCCATTTGAAAATATACAGTAACTTATATCAGTACTTCTCGAATTCTTAGAATAAATTTAAAGGACCCTGTATATGAAATAAAAATTTTTGTAACATTTTATAAATAGTACTCATATAACCCAGATGTAAATGTTTGTTTTTTTTATCAAATTAAACCCAATAAAGAATCTATAACATTTTTTTTGCGATCGTACAAAAACAAATAAAAATAGGAAACTAATTAATATCTTGACAACACTGCAAAAATGCGATTCCATATACAATAAGGATGGACACTAATGCCGAGGAAAAATTAGGACAATCCGTTTAAAAAAAAATAAAGTTCTAATTGTCCCGCTTTTATGAAACACACTCTACATTTAAAAATATTTTTAAAATATAAAGCTCCAACAGTGCGCTACTATGTAGATTTATCATTTTACTCTCTCCTTGATATTATAAGAGATAATGAAAAATTACACATGCACTAGAGGCCACCCTATATATTCTAATAGTAGAGTAATAAATAATTACAAAATATTCAAAATTTACTGTCAATTAATTAAAATGCAACAATAAGTAGGTAACCTATTATTTTCGTATACTAATTATTAATATCTGATCAAAAAAGCAACTAGAACAAATCTTACTTTATGAGCAAATGTATACTGACTTCCAAAATGTTATCAATAGAAATGCTACTTAAATAACTCGAACACCCAAAGTTGTTTTTAAAAAAAACAATTTATTATTTAAATTTTACAATTTAAAGACATCGACTGTTAAGAACAGAATCTGACCAAAGAGTGATCTTAATAACTAAAATTAAGTTGCATCTCGGCATGAAATGCAAGTCAAGGCTTCTAGGAATGATGAGCCTAGGAACTGCTGACCGTGTGGAATCTGTGTATATAACTCCTCCCTTCCTAAGCTGTCAAAATAGGGGACTGATTTTGAAAGTTATCAATTTCTTCTGTTTTTCTGGGTTGATTGGTTTTTTTCTTAAACCATTGGGTAAAGTATTGCCTCTTCTTAACCAGAATCCATAATAATAGAACCAGTAAGAGGAATGTCAATAGGCTGTAAGTGATTGGGCCTTCGGTTGATTGATTGATTTCTTGTATTGGTGATAATTGATTAGTTAAGTCCTTTAGTCGGTACATTTCTTCGAAATTTATTTCGGTATAATTTGGTGTTCGGTACAACTGAGTTGTGTTCATTGTGGTTAATTCGACAGTCGGTAGTAATAGCGGTTTTCCATGTTGTAGTCTGACGTCATGGATAAATTTCTTGTTTTTATATTGAATACTGCAGGAATTCGGGATGTTAATCAACGTTGGATATTCGATTTCTAAATATTGATCGACTTTACATTGTGCAAAAATTCTTTCCTTTTTTGATGGTAGGACAAGAATTTCTTTCGGTGTAACTTGTTCCAGGATTGATTCTGCGATACTTATTTCCATGATTTCACAACCATTGGTGGAGTTGCTTTCCATCAGCTGAAGGGTACAACTGTCTGGTGGATAAAATTTCTCAATGCAGTAGTAAGTTTCCTCCAATGATGGACAAGTGTTTTCTTCGAACTGGACTTCTTTAAGGGTTTGTGCCAAATAAGGGTATTTTGGGATAAAAACTTTACCTTTTTGGATCACAGGATATAAATGGGAAAAGGTATAGGTTTCAGGCTTAATGATAGGTACATGTATAGCAAAAATTAATGTTGTTTTTGAGAAAGTGACTTGAGTGCCAAAAATTTGATAATATGAAAGAACATTTTTGAAATTTGGAATCTGATTTTCACTATATATCGTTTTCAAATAGTTAATCATTTGTTCTACCTCATAACTGGATATTATGGAGTTATGCAGCGTATTTAACTTAGCAAACATTATTGCATCCTCTAGGTTGTCGATGAAAGTAATTAAATTTTGACAATCTAGATTTATCTGAGATATGACACCTTGAAATGTGATATAATTATTCAAGTCATTAATAGAGTTTTGTACTATTTCTTGAAAAATACTTAGACTACGTTCCAGTTCTTTCTGATTTTTATTAAGAGTTGATATTGTTTTATTGTAGTTGTCAATCAAATTTTTTGATAAGGACATTTGTAAATTAAGCTCTTTTATTATATTTTTCTGGTTTTGTTTCAGGTTTAAGATTGCTTCGTTGTAACGTTTACCATCGTCAGCATCTAAAGTACCAAAAAGCCATTTTTGGGTTTTACCGACTAAATTAATTAAGCCTCTTTTGTTTCGTATATGTGGGTGTAAATTTTCTAGTTTCTCTTGTGTAATTTGAATAAGAAATTCGGTACGTAAAATATAACTTTCGAATAAACCTTGGTAAGAGATTGGATTTGTTGCTTTTTTAGAGGTAATGTTTCCTTTTATAATAAAAAAGTATTGTTCAACGTTTTTCAGTTGTGTTATTATTGGTTCTAAATCTATATAGTGCAAAAAGGTATGTTTATTATATATAATTTTTGCATTTCCAAGTTGGATTGGTAAAATAGGATTTTTTAATGTTGTTAGTTGTACGTCTGTCTGTTCACTGTTGGTCGGAAGTGTCCGAAGAACCGGAAGCAGTATTAAGAGAATCAGCTTCATTTGTCACCTGTAAAGAAGGTTTTTGTATAGTTCTTGGTTTTTTTGCAAAGCTTTTGTGATACGTTCCTTTCGGTGTTATTAATTTAATTCTACTTTGACCTTTTAATATTGTCTTTTTAAATTTTGGTAAATCTTTATTTCGAAATTTGGTTCTTATATAAGCTACTTCTTTATTCTCGAAATCAGGGGGGTCGAATCTATTTTGGTTTCTGTTTGATATTATTTTTTCTTTGGTTGCCGCATTTTTCTCCTGAATTTTCCGATAAAGTTGTTTAGCTGTTTCTTTATGTTTTTGAACGTAATTTGATATGATTATTTGGTCATTAATATCAAAAGGGTCCGAATTATTTATATGTCCTTTAATTATTTCGAACGGTGTATGTTTCGTCACGCTGTGTATGGAATTATTATAGCCTAATATTGCTCGTTTAATTAGTTGTTCGGGTGTAAAATTACTCGTTTCTTCTTTTAAACACCGATAATGTTCAATTATTGTAGAGTGAAATCTTTCTACGGGGGAATTTGAATTGCTGTTTTTAGGGGTAGTATGGTGTAATTCGATCTTATATATTTTGCAGAAATCTTCGATTTCCTTATTCTTAAACTCAGTTCCTGAGTCAGCTGTTATTTTTTGTGGTAGGCCATGGTGTGATATGAAATTTAAAAGGGTTTCTATTACTGTGGGTCCTGTTAAACTTTTTAAAGGATAAGCTTGTCCGTATCTTGAAAATGAATCTATTATGGTCAGAAAACTTTCGTTTGAAATTTTAAATGTATCAATATGTATATGCTCAAAAGGTTTTGAACTAGTAGGTGTCAAATTAAATTTTATTACAGGGGGGTCTCTATCATACTTATTTTTTAAACAAGTCTCACAATTATTGACATAATTTTCTATGTCAATTGACATTTTAGGCCAATAGTATTTAGCACAAAGAGCAATTTTCATTTCGTTTATACCACGATGACAGGTTTTGGTAGTGTGATATAATTCTAATTTTTCTTTCTGATCATTTAAAGTTTCAACATCCTGTAAAAATTTTGTACATTGCACTAATTTGAAAGACGAATTTTTAAATATATTTTGGAGTGTAGTTACAAAATTTTGGGCTAGTATCGGGTTCCTAAAATATACTGCGTATACTTGTTTTGGTTCAATAAACTCTTTTAAAATTTGGACAAAATGGGGTGTTGGGTTTCTACTAGATACAGATATGTAGAGTCGCGTATTTTGAAATATTTTGTCAAATTTACATTGAATTTTTTCTATGTCACCCTCGGTTATTACCCACTGATTTTTAAATGTATTTAGGGATTTTTCCGATATTGGTATATTAAGGATCGGTTCTTCTAATGACGTATGTACAGTTTGTGAGTCTTCTGTAAGATTTTGGTTTTGAGAAGTACTGGGGGGTGCAATTTGAATATCTGAAATAATATTAATTCGGGGTTGCTCAACTATAGGTTGGAATATCTCTTGAATGGTCGATTCATCGATATTCGGTAGTGGGTCTGCATTATGTAAGTATTCCTCAACTGTCGCGTCTATGTCTCCGGGGTTATTATATATAGATTGTGTCTCTAGTGCATTTAGATCGGTATTAATAGGGTATCTTGATAACGCGTCTGCGGCTTGATTACTTTTACCTTTTTTGTATTGAACGGTGTAATCAAACTCCTCTAATCTTAAGCGCCACCTTACTAATCGAGAACTAGGTTCTTTTAAAGAAAAGAGCCACTGTAGGGGTTTATGATCAGTGTAAATAGTAAAGTTGCGACCGAATAGATAAGGCCTAAAATATTTGCAACTCCAAACTATCGCGAGTAATTCTTTTTCAATGGTCGAGTAGTTTATTTCCGCCGGGTTAAGGGTTCTAGATGCGTAACAGATAGGGTGATTATCTTGAGACACTATTCCGCTAATCGCGTACATCGATGCGTCTGTAGTCACTTCAAAGGGTTTTTCAAAGTCTGGGTAAGCTAAAACGGGTTCAGACGTTAAGACATTTTTACATATATTGACACAGTCTAAAAATTCTTTTGTATGTACTACTTTTTCATTCTTTTTTAAACACTGAGTTAATGGTTTTGTTAACTTAGCGAAGTTCTTTATAAAGCGTCTATAATACCCTAACAACCCTAAGAACGATTTAATTTCTTTTGGTGTTTTTGGCACGGGGAATTTTTTTATTACTTCGATTTTACGGTTATTTGGTTTAATTCCTTCTGGTGTAATTATGTGGCCCAAAAATTCGACTTCTTTACGAAGAAATTCACATTTGTCTAGTTGAATTTTGAGATTTGCTTCGCGTAATTTTGAAAATACTAATTTTAAATTTTGGGTATGTTCTTGTAATCCTACACTAAATATAATTATGTCATCCATAAACACCATGCATATTTTATTTTGAAGCTCTTTTAGGACTTCGTCCATTACTCTTTGAAATGTAGAGGGCGCATTTTTTAAGCCAAAAGGCATCCTAAGATATTCATAATGCCCGTTATTAACTGAAAAGGCTGTTTTTTCAATCGAGTTTTTATCCATTTCAATTTGATGAAATCCGCTTGCTAAGTCAAGAGTAGTAAAATATTGAGCTCTGCCCAATCGATCTAATATATCACTAATGTTTGGGATTGGATATCGATCGGATATCGATTTCTCATTGATTTTTCTAAAGTCGCATACTACGCGCCATTTTTGTTTTCCCGACGCGTCTTGTTTTTTCGGGACAATCCATATGGGTGATGACCACGGACTACAAGAGGGCCGAATTATTCCTTTTTCTAGCATTTCATTAATTTGTCGTTGGATTTCTTCTTTGTGAATAAACGGGTATCGATAGGATTTTGTATGAATGGGAATTTCGTCTGTTGTTTTTATTGTATGTTTTATTTTTGACGTAAAGGTTAGTTTATCTCCCGGTTTTAGAAAAATATCTGAATATTCATTACATAGTGTTTTTATTGCCGATTTTTCTTCTTTATTCATATGTTCCGTACGAATTAATTTTTCGATTTCCGAAATATTTTTGTTATGTTTAAAATTATTTTTATTGTTATTAAAATTTTCCATAGTATAGATCTCGTATAGATTTGGTTCGAACGTTTCTACAGGAATGGGTTCGGATAGTGTTACTGAGATTGCCTTGTCGGTATGGTTTTGAACTTCTAGGGGTGCAAAGCCATTTTTCGAGACCGTCAAAATTTGGGGTATAAATAAGTTATTAATTTTGCCGGGTTTTGTTAAGATTTCACCGTTATAGACACTTACAGGGATGTTTTTTATAATTTTCTCATGAGGGTTTACCGAAAATGAAAAATTTACTTCTGTAGGTTCTCTATATTCAAACGGAATTTGAGTGTTTGGTCCAATCAATTTTTTATTTGCTAGATCAATATTTAACTTCATTTGTATTAAATCTGAAAGTCCTAAAATACCATCGAAGTAGTCATGAAAATCAAAAAGAATAAAATTAATTTTATGATTACTACTGAACTCTGTGAACGCTGGTATTGAGGCCTGAAATTGCGTTGTTTGGCTTCCTAGAGCTGTTTTGATTGTATTATTTGATTTATAAATGCAATCTGGATAAAGTTTTTCTACGATAGATGGTTTTAATATTGATCGCGAACTACCGGTGTCAATTAGTAATTTAATATTAGGTTTTTTTATTTTTACGTAAGGTAGTGTATTATTTGAGGAAATATTAATTTCTATCAAAGTTGCGGGTTTTCTGGGCACGTTTCCTGAAAATTTTCGGTTGTATGTTCGTCTGTTCCGTCAGGGTTGCTTTGATTAATAAATTCGGATTGATCATTATCCTCTATAACTTCGTTCTCGTTGGAATAAGACGTAGTCGGATCATAGTGGTAATATGAATCCGTAAATGGTATCGCTATACCTTGTTCTGCGCTGTCATCAACTTCGTTTGAATAAAGCTCTTCAAAAACAAGATTAGGTTTTTGATATAGTGGGTGTCTAAAATTCTGGTTTTGGAAATTTTTGTTCTGAAAGTTTTGATTTTGTAAATTTTGGTTCTGAAAGTTTTGATTTGGAATATTTCTGTTTGTAGCAACAGAAGGATTACGAGAGGTTGTTGACATAGGGGTTGGTTTCGGCAATTGGTTTTGTGGTATTTGATTTGGTCTGAATACATTTTGCGGGGGTCCAAATACCTGTCTGTTTGTCGGGAATTTTCGCGGCTGTACCGGTCTGGGTTGTATGTTAATTGGTTGACTAGTCCACGCAGGTTTTGAATAAAATTGTTGATTCGGATAGTTTTGGAAAAACTGTGGTCTTTGACCTGATATATTTTGATATTGATTAGGAACGAAATTTGGTAAATTTTGGGAAAAACTTTGTAAATTTTGGGAAAAATTTGGTTTATGCATTGGCGTTAAATTTATTTTTTGATTAGGTCTTTCTTGATTGTTTCCGTACAATTTTTCAAAATTTTCATATTCTTTAATGTATGCCATAGCGTCTTCTAATGAATTTGGTTTTTTAAGATACATGTTATTTCGTAAGATTCCCGTACAACCACCGATAAAAGTGTTTAAAGCCGTTTTTTCATAATGGGCTATTTGGCAATTTCGTTGCTCTTCTGTCAAAGATGTATCATTGCTAATGCGCTGGATAACGTTACTTCGCACGATTTGCAATCTATTACCAAAATCAATAAGATGTTCGTTTTTGTAAGGTTTGGTACGAGTTAGTTCTTGCACTAGGCAATCAATATCTCGTCGATCAGAAAAACATTGGAACAAAGCAGCTTTTAATTTATCCCAATCATCTAATTCAACACGTCTGCCAACCATATATTCGGCTTTATCAACTAATTTCTCTTGAATACACTCAAATACATGTTGATTTAGATCATTGTCGTTAAAGGTTTTATATTTCTCGACAAGGTCGTCACACCTTTTGACAAATCTAGCTAAAATATTACTGTCTCCATTAAATTGTTTAATATTTTCCAATTTGGATTTAAATAGATCCCAATTGACCGTTTTGGCTACAACTGGAGCCGTATTCGTAGTCATTTTTTTCCTTTAAAATAAATTGGGAGAATAATTCAATATTTAAAATAATAATATTAAAATAAGCAAAATTGCAAACTATTTGTTATTTCTCTGCGAGAAAGGTATTTTCTTTTATTTTCAAAAGAAAAACAAATTCTTAATCTACTTGTCTTCGATAGACTGAAAAACTTAAACTAATACCTTTGATAGGTTATTTTCTCTGCGAGAAAGGAATTTTCTTTTATTTTCAAAAGAAAAACAAATTCTTAAACTACTTGTCTTCGATAGACTGAAAAACTTAAATTAATTTACCTTCAATAGGTTGATAAAAAAGAATTGTGTGTGCTATACACTGCCCTATAACTATCCTTATCAAATTCCTAATCGAAGGGTTTGGTAAGGGTGAAAAGGAAATGGCACTTACTCTTTCGAAGTCCTGTTTTTCCCTTCCCTGACTCCTTGGCCTGGCTCGATGATTTAGCGGGGGTCGTCCGAAGTTGGTTCTTTTGGATCAGCACTGAAGGGTTGAAACCGCAAAGTGGTCGAACTTTTTCTCAATTGAAACGAAACCGCCACCGTACTAATCCTACCGACTGCGCCACTTAAATAACTCGAACACCCAAAGTTGTTTTTAAAAAAAACAATTTATTATTTAAATTTTACAATTTAAAGACATCGACTGTTAAGAACAGAATCTGACCAAAGAGTGATCTTAATAACTAAAATTAAGTTGCATCTCGGCATGAAATGCAAGTCAAGGCTTCTAGGAATGATGAGCCTAGGAACTGCTGACCGTGTGGAATCTGTGTATATAACTTGCTTCACATTTTATTTGTTTGTTATAATAATTTATATTGGATAATGTGATAATAATTGATTTGTATAAAGATGTATAAAATTAAAAAGGACGCGTTTGTAGAACCATCATTGAAGATGACCTTACAATCTAATACGAAGGTTATACTTCAAATATTATTATCAAATTTGGTATGTAGAAATAGGATATAAAATCGATGACGGTGTTTATGCACAATTGATTAGGCTCTTTCTTACCAAATAGTTAGAAGATCATCAAGTCTTAGTTGTTAACCTTGACAGAAAACATACAATACAAGGTTCATTGTGAATAAATTCAACCATTAAAAACTTTCTTATTTCAAATGGAACACCCAATTTTCCTCCCTATAGACAGGCAGACCTATGTACAATGTTTTTATATCACATTTGGAAAAAATAGTGTTTTCGGAAAAAGTTAGATTTTTTGCGTACACATACAGGGCGCGTTCCATTTGAAATAAGAGAGTTTTTAATGGTTGAATTCTTTCACAATGAATCTTGAACATTTCCTAACTGATTAAATCCTGCACATTTTCTACCAAGTTTTGAATATTCTTGAGATAAGATAAGATAATCTTCTAGTTATTCGGTAAGAAATAGTCCAAGATGTAAGGTAAACAGATTATATGGATTAGTTCATCATCAAACATTTGACAAATAATTACAAAAAGTTCAGATAACTGAAAAACTGACAGTCTGATGAAAAGAGTTTCTTTAAAGTTTGGTTAGAATTTAATAAAATCGAAAAACATAATAAAACTTACCACGTTATATGTAAAAAACGAATGTCGACAGCTACTACCGTTATATCAGGAAATGACAAATTATATGAATATTCTAGTTAAAAAAGCATATTGATAAACCTAAGTCAGCAAAGTTTCAGAAACATATGTTTAGTAGTCCTCCATAAAAGTCTAATGCAAGCTGGCCATGAATTACCCTGTATATAAAGTGTATTTATTTAAGTTGGAAACAAATGAAAAACTTTTTTATTGTTGGTTTAAAAAAATTAACCTTGATAATAATGTATGCATGTCAGTGCATTCTAGATTACATTAATTTGTATCCAGCCAAAATACTTAATCCGGAATGATTAGTAAATCACCAAACCTTCGTTTTTATGCTAAATGGCTGTTATTGCAAATCTGAATATAACTTATAATTCAAAACAACTTTACTTTATGCAATTCTTCTGTATTGTAAAAAAATAATGGTACTTTACTCTTAAGTAAAAATGTTATTGTTTGATAAACCTCTTATATGGCTTAAAAAAAAATGGATATCTGATGATTGCACTTAAGTATTAGAAAACGCAAATTCAAGAATTATTTTTTTTTATAGAACCAAGAATAAAAAATTTTTTCCATTTGATTCCAACTTAAGTAGACACACTGTACATATATATTTATAAATAAGCAATTTATTTGATCAGAATCTTAAAATCTAATTATAGTCAGCTAATAAAGTGCAATCTAAAAAGGATTTCCCCAAACTGGATCCGGGATGTCCAGGATCGAGCTAAATGGTCTAGGTTGAGACAGGCTTATGTCCAGCAGTGGACGAGACAAGCTGCTATATAATGATGATGATGAATAAAGTTTAAACAACAATCACCAAATTGTAATTGATAAGACTATTATTGCGATAAAAAAAATTGCTAACTAGAAGGCAGCTGATACCAATTTACAATGAAGTTTACTTGTAACGAACCTCAATCATAACTAACCTCCAGTTAATACAACCCATTAATTTAAAATACATACATAATCATCTATGTATTTATTTACTAGTTATTATTGTAACAAACTTCTGATATAACCCACCACATTGGGTCAATTTTTGAGATTGGTTATTTCCAGACTTATAATTATCCATATTTTATATTTATATTTAAACTTTTACTCCTCGAGTAAATCTACATATACCTAAATTAAATTTTAAAATCACACCAATATTAAAATACAACAATCAAAAATTATATACAAAATTCCAAATCTCTAGTAATAATCATAATATGGAATGATTTGGTTATGTAGTATCCTTATTAAATATAATATTATGGTATAATGATGCAAAACATCTTTTAACAGATTTTTGAGTATCCAGTTAGTTACGCAGGCCTTTTATTTGGATACCCAGTAATCATCAAATTGATCCAGAAATTTTTTAAAACTTAGTAATTTAAATACTGATACCAGTAATGACTGATACCTAAAAATGCTTTAAAAACCTCCATAAACCTAGCAGAACAAGGTGCACAAAATCGAAAATTTTTGTATGGAAAATTAGGTGCTCTTTAGGTGCTAATTAGGTGCCAACTTTAAAATTTAGGTGCTCTCATGCTTTTTGAAAAAATTATATTTTTGTGTTGTCCTGCTAGATTAACGTTAAGCTAGCAGAACATCACTGTTAAATAAGCTAATTAAGAACAAGATGCCGTATTAAAATTAGGTGCTTTTTAGGTGCTTAACGAATATCTAAAAGAAAATTTAATTTGTTAAGTTATTTTAAAAATACCGCTATGTTCTGCTAAGTTGACGCCGCGCTAGCAGAACACTTTTATTTTAGGGATTAACCAATAATATCTAATTTTTCCGAAATTAGGTGCTATTTAGGTGCTTTAACATTATTATACTTCTATATCAAAAAAAAAAATTCCAAAGCTAGAAAAATCGAAATATTATACATAAACAAATTTTCCTTGATAAAACAGTAATTTTTCAAAGAATCTTCATGAAACTTGTAGCACTGTCTATACGATTTAGGTGCTCCCGAAAAATAAAATTTTATGAAAAAAATAGCAGTGGCGGAGAAAATTACTATTATAAAAAAATCGTTTTTTCTTAATAAAACAGTCATTTTTCAAAGAATTTTCTTGAAACTCGTAAAATTGTCTATACGATTTAGGTGCTCCCGAAAAATGTAATTTTTCCAAAAAATAAATATTTCCAGGGTCGGAGAGGCCGACCACACCTTTATTTATCAATTTTTCCTTAATAAAATAGTCATTTTTCAAAGAATCTTCATGAAACTTGTAGCACTGTCTGTACGATTTAGGTGCTCCCGAAAAATAAAATTTTAGCAAAAAAATAGCAGTGGCGGAGAAGATTACTATTATGAAAAACTCGTTTTTTCTTAATAAAACAGTCATTTTTCAAAGAATTTTCTTGAAACTCGTAGAATTGTCTATACGATTTAGGTGCTCCTGAAAAATGTAATTTTTCCAAAAAATAAATATTTCCAGGGTCGGAGAGGCCGACCACACCTTTATTTATCAATTTTTCCTTAATAAAATAGTCATTTTTCAAAGAATCTTCATGAAACTTGTAGCACTGTCTATACGATTTAGGTGCTCCCGAAAAATAAAATTTTAGCAAAAAAATAGCAGTGGCGGAGAAGATTACTATTATGAAAAAATCGTTTTTTCTTAATAAAACAGTCATTTTTCAAAGAATTTTCTTGAAACTCGTAGAATTGTCTATACGATTTAGGTGCTCCTGAAAAATGTAATTTTTCCAAAAAAATAAATATTTCCAGGGTCGGAGAGGCCGACCACACCTTTATTTATCAATTTTTCCTTAATAAAATAGTCATTTTTCAAAGAATCTTCATGAAACTTGTAGCACTGTCTATACGATTTAGGTGCTCCCGAAAAATAAAATTTTAGCAAAAAAATAGCAGTGGCGGAGAAGATTACTATTATGAAAAAATCGTTTTTTCTTAATAAAGAGTCATTTTTCAACGAAATTTCTTGGAACTCGTAGAATTGTCTATACGATTTAGGTGCTCCCGAAAAATGTAATTTTTCCAAAAAATAAATATTTCCAGGGTCGGAGAGGCCGACCACACCTTTATTTATCAATTTTTCCTTAATAAAATAGTCATTTTTCAAAGAATCTTCATGAAACTTGTAGCACTGTCTGTACGATTTAGGTGCTCCCGAAAAATAAAATTTTAGCAAAAAAATAGCAGTGGCGGAGAAGATTACTATTATGAAAAACTCGTTTTTTCTTAATAAAACAGTCATTTTTCAAAGAATTTTCTTGAAACTCGTAGAATTGTCTATACGATTTAGGTGCTCCCGAAAAATAAAATTTTAGCAAAAAAAAAGCAGTGGCGGAGAAGATTACTATTATGAAAAAATCGTTTTTTCTTAATAAATCACTCATTTTTTGAAGAAATTGCTTGAAACTAGTAGAATTGTCTATACGATTTAGGTGCTCCCGAAAAATAAAATTTTAGCAAAAAAATAGCAGTGGCGGAGAAGATTACTATTATGAAAAAATCGTTTTTTCTTAATAAAGAGTCATTTTTCAACGAATTTTCTTGGAACTCGTAGAATTGTCTATACGATTTAGGTGCTCCTGAAAAATGTAATTTTTCCAAAAAATAAATATTTCCAGGGTCGGAGAGGCCGACCACACCTTTATTTATCAATTTTTCCTTAATAAAATAGTCATTTTTCACAGAATCTTCATGAAACTTGTAGCACTGTCTATACGATTTAGGTGCTCCCGAAAAATAAAATTTTAGCAAAAAAATAGCAGTGGCGGAGAAGATTACTATTATGAAAAAATCGTTTTTTCTTAATAAAGAGTCATTTTTCAACGAATTTTCTTGGAACTCGTAGAATTTTCTATACGATTTAGGTGCTCCCGAAAAATGTAATTTTTCCAAAAAATAAATATTTCCAGGGTCGGAGAGGCCGACCACACCTTTATTTATCAATTTTTCCTTAATAAAATAGTCATTTTTCAAAGAATCTTCATGAAACTTGTAGCACTGTCTGTACGATTTAGGTGCTCCCGAAAAATAAAATTTTAGCAAAAAAATAGCAGTGGCGGAGAAGATTACTATTATGAAAAACTCGTTTTTTCTTAATAAATCAGTCATTTTTCAAAGAATTTTCTTGAAACTCGTAGAATTGTCTATACGATTTAGGTGCTCCTGAAAAATGTAATTTTTCCAAAAAATAAATATTTCCAGGGTCGGAGAGGCCGACCACACCTTTATTTATCAATTTTTCCTCAATAAAACAGTCATTTTTCAAAGAATCTTCATGAAACTTGTAGCACTGTCTATACGATTTAGGTGCTCCCGAAAAATAAAATTTTAGCAAAAAAAAAGCAGTGGCGGAGAAGATTACTATTATGAAAAAATCGTTTTGTCTTAATAAATCACTCATTTTTTGAAGAAATTGCTTGAAACTAGTAGAATTGTCTATACGATTTAGGTGCTCCTGAAAAATGTAATTTTTCCAAAAAATAAATATTTCCAGGGTCGGAGAGGCCGACCACACCTTTATTTATCAATTTTTCCTTAATAAAATAGTCATTTTTCAAAGAATCTTCATGAAACTTGTAGCACTGTCTATACGATTTAGGTGCTCCCGAAAAATAAAATTTTAGCAAAAAAATAGCAGTGGCGGAGAAGATTACTATTATGAAAAACTCGTTTTTTCTTAATAAAACAGTCATTTTTCAAAGAATTTTCTTGAAACTCGTAGAATTGTCTATACGATTTAGGTGCTCCTGAAAAATGTAATTTTTCCAAAAAATAAATATTTCCAGGGTCGGAGAGGCCGACCACACCTTTATTTATCAATTTTTCCTCAATAAAACAGTCATTTTTCAAAGAATCTTCATGAAACTTGTAGCACTGTCTATACGATTTAGGTGCTCCCGAAAAATAAAATTTTTGCAAAAAAAAGCAGTGGCGGAGAAGATTACTATTATGAAAAAATCGTTTTTTCTTAATAAATCACTCATTTTTTGAAGAAATTGCTTGAAACTAGTAGAATTGTCTATACGATTTAGGTGCTCCTGAAAAATGTAATTTTGCCAAAAAATAAATATTTCCAGGGTCGGAGAGGCCGACCACACCTTTATTTATCAATTTTTCCTTAATAAAATAGTCATTTTTCAAAGAATTTTCTTGAAACTCGTAGAATTGTCTATACGATTTAGGTGCTCCTGAAAAATGTAATTTTTCCAAAAAATAAATATTTCCAGGGTCGGAGAGGCCGACCACACCTTTATTTATCAATTTTTCCTTAATAAAATAGTCATTTTTCAAAGAATCTTCATGAAACTTGTAGCACTGTCTGTACGATTTAGGTGCTCCCGAAAAATAAAATTTTAGCGAAAAACTAGCAGTGGCGGAGAAGATTACTATTATGAAAAAATCGTTTTTTCTTAATAAATCACTCATTTTTCAAAGAATCTTCATGAAACTTGTAGCACTGTCTATACGATTTAGGTGCTCCCGAAAAATAAAATTGTAGCAAACAAAAAGCAGTGGCGGAGAAGATTACTATTATGAAAAAAAAAATCGTTTTTTCTTAATAAATCACTCATTTTTCAAAGAATCTTCATGAAACTTGTAGCACTGTCTATACGATTTAGGTGCTCCCGAAAAATAAAATTGTAGCAAACAAAAAGCAGTGGCGGAGAAGATTACTATTATGAAAAAAAAATCGTTTTTTCTTAATAAATCACTAATTTTTTGAAGAAATTGGTTGAAACTAGTAGAATTGTATATACAATTAAGTGCTTCGATTTAGGAGTTTCAAGAAAATTCTTTGAAAAATGACTGATTTATTAAGAAAAAACGATTTTTTCATAATAGTAATCTTCTCCGCCACTGCGTTTTTTTTGCTAAAATTTTAGTTTTCGGGAGCACCTAAATCGTATAGACTGTGCTACAAGTTTCATGAAGATTCTTTGAAAAATTACTATTTTATTAAGGAAAAATTGATAAATAAAGGTGTGGTCGGCCTCTCCGACCCTGGAAATATTTATTTTTTGGCAAAATTACATTTTTCAGGAGCACCTAAATCGTATAGACAATTCTACGAGTTTCAAGAAAATTCTTTGAAAAATGAGTGATTTATTAAGAAAAAACGATTTTTTCATAATAGTAATCTTCTCCGCCACTGCTATTTTTTTGCTAAAATTTTATTTTTCGGGAGCACCTAAATCGTATAGACAGTGGTACAAGTTTCATGAAGATTCTTTGAAAAATGACTGTTTTATTAAGGAAAAATTGATAAATAAAGGTGTGGTCGGCCTCTCCGACCCTGGAAATATTTGTTTTTTGGCAAAATTACATTTTTCAGGAGCACCTAAATCGTATAGACAATTCTACGAGTTTCAAGAAAATTCTTTGAAAAATGAGTGATTTATTAAGAAAAAACGATTTTTTCATAATAGTAATCTTCTCCGCCACTGCTATTTTTTTGCTAAAATTTGATTTTTCGGGAGCACCTAAATCGTATAGACAGTGCTACAAGTTTCATGAAGATTCTTTGAAAAATGACTATTTTATTAAGGAAAATTTGATAAATAAAGGTGTGGTCGGCCTCTCCGACCCTGGAAATATTTATTTTTTGGAAAAATTACATTTTTCGGGAGCACCTAAATCGTATAGACAATTCTACGAGTTTGAAAAAAATTCTTTGAAAAATGACTGATTTATTAAGAAAAAACGATTTTTTCATAATAGTAATCTTCTCCGCCACTGCTATTTTTTTGCTAAAATTTTATTTTTCGGTAGCACCTAAATCGTATAGACAGTGCTACAAGTTTCATGAAGATTCTTTGAAAAATGACTATTTTATTAAGGAAAAATTGATAAATAAAGGTGTGGTCGGCCTCTCCGACCCTGGAAATATTTATTTTTTGGAAAAATTACATTTTTCAGGAGCACCTAAATCGTATAGACAATTCTACGAGTTTCAAGAAAATTCTTTGAAAAATGAGTGATTTATTAAGAAAAAACGATTTTTTCATAGTAGTAATCTTCTCCGCCACTGCTATTTTTTTGCTAAAATTTTATTTTTCGGGAGCACCTAAATCGTATAGACAGTGCTACAAGTTTCATGAAGATTCTTTGAAAAATGACTATTTTATTAAGGAAAAATTGATAAATAAAGGTGTGGTCGGCCTCTCCGACCCTGGAAATATTTATTTTTTGGAAAAATTACATTTTTCAGGAGCACCTAAATCGTATAGACAATTCTACGAGTTTCAAGAAAATTCGTTGAAAAATGAGTGATTTATTAAGAAAAAACGATTTTTTCATAATAGTAATCTTCTCCGCCACTGCTATTTTTTTGCTAAAATTTTATTTTTCGGGAGCACCTAAATCGTATAGACAGTGCTACAAGTTTCATGAAGATTCTTTGAAAAATGACTGTTTTATTAAGGAAAAATTTGATAAATAAAGGTGTGGTCGGCCTCTCCGACCCTGGAAATATTTGTTTTTTGGCAAAATTACATTTTTCGGGAGCACCTAAATCGTATAGACAATTCTACGAGTTTCAAGAAAATTCGTTGAAAAATGAGTGATTTATTAAGAAAAAACGATTTTTTCATAATAGTAATCTTCTCCGCCACTGCTATTTTTTTGCTAAAATTTTATTTTTCGGGAGCACCTAAATCGTATAGACAATTCTACGAGTTTCAAGAAAATTCTTTGAAAAATGAGTGATTTATTAAGAAAAAACGATTTTTTCATAATAGTAATCTTCTCCGCCACTGCTATTTTTTTGCTAAAATTTTATTTTTCGGGAGCACCTAAATCGTATAGACAGTGCTACAAGTTTCATGAAGATTCTTTGAAAAATGACTATTTTATTAAGGAAAAATTGATAAATAAAGGTGTGGTCGGCCTCTCCGACCCTGGAAATATTTATTTTTTGGAAAAATTACATTTTTCAGGAGCACCTAAATCGTATAGACAATTCTACGAGTTTCAAGAAAATTCGTTGAAAAATGAGTGATTTATTAAGAAAAAACGATTTTTTCATAATAGTAATCTTCTCCGCCACTGCTATTTTTTTGCTAAAATTTTATTTTTCGGGAGCACCTAAATCGTATAGACAGTGCTACAAGTTTCATGAAGATTCTTTGAAAAATGACTATTTTATTAAAGGAAAAATTGATAAATAAAGGTATGGTCGGCCTCTCCGACCCTGGAAATATTTATTTTTTGGAAAAATTACATTTTTCAGGAGCACCTAAATCGTATAGACAATTCTACGAGTCTCAAGAAAATTCTTTGAAAAATGAGTGATTTATTAAGAAAAAACGATTTTTTCATAGTAGTAATCTTCTCCGCCACTGCTATTTTTTTGCTAAAATTTTATTTTTCGGGAGCACCTAAATCGTATAGACAGTGCTACAAGTTTCATGAAGATTCTTTGAAAAATGACTATTTTATTAAGGAAAAATTGATAAATAAAGGTGTGATCGGCCTCTCCGACCCTGGAAATATTTATTTTTTGGCAAAATTACATTTTTCAGGAGCACCTAAATC
Organism: Barypeithes pellucidus; assembly: GCA_963991005.1. Classification (NCBI taxonomy): domain Eukaryota; kingdom Metazoa; phylum Arthropoda; class Insecta; order Coleoptera; family Curculionidae; genus Barypeithes; species Barypeithes pellucidus. Next base: position 34,734,606 of record OZ022563.1, on the reverse strand, counting down.
GTATAGACAATTCTACGAGTTTCAAGAAAATTCTTTGAAAAATGAGTGATTTATTAAGAAAAAACGATTTTTTCATAATAGTAATCTTCTCCGCCACTGCTATTTTTTTGCTAAAATTTGATTTTTCGGGAGCACCTAAATCGTATAGACAGTGCTACAAGTTTCATGAAGATTCTTTGAAAAATGAGTGATTTATTAAGAAACAACGATTTTTTTATAATATTAATCTTCTCCGCCACTGCTATATTTTTGCTAAAATTTTATTTTTCTGGAGCACCTAAATCGTATAGACTGTTCTACGAGTTTCAAGAAATTTTTTTGAAAAATGAGTGATTTATTAAGAAAAAACGATTTTTTCATAATAAATCTTCTCCGCCACTGCTATTTTTTTGCTAAAATTTTATTTTTCGGGAGCACCTAAATCGTATAGACAGTGGTACAAGTTTCATGAAGATTCTTTGAAAAATGACTGTTTTATTAAGGAAAAATTGATAAATAAAGGTGTGGTCGGCCTCTCCGACCCTGGAAATATTTGTTTTTTGGCAAAATTACATTTTTCAGGAGCACCTAAATCGTATAGACAATTCTACGAGTTTCAAGAAAATTCTTTGAAAAATGAGTGATTTATTAAGAAAAAACGATTTTTTCATAATAGTAATCTTCTCCGCCACTGCTATTTTTTTGCTAAAATTTTATTTTTCGGGAGCACCTAAATCGTATAGACAGTGCTACAAGTTTCATGAAGATTCTTTGAAAAATGACTGTTTTATTAAGGAAAAATTTGATAAATAAAGGTGTGGTCGGCCTCTCCGACCCTGGAAATATTTGTTTTTTGGCAAAATTACATTTTTCGGGAGCACCTAAATCGTATAGACAATTCTACGAGTTTCAAGAAAATTCGTTGAAAAATGAGTGATTTATTAAGAAAAAACGATTTTTTCATAATAGTAATCTTCTCCGCCACTGCTATTTTTTTGCTAAAATTTTATTTTTCGGGAGCACCTAAATCGTATAGACAATTCTACGAGTTTCAAGAAAATTCTTTGAAAAATGACTGATTTATTAAGAAAAAACGATTTTTTCATAATAGTAATCTTCTCCGCCACTGCTATTTTTTTGCTAAAATTTTATTTTTCGGGAGCACCTAAATCGTATAGACAGTGCTACAAGTTTCATGAAGATTCTTTGAAAAATGACTGTTTTATTAAGGAAAAATTTGATAAATAAAGGTGTGGTCGGCCTCTCCGACCCTGGAAATATTTGTTTTTTGGCAAAATTACATTTTTCGGGAGCACCTAAATCGTATAGACAATTCTACGAGTTTCAAGAAAATTCTTTGAAAAATGAGTGATTTATTAAGAAAAAACGATTTTTTCATAATAGTAATCTTCTCCGCCACTGCTATTTTTTTGCTAAAATTTTATTTTTCGGGAGCACCTAAATCGTATAGACAATTATACGAGTTTCAAGAAAATTCTTTGAAAAATGAGTGATTTATTAAGAAAAAACGATTTTTTCATAATAGTAATCTTCTCCGCCACTGCTATTTTTTTGCTAAAATTTTATTTTTCGGGAGCACCTAAACCGTATAGACAATTCTACGAGTTTCAAGAAAATTCTTTGAAAAATGACTGATTTATTAAGAAAAAACGATTTTTTCATAATAGTAATCTTCTCCGCCACTGCTATTTTTTTGCTAAAATTTTATTTTTCGGGAGCACCTAAATCGTATAGACAGTGCTACAAGTTTCATAAAGATTCTTTGAAAAATGACTATTTTATTAAGGAAAATTTGATAAATAAAGGTGTGGTCGGCCTCTCCGACCCTGGAAATATTTATTTTTTGGAAAAATTACATTTTTCGGGAGCACCTAAATCGTATAGACAATTCTACGAGTTTCAAGAAAATTCTTTGAAAAATGACTGATTTATTAAGAAAAAACGATTTTTTCATAACAGTAATCTTCTCCGCCACTGCTATTTTTTTGCTAAAATTTTATTTTTCGGGAGCACCTAAATCGTATAGACAGTGCTACAAGTTTCATGAAGATTCTTTGAAAAATGACTATTTTATTAAGGAAAAATTGATAAATAAAGGTGTGGTCGGCCTCTCCTACCCTGGAAATATTTATTTTTTGGAAAAATTACATTTTTCAGGAGCACCTAAATCGTATAGACAATTCTACGAGTTTCAAGAAAATTCTTTGAAAAATGAGTGATTTATTAAGAAAAAACGATTTTTTCATAGTAGTAATCTTCTCCGCCACTGCTATTTTTTTGCTAAAATTTTATTTTTCGGGAGCACCTAAATCGTATAGACAGTGCTACAAGTTTCATGAAGATTCTTTGAAAAATGACTATTTTATTAAGGAAAAATTGATAAATAAAGGTGTGGTCGGCCTCTCCGACCCTGGAAATATTTATTTTTTGGAAAAATTACATTTTTCAGGAGCACCTAAATCGTATAGACAATTCTACGAGTTTCAAGAAAATTCTTTGAAAAATGAGTGATTTATTAAGAAAAAACGATTTTTTCATAATAGTAATCTTCTCCGCCACTGCTATTTTTTTGCTAAAATTTTATTTTTCGGGAGCACCTAAATCGTATAGACAATTCTACGAGTTTCAAGAAAATTCTTTGAAAAATGAGTGATTTATTAAGAAAAAACGATTTTTTCATAGTAGTAATCTTCTCCGCCACTGCTATTTTTTTGCTAAAATTTTATTTTTCGGGAGCACCTAAATCGTATAGACAGTGCTACAAGTTTCATGAAGATTCTTTGAAAAATGACTATTTTATTAAGGAAAAATTGATAAATAAAGGTGTGGTCGGCCTCTCCGACCCTGGAAATATTTATTTTTTGGAAAAATTACATTTTTCGGGAGCACCTAAATCGTATAGACAATTCTACGAGTTTCAAGAAAATTCTTTGAAAAATGACTATTTTATTAAGGAAAAATTGATAAATAAAGGTGTGGTCGGCCTCTCCGACCCTGGAAATATTTATTTTTTGGCAAAATTACATTTTTCAGGAGCACCTAAATCGTATAGACAATTCTACGAGTTTCAAGAAAATTCTTTGAAAAATGAGTGATTTATTAAGAAAAAACGATTTTTTCATAATAGTAATCTTCTCCGCCACTGCTATTTTTTTGTTAAAATTTTATTTTTCGGGAGCACCTAAATCGTATAGACAATTCTACGAGTTTCAAGAAAATTCTTTGAAAAATGACTGATTTATTAAGAAAAAACGATTTTTTCATAATAGTAATCTTCTCCGCCACTGCTATTTTTTTGCTAAAATTTTATTTTTCGGGAGCACCTAAATCGTATAGATAGTGCTACAAGTTTCATGAAGATTCTTTGAAAAATGACTATTTTATTAAGGAAAAATTGATAAATAAAGGTGTGGTCGGCCTCTCCGACCCTGGAAATATTTATTTTTTGGAAAAATTACATTTTTCGGGAGCACCTAAATTGTATAGACAATTCTACGAGTTTCAAGAAAATTCTTTGAAAAATGACTATTTTATTAAGGAAAAATTGATAAATAAAGGTGTGGTCGGCCTCTCCGAGCCTGGAAATATTTATTTTTTGGCAAAATTACATTTTTCAGGAGCACCTAAATCGTATAGACAATTCTACGAGTTTCAAGAAAATTCTTTGAAAAATGACTATTTTATTAAGGAAAAATTGATAAATAATGGTGTGGTCGGCCTCTCCGACCCTGGAAATATTTATTTTTTGGAAAAATTACATTTTTCAGGAGCACCTAAATTGTATAGACAATTCTACGAGTTTCAAGAAAATTCTTTGAAAAATGACTGTTTTATTAAGAAAAAACGATTTTTTTATCATAGTAATTTTCTCCGCCACTGCTATTTTTTTGATAAAATTTTATTTTTCGGGAGCACCTAAATCGTATAGACAGTGCTACAAGTTTCATGAAGATTCTTTGAAAAATGACTGTTTTATTAAGGAAAAATTGATAAATAAAGGTGTGGTCGGCCTCTCCGACCCTGGAAATATTTATTTTTTGGCAAAATTACATTTTTCAGGAGCACCTAAATCGTATAGACTATTCTACGAGTTTCAAGAATATTCTTTGAAAAATGAGTGATTTGTTAAGAAAAAACGATTTTTTTATAATAGTAATTTTCTCCGCCACTGCTATTTTTTTCATAAAATTTTATTTTTCGGGAGCACCTAAATCGTATAGACAGTGCTACAAGTTTCATGAAGATTCTTTGAAAAATTACTGTTTTATCAAGGAAAATTTGTTTATGTATAATATTTCGATTTTTCTAGCTTTGGAATTTTTTTTTTTGATATAGAAGTATAATAATGTTAAAGCACCTAAATAGCACCTAATTTCGGAAAAATTAGATATTATTGGTTAATCCCTAAAATAAAAGTGTTCTGCTAGCGCGGCGTCAACTTAGCAGAACATAGCGGTATTTTTAAAATAACTTAACAAATTAAATTTTCTTTTAGATATTCGTTAAGCACCTAAAAAGCACCTAATTTTAATACGGCATCTTGTTCTTAATTAGCTTATTTAACAGTGATGTTCTGCTAGCTTAACGTTAATCTAGCAGGACAACACAAAAATATAATTTTTTCAAAAAGCATGAGAGCACCTAAATTTTAAAGTTGGCACCTAATTAGCACCTAAAGAGCACCTAATTTTCCATACAAAAATTTTCGATTTTAAGCACCTTGTTCTGCTAGGTTTATGGAGGTGCTTTAAAATGATCAGCCAGGAAAAATATTAAAGAATTAGGAATGTTTAAATGACATAGGTACACGCAGCAAAATTTCACTGAAGACATGGATACGCAGTAAGAAATCATTAACGGATGCCTTGTAATGGTGATTAACCAATCAATTCAATATCTCAATGCATTTAAACTATGTTTTAACTAAATAACCTTACCAATGGAATGCTTACCTTTTAGTTTATAAATGTATAAATAATGTGTAACCAAGAGATACTTAATGCCAAACAGGTCTATGATACAATTTTATGCCAATGGTAGTCAACAAAAATGAAATTGTTCAACATCAGTAGAAAAGTTAGGTAAAGTTTTAATATGATATTAATACTTACATTTGATGTTATAAATCAATAAAGTTCAATAAAGTAGCTCCTGTAGAACACTTGTAATGTTTTTAATAGGTTTTCACTCAGTTTATTTCAATTTTATCACAATTCTAAAATTTAAAGCCAAGTTCCACCTACCTAGCTAAAGTATTTTTAGAATAAAATGGAAGCGTCCTATAAAACAAAGGAAAACACGAACGAAATCACCCTTTCGAACAAACCACAAACAAATATTAGGTCGAACCCGCGTTTTCACCGAGACTGATTAGCTTTTTGGTTCTTGACGGCAACAATTACTTAGTGACAACAATTTGAACTTTCCATTGACAAAATTCGTGCGTACTCGCTTGCGCCATTATAAAGTATGGATTGTTTTATTTGTATAGTTAATTTAAATTAGCCTAATTTCAACATTTATATTATTGAATATATATTGTTAATTTTCGACTGTGTTTAAAATTGAGCGACTTTGCAGATTTGCGAAAATTGGCTGTCCCAGGTCGGAAATTAGAGAAAATTTTCAAAAATAATAATGTTTAAAGAAAGGACGAATGCAGCTGATACCAATTTACAGTGAAGATAACTTATAATGAACCTCAATTATAACAAACTTTCGGTTAACACATTAAATTAATTTAAAATTCATACATAAACCTCTACTTATTCTTCTTCCCTGTTAATAACAAACTTCTGATAGGTATAACGAACCACATTCGATCCATCTTTGAGATCCGTTACATCCGACATTCACTATATTTAGTTGCAGGTTGTTTTCTTTAAATTTAATATAGTCTATCAACAGACAATATAGCCCCTTAGAACAAACAATTATTTTTTAGTTATTAAAGGAGGTAATAAACAATATATCAGTAAAAAATTATATTTATTGATTGTTCGTACAATAATATAATTTATTGTTTATGTTGTTAGTCTTGTAGTAAAGAGTAGACCAACTTTTGAAATATGTATACCTAATATATTACTGCTCGAGCAAATCTACATATAAATAGGATTCCAAAAAATCACACCTTTAGATATATACCATACAACAATTGTATAAGCTTTCAGCATTGAATAATTTAACTCTTATATGCATATATGTACATCAGGGCCTAAAATAGATAGGTTTTGTTCATTCACATTAATAATGATGAGCCCCAAATGAATCTGAAATACCGCAACTAAGGCAGAAATTATGCCAAATAACGTTAAATAACATTAGAAATTATCCTTAATCATCTTATATATCATGATTAAGGTTGGCAAATACCATATAAATATGTATATATATCGTACCAACTGTGCTCCCGATATATTTAGTATTAATTAGTTATCCTATGATTATAGTATGGAACGATTTGGTTATGCAATATCCTTATTAAATATAAAAGTACGGCATAATGATAATTAACCAACCAATTCAATATCTGAATGCATTTACACCATGTTTTAACTAAATAACCTTACCAAGCAGATAATGTGTTCCATGGAATGCTTACCTTTTAGTTTATAAATGCATAAATAATGTATAACCAAGAGACACTTAATGCCAAACAAATCTACGATACAATTTTATGCTAATGGTAGTCAACAAGAATGAATTTGTTCATTCAGTAATAGGAAAGTTCTACAAAGTTTTAATTTCATAATGGTATAAATACTTACATGTGATATTATAATTCAATAAAGTAGCTCTTGTAGAACACTTGTAATGTTTTTAATAAATTTTAAATCAGTTTATTTTAATTTTATTACAATTCTAAAATGCAAAGCCAAGTTCCACCAACCTAGCTAAAGTATTTTTAGAATAAAATGGAAGCGTTCGTTCTATAAAACAAAGGAAACCACGGCCCAAGACACCCTCTCGAACAAACCACAAACAATTATTAGGTCGAACCTGCGTTGTCACAGAGACTGGTTAACTTTTTGGTTTTTGACGGCAACAATTACTTAGTGACAACAATTTAAACTTTCCATTGACAATATTCGTGCGTACTAGCTTGTGCCATTATAATGTATGGTTTGTTATTTCGGCTAAAGATACCCTATATATACCACAATATACCCCAAAAGTTCCATTGCTAGAATGTGAACAGTTTAGAAGAAACGAAATAACTGATTTCAAGATGCACCGTTTTGCGATGCTCCCGTAAGCCCAATGTAAATAAGTCGTTGCAGACCATTTTGGAAATTGTGAAAATGATAGGCAATTTTCCATTTAGGGCAACGATAGGTGCCATTATCGAAAGCCGAGATCCTGTACAATCTTTTTCATGTCATTTCCAACTTCAAATCGTTCAATTAACTTCAGGATATTACTAAGAAAGGCGCTATTTTTTTGCACAGTTCGGCCGAATTTTGACAGTCCTCAATTTGGGATAATTTTTATTCATGGCATGCTATTTAAAACCGATCGAGTTTGCAGAATTGCAAAAATTGGCTGACCCAGCCCGGAAAATCGTCGTTTTTCTCCCGATTGAAAGAAAATTCCGAAAATTTTGGAAAATAATAATTTTTAGAGAAAGGATAGACGAAGAAAATACGCCTACAAAGAACTGTTCGAATTGATATTTGTAGGAGTTATTCATGACTACATAAAAGTTTTAGTGAAAAATAGTTGAAAATAGTTATATTAAATTTTTTTTAAACCCTCTATATATTAATTCGAAGCGCGCCCTTGGTATGAATCTCGATGTACAATCATTCCCCGTGACGAAAACGCAATCAAATATGGAAAAAGTTAACTACGAAAACATATAGACAAGATTAAGTGTAGCGGTAGCAATTTGATGATTTCCCTAGAAAAAAAAAATAAATCGTTAATAGTATTTTCGGTATTTAAATCGAAGAACCCAATTTATGGTTTATATACGAGTTCTGATGTGCTCTTTACGATGACGTATATAACATTTCGATCAAGTGTTATTTTACCGCATAATGAACAAAAAAAAAAATTTGACGAAATCATCAAGTTCATTTTTTCGCAAATTTCTCCATTTTATAGGTCTTTTAGCATGATATGATGTATTGTGAAATATTAGTATTTGAGATGACCTATCCAACGGTTCAAACCCGGTGCCAATCTATAAGACAGAAATCGAATAATTCATTATCGAAAATGACCCTGCATAGCCCATGATTTCCAACTTTAAAAAAATCCAAAAACTGGCTTCCCGACAATTTATTAAAAAAATCTCGCGACGAGTTTTTCTAAATAAGTTTCTTGATAACATACTAGAATATAAACTGAATCGCTTAAGTATTACGAGACCGGCAAGTCGTAGAAAATAATATTTAATTTTTTGCACATTTTCTGCTTATTTCGTTTAATAACTTATGAACGGAACACCCTGTATAATGTCGTACATCGGCAAAGGATACTCCATATATACCAAAGTATACCCCAAAAGTTTCATTGCTCCAACGTGAGCCGTTTAGAAGAAATCGAATAACTGGTTTCAAGATGCACCCTGTTTCGGCTCTCCCATAAGAGCAATGTAAATATGTCGTTGCAGACCGTTTTGGAAATCGGGAAAATGGTAGGAAATTTTCCATTTTGGGCAACGATAGGGGTCATTATCGAAAGCCGAAATCCCATAGAATCTTTTCCATACCATTTCCATCTTCAAATCGGTCAATTAACTTCAGCATCTTGCTAAGAAAATGGCTATTTTTGGCCTATTTCGACCGAATTTTGACAGCCAAAATATTCAGTAAATTTTCGTCCATCCGTCCGTTCAAATCCGAGTAAAGTTCAAGTCCAGTCGGCAGATTTGCAAAAATTGGCCGTCCGAGCTCGGTAAATTGTCGTTTTTCTCCCGATTGGAAGGAAATTTCGAAAATTTTGAAAAATAATAATGTGGTGAGAAATGATGGACGTTGAAAATACGCTTATAGAGAACTCTCCGAAATGATATTTGTAGGAGTTATTCGTGACTAAACAAAACTTTTGGTGAAAAATGGGTGAAAATGGATATACTTAATTTTTTTTAACCCTTTAGATCGTAATTCGAAACGCGCTCTTGGTATGAATCTTCCAGTACCATCATTCCGCTTGACGAAAAAGCAAAAAAATATGGAAAATGTTAAATAGGAAAGCGTATAGACGAAATTAAGTGTAGCGGTGACAAAAGTACAATTTCCAAATTTTTAAAATTCAATCGTTAATAGTATTTTCGGTTTTTAAATCGAAGAAACGAAATTATACGTATCGAATGTGATTTACCTCGAACTTTCCGGTAAAGTAAACTAAATTTCGATCAAAAGCCGTTTTTACCTCGAAAAAATCAAAAAACCGTCCATTTTTACCCCGAAATATCAACTTGTTCAGTATTTTCAAATTTTTCCCATCTTCCACTAACTTTAGGTATAGATAGATGTATTGATGGCACCTAGTTTTTGAGATGGGAAATCAAAAATTTGAAACCGCGTCACCCTCGGACCCACTCAGTTCGAGCTATTCGGTACCCGAAATGACCCTGTTTTGTCAAATTTCGACTTTCAAAAATTCTTTTAAATTACTTCTAATCGTCGTACGTTACCCAGTTTCAATAGGGTTCTGTAGCGACCGGTCCACTCCACGTTCCGAAAATTTAAATCGAAAAAATTGAGTTTTGCGACTTGAAATGGATTTCAACGGGAATCGCGGAAAAGTCGACTTTGACGCTTAATAACTTCGAAACGGCACACCCTGTATACTCGAAAATTTGAGACAATACGCGCGCACTATCCAAATGTAAAACCAAAAAGTTTCGTCGTTTCAACTCTGACAGTTTTTTCTCCAAAAATACGCAACCTCCAAAATGTCGAAATAGTCGGCAACGGACGAACTCAAGGTCACTGGAAGGATGTAATACATAGCATCCGAAGGGTGCTATGTAACTAGGGGGCATAGCCCCCTAGGCGCTCCGCGCGGGGCTCCGCGGACCCTCTTTTTGCGACAGATTCGCCTATATGTGTTTTGTTAGTACCTAGATTTGTCAACCGATTTGCGTGGATGCATCGATAAGCTTGAATGCAGATTGATGCTTTAATTGGTTGGCCACACTCCTGCGGACTGTGATGGGGGTACATAGCACCCAAATTCGTTCATTATAACATATGTTACCGCTTCACATTTTAAGGGACCAGCTATAACCGATTGCGAACAATCCGTTCACTATTTTACGTATCGAATAGAAAAAAATATTTAAAAAATGACAGCTGTCAAAAATAAACAAAATTTTCGGATTCCTTGCATTCGAATTACATAGAAACGATACCAAACTTGCGAAATTCCGTTGACCTTGTACATACTACTGACTTAGGAAACGTCAATTTGACAGCTGTCAAAAAATAGATAAAAATTTCGGATTCCTCATACTCAAATTATATCGAATCGACACCAAACTTTTGAAATTCTGTTAACCTTGCACTTATTCTTTACTAAGGAATCCTCAATTTGACAGCTGTCAAAAAATCTATAAAATTTTCGAATTAGGTATTCCCCAAATTATATTAATTCCCAAGTATTTTCATTTTTAATTTTTTTTTTATTTCTAAATAATTCATGCAAATGCCTTAAAAATTTGAAGAAATCGATATATTTCGATTTTATTCGAAAAGTATTATCTCTACGGTAAAATTGTATATATCCTAAAGATGCACTTTGATAAGGTCTACAAGAAAGTAGTCTATAAAATTTTCTGTATCTACTATAGTTGTTGAGTTATTGAGCAAATCATGATTTCTATATTCTTGCAAATATCTCAAAAACGATTACATTTGAGAAAAAAAGTTTCGAACAAACAAAATATACTATTAAATTCTCTATCAGAAAGGAAATATACAAATTTTTCCTATTGGTTTAGATTACGGAGATATTTAAGAAAAACTGAAAAATATCAAGAAATTTTGAAATTCTTAAAAATTCAAAAAAAAAATTATTAAATATTCTTACATTTTATATAATATTTGATGTATACTGATAGAATAAATATATTATGTTTAGAAGGAAACCATTAATGAGTTACAAAATGCGACAGATTCTCACTAGGCGCTAAACGCGCAGGGGCCTCCGGCATCCACCTACATGCGTTTTTGTTATTAAGACGGCCGTTTAATGAGCCTAAATCCATAGCAACCACCGATGGCGTTAACGGCGCATTATAATGAATATATTTTATATCGTCTTTATACCAAACACATATATAATTTTGAACAAGTTAGTTTGTGGTATCACTATTCCGCATAATGTTATCCCTCCAAGTTCATGTAGTAAGTCTAGCAATAGATGGCGCAACATAATTATTTTATTTTGAACGACGAAAGCTTGGATTTGTGTTTTAATTTTTGCTATTTGCCTACGAGTGTATGTGAAAACGTTGGTGGTATGGTGGTCAAATAAATGTTATACAGTAAAGTCGAAATAAATAAGTATAAAAAATATAAATTTTTATTGGCTATGACTATATCATGACTTGGAACTTATAAACATAATAGACTTTAAAAAATACGGTTAACAATTAATTAGACGGTAGTCGATGAAATCGAACGAAAACAAATTTTTGTTAAAAGTGTTGAGTCGTATTTAATATTCTTGGAATAAAAAACATAATTTAGAAAAATACATTAAAAAAAAAGGGAGGGTGTAAGAAGGAATGAGTTTAAAGGAAAGGTGATGTCATTTTCAGGGTTATTACTATTCACATTAGGTATTAACTTTCTAACAGGCTCTGTTATATTTCAAAGCATAACATATTATTTAAAAATTCGATAAATTAATTATTATTTTCTTATATTTGTACGGTAGACTACTATGACTAGTGAATTTTAACTGTAATCGTGTTTTACTTTTTCTGTAGCCGATTAATGACCTAATAAAAAGTACTTGTGATAATAAAGGTATATTTTAGGTATATTCTACTTAGTGCCAGTACTAGTAATTTATTTTAATAATACAAATAAAATTTTACTCTTAAGTCAGCACTTTCTTAAAACTTTTAGAAAAATCATCGAGTTTACATTTTTAAATTATAGCAAATTAAAAAAAAAGTTAATTACAGGAACTACTTAACCATGCGAACTAAAATGTTAACATTGGTATTGCAATGAAAAATAAAATACACATACAAAAAACCTTTTTTTGTGTAATACCTAACACAAATAATACTTACAGAATATTTATTTCTTCTGCTTATACGAGCAGATTTGGAAGCTTTGCTGCGTTTTTAATCTCTTCTAGTACTTCTCGTCATAATTTAATATCAATAAAAAAGACTAATCACTAAAATAATATTACGGTATACCTATTTCCACTATCTTATAATCTGCCACATAAAACACACCAATAATTGAAAACGATTTATAGATAGAAACCCTAAATTTCCTCCGACAATCATACACATGTGCGGATGCAACCTTACGTAGAGGTATACCGTGAATACCCTCGTATACGATTGGCGACTTTTCACCGTAGCACGTGATCTATGCCGGCGCAACGTTATGTACCTTGATGTTTGGAACAGTGTTGCCGTTTTGCTGGGAACGTGATAACTAAATAATATCTTATTTTTGCCTCAATAAATCCGATCTGATTGGACAGGTGAAATGCTGTCTTCCTTTAATTATTACATAGCTATTACCGATGAGTACTTCAACTGGTAAAAGGCCGATCGACACGCCGATGCCATTTTTTAGGTAAGATGTTATTAAAATGTAAAATTAAGTATCACAAATCACTCCTCACCCACTGCCTACGACAAAATGCGTTCGCAACAAAAACTTTAAAAGACTGTTAGGCTGTATGATCAATAATTTTAATATTTTATCGGACTAGAACCAACTAATTTAAAACAAATTATAAGGTGAACAGTTTTCGAGTTAGGAATTACATGTATTCAGCAGTGGTGATAAAATAAATTTGATCATATAACTACTAATTCTGTACTAATTTGTATGTGGCCGGCGCCGGCGCGGCGTGGCGTTCTATTTCTTGATGTTTGAAACAGTGTTGCCGCGGGAACATGATAACAAAATAACCAAATTTTACATGAAGATTATTCGATCGGTTTGGAGCGGTAAAATGCTAAATTTCCATAGTTATTACCTATGGCTTATTACCAATAAGTACGTCATAATCCCTACTCGTAAAAGTTCGCACGTCATACCCGATGCCATTGTTTAGTTATAAAATGTACCTCGTCTCAAGAAATTATTAACAAATTGTGTCTTCTGTCAATACTTACAAAATATATTAAACGGGATTTGTTCGAAAATCAGAAAAAATATTTTTGCTAAAATAACCAAAATTATTAGCAATAGATATTTTTAAGTCTGAAAAATATACTGTACTCATTATGTCAATTTAATGTGTGCAGTGATATGTAGATTTTTTTTTAAATTCCCAATGACCATGGTTATGGCACAACCTAATTAAATAGAAAGCCCACAATGGAGAAATTGTAGTGTTAATAGTTTTTAACACAAAAGAGACAATTCCTGGCTAAATAACTGACCGGACCGATATAACTGACCGGACCGATAATCCTGACAATTTCCAATAATTTCTGATATATCGGCAACCCTGTTAAATACTTTGGTCAAAAATACATTAGGTTTATAAAATGGAGACAAATACCCCTACATTGAGGAATGTAGGGGAGTATGAACACCGTTGTAACAAAAACTCCCTTCCTGATATTTTGTTCTGCTAGCCGGTACCTATATTACAGGTATCTTTTATTCTGCTGCGGTATGTTACAGGTATCTTTTATGAAAACTAGTGTTGCACCCTGGAAGAGAATGTCCAAACTTTAGACGTGCTTGGGTTACGACACAATTACGTCTCTAACGAAGTTATCATTGACAGTTTATGTAAACAGCTGATCAATATTTATTTTATTATTATTTATCGGAGTTTTAGCCGTTATTAATAAATGTATTTATTTAATTTGTTGATATTTAGATTGTCTGACATTTTAGTTAGGCATTAAGCAAGTTTCGGGAATATCTGTGACAAAAAGTTGCAAATTATTCATATTTCTAATTGTTATTATTATTCTTATTACATTATGTATTTTAACGCTATTTTCTCACTTCCTTCTCCAATCCTTTAACTGTACAAATAATGTTTTAGATTAGAAGAAAATTAAGTATATTTGGCTAAAACTCTGATAAAAGTAGTGCCTGCTTAGCGATCTTTGATTAAACGGCCGTCTTAACTAGCCGCTCCGCGGCAGGGCTCCGCCGTTCACCTGTATGCGACAGATTCGCCTACGTGTGTTTTTGTTATTATTACATAGAATTGACCACCGATTTGGGTGGATGCACCGAGAAGCTTGAATGTAGGTTGATGCATTAATTCGTTGGCCACACTCCTGCGGACTGTGATGGGGGTACATAGCACCCAAATTTGTTAATTATAACCGTAATGTGACCGTTTCACATTTTAAGGTACCAGCTACAATCGATTGCGAACAATCCGTTCACTATTTTACGTATCGAATAGAAAAAAATATGTCAAAAATTACAGCTGTCAAAAAATAAATAACATTTTCGGATTCCTTGCATTCGAATTACATAAAAACGATACCAAACTTGCGAAATTCCGTTGACGTTGTACCTATTACTGACTTAAGAAACGTCAATTTGATAGCTGTCAAAAAATAGATAAAAATTTCGGATTCCTCATACTCAAATTATATAGAAACGATACCAAACTTGTGAAAATATGTTAACAAAAAAATGTCAAAAATGACAGCTGTCAAAAAATACATACATTTTTCGGATAATTTATACTCAAATTATATAGAATCGATACAAAATTTTTGAAATTTTGTTAACCTTGCACTTATTCTTTACTAAAGAATCACCAATTTGACAGCTGTCAAAAAATAAATTTAATTTTCGGACTCCTTGCATTTGAATTACATAGAGTCGATACTAAACTTGCGATATTTTGTTCACCTTGCACATATTACTAACCTAAGAAACGTCAATTTGACAGCTGTCAAAAAATGTATAAAATTTTCGAATTCCTCATACTCAAATTATATAGAAGCGATACCAAACTCGTGAATTTTTGTTAACATTGCAACTATTACCAACGTAATATACGTCAATTTGACAGCTGTCAAAAAATTAATAAAATTTTCGGATTGCCTGCATTCGAGTTATACGAAATCGACACCAACTTTACGAAATTATGTTACCATTACGCCTATGATCGACAGTTAACCGAAATCAAAGAATTGTTAAAATGACAGCTGTCAAAATATGAATTAAATTTTCGGATTCCTTGCCCTCGAATTATACGAAAACGACACCAACTTTGTGAAATTCTATTAATCTTGCAATTTTTACTAACAAAGAAAACGTCAATTTGACAGGTGTCAAAAAATAAATAAAATTTTTTAAATTCCTTTAATATTACTAACATAATGTGCTACTTGATTTTTCTTCAAATTGACAATTTACTAAATTATTCCTATTTTTCCACAAAATGCGAAACGACCCTATTAAAAATTTGCTAAACATCCCATGTATTTTCACGAATTACGGTAAAAGCCACGCCTTTCATACATTTCGAGCGAAAGTTAGAAATTTTGCTGTCACCGTTACGAATTTTCTTAATTTTCTCCAAGTTCGAACATCTTTATGATAACTTTATATACATCAAAATGTTCGGAAAAGATGAGGGAATCAGATAAACCTAGAAAGAAATCTCTAAACGAAAAGTTATAGAAGATATAGCAGAGTAAACTGAACTTTTGAAAAAAAAAATTTCGAAAAAATTTATAAAATATTTTTTTTATCCGCCAAAGGATATTTTTGGATCACACAGTCGATGTGGAACGTAAAGGTTATTTATTCCTTTAAACGATAGGCTAAAGAATCGTTGAAAAAGTTACATACATAGAGGATGTCAAAATTAGTGCTTATTGCTTAATCGATTGTAGTTATTTTTGTATAAGAAATTAAGAAACTAAATTATGGTTTATAATCGTGTTTTGATGTGCTCTTTCTGATGACATATATAACATTTCGATCAAATATTATTTTACCCCATAAAAAGCAAAAAAAAAATTTGACGAAATCATCAAGTTCAGTTTTTCGCAAATTTCTCCATTTTATAGGCCTTTTAGCATGATATGATGTATTGTGAAATATTAGTATTTGAGATGACCTATCCACCGGTTCTAACCCGGAGCAAATCTATGCGACCCAAGTCGAATAATTAATTATCGAAAATGACCCTGCATTTCCATGCTTTCCAACTTTAAAAAAATCAAAAAATTGACTTCCCGACATTTTATTGAAAAAATCTCGCGACGACTTTTTCTAAATAAGTTTCTTGATAACATACTAGAATATAAACTGAATCGCTTAAGTTTTACGAGACCGGCAAGTCGTAGAAAAAAATATTTAATTTTTTGCACATTTTCTGCTTATTTCGTTTAATAACTTATGAACGGAACACCCTGTATAATGTCGTACATCGGCTAAAGATACGCCATATATACTAAAATATACCCCAAAAGTTTCATTGCTCCAACGTGAGCCGTTTAGAAGAAATCGAATAACTGGTTTCAAGATGCACCCTGTTTCGGCTCTCCCATAAGAGCAATGTAAATTGGTCGTTGCAGACCATTTTGGAAATCGGGAAAATGGTAGGAAATTTTCCATTTTGGGCAACGATAGGGGTCATTATCGAAAGCCGAAATCCCATAGAATCTTTTCCATACCATTTCCATCCTCAAATCGGTCAATTAACGTCAGCATCTCGCTAAGAAAATGGCTATTTTTGGCCTATTTCGACCGAATTTTGACAGCCAAAATATTCAGTAAAATCTCATCCGTCCGTCCGTTAAAATCCGAGTAAAGTTCAAGTCCAGTCGGCAGATTTGCAAAAATTGGCCGTCCGAGCTCGGTAAATTGTCGTTTTTCTCCCGATTGGAAGGAAATTTCGAAAATTTTGAAAAATAATAATGTGGTGAGAAATGATGGACGAAGAAATTACGCCTATAAAGAAATGTCCGAAATAATATTTGTAGGAGTTATTCGTGACTAAACACGACTTTTAGTGAAAAATGGGTGAAAATGGTTATATTTAATTTCTTTTAACCCTTTAGATCGTCATTCGAAGCGCGCTCTTGGTATGAATCTTCAAGTACCATCATTCCGCGTGACGAAAAAGCAATAAAATATGGAAAATGTTAAATACGAGAGCGTATAGAAGAATTTAAGTGTGGTGGTGACAAAAACACAATTTCAAAATTTTTAAAATTCAATCGTTAATAGTAATTTCGGTATTTAAATCGAAGAAACGAAAATATACGTATCGGATGTGGTTTACCTCGAACTTTCCGGTAAAGTAAACTAAATTTCGATCAAAAGCCGTTTTTACCTCGAAAAAAATCAAAAACCGTCCATTTTTACCCCGAAATATCAACTTGTTCAGTATTTTCAATTTTTTCCCAACTTCTAATAACTTTAGGTATAGATAGATGTATTGATGGCACCTAGTTTTTGAGATGGGAAATCGAATATTTGAAACCGCGTCACCCTCGGACCCACCCTGTTCGAGCTATTCGGTACCCGAAATGACCCTGTTTTGTCAAATTTCGACTTTGAAAAATTCTTTTAAATTACTTCTAATCGTCGTACGATACCCAATTTCAATAGGGTTCTGAAGCGGCTGGTCATTGTCACACTCTGAAAATTTAAATCGAAAAAATTGAGTTTTGCGACTTGAAATGGATTTCAACGGGAATCGCGGAAAAGTCGACTTTGACGCTTAATAACTTCGAAACGGCACACCCTGTATACTCGAAAATTTGAGACAATACGCGCGCACTATCCAAAAGTAAAACCAAAAAGTTTCGTCGTTTCGACTCTGACAGTTTTTTCTCCAAAAATACGCAACCTCGAAAATGTCGAAATAGTCGGCAACGGACGAACTCAAGGTCACCCACTGGACGTAATACATAGCATCCGAAGGGTGCTATGTAACTAGGGGGCATAGCCCCCTAGGCGCTCCGCGCGGGGCTCCGCGGACCCTCTGTATGCGACAGATTCGCCTATATGTGTTTTGTTATTACCTAGATTTGTCAACCGATTTGCGTGGATGCATCGAGAAGTTTGAATGCAGGTTGATGCTTTAATTGGTTGGCCACACTCCTGCGGACTGTGTTGGGGGTACATAGCACCCAAATTCGTTCATTATAACATATGTTACCGTTTCACATTTTAAGGGACCAGCTATAACCGATTGCGAACAATCCGTTCACTATTTTACGTATCGAATAGAAAAAAATATTTAAAAAATGACAGCTGTCAAAAATAAACAAAATTTTCGGATTCCTTGCATTCGAATTACATAGAAACGATACCAAACTTGCGAAATTCCGTTGACCTTGTACATACTACTGACTTAGGAAACGTCAATTTGACAGCTGTCAAAAAATAGATAAAAATTTCGGATTCCTCATACTCAAATTATATCGAATCGACACCAAACTTTTGAAATTCTGTTAACCTTGCACTTATTCTTTACTAAGGAATCCTCAATTTGACAGCTGTCAAAAAATCTATGAAATTTTCGAATTAGGTATTCCCCAAATTATATTAATTCCCAAGTATTTTCATTTTTAATTTTTTTTTAATTTCTAAATAATTCATGCAAATGCCTTAAAAATTTGAAGAAATCGATATATTTCGATTTTATTCGAAAAGTATTATCTCTACGGTAAAATTGTATATATCCTAAAGATGCACTTTGATAAGGTCTACAAGAAAGTAGTCTATAAAATTTTCTGTATCTACTATAGTTGTTGAGTTATTGAGCAAATCATGATTTCTATATTCTTGCAAATATCTCAAAAACGATTACATTTGAGAAAAAAAGTTTCGAACAAACAAAATATACTATTAAATTCTCTATCAGAAAGGAAATATACAAATTTTTCCTATTGGTTTAGATTACGGAGATATTTAAGAAAAACTGAAAAATATCAAGAAATTTTGAAATTCTTAAAAATTCAAAAAAAAAATTATTAAATATTCTTACATTTTATATAATATTTGATGTATACTGATAGAATAAATATATTATGTTTAGAAGGAAACCATTAATGAGTTACAAAATGCGACAGATTCTCACTAGGCGCTAAACGCGCAGGGGCCTCCGGCATCCACCTACATGCGTTTTTGTTATTAACTAGCCGCTCCGCGGCAGGGCTCCGCCGTTCACCTGTATGCGACAGATTCGCCTACGTGTGTTTTTGTTATTATTACATAGAATTGACCACCGATTTGGGTGGATGCACCGAGAAGCTTGAATGTAGGTTGATGCATTAATTCGTTGGCCACACTCCTGGGGACTGTGATGGGGGTACATAGCACCCAAATTTGTTAATTATAACCGTAATGTGACCGTTTCACATTTTAAGGTACCAGCTATAACCGTTTGCGAACAATCCGTTCACTATTTTACGTATCGAATAGAAAGAAATATGTCAAAAATTACAGCTGTCAAAAAATAAATAACATTTTCGGATTCCTTGCATTCGAATTACATAAAAACGATACCAAACTTGCGAAATTCCGTTGACGTTGTACCTATTACTGACTTAAGAAACGTCAATTTGATAGCTGTCAAAAAATAGATAAAAATTTCGGATTCCTCATACTCAAATTATATAGAAACGATACCAAACTTGTGAAAATATGTTAACAAAAAAATGTCAAAACTGACAGCTGTCAAAAAATAAATACATTTTTCGGATAACTTATACTCAAATTATATAGAATCGATACAAAATTTTTGAAATTTTGTTAACCTTGCACTTATTCTTTACTAAAGAATCACCAATTTGACAGCTGTCAAAAAATAAGTTTAATTTTCGGACTCCTTGCATTTGAATTACATAGAAACGATACTAAACTTGCGATATTTTATTCACCTTGCACATATTACTAACCTAAGGAACGTCAATTTGACAGCTGTCAAAAAATGTATAAAATTTTCGAATTCCTCATACTTAAATTATATAGATGCGATACCAAACTCGTGAATTTTTGTTAACTTTGGAACTATTACCAACGTAATATACGTCAATTTGACAGCTGTCAAAAAATTTAAAAAATTTTCGGATTGCCTGCATTCGAGTTATACGAAATCGACACCAACTTTACGAAATTATGTTACCATTACGCCTATGATCGACAGTTAACCGAAATCAAAGAATTGTTAAAATGACAGCTGTCAAAATATGAATTAAATTTTCGGATTCCTTGCCCTCGAATTATACGAAAACGACACCAACTTTGCGCAATTCTATTAATCTTGCAATTTTTACTAACAAAGAAAACGTCAATTTGACAGGTGTCAAAAAATAAATAACATTTTTTAAATTCCTTTAATATTACTAACATAATGTGCTACTTGATTTTTCTTCAAATTGACAATTTACTAAATTATTCCTATTTTTCCACAAAATGCGAAACGACCCTATTAAAAATTTGCTAAACATCCCATGTATTTTCACGAATTACGGTAAAAGCCACGCCTTTCATACATTTCGAGCGAAAGTTAGAAATTTTGCTGTCACCGTTACGAATTTTCTTAATTTTCTCCAAGTTCGAACATCTTTATGATAACTTTATATACATCAAAATGTTCGGAAAAGATGAGGGAATCAGATAAACCTAGAAAGAAATCTCTAAACGAAAAGTTATAGAAGATATAGCAGAGTAAACTGAACTTTTGAAAAAAAAAATTTCGAAAAAATTTATAAAATATTTTTTTTATCCGCCAAAGGATATTTTTGGATCACGCAGTCGATGTGGAACGTAAAGGTAATTTATTCCTTTAAATGATAGGCTAAAGAACGATTGAAAAAGTTACATACACTAGCGTACAGATGGGTTTTAGTAAGAGGATGTCAAAATTAGTGCTTATTGCTTAATCGATTGTAGTTATTTTTGTATAAGAAATTAAGAAACTAAATTATGGTTTATAATCCTGTTTTGATGTGCTCTTTCTGATGACATATATAACATTTCGATCAAATATTATTTTACCCCATAAAAAGCAAAAAAAAAATTTGACGAAATCATCAAGTTCAGTTTTTCGCAAATTTCTCCATTTTATAGGCCTTTTAGCATGATATGATGTATTGCGAAATATTAGTATTTGAGATGACCTATCCACCGGTTCTAACCCGGAGCAAATCTATGCGACCCAAGTCGAATAATTAATTATCGAAAATGACCCTGCATTTCCATGCTTTCCAACTTTAAAAAAATCAAAAAATTGACTTCCCGACATTTTATTGAAAAAATCTCGCGACGACTTTTTCTAAATAAGTTTCTTGATAACATACTAGAATATAAACTGAATCGCTTAAGTTTTACGAGACCGGCAAGTCGTAGAAGAAAATATTTAATTTTTTGCACATTTTCTGCTTATTTCGTTTAATAACTTATGAACGGAACACCCTGTATAATAAAGTACATCGGCTAAAGATACGCCATATATACTAAAATATACCCCAAAAGTTTCATTGCTCCAACGTGAGCCGTTTAGAAGAAATCGAATAACTGGTTTCAAGATGCACCCTGTTTCGGCTCTCCCATAAGAGCAATGTAAATTGGTCGTTGCAGACCATTTCGGAAATCGGGAAAATGGTAGGAAATTTTCCATTTTGGGCAACGATAGGGGTCATTATCGAAAGCCGAAATCCCATAGAATCTTTTCCATACCATTTCCATCCTCAAATCGGTCAATTAACGTCAGCATCTCGCTAAGAAAATGGCTATTTTTGGCCTATTTCGACCGAATTTTGACAGCCAAAATATTTAGTAAAATTTCGTCCGTCCGTCCGTTAAAATCCGAGTAAAGTTCAAGTCCAGTCGGCAGATTTGCAAAAATTGGCCGTCCCAGCTCGGTAAATTGTCGTTTTTCTCCCGATTGGAAGGAAATTTCGAAAATTTTGAAAAATAATAATGTGGTGAGAAAGGATGGACGAAGAAATTACGCCTATAAAGAAATGTCCAAAGTGATATTTGTAGGAGTTATTCGTGACTAAACAAAACTTCTAGTGAAAAATGGGTGAAAATGGTTATATTTAATTTCGTTTAACCCTTTAGATCGTAATTCCAAACGCGCTCTTGGTATGAATCTTAAAGTACCATCATTCCGCGTGACGAAAAAGTAAAAAAATATGGAAAATGTTAATTTCGAAAGCGTATAGACGAAATTTAGTGTAGCGGTGACAAAAAAATAATTTCCAAATTTTTAAAATTCAATCGTTAATAGTAATTTCGGTATTTAAATCGAAGAAACGAAAATATACGTATCGGATGTGATTTACCTCGAACTTTCCGGTAAAGTAAACTAAAATTCGATCAAAAGCCGTTTTTACCTTGAAAAAAATCAAAAACCGTCAATTTTTACCCCGAAATATCAACTTGTTCAGTATTTTCAAATTTTTCCCAACTTCCAATAACTTTAGGTATAGATAGATGTATTGATGGCATCTAGTTTTTGAGATGGGAAATCGAATATTTAAAACCGCGTGACCCTCGGACCCACCCAGTTCGAGCTATTCGGTACCCGAAATGACCCTTTTTTGTCAAATTTCGACTTTCAAAAATTCTTTTAAATTACTTCTAATCGTCGTACGATACCCAATTTCAATAGGGTTCTGAAGCGGCCGGTCATTGTCACACTCTGAAAATTTAAATCGAAAAAATTGCGATTTGCGACCTGAAATCCGGATCAACGGGAATCGCGGAAAAGTCGACTTTGACGCTTAATAACTTCGAAACGGCACACCCTGTATACTCGAAAATTTGAGACAATACGCGCGCACTATCCAAAAGTAAAACCAGAAAGTTTCGTCGTTTCGACTCTGACAGTTTTTTCTCCAGAAATTCGCAACCTCGAAAATGTCGAAAAAGTCGGCAACATCCGAACTCAAGGTCACTGGAAGGATGTAATACATAGCGACCGGGACGGGCGCTATGTAACTAGGGGGCGTAGCCCCCTAGGCGCTCCGCGCGGGGCTCCGCGGACCCTCTTTTTGCGACAGATTCGCCTATATGTGTTTTGTTATTACCTAGATTTATCAACCGATTTGCGTGGATACACCGAGAAGTTTGAATGCAGGTTGATGCTTTAATTGGTCGGCCACACTCCTGCGGACTGTGTTGGGGGTACATAGCACCCAAATTCGTTCATTATAACATATGTTACCGTTTCACATTTTAAGGGACCAGCTATAACCGATTGCGAACAATCCGTTCACTATTTTACGTATCGTATAGAAAAAAATATTTAAAAAATGACAGCTGTCAAAAATAAACAAAATTTTCGGATTCCTTGCATTCGAATTACATAGAAACGATACCAAACTTGCGAAATTCCGTTGACCTTGTACATACTACTGACTTAGGAAACGTCAATTTGACAGCTGTCAAAAAATAGATAAAAATTTCGGATTCCTCATACTCAAATTATATCGAATCGACACCAAACTTTTGAAATTCTGTTAACCTTGCACTTATTCTTTACTAAGGAATCCTCAATTTGACAGCTGTCAAAAAATCTATAAAATTTTCGAATTAGGTATTCCCCAAATTATATTAATTCCCAAGTATTTTCATTTTTAATTTTTTTTTAATTTCTAAATAATTCATGCAAATGCCTTAAAAATTTGAAGAAATCGATATATTTCGATTTTATTCGAAAAGTATTATCTCTACGGTAAAATTGTATATATCGTAAAGATGCACTTTGATAAGGTCTACAAGAAAGTAGTCTATAAAATTTTCTGTATCTACTATAGTTGTTGAGTTATTGAGCAAATCATGATTTCTATATTCTTGCAAATATCTCAAAAACGATTACATTTGAGAAAAAAAGTTTCGAACAAACAAAGTATACTATTAAATTCTCTATCAGAAAGGAAATATACAAATTTTTCCTATTGGTTTAGATTACGGAGATATTTAAGAAAAACTGAAAAATATCAAGAAATTTTGAAATTCTTAAAAATTCAAAAAAAAAATTATTAAATATTCTTACATTTTATATAATATTTGATGTATACTAATAGAATAAATATATTATGTTTAGAAGGAAACCATTAATGAGTTACAAAATGCGACAGATTCTCACTAGGCGCTAAACGCGCAGGGGCCTCCGGCATCCACCTACATGCGTTTTTGTTATTAACTAGCCGCTCCGCGGCAGGGCTCCGCCGTTCACCTGTATGCGACAGATTCGCCTACGTGTGTTTTTGTTATTATTACATAGAATTGACCACCGATTTGGGTGGATGCACCGAGAAGCTTGAATGTAGGTTGATGCATTAATTCGTTGGCCACACTCCTGCGGACTGTGATGGGGGTACATAGCACCCAAATTTGTTAATTATAACCGTAATGTGACCGTTTCACATTTTAAGGTACCAGCTATAACCGTTTGCGAACAATCCGTTCACTATTTTACGTATCGAATAGAAAAAAAATTTGTCAAAAATTACAGCTGTCAAAAAATAAATAACATTTTCGGATTCCTTGCATTCGAATTACATAAAAACGATACCAAACTTGCGAAATTCCGTTGACGTTGTACCTATTACTGACTTAAGAAACGTCAATTTGATAGCTGTCAAAAAATAGATAAAAATTTCGGATTCCTCATACTCAAATTATATAGAAACGATACCAAACTTGTGAAAATATGTTAACAAAAAAATGTCAAAAATGACAGCTGTCAAAAAATAAATACATTTTTCGGATAATTTATACTCAAATTATATAGAATCGATACAAAATTTTTGAAATTTTGTTAACCTTGCACTTATTCTTTACTAAAGAATCACCAATTTGACAGCTGTCAAAAAATAAATTTAATTTTCGGACTCCTTGCATTTGAATTACATAGAGTCGATACTAAACTTGCGATATTTTGTTCACCTTGCACATATTACTAACCTAAGAAACGTCAATTTGACAGCTGTCAAAAAATGTATAAAATTTTCGAATTCCTCATACTCAAATTATATAGAAGCGATACCAAACTCGTGAATTTTTGTTAACTTTGGAACTATTACCAACGTAATATACGTCAATTTGACAGCTGTCAAAAAATTAATAAAATTTTCGGATTGCCTGCATTCGAGTTATACGAAATCGACACCAACTTTGCGAAATTATATTACCATTAAGCCTATGATCGACAGTTAACCGAAATCAAAGAATTGTTAAAATGACAGCTGTCAAAATATGAATTAAATTTTCGGATTCCTTGCCCTCGAATTATACGAAAACGACATCAACTTTGTGAAATTCTATTAATCTTGCAATTTTTACTAACAAAGAAAACGTCAATTTGACAGGTGTCAAAAAATAAATAAAATTTTTTAAATTCCTTTAATATTACTAACATAATGTGCTACTTGATTTTTCTTCAAATTGACAATTTACCAAATTATTCCTATTTTTCCACAAAATGCGAAACGACCCTATTAAAAATTTGCTAAACATCCCATGTATTTTCACCAATTACGGTAAAAGCCACGCCTTTCATACATTTCGAGCGAAAGTTAGAAATTTTGCTGTCACCGTTACGAATTTTCTTAATTTTCTCCAAGTTCGAACATCTTTATGATAACTTTATATACATCAAAATGTTCGGAAAAGATGACGGAATCAGATAAACCCAGAAAGAAATCTCCAAAAGGAAAGCTATGGAAGATATAGCAGAGTAAACTGAACTTTTGAAAAAAAAATTTTCGAAAAAATTTATAAAATTTTTTTTATCCGCCAAAGGATATTTTTGGATCACGCAGTCGATGTTGAACGTAAAGGTAATTTATTCCTTTAAATGATAGGCTAAAGAACGATTGAAAAAGTTACATACACTAGCGTACAGATGGGTTTTAGTAAGAGGATGTCAAAATTAGTGCTTATTGCTTAATCGATTGTAGTTATTTTTGTATAAGAAATTAAGAAACTAAATTATGGTTTATAATCCTGCTTTGATGTGCTCTTTCTGATGACATATATAACATTTCGATCAAATATTATTTTACCCCATAAAAAGCAAAAAAAATTTTTGACGAAATCATCAAGTTCAGTTTTTCGCAAATTTCTCCATTTTATAGGCCTTTTAGCATGATATGATGTATTGTGAAATATTAGTATTTGAGATGACCTATCCACCGGTTCGAACCCGGAGCAAATCTATGCGACCCAAGTCGAATAATTAATTATCGAAAATGACCCTGCATTTCCATGCTTTCCAACTTTAAAAAAATCAAAAAATTGACTTCCCGACATTTTATTGAAAAAATCTCGCGACGACTTTTTCTAAATAAGTTTCTTGATAACATACTAGAATATAAACTGAATCGCTTAAGTTTTACGAGACCGGCAAGTCGTAGAAAAAAATATTTAATTTTTTGCACATTTTCTGCTTATTTCGTTTAATAACTTATGAACGGAACACCCTGTATAATGTCGTACATCGGCTAAGGATACGCCATATATACCAAAGTATACCCCAAAAGTTTCATTGCTCCAACGTGAGCCGTTTAGAAGAAATCGAATAACTGGTTTCAAGATGCACCCTGTTTCGGCTCTCCCATAAGAGCAATGTAAATATGTCGTTGCAGACCGTTTTGGAAATCGGGAAAATGGTAGGAAATTTTCCATTTTGGGCAACGATAGGGGTCATTATCGAAAGCCGAAATCCCATAGAATCTTTTCCATACCATTTCCATCCTCAAATCGGTCAATTAACGTCAGCATCTCGCTAAGAAAATGGCTATTTTTGGCCTATTTCGACCGAATTTTGACAGCCAAAATATTTAGTAAAATCTCGTCCGTCCGTCCGTTAAAATCCGAGTAAAGTTCAAGTCCAGCTTGCAAATTTGCAAAAATTGGCCGTCCCAGCTCGGTAAATTGTCGTTTTCCTCCCGATTGGAAGGAAATTTCGAAAATTTTGAAAAATAATAATGTGGTGAGAAATGATGGACGATGAAAATACGCTTATAGAGAACTCTCCGAAATAATATTTGTAGGAGTTATTCGTGACTAAACACGACTTTTAGTGAAAAATGGTTGAAAATGGATATACTTAATTTTTTTTAACCCTTTAGATCGTAATTCGAAACGCGCTCTTGGTATGAATCTGAAAGTGCCATCATTCCGCTTGACGAAAAAGCAAAAAAATATGGAAAATGTTAAATAGGAAAGCGTATAGACGAAATTAAGTGTAGCGGTGACAAAAGTACAATTTCCAAATTTTTAAAATTCAATCGTTAATAGTATTTTCGGTTTTTAAATCGAAGAAACGAAATTATACGTATCGAATGTGATTTACCTCGAACTTTCCGGTAAAGTAAACTAAATTTCGATCAAAAGCCGTTTTTACCTCGAAAAAAATCAAAAACCGTCCATTTTTACCCCGAAATGTCAACTTGATCAGTATTTTCAAATTTCTCCCATCTTCTAATAACTTTAGGTATAGATAGATGTATTGATGGCACCTAGTTTTTGAGATGGGAAATCGAGAATTTAAAACCGCGTGACCCTCGGACCCACCCAGTTCGAGCTATTCGGTACCCGAAATGACCCTGTTTTGTCAAATTTCGACTTTCAAAAATTCTTTTAAATTACTTCTAATCGTCGTACGATACCCAATTTCAATAGGGTTCTGAAGCGACCGGTCATTGTCACACTCTGAAAATTTAAATTGAAAAAATTGCGATTTGCGACCTGAAATCCGGATCAACGGGAATCGCCGAAAAGTCGACTTTGACGCTTAATAACTTCGAAACGGCACACCCTGTATACTCGAAAATTTGAGACAATACGCGCGAACTATCCAAAAGTAAAACCAGAAAGTTTCGTCGTTTCGACTCTGACAGTTTTTTCTCCAAAAATACGCAACCTCGAAAATGTCGAAAAAGACGACAACGGACGAACTCAAGGTCACTCTCACGCTGTAATACATAGCTACCGGGACGGGCGCTATGTAACTAGGGGGGCATAGCCCCCCTAGGCGCTCCGCGCGGGGCTCCGCGGACCCTCTTTTTGCGACAGATTTGCCTATATGTGTTTTGTTATTACCTAGATTTGTCAGCCGATTTGCGTGGATGCATCGAGAAGTTTGAATGCAGGTTGATGCTTTAATTGGTTGGCCACACTCCTGCGGACTGTGATGGGGGTACATAGCACCCAAATTCGTTAATTATAACATATGTGACCGTTTCACATTTTAAGGTACCAGCTATAACCGATTGCGAACAATCCGTTCACTATTTTACGTATCGAATAGAAAAAAATATGTAAAAAATTACAGCTGTCAAAAATAAACAAAATTTTCGGATTCCTTGCATTCGAATTACATAAAAACGATACCAAACTTGCGAAATTCCGTTGACCTTGTACATACTACTGACTTAGGAAACGTCAATTTGACAGCTGTCAAAAAATAGATAAAAATTTCGGATTCCTCATACTCAAATTATATCGAATCGACACCAAACTTTTGAAATTCTGTTAACCTTGCACTTATTCTTTACTAAGGAATCCTAAATTTGACAGCTGTCAAAAAATCTATAAAATTTTCGAATTAGGTATTCCCCAAATTATATTAATTCCCAAGTATTTTCATTTTTAATTTTTTTTAATTTCTAAATAATCATGCATATGCCTTAAAAATTTGAAGAAATCGATATATTTCGATTTTATTCGAAAAGTATTATCTCTACGGTAAAATTGTATATATCGTAAAGATGCACTTTGATAAGGTCTACAAGAAAGTAGTCTATAAAATTTTCTGTATCTACTATAGTTGTTGAGTTATTGAGCAAATCATGATTTCTATATTCTTGCAAATATCTCAAAAACGATTACATTTGAGAAAAAAAGTTTCGAACAAACAAAATATACTATTAAATTCTCTATCAGAAAGGAAATATACAAATTTTTCCTATTGGTTTAGATTACGGAGATATTTAAGAAAAACTGAAAAATATCAAGAAATTTTGAAATTCTTAAAAATTCAAAAAAAAATTATTAAATATTCTTACATTTTATATAATATTTGATGTATACTGATAGAATAAATATATTATGTTTAGAAGGAAACCATTAATGAGTTACAAAATGCGACAGATTCTTACTAGGCGCTAAACGCGCAGGGGCCTCCGGCATCCACCTACATGCGTTTTTGTTATTACCTAGCCGCTCCGCGGCATGGCTCCGCCGTTCACCTGTATGCGACAGATTCGCCTACGTGTGTTTTTGTTATTATTACATAGAATTGACCACCGATTTGGGTGGATGCACCGAGAAGCTTGAATGTAGGTTGATGCATTAATTCGTTGGCCACACTCCTGCGGACTGTGATGGGGTTACATAGCACCCAAATTTGTTAATTATAACATATGTGACCGTTTCACATTTTAAGGTACCAGCTATAACCGATTGCGAACAATCCGTTCACTATTTTACGTATCGAATAGAAAAAAATATGTAAAAAATTACAGCTGTCAAAAAATAAATAACATTTTCGGATTCCTTGCATTCGAATTACATAAAAACGATACCAAACTTGCGAAATTCCGTTGACCTTGTACCTATTACTGACTTAAGAAACGTCAATTTGACAGCTGTCAAAAAATAGATAAAAATGTCGGATTCCTCATACTCAAATTATATAGAAACGATACCAAACTTGTGAAAATATATTAACAAAAAAATGTCAAAAATGACAGCTGTCAAAAAGTAAATAAATTTTTCGGATAACTTATACTCAAATTATATTGAATCGATACAAAATTTTTGAAATTTTGTTAACCTTGCACTTATTTTTTACTAAAGAATCATCAATTTGACAGCTGTCAATAAATAAATTCAATTTTCGGATTCCTTGCATTTGAATTACATAGAGACGATACTAAACCTGTGATATTTTGTTCACCTTGCACATATTACTAACCTAAGGAACGTCAATTTGACAGCTGTCAAAAAATATATAAAATTTTCGAATTCCTCATACTTAAATTATATAGATACGATACCAAACTCATGAATTTTTGTTAACATTGGAACTATTACCAACGTAATATATGCCAATTTGACAGCTGTCAAAAAATTTAAAAAATTTTCAGATTGCCTACATTCGAGTTATACGAAATCGACACCAACTTTGCGAAATTATGTTACCATTACGCCTATGATCGACAGTTAACCGAAATCAAAGAATTGTTAAAATGACAGCTGTCAAAATATGAATTAAATTTTCGGATTCCTTGCCCTCGACTTATACGAAAACGACACCAACTTTGTGAAATTCTATTAATCTTGCACTTTTTACTAACCAAGGAAACGTCAATTTGACAGGTGTCAAAAAATAAATAAAATTTTTTAAATTCCTTTAATATTACTAACATAATGTGCTACTTGATTTTTCTTCAATTTGACAATTTACTAAATTATTCCTATTTTTCCACAAAATGCGAAACGACCCTATTAAAAATTTGCTAAACATCCCATGTATTTTCACCAATTACGGTAAAAGCCACGCCTTTCATGCATATCGAGCCGAATTTAGAAATTTTGCTGTCACCGTTACGAATTTTATTAATTTTCTCCAAGATCAAACATCTTTATGGTAACTTTATATATATCAAAATGTTCGGAAAAGATGACGGAATCAGATAAACCTAGAAAGAAATCTCCAAAAGGAAAGCTATGGAAGATATAGCAGAGTAAACTGAACTTTTGGAAAAAAAAATTTTGAGAAAATTTATAAAATATTTTTTTTATCCGCCAAAGGATATTTTTGGGTCACGCAGTCGATGTGGAACGTAAAGGTAATTTATTCCTTTAAACGATAGGCTAAAGAACGATTGAAAAAGTTACATACACTAGCGTACAGATGGGTTTTAGTAAGCGGATGTCAAAATTAGTGCTTATTGCTTAATCGATTGTAGTTATTTTTGTATAAGAAATTAAGAAACTAAATTATGGCTTATAATCCTGTTTTGATGTGCTCTTTCTGATGACATATATAACATTTCGATGAAATATTATTTTACCCCATAAAAAGGAAAAAAAAATTTTGACGAAATCATCAAGTTCAGTTTTTCGCAAATTTCTCCATTTTATAGGTCTTTTAGCATGATATGATGTATTGTGAAATATTAGTATTTGAGATGACCTATCCACCGGTTCAAACCCGGTGCCAATCTATAAGACAGAAATCGAATAATTCATTATCGAAAATGACCCTGCATTTTAATGCTTCCCAACTTTAAAAAAATCAAAAAATTGACTTCCCGACATTTTATTGAAAAAATCTCGCGACGAGTTTTTCTAAATAAGTTTCTTGATAACATACTAGAATATAAACTGAATCGCTTAAGTTTTACGAGACCGGCAAGTCGTAGAAAAAATTATTTAATTTTTTGCACATTTTCTGCTTATTTCGTTTAATAACTTACGAACGGAACACCCTGTATAATGACGTACATCGGCTAAGGATACGCCATATATACCAAAGTATACCCCAAAAGTTTCATTGCTCCAACGTGAGCCGTTTAGAAGAAATCGAATAACTGGTTTCAAGATGCACCCGGTTTCGGCTCTCCCATAAGAGCAATGTAAATTGGTCGTTGCAGACCATTTTGGAAATCGGGAAAATGGTAGGAAATTTTCCATTTTGGGCAACGATAGGGGTCATTATCGAAAGCCGAAATCCCATAGAATCTTTTCCATACCATTTCCATCCTCAAATCGGTCAATTAACGTCAGCATCTCGCTAAGAAAATGGCTATTTTTGGCCTATTTCGACCGAATTTGACAGCCAAAATATTTAGTAAAATTTCATCCGTCCGTCCGTTAAAATCCGAGTAAAGTTCAAGTCCAGTCATCAGATTTGCAAAAATTGGCCATCCGAGCTCGGTAAATTGTCGTTTTTCTCCCGATTGGAAGGAAATTTCGAAAATTTTGAAAAATAATAATGTGGTGAGAAAGGATGGACGAAGAAATTACGCCTATAAAGAAATGTCCAAAGTGATATTTGTAGGAGTTATTCGTGACTAAACAGAACTTTTAGTGAAAAATGGTTGAAAATGGATATACTTAATTTTTTTTAACCCTTTAGATCGTAATTCGAAACGCGCTCTTGGTATGAATCTGAAAGTGCCATCATTCCGCTTGACGAAAAAGCAAAAAAATATGTAAAATGTTAAATAGGAAAGCGTATAGACGAAATTAAGTGTAGCGGTGACAAAAAAATAATTTCCAAATTTCTAAATTTCAATCGTTAATAGTATTTTCGGTTTTTAAATCGAAGAAACGAAATTATACGTATCGGATGTGATTTACCTCGAACTTTCCGGTAAAGGAAACTAAATTTCGATCAAAAGCCGTTTTTACCTTGAAAAAAATGAAAAACCGTCCATTTTTACCCCGAAATATCAACTTGTTCAGTATTTTCAATTTTTTCCCATCTTCCAATAACTTTAGGTATAGATAGATGTATTGATGGCACCTAGTTTTTGAGATGGGAAATCGAAAATTTAAAACCGCGTGACCCTCGGACCCACCCAGTTCGAGCTATTCGGTACCCGAAATGACCCTGTTTTGTCAAATTTCGACTTTCAAAAATTCTTTTAAATTACTTCTAATCGTCGTACGATACCCAATTTCAATAGGGTTCTGAAGCGACCGGTCATTGTCACACTCTGAAAATTTAAATCGAAAAAATTGCGATTTGCGACCTGAAATCCGGATCAACGGGAATCGCCGAAAAGTCGACTTTGACGCTTAATAACTTCGAAACGGCACACCCTGTATACTCGAAAATTTGAGACAATACGCGCGCACTATCCAAAAGTAAAACCAAAAAGTTTCGACTCTGATAGTTTTTTCTCCAAAAATACGCAAGCTCGAAAATGTCGAAAAAGACGGCAACGGACGAACTCAAGGTCACGTACTGGACGTAATACATAGCGTCCGAAGGGCGCTATGTAACTAGGGGGGCATAGCCCCCCTAGGCGCTACCCGCGCAGGGGCCTCCGGCATCCACCTATATGTGTTTTGGTCATTACCTAGCCGCTCCGCGGCGAGGCTCCGCCGTTCATATAGGTTGATGCTTTAATTCGTTGGCCACACTCCTGCGGACTGTGATGGGGGTACATAGCACCCAACTTCGTTCATTATAACATATGTGACCGTTTAACATTTTAAGAGACCAGCTATATCCGATTGCGAACGATTCGCTTACTATATTACGTATCGAATAGAAAAAAATATGTCAAAAATGACAGCTGTAAAAAAATAAACAACATTTTCGGATTCCTTGCAATCGAATTACATAGAAACGATACCAAACTTTTGAAGTTCTGTTAACCAAGCCGCTCCGCGGCGGGGCTTCGCCGTCCACCTATTTGCGACAGATATCAAACCTTTGAAGTTCTGTTAACCTAGCCGCTCCGCGGCGGGGTTCCGCCGTCCACCTGTATGCGACAGATACCAAACATTTGAAGTTCAGTTAACCTAGCCGCTCCGCGGCGGGGCTCCGCCGTCCACCTATATGCGACAGATATCAAACCTTTGAAGTTCTGTTAACCTAGCCGTCCGCGGCGGGGCTCCGCCGTCCACCTATATGCGACAGATATCGAACCTTTGAAGTTCTGTTAACCTAGCCGCTCCGCGGCGGGGCTCCGCCTTCCTCCTATATGCGACAGATACCAAACATTTGAAGTTCTGTTAACCTAGCCGCTCCGCGGCGGGGCTCCGCCGTCCAATTATATGCGACAGATATCAAACCTTTGAAGTTCTGTTAACCTAGCCGCTCCGCGGCGGGGCTCTGCCGTCCACCTATATGCGATAGATATCAAACCTTTGATGTTCTGTTAACCTAGCCGCTCCGCGGCGGGGCTCCGCCGTCCATCTATATGCGACAGATATCAAACCTTTGAAGTTCTGTTAATCTAGCCGCTCCGCGGCGGGGCTCCGCCGTCCACCTATATGCGACAGATACCAAACTTTTGAAGTTCTGTTAACCTAGCCGCTCCGCCGTCCACCTATATGCGACAGATGCGAAACATTTGAAGCTCTGTTAACCTAGCCGCTCCGCGGCGGGGCTCCTCCGTCCACCTATTTGCGACAGATATGAAACCTTTGAAGTTCTGTTAACCTAGCCGCTCCGCGGCGGGGCTCTGCCGTCCACCTATATGCGACAGATATCAAACCTTTGAAGTTCTGTTAACCTAGCCGCTCCGCGGCGGGGTTCCGCCGTCCACCTATATGCGACAGATATCAAACCTTTGAAGTTCTGTTAACCTAGCTGCTCCGCGGCGGGGCTCCGCCGTCCACCTATATGCGACAGATACAAAACATTTGAAGTTCTGTTAACCTAGCCGCTCCGCGGCGGGGCTCCGCCGTCCACCTATATGCGACAGATATCAAACCTTTGAAGTTCTGTTAACCTAGCCGTCCACGGCGGGGCTCCGCCGTCCACCTATATGCGACAGATATCGAACCTTTGAAGTTCTGTTAACCTAGCCGCTCCGCGGCGGGGCTCCGCCGTCCACCTATATGCGACAGATGCCAAACATTTGAAGCTCTGTTAACCTAGCCGCTCCGCGGCGGGGCTCCGCCGTCCACCTATTTGCGACAGATATGAAACCTTTGAAGTTCTGTTAACCTAGCCGCTCCGCGGAGGGGCTCTGCCGTCCACCTATATGCGATAGATATCAAACCTTTGAAGTTCTGTTAACCTAGCCGCTCCGCGGCGGGGCTCCGCCGTCCATCTATATGCGACAGATATCAAACCTTTGAAGTTCTCTTAATCTAGCCGCTCCGCGGCGGGGCTCCGCCGTCCACCTATATGCGACAGATACCAAACTTTTGAAGTTCTGTTAACCTAGCCGCTCCGCCGTCCACCTATATGCGACAGATACCAAACCTTTGAAGTTTTGTTTACCTAGCCGCTCCACGGAGGGGCTCCGCCGTCCACCTATATGCGACAGATATGAAACCTTTGAAGTTCTGTTAACCTAGCCGCTCCGCGGCGGGGCTCCGCCGTCCACCTATATGCGACAGATACCAAACCTTTGAAGTTCTGTTAACCTAGCCGCTCCGCGGCGGGGCTCCGCCGTCCACCTATATGCGACAGATATCAAACCTTTGAAGTTCTGTTAACCTAGCTGCTCCGCGGCGGGGCTCCGCCGTCCACCTATATGCGACAGATACCAAACCTTTGAAGTTTTGTTTACCTAGCCGCTCCACGGCGGGGCTCCGCCGTCCACCTATATGCGACAGATACCAAACCTTTGAAGTTCTGTTAACCTAGCCGCTCCGCGGCGGGGCTCCGCCATCCACCTATATGCGACAGATATCAAACCTTTGAAGTTTTGTTTACCTAGCCGCTCCACGGAGGGTCTCCGCCGTCCACCTATATGCGACAGATATCAAACTTTTGAAGTTCTGTTAACCTAGCCGCTCCGCGGCGGCGCTCCGCCGTCCACCTATATGCGACAGATACCAAACTTTTGAAGTTCTGTTAACCTAGTCGCTCCGCGGCGGCGCTCCGCCGTCCACCTATATGCGACAGATACCAAACTTTTGAAGTTCTGTTAACCTAGCCGCTCAGCGGCAGGGCTCCGCCGTTCTCCTGGCAGTGACAGATTCGCCTACATGTGTTGTTGTTATTATTATTATTATTATTATTATCTAGATCTGACCACCGATTTGGGTTCAGCCTGAATGTAGGTTGATGTATTAATTGCTTGGCCACACTCCTGCGGACTGTGATGGGGGTACATAGCACCCAAGTTCGTTCATTATAACCATGTTACCGTTTCACATTTTAAGGGACCAGCTATAACCGATTGCGAACAATCCGTTCACTATATTACGTATCGAATAGAATAAAATATGTCAAAAATAACAGCTGTCAAAAAATAAACAACATTTTCGGATTCCTTGCATTCGAATTACATAGGAACGATACCAAACTTACAAAATTCCGTTAACCTTGTACCTATTATTGACCTAAGAAACGTCAATTTGACAGCTGTCAAACAATAGATAAAAATTTCGGATATCTCATACTCAAATTATATCGAATCGACACCAAACTTTTGAAATTCTGTCAACCTTGCACTTATTCTTTACTAAGGAATCCTCAATTTGACAGCTGTCAAAAAATATATAAAATTTTCGAATTACTTATTCCTCAAATTTTATTAATCCACAAGTATTTTCGTTTCTAATTTTTTTTAATTTCTAAATAATTCAATGCAAATGTCTTAAAAATTTGAAGAAATCGATATATTTCGATTTTATTCGAAAAGTACTATCTCTACGGTAAAATTGTATATATCGTAAAGATGCACTTTGATAAGGTCTACAAGAAAGTAGTCTATAAAATTTTCTGTATCTACTATAGTTGTTGAGATATTGAGCAAATCATGATTTCTATATTCTTGCAAATATCTCAAAAACGATTACATTTGAGAAAAAAAGTTTCGAACAAACAAAATATACTATAAAATTCTCTATCAGAAAGGAAATACACAAATTTTTCCTATTGGTTTAGATTACGGAGATATTTAAGAAAAACTGAAAAATATCAAGAAATTTTGAAATTCTTAAAAATTCAAAAAAAAAATTATTAAATATTCTTACATTTTATATAATATTTGATGTATACTGATAGATTAAATATATGTTTAGAAGGAAACCATTAATGAGTTTGAAAATATGAAATATTTTGGGTAGTTCGATTGTTGATTTACGTTTCATAACACCTCCAAACTAACAAAAAGTTACAAAATTGACACCTGCACAAATTTAAATAACAATTTCAAATTCCTCATACTCAAATGATACCAAACTTGTTAAAATATGTTAATAAAAATATGTCAAAAATAACAGCTGTCAAAAAATAAATTAAATTTTCGAATTCCTCATATTCAAATTATACAGAAACGATACCAAACTTGTGTAATTTTGTTAATATTGCACTTATTACTAACCTAAAAAACGTCAATATAACAGCTCTCAAATAATGAATAAAATTTTCGAATTCCTTGCATTCGAATTAGCCGAAATCGACTCCAACTTTGTGAAGTTCTATTAACCTTGCACTTTTTACTAACCAAAGAATAATCAATTTGACAGCTGTCAAAATATGAATTAAATTTTCGGATTCCTTGTCCTCGAATTATACGAAAACGACACCAAGCTCGTGATTTTCTGTTAACCTTGCACTTTTACTAACCAATGAAACATCAATTTGACAGGTGTCAAAAAAAATAAATCAAATTTTTTAAATTCCCCTAATATTACAAACATAATGTGCTACTTGATTTTTCTTCAAATTGACAATTTACTAAATTATTCCTATTTTTCCACAAAATGCGAAACGACCCTATTAAAAATTTGCTAAACATCCCATGTATTTTCATCAATTACGGTAAAAGCCACGCCTTTCATGCATTTCCAGCGAAATTTAGAAATTTTGCTGTCACCGTTACGAATTTTATTAATTTTCTCCAAGATCGAACATCTTTATGATAACTTTATATATATCAAAATGTTCGGAAAAGATGAGGGAATCAGATAAACCTAGGAGAGGAAAGTTATAGAAGATATAGCAGAGTAAACAGAGACTTTTAATTAAAAAAATTTCGAAAAAATTTATAAAATATTTTTTTTATCCGCCAAAGGATATTTTTGGATCACACAGTCGATGTGGAACGTAAAGGTCATTTCTTCCTTTAAACGATAGGCTAAAGAACCGTTGAAAAAGTTACATACACTAGCGTACAGCCGGCTTTCAGTAAGAGGATGTCAAAATTTGTTATTATTGCTTAATTGATTATAGTTATTTTTGTATAAGAAATGAAGAAACTAAACTATGGTCCATAATCGTGTTCTGATGTGCTTTTTCCGATGACGTACATAACATTTCGATGAAATATTATTTTACCCCATTAAAAGCAAAAAATAATTTTGACGAAATCATCAAGTTCAGTATTTCGCAAATTTCTCCATTTTATAGGCCTTTTAGAATGATATGATGTATTGTGAAATATTAGTATTTGAGATGACCTATTCACCGGTTCAAACCCGGAGCCAATCTATGCCACTCAAGTCGAATAATTCATTATCGAAAATGACCCTGCATTGCCCATGATTTACAACATTAAAAAAATCGAAAACCTGACTTCCCGACATTTTATCAAAAAACTCTCGCGACGAGTTTTTCTAAATAAGTTTCTTGATAACATACTAGAATATAAACTGAATCGCTTAAGTTTTACGAGACCGGCAAGTCGTAGAAAAAAATATTTAATTTTTTCACATTTTCTGATTATTTCGTTTAATAACTTATGAATGGAACACCCTGTATAATGAAGTATATGGGCTAAAGATACGCCATATATACCAAAATATACCCAAAAAGTTTCATTGCTCCAACGTGGACCGATTAGAAGAAATGAAATAAATTGTGTCAAGATGCACCGTTTTTGGACCCTCCCATAAGCCCAATGTAAATAGGTCGTTGCAGACCATTTTGGAAATCGGGAAAATGGTGGGAAATTTTCCATTTGGGGCAACGATAGGGATCATTATCCAAAGCCGAAATCCCATAGAATCTTTTCCATACCATTTCCATCCTCAAATCGTTCAATTAACTTCAGGATCTCGCTAAGAAAATGGCTATTTTGGCCCATTTCGGCCGAATTTTGACAGTCAACAAATTGGGTTAATTTTATTCCAAGGCATGCTGATTAAAATCGACGAAGTGTGCAGATTGGCAAAAATTGGCCGTCCCAGCTCGGTAAATTGTCGTTTTTCTCCCGATTGAAAGGAAATTTCGAAAATTTTGAAAAATAATAATGTGGTGAGAAAGGATGGACGATGCACATACGCATATAGAGAACTCTCCGAAATGATATTTGTAGGAGTTATTCGTGACTAAACAGAACTTTTGGAAAAAAAAATTTTGAGAAAATTTATAAAATATTTTTTTTATCCGCCAAAGGATATTTTTGGATCACACAGTCGATGTGGAACGTAAAGGTCATTTATTCCTTTAAACGATAGGCTAAAGAACCGTTGAAAAAGTTACATACACTAGCGTACAGCCGGCTTTCAGTAAGAGGATGTCAAAATTTGTGATTATTGCTTAATTGATTATAGTTATTTTTGTATAAGAAATGAAGAAACTAAACTATGGTCCATAATCGTGTTCTGATGTGCTCTTTCCGATGACTTACATAACATTTCGATGAAATATTATTTTACCCCATTAAAAGCAAAAAATAATTTTGACGAAATCATCAAGTTCAGTATTTCGCAAATTTCTCCATTTTATAGGCCTTTTAGAATGATATGTTGTATTGTGAAATATTAGTATTTGAGATGGCCTATTCACCGGTTCAAACCCGGAGCCAATCTATGCCACTCAAGTCGAATAATTCATTATCGAAAATGACCCTGCATTGCCCATGATTTACAACATTAAAAAAATCGAAAACCTGACTTCCCGACATTTTATCAAAAAACTCTCGCGACGAGTTTTTCTAAATAAGTTTCTTGATAACATACTAGAATATAAACTGAATCGCTTAAGTTTTACGAGACCGGCAAGTCGTAGAAAAAAACTATTTAATTTTTTCACATTTTCTGATTATTTCGTTTAATAACTTATGAACGGAACACCCTGTATAATGACGTACATCGGCTAAGGATACGCCACATATACCGAAATATACCCAAAAAGTTTCATTGCTCCAACGTGGACCGATTAGAAGAAATGAAATAAATTGTGTCAAGATGCACCGTTTTTGGACCCTCCCATAAGCCCAATGTAAATAGGTCGTTGCAGACCATTTTGGAAATCGGGAAAATAGTAGGAAATTTTCCATTTTGGGCAACGGTAGGGCTCATTATCGAAAGCCGAAATCCCATAGAATCTTTTCCATACCATTTCCATTCTCAAATCGGTCAATTAACTTCTGCATCTCGCTAAGAAAATGGCTATTTTTGGCCTATTTCGACCGAATTTTGACAGCCAAAATATTTAGTAAAATCTCGTCCGTCCGTCCGTTCAAATCCCAGTAAAGTTCAAGTCCAGCTTGCAGATTTGCAAAAATTGGCCGTCCCGGCTCGGTAAATTGTCGTTTTTCTCCCGATTGGAAGGAAATTTCGAAAATTTTGAAAAATAATAATGTGGTGAGAAAGGATGGACGATGAAAATACGCTTATAGAGAACTCTCCGAAATGATATTTGTAGGAGTTATTCGTGACTAAACAAAACTTTTAGTGAAAAATGGGTGAAAATGGATATACTTAATTTCTTTTAACCCTTTAGATCGTAATTCGAAGCGCGCTCTTGGTATGAATCTTCAAGTACCATCATTCCGCTTGACGAAAAAGCAATAAAATATGGAAAATGTTAATTAGGAAAGCGTATAGACGAAATTTAGTGTAGCGGTGACAAAAAAACCTTTTCCAAATTTTTAAAATTCAATCGTTAATAGTAAATTCGGTATTTAAATCGAAGAAACGAAAATATACGTATCGGATGTGATTTACCTGGAACTTCCCGGTAAAGTAAATTAAATTTCGATCAAAAGCCGTTTTTACCTTGAAAAAAATTAAAAACCGTCCATTTTTACCCCGAAATATCAACTTGTTCAGTATTTTCAAATTTTTTCCATCTTCTAATAACTTTAGGTATAGATAGACGTATTGATGGCACCTAGTTTTTGAGATGGGAAATCGAAAATTTAAAACCGCATGACCCTCGGACCCACCCAGTTCGAGCTATTCGGTACCCGAAATGACCCTGTTTTGTCAAATTTCGACTTTGAAAAATTCTTTTAAATTACTTCTAATCGTCGTACGATACCCAATTTCAATAGGGTTCTGAAGCGGCCGGTCATTGTCACACTCTGAAAATTTAAATCGAAAAAATTGCGATTTGCGACCTGAAATCCGGATCAACGGGAATCGCCGAAAAGTCGACTTTGACGCTTAATAACTTCGAAACGGCACACCCTGTATACTCGAAAATTTGAGACAACACGCGCTCACTATCCAAAATTAAAACCAAAAAGTTTCGTCGCTTCGACTCTGACCGTTTTTTCTCCAGAAATTCGCAAGCTCGAAAATGTCAAAATCCACGACAACGGACGAACTCAAGGTCACACGTAGGACGTAATACATAGCACCATTTTGGTGCTATGTAACTAGGGGGGCATAGCCCCCCTAGGCGCTCCGCGCGGGGCTCCGCGGACCCTCTATATGCGACAGATTCGCCTATATGTGTTTTGTTATTACCTAGATATGACCGCCGATTTGGGTGGATGCACCGAGAAGCTTGAATGCAGCTTGATGCTTTAATTGGTTGGTCACACTCCTGCGGACTGTGATGGGAGTACATAGCACCCAAATTCGTTCATTATAACATACGTTACCGTTTCACATTTTAAGGGACCAGCTATAACCGATTGCGAACAATCCGTTCACTATTTTACATATCGAATAGAAAAATATGTCAAAAATGAGAGCTGTCAAAAAATAAACAACATTTTCGGATTCCTTGCATTCGAATTACACAGACACGATACCAAACTTACAAAATTCCGTTAACCTTATACCTATTATTGACCTAAGAAACGTCAATTTGACAGCTGTCAAAAAATAGATAAAAATTTCGGATACCTCATTCTCAAATTATATCGAATCGACACCAAACTTTTGAAATTCTGTTAACCTTGCATTTATTCTTTACTAAGGAATCCTCAATTTGACAGCTGTCAAAAAATATATAAAATTTTCGAATTAGGTATTCCCCAAATTATATTAATTCCCAAGTATTTTCATTTTTAATTTTTTTTTAATTTCTAAATAATTCATGCAAATGCCTTAAAAATTTGAAGAAATCGATATATTTCGATTTTATTCAAAAAGTATTATCTCTACGGTAAAATTGTATATATCGTAAAGATGCACTTTGATAAGGTCTACAAGAAAGTAGTCTATAAAATTTTCTGTATCTACTATAGTTGTTGAGTTATTGAGCAAATCATGATTTCTATATTCTTGCAAATATCTCAAAAACGATTACATTTGAGAAAAAAAGTTTCGAACAAACAAAATATACTATTAAATTCTCTATCAGAAAGGAAATATACAAATTTTTCCTATTGGTTTAGGTTACGGAGATATTTAAGAAAAACTGAAAAATATCAAGAAATTTTGAAATTCTTAAAAATTCAAAAAAAAAATTATTAAATATTCTTACATTTCATATAATATTTGATGTATACTGATAGAATAAATATATTATGTTTAGAAGGAAACCATTAATGAGTTACAAAATGCGACAGATTCTCACTAGGCGCTAACCGCGCAGGGGCCTCCGGCATCCACCTACATGCGTTTTTGTTATTACCTAGCCGCTCCGCGGCATGGCTCCGCCGTTCACCTGTATGCGACAGATTCGCCTACGTGTGTTTTTTTGTTATTATTACCTAAATTTGACCACCGATTAGGGTGGATGCACCGAGAAGCTTGAATGTAGGTTGTTGCTTTAATTGGTTGGCCACACTCCTGCGGACTGTGATGGGGGTACATAGCACCCAAATTTGTTAATTATAACATATGTGACCGTTTCACATTTTAAGGTACCAGCTATAACCGATTGCGAACAATCCGTTCACTATTTTACGTATCGAATAGAAAAAAATATGTAAAAAATTACAGCTCTCAAAAAATAAACAACATTTTCGGATTCCTTGCATTCGAATTACATAAAAACGATACCAAACTTGTGAAATTCCGTTGACCTTGTACCTATTACTGACTTAAGAAACGTCAATTTGACAGCTGTCAAAAAATAGATAAAAATTTCGGATTCCTCATACTCAAATTATATA
This sequence comes from Barypeithes pellucidus, assembly GCA_963991005.1. NCBI lineage: Eukaryota > Metazoa > Arthropoda > Insecta > Coleoptera > Curculionidae > Barypeithes > Barypeithes pellucidus. The sequence goes on along the minus strand of OZ022563.1, from coordinate 34,691,528 downwards.
GACACGATACCAAACTTGTTAAAACATGTCAACAAAAAAATGTCAAAAATGACAGCTGTCAAAAAATAAATACATTTTTCGGATAACTTGTACTCAAATTATATAGAATCGATACAAAATTTTTGAAATTTTGTTAATCTTGCACTTATTTTTTACTAAAGAATCATCAATTTGACAGCTGTCAAAAAATAAATTTAATTTTCGGACTCCCTGCATTTGAATTACATAGAGACGATACTAAACTTGCGTTATTTTGTTCACCTTGCACATATTACTAACCTAAGAAACGTCAATTTGACAGCTGTCAAAAAATATATAAAATTTTCGAATTCCTCATACTCAAATTATATAGAAGCGATACCAAACTCGTGAATTTTTGTTAACATTGCAACTATTAGCAACGTAATATACGTCAATTTGACAGCTGTCAAAAAATTTAAAAAATTTTCGGATTGCCTGCATTCGAGTTATACGAAATCGACACCAACTTTGCGAAATTCTGTTACGATTACGCCTATGATCGACAGTTAACCGAAATCAAAGAATTGTTAAAAATGACAGCTGTCAAAATATGAATTAAATTTTCGGATTCCTTGCCCTCGAATTATACGAAAACGACACCAACTTTGTGAAATTCTATTAATCTTGCACTTTATACTAACCAAGGAAACGTCAATTTGACAGGTGTCAAAAAATTTAAAATATTTTTTAAATCCTTTTAGCAATATTAACATAACTTACTAGTTGAATTTTCTTCAAATTGGCAATTTATCAAATTAAGCATATTTTTCCAGACGGTGTGCATGATTTATTCAAATCTGATGAATTTAAACACTTGCCCTTGTCTAATTTTCACCAAATACTGTAAAAGCCACGCCATTCATGCATTTCGAGCGAAAGTTGGAAATTTTGCTGTCACCGTTACGAATTTTCTTAATTTTCTCCAAGTTCGAACATCTTTATGATAACTTTATATATATCAAAATGTTCGGAAAAGATGAGGGAATCAGATAAACCTAGAAAGAAATCTCCAAAAGGAAAGTTATAGAAGATATAGCAGAATAAACTTGACTTTTAATAAAAAAAATTTCGAAAAAATTTATAAAATATTTTTTTTATCCGCCAAAGGATATTTTGGGGTCACGCAGTCGATGTGGAACGTAAAGGTAATTTATTCCTTTAAACGATAGGCTAAAGAACGATTGAAAAAGTTACATACACTAGCGTACAGATGGGTTTTAGTAAGAGGATGTCATAATTAGTGATTATTGCTTAATCGATTGTAGTTATTTTTGTATAATAAATTAAGAAACTAAATTATGGTTTATAATCGTGTTTTGATGTGCTCTTTCTGATGACATATATAACATTTCGATGAAATATTATTTTACCCCTTAAAAAGGAAAAAGAAATTTTTACGAAATCATCAAGTTCAGTCTCTCGCAAATTTCTCCATTTTATAGGTCTTTTAGCATCATATGATGTATTGTGAAATATTAGTATTTGAGATGACCTATCCACCGGTTCGAACCCGGTGCCAATCTATAAGACAGAAATCGAATAATTCATTATCGAAAATGACCCTGCATTTTCATGTTTTGCAACTTTAAAAAAATCAAAAAATTGACTTCCCGACATTTTATTAAAAAAATCTCGCGACGAGTTTTTCTAAATAAGTTTCTTGATAACATACTAAAATATAAACTGAATCGGTTAAGTTTTACGAGACCGGCAAGTCGTAGAAAGAAATATTTAATTTTTTGCACATTTTCTGACTATTTCGTTTAATAACTTATTAACGGGACACCCTGTATAATGTCGTACATCGGCTAAGTATACGCCATATATACCAAAGTATACCCCAAAAGTTTCATTGCTCCAACGTGAGCCGTTTAGAAGAAATCGAATAACTGGTTTCAAGATGCACCCTGTTTCGGCGCTCCCATAAGAGCAATGTAAATATGTCGTTGCAGACCATTTTGGAAATCGGGAAAATCGTAGGAAATTTTCGATTTTGGGCAACGATAGGGGTCATTATCGAAAGTCGAAATCCCATAGAATCTTTTCCATACCATTTCCATTCTCAAATCGGTCAATTAACTTCAGGATCTCGCTAAGAAAAAGGCTATTTTGGCCCATTTCGGCCGAATTTTGACAGTCAACAAATTGGGTTAATTTTATTCCAAGGCATGCTGAATAAAATCGACGAAGTGTGCAGATTTGCAAAAATTGGCCGTCCCAGCTCGGAAAAACGTCGTTTTTCTCCCGATTGAAAGGAAATTTCAAAAATTTTGAAAAATAATAATGTTGAGAGAAAAGATGGACGGAAAGAATACGCCTATAAAGAACTCTCCGAGATGATATTTGTAGGAGTTATTCGTGACTAAACAGAACTTTTAGTAAAAAATGGTTGAAAATGGTTATATTTAATTTTTTTTAACCCTTTAGATCGTAATTCGAAACGCGCTCTTGATATGAATCTTAAAGTACCATCATTCCGCTTGACGAAAAAGCAAAAAGATATGGAAAATGTTAAATAGGAAAGCGTATAGACGAAATTAAGTGTAGCGGTGACAAATTTTTGCATTTCCAAAAAACTAAAATTCATTCTTTAATAGTAATTTCGGTATTTAAATCGAAGAAACGAAAATATACGTATCGAATGTGATTTACCTCGAACTTTCCGGTAAAGTAAACTAAATTTCGATCAAAAGCCGTTTTTACCTTGAAAAAAAATCAAAAACCGTCCATTTTTAACCCGAAATAACAACTTGTTCAGTATTTTCAAAATTTTCCCATTTTCTAATAACTTTAGGTATAGATAGATGTATTGATGGCACCTAGTTTTTGAGATGGGAAATCTTAAATTTTAAACCGCGAGACGCTCGGACGCACCCAGTTCGAGCTATTAGGTACCCGAAATGACCCTGTTTTGTCAAATTTCGACTTTGAAAAATTCTTTTAAATTACTTCTAATCATCGTACGTTGCCCAGTTTCAATAGGGTTCTGTAGCGACCGGTCCTCTCCACACTCCGAAAATTTAAATCGAAAAAATTGAGTTTTGCGACTTGAAATGTGTTTCAACGGGAATCGCCGAAAAGTCGACTTTGACGCTTAATAACTTCGAAACTGTTCACCCTGTATATTTTAAATTTTGAGACAACACGCGTGCACTATCCAAAATTAAAACCAAAAAGTTTCGTCGCTTCAACTTTGACAGTTTCTTCGCAAAAAATTCGCAACCGGAAAAATGTCAAAAGATACGACGACAACGGACGAACTCAAGGTCACTCTCACGCTGTAATACATAGCGACCGGGACGGGCGCTATGTAACTAGGGGGGCATAGCCCCCCTAGGCGCTCCGCGCGGGGCTCCGCTGACCCTCTATATGCGACAGATTCGCCTATATGTGTTTTTTATTACCCAGAGTTCTCATCAACCGATTTGCGTGGATGCATCGATAAGCTTGAATGCAGATTGATGCTTTAATTGGTTGGCCACACTCCTGCGGACTGTGATGGGGGTACATAGCACCCAAATTCGTTAATTATAACATATGTGACCGTTTTACATTTTAAGGGACCAGCTATAACCGATTGCGAACAATCCGTTCACTATATTACGTATCGAATAGAAAAAAATATGTCAAAAATGACAGCTGTCAAAAAATAAACAACATTTTCGGATTCCTTGCATTCGAATTACACAGAAACGATACCAAACTTGCGAAATTCCGTTGACCTTGTACATACTACTGACTTAGGAAACGTCAATTTGACAGCTGTCAAAAAATAGATAAAAATTTCGGATTCCTCATACTCAAATTATATCGAATCGACACCAAACTTTTGAAATTCTGTTAACCTTGCATTTATTCTTTACTAAGGAATCCTCAATTTGACAGCTGTCAAAAAATATATAAAATTTTCGAATTAGGTATTCCCCAAATTATATTAATTCCCAAGTATTTACATTTTTAATTTTTTTTTAATTTCTAAATAATTCATGCAATAAATGCCTTAAAAATTTGAAGAAATCGATATATTTCGATTTTATTCGAAAAGTATTATCTCTACGGTAAAATTGTATATATCGTAAAGATGCACTTTGATAAGGTCTACAAGAAAGTAGTCTATAAAATTTTCTGTATCTACTATAGTTGTTGAGTTATTGAGCAAATCATGATTTCTATATTCTTGCAAATATCTCAAAAACGATTACATTTGAGAAAAAAAGTTTCGAACAAACAAAATATACTATCAAATTCTCTATCAGAAAGAAAATATACAAATTTTTCCTATTGGTTTAGATTACGGAGATATTTAAGAAAAACTGAAAAATATCAAGAAATTTTGAAATTCTTAAAAATTCAAAAAAAATTATTAAATATTCTTACATTTTATATAATATTTGATGTATACTGATAGAATAAATATATTATGTTTGGAAGGAAACCATTAATGAGTTACAAAATGCGACAGATTCTCACTAGGCGCTAAACGCGCAGGGGCCTCCGGCATCCACCTACATGCGTTTTTGTTATTAACTAGCCGCTCCGCGGCAGGGCTCCGCCGTTCACCTGTATGCGACAGATTCGCCTACGTGTGTTTTTGTTATTATTACATAGAATTGACCACCGATTTGGGTGGATGCACCGAGAAGCTTGAATGCAGGTTGATGCTTTAATTGGTTTGCCACACTCCTGCGGACTGTGATGGGGGTACATAGCACCCAAATTTGTTAATTATAACATATGTGACCGTTTCACATTTTAAGGTACCAGCTATAACCGATTGCGAACAATCCGTTCACTATTTTACGTATCGAATAGAAAAAAATATGTAAAAAATTACAGCTGTCAAAAAATAAATAACATTTTCGGATTCCTTGCATTCGAATTACATAAAAACGATACCAAACTTGCGAAATTCCGTTGACCTTGTACCTATTACTGACTTAAGAAACGTCAATTTGACAGCTGTCAAAAAATAGATAAAAATTTCGGATTCCTCATACTCAAATTATATAGAAACGATACCAAACTTGTTAAAACATGTCAACAAAAAAATGTTAAAAATGGCAGCTGTCAAAAAATAAATACATTTTTCGGATAACTTATACTCAAATTATATAGAATCGATACAAAATTTTTGAAATTTTGTTAACCTTGCACTTATTCTTTACTAAAGAATCACCAATTTGACAGCTGTAAAAAAATTTATTTAATTTTCGGACTCCTTGCATTTGAATTACATAGAAACGATACTAAACTTGCGATATTTTGTTCACCTTGCACATATTACTAACCTAAGAAACGTCAATTTGACAGCTGTCAAAAAATATATAAAATTTTCGAATTCCTCATACTCAAATTATATAGAAGCGATACCAAACTCGTGAATTTTTGTTAACATTGCAACTATTACCAACGTAATATACGTCAATTTGACAGCTGTCAAAATTTTTTAAAAATTTTCGGATTGCCTGCATTCGAGTTATACGAAATCGACACCAACTTTGCGAAATTATGTTACCATTACGCCTATGATCGACAGTTAACAGAAATCAAAGAATTGTTAAAAATGACAGCTGTCAAAATATGAATTAAATTTTCGGATTCCTTGCCCTCGAATTATACGAAAATGACACCAACTTTGTGAAATTCTATTAATCTTGCACTTTTTACTAACCAAGGAAACGTCAATTTGACAGGTGTCAAAAAATTTAAGATATTTTTTAAATCCTTTTACCAATATTAACATAACGTACTAGTTGAATTTTCTTCAAATTGCCAAATTATCAAATTAAGCCTATTTTTCCAGACGGTGTGCATGATTTATTCAAATCTGATGAATTTAAACATTTGCCCTTGTCTAATTTTCACTAAATACGGTAAAAGCCACGCCTTTCATGCATATCGAGCCGAATTTAGAAATTTTGCTGTCACCGTTACGAATTTTATTAATTTTCTCCAAGATCAAACATGTTCCTGATAACTTTATATATATCAAAATGTTCGGAAAAGATGAGGGAATCAGATAAACCTAGAAAGAAATCTCCAAAATTAAAGTTATCGAAGATATAGTAGAGTAAACTTGACTTTTAATAAAAAAAATTTCGAAAAAATTTATAAAATATTTTTTTTATCCGCCAAAGGATATTTTTGGATCACGCAGTCGATGTTGAACGTAAAGGTAATTTATTCCTTTAAATGATAGGCTAAAGAACGATTGAAAAAGTTACATACACTAGCGTACAGATGGGTTTTAGTAAGAGGATGTCAAAATTAGTGCTTATTGCTTAATCGATTGTAGTTATTTTTGTATAAGAAATTAAGAAACTAAATTATGGTTTACAATCGTGTTTTGATGTGCTCTTTCTGATGACATATATAACATTTCGATCAAATATTATTTTACCCCATAAAAAGCAAAAAAAAATTTTGACGAAATCATCAAGTTCAGTTTCACGCAAATTTCTCCACTTTATAGGTCTTTTAGCATGATATGACGTATTGTGAAATATTAGTATTTGAGATGACCTATCCACCGGTTCGAACCCGGTGCCAATCTATAAGACAGAAATCGAATAATTCATTATCGAAAATGACCCTGCATTTTCATGCTTTCCAACTTTAAAAAAATCAAAAAATTGACTTCCCGACATTTTATCAAAAAAATCTCGCGACGACTTTTTCTAAATAAGTTTCTTGATAACATACTAGAATATAAATTGAATCGCTTAAGTTTTACGAGACCGGCAAGCCGTAGAAAAAAATATTTAATTTTTTGCACATTTTCTGCTTATTTCGTTTAATAACTTATGAACGGAACACCCTGTATAATGTCGTACATCGGCTAAGGATACGCCATATATACCAAAGTATACCCAAAAAGTTTCATTGCTCCAACGTGAGCCGTTTAGAAGAAATCGAATAACTGGTTTCAAGATGCACCATTTTTGCATGCTCCCATAAGAGCAATGTAAATTGGTCGTTGCAGACCATTTTGGAAATCGGGAAAATGGTAGGAAATTTTCCATTTTGGGCAACGATAGGGGTCATTATCGAAAGCCGAAATCCCATAGAATCTTTTCCATACCATTTCCATTCTCAAATCGGTCAATTAACGTCAGCATCTCGCTAAGAAAATGGCTATTTTTGGCCTATTTCGACCGAATTTTGACAGCCAAAATATTTAGTAAAATTTCGTCCATCCGTCCGTTAAAATCCGAGTAAAGTTCAAGTCCAGTCATCAGATTTGCAAAATTTGGCCGTCCCAGCTCAGTAAATTGTCGTTTTTCTCCCGATTGGAAGGAAATTTCGAAAATTTTGAAATATAATAATGTGGTGAGAAATGATGGACGATGAAAATACGCTTATAGAGAACTCTCCGAAATAATATTTGTAGGAGTTATTCGTTACTAAACAAAACTTTTAGTGAAAAATGGGTGAAAATGGTTATATTTAATTTCTTTTAACCCTTTAGATCGTAATTCGAAACGCGCTCTTGGTATGAATTTTCAAGTACCATCATTCCGCGTGACGAAAAAGCAATAAAATTTGGAAAATGTTAAATACGAAAGCGTATAGACGAAATTCAGTGTAGCGGTGACAAAAGTACAATTTCCAAATTTCTAAAATTCAATCGTTAATAGTAATTTCGGTTTTTAAATCAAAGAAACGAAAATATACGTATCGAATGTGATTTACCTCGAACTTTCCGGTAACGTAAACTAAATTTCGATCAAAAGCCGTTTTTACCTCGAAAAAAATCAAAAACCGTCCATTTTTACCCCGAAATATCAACTTGTTCAGTATTTTCAATTTTTTCCCATCTTCTAATAACTTTAGGTATAGATAGATGTATTGATGGCACCTAGTTTTTGAGATGGGAAATCGAAAATTTAAAACCGCGTGTCGCTAGGACGCACCCAGTTCGAGCTATTAGGTACCGAAAATGACCCTTTTTTGTCAAATTTCGACTTTCAAAAATTCTTTTAAATTACTTCTAATCGTCGTACGTTACCCAAAAACTATAGGGTTCTGTAGCGCCCGATCATTGTCACACTCTGAAAATTTAAATCGAAAAAATTGCGATTTGCGACCTGAAACGAAGCACAACTGAAATCGCCGAAAAGTCGACTTTGACGCTTAATAACTTCGAAACGGCACACCCTGTATACTCGAAAATTTGAGACAACACGCGCGCACTATCCAAAAGTAAAACCAGAAAGTTTCGTCGTTTCGACTCTGACAGTTTTTTCTCCAGAAATTCGCAAGCTCGAAAATGTCAAAATCCACGACAACGGACGAACTCAAGGTCACTGGAAGGCTGTAATACATAGCGACCGGGACGGGCGCTATGTAACTAGGGGGGCATAGCCCCCCTAGGCGCTCCGCGCGGGGCTCCGCGGACCCTCGGTATGCGACAGATTCGCCTATATGTGTTTTGTTATTACCTAGATTTGTCAACCGATTTGCGTGGATGCATCGATAAGCTTGAATGCAGATTGATGCTTTAATTGGTTGGCCACACTCCTGCGGACTGTGATGGGGGTACATAGCACCCAAATTCGTTCATTATAACATATGTTACCGCTTCACATTTTAAGGGGCCAGCTATAACCGATTGCAAACAATCCGTTCACTATATTACGTATCGAATAGAAAAAAATATATCAAAAATGACAGCTGTCAAAAAATAAACAACATTTTCGGATTCCTTGCATTCGAATTACACAGAAACGATACCAAACTTGCGAAATTCCGTTGACCTTGTACATACTACTGACTTAAGAAACGTCAATTTGACAGCTGTCAAAGGCATAGCCCCCCTAGGCGCTCCGCGCGGGGCTCCGCGGACCCTCGGTATGCGACAGATTCGCCTATATGTGTTTTGTTATTACCTAGATTTGTCAACCGATTTGCGTGGATGCATCGATAAGCTTGAATGCAGATTGATGCTTTAATTGGTTGGCCACACTCCTGCGGACTGTGATGGGGGTACATAGCACCCAAATTCGTTCATTATAACATGTTACCGCTTCACATTTTAAGGGGCCAGCTATAACCGATTGCAAACAATCCGTTCACTATATTACGTATCGAATAGAAAAAAATATATCAAAAATGACAGCTGTCAAAAAATAAACAACATTTTCGGATTCCTTGCATTCGAATTACACAGAAACGATACCAAACTTGCGAAATTCCGTTGACCTTGTACATACTACTGACTTAAGAAACGTCAATTTGACAGCTGTCAAAAAATAGATAAAAATTTCGGATTCCTCATACTCGAATTATATCGAATCGACACCAAACTTTTGAAATTCTGTTAACCTTGCACTTATTCTTTACTAAGGAATCCTCAATTTGACAGCTGTCAAAAAATATATAAAATTTTCGAATTAGGTATTCCCCAAATTATATTAATTCCCAAGTATTTTCATTTAAATTTTTTTTTAATTTCTAAATAATTCATGCAAATGCCTTAAAAATTTGAAGAAATCGATATATTTCGATTTTATTCGAAAAGTATTATCACTACGGTAAAATTGTATATATCGTAAAGATGCACTTTGATAAGGTCTACAAGAAAGTAGTCTATAAAATTTTCTGTATCTACTATAGTTGTTGAGTTATTGAGCAAATCATGATTTCTATATTCTTGCAAATATCTCAAAAACGATTACATTTGAGAAAAAAAGTTTCGAACAAACAAAATATACTATTAAATTCTCTATCAGAAAGGAAATATACAAATTTTTCCTATTGGTTTAGGTTACGGAGATATTTAAGAAAAACTGAAAAATATCAAGAAATTTTGAAATTCTTAAAAATTCAAAAAAAAAATTATTAAATATTCTTACATTTCATATAATATTTGATGTATACTGATAGAATAAATATATTATGTTTAGAAGGAAACCATTAATGAGTTACAAAATGCGGCAGATTCTCACTAGGCGCTAACCGCGCAGGGGCCTCCGGCATCCACCTACATGCGTTTTTGTTATTACCTAGCCGCTCCGCGGCAGGGCTCCGCCGTTCACCTGTATGCGACAGATTCGCCTACGTGTGTTTTTCTGTTATTATTACCTAAATTTGACCACCGATTAGGGTGGATGCACCGAGAAGCTTGAATGCAGGTTGTTGCTTTAATTGGTTGGCCACACTCCTGCGGACTGTGATGGGGGTACATAGCACCCAAATTTGTTAATTATAACATATGTTACCGTTTCACATTTTAAGGTACCAGCTATAACCGATTGCGAACAATCCGTTCACTATTTTACGTATCGAATAGAAAAAAATATGTAAAAAATTACAGCTGTCAAAAAATAAACAAAATTTTCGGATTCCTTTCATTCGAATTACATAAAAACGATACCAAACTTGCGAAATTCAGTTGACCTTGTACCTATTACTGACTTAAGAAACGTCAATTTGACAGCTGTCAAAAAATAGATAAAAATTTCGGATTCCTCATACTCAAATTATATAGAAACGATACCAAACTTGTTAAAACATGTCAACAAAAAAAATGTCAAAAATGACAGCTGTCAAAAAATAAATACATTTTTCGGATAACTTATACTCAAATTATATAGAATCGATACAAAATTTTTGAAATTTTGTTAACCTTGCACTTATTCTTTACTAAAGAATCACCAATTTGACAGCTGTCAAAAAATAAATTTAATTTTCGGACTCCTTGCATTTGAATTACATAGAAACGATACTAAACTTGCGATATTTTGTTCACCTTGCACATATTACTAACTTAAGAAATGTCGATTTGACAGCTGTCAAAAAATATATAAAATTTTCGAATTCCTCATACTTAAATTATATAGAAGCGATACCAAACTCGTGAATTTTTGTTAACTTTGTAACTATTACCAACGTAATATACGTCAATTTGACAGCTGTCAAAAAATTTAAAAAATTTTCGAATTGCCTGCATTGGAGTTATACGAAATCGACACCAACTTTGCTAAATTATGTTACCATTACGCCTATGATCGGCAGTTAACCGAAATCAAAGAATTGTTAAAAATGACAGCTGTCAAAATATGAATTAAATTTTCGGATTCCTTGCCCTCGAATTATACGAAAACGACACCAACTTTGTGAAATTCTATTAATCTTGCACTTTTTACTAACCAAGGAAACGTCAATTTGACAGGTGTCAAAAAATAAATAAAATTTTTTAAATTCCTTTAATATTACTAACATAATGTGCTACTTGATTTTTCTTCAAATTGACAATTTACTAAATTATTCCTATTTTTCCACAAAATGCGAAACGACCCTATTAAAAACTTGCTAAACATCCCATGTATTTTCACCAATTACGGTAAAGGCCGCGCCTTTCATGCATTTCCAGCGAAATTTAGAAATTTTGCTGTCACCGTTACGAACTTTATTAATTTTCTCCAAGATCGAACATCTTTATGGTAACTTTATATATATCAAAATGTTCGGAAAAGATGACGGAATCAGATAAACCTAGAAAGAAATCTCCAAAAGGAAAGCTATGGAAGATATAGCAGAGTAAACTGAATTTTTGAAAAAAAATTTTTTGACAAAATTTATAAAATATTTTTTTTATCCGCCAAAGGATATTTTTGGATCACGCAGTCGATGTTGAACGTAAAGGTAATTTATTCCTTTAAATGATAGGCTAAAGAACGATTGAAAAAGTTACATACACTAGCGTACAGATGGGTTTTAGTAAGAGGATGTCAAAATTAGTGCTTATTGCTTAATCGATTGTAGTTATTTTTGTATAAGAAATTAAGAAACTAAATTATGGCTTATAATCCTGTTTTGATGTGCTCTTTCTGATGACATATATAACATTTCGATCAAATATTATTTTACCCCATAAAAAGGGGAAAAAAATTTTGACGAAATTATCAAGTTCAGTTTCTCGCAAATTTCTCCATTTTAAAGGTCTTTTAGCATGATATGATGTATTGTGAAATATTAGTATTTGAGATGACCTATGCACCGGTTCGAACCCGGAGCAAATCTATGCGACCCAAGTCGAATAATTAATTATCGAAAATGACCCTGCATTTCCATGCTTTCCAACTTTGAAAAAATCAAAAAATTGACTTCCCGACATTTTATTGAAAAAATCTCGCGACGACTTTTTCTAAATAAGTTTCTTGATAACATACTAGAATATGAACTGAATCGCTTAAGTTTTACGAGACCGGCAAGCCGTAGAAAAAAATATTTAATTTTTTGCACATTTTCTGCTTATTTCGTTTAATAACTTATGAACGGAACACCCTGTATAATGTCGTACATCGGCTAAGGATACGCCATATATACCAAAGTATACCCCAAAAGTTTCATTGCTCCAACGTGAGCCGTTTAGAAGAAATGAAATAAATTGTGTCAAGATGCACCGTTTTTGCATGCTCCCATAAGCCCAATGTAAATAGGTCGTTGCAGACCATTTTGGAAATCGGGAAAATGGTAGGAAATTTTCCATTTTGGGCAAAGATAGGGGTCATTATCGAAAGCCGTAATCCCATAGAATCTTTTCCATACCATTTCCATTCTCAAATCGGTCAATTAACTTCAGGATCTCGCTAAGAAAAAGTCTATTTTGGCCCATTTCGGCCGAATTTTGACAGTCAACAAATTGGGTTAATTTTATTCCAAGGCATGCTGATTAAAATCGACGAAGTGTGCAGATTTGCAAAAATTGGCCGTCCCAGCTCGGAAAAACGTCGTTTTTCTCCCGATTGCAAGGAAATTTCGAAAATTTTGAAAAATAATAATGTGGTGAGAAAGGATGGACGATGAAAATACGCTTATAGAGAACTCTCCGAAATGATATTTGTAGGAGTTATTCGTGACTAAACAAAACTTTTAGTGAAAAATGGGTGAAAATGGTTATATTTAATTTCTTTTAACCCTTTAGATCGTAATTCGAAACGTGCGCTTGGTATGAATCTTCAAGTACCATCATTCCGCGTGACGAAAAAGCAATAAAATATGGAAAATGTTAAATACGAGAGCGTATAGACGAAATTCAGTGTGGTGGTTACAAAAGTACAATTTCCAAATTTTTAAAATTCAATCGTTAATACTAATTTCGGTATTTAAATTGAAGAAACGAAAATATACGTATCGAATGTGATTTACCTCGAACTTTCCGGTAAAGTAACCTAAATTTCGATCAAAAGCCGTTTTTACCTTAAAAAAAATGAAAAACCGTCCATTTTTACCCCGAAATATCAACTTGTTCAGTATTTTCAAATTTTTCCCATCTTCTAATAACTTTAGGTATAGATAGATGTATTGATGGCACCTAGTTTTTGAGATGGGAAATCGAAAATTTGAAACCGCGTGACCCTCGGACCCACCCAGTTCGAGCTATTCGGTACCCGAAATGACCCTGTTTTGTCAAATTTCGACTTTCAAAAATTCTTTTAAATTACTTCTAATCGTCGTACGTTACCCAAAAACAATAGGGTTCTGAAGCGGCCGGTCATTGTCACACTCTGAAAATTTAAATCGAAAAAATTGCGATTTGCGACCTGAAACGTAGCACAACTGAAATCGTCGAAAAGTCGACTTTGACGCTTAATAACTTCGAAACGGCACACCCTGTATATTTGAAAATTTGAGACAATATGCGCGCACTATCCAAAAGTAAAACCAAAAAGTTTCGTCGTTTCGACTCTGACAGATTTCTCGCAAAAAAATCGACACCTCGAAAATGTCAAAGGTGACGACGACAACATCCGAACTCAAGGTCACGTACTGGACGTAATACATAGCGACCGGGACGGGCGCTATGTAACTAGGGGGGCATAGCCCCCCTAGGCGCTCCGCGCGGGGCTCCGCGGACCCTCTATATGCGACAGATTCGCCTATATGTGTTTTGTTATTACCTAAATTTATCAACCGATTTGCGTGGATGCATCGAGAAGTTTGAATGCAGGTTGATGCTTTAATTGGTTGGCCACACTCCTGCGGACTGTGATGGGGGTACATAGCACCCAAATTCGTTAATTATAACATATGTGGTTTAAGGTACCAGCTATAACCGATTGCGAACAATCCGTTCACTATTTTACGTATCGAATAGAAAAAAATATGTAAAAAATTACAGCTGTCAAAAAATAAACAACATTTTCGGATTCCTTGCATTCGAATTACATAGAAACGATACCAAACTTGCGAAATTCCGTTGACCTTGTACCTATTACTGACTTAAGAAACGTCAATTTGACAGCTGCCAAAAAATAGATAAAAATTTCGGATTCCTCATACTCAAATTATATAGAAATGATACCAAACTTGTTAAAATATGTTAACAAAAAAATGTCAAAAATGACAGCTGTCAAAAAATAAATAAATTTTTCGGATACCTCATACTCAACTTATATAGAATCGATACAAAATTCTTGAAATTTTGTTAACCTTGCACTTATTCTTTACTAAAGAATCACCAATTTGACAGCTGTCAAAAAATAAATTTAATTTTCGGACTCCTTGCATTTGAATTACATAGAGACGATACTAAACTTGCGATATTTTGTTCACCTTGCACATATTACTAACCTAAGAAACGTCAATTTGACAGCTGTCAAAAAATATATAAAATTTTCGAATTCCTCATACTCAAATTATATAGAGGCGATACCAAACTCGTGAATTTTTGTTAACATTGCAACTATTACCAACGTAATATACGTCAATTTGACAGCTGTCAAAAAATTAATAAATTTTTTGGATTGCCTGCATTCGAGTTATACGAAATCGACACCAACTTTGCGAAATTCTGTTACCATTACGCCTATGATCGACAATTAACCGAAATCAAAGAATTGTTAAAAATGACAGCTGTCAAAATATGAATTAAATTTTCGGATTCCTTGCCCTCGAATTATACGAAAACGACACCAACTTTGTGAAATTCTATTAATCTTGCACTTTTTACTAACCAAGGAAACGTCAATTTGACAGGTGTCAAAAAATTTAAGATATTTTTTAAATCCTTTTAGCAATATTAATATAACGTACTAGTTGAATTTTCTTCAAATTGCCAAATTATCAAATAAAGCCTATTTTTCCAGACGGTGTGCATGATTTATTCAAATCTGATGAATTTAAACATTTGCCCTTGTCTAATTTTCACTAAATACGGTAAAAGCCACGCCTTTCATGCATATCGAGCCGAATTTAGAAATTTTGCTGTCACCGTTACGAATTTTATTAATTTTCTCCAAGATCGAACATCTTTATGATAACTTTATATATATCAAAATGTTCGGAAAAGATGAAGGAATCAGATAAACCTAGAAAGAAATCTCCAAAAGGAAAGTTGTCGAAGATATAGCAGAGTAAACTGAACTTTTGAAAAAAAAAATTTTGAGAAAATTTATAAAATATTTTTTTTATCCGCCAAAGGATATTTTTGGGTCACGCAGTCGATGTGGAACGTAAAGGTAATTTATTCCTTTAAATGATAGGCTAAAGAACGATCGAAAAAGTTACATACACTAGCGTACAGATGGGTTTTAGTAAGAGGATGTCATAATTAGTGCTTATTGCTTAAACGATTGTAGTTATTTTTGTATAAGAAATTAAGAAACTAAATTATGGTTTATAATCGTGTTCTGATATGCTCTTTCTGATGACATATATAACATTTCGATGAAATATTATTTTACCCCATAAAAAGGGAAAAAAATTTTTCACGAAATCATCAAGTTCAGTATTACGCAAATTTCTCCATTTTATAGGTCTTTTAGCATGATATGACGTATTGTGAAATATTAGTATTTGAGATGACCTATGCACCGGTTCGAACCCGGTGCCAATCTATAAGACAGAAATCGAATAATTCATTATCGAAAATGACCCTGCATTTCCATGCTTTCCAACTTTAAAAAAATCAAAAAATTGACTTCCCGACATTTTATTAAAAAAATCTCGCGACGACTTTTTCTAAATAAGTTTCTTGATAACATACTAGAATATAAACTGAATCGCTTAAGTTTTACGAGACCGGCAAGTCGTAGAAAAAAATATTTAATTTTTTGCACATTCTCTGCTTATTTCGTTTAATAACTTATGAATGGAACACCCTGTATAATGAAGTACATCGGCTAAAGATACGCCATATATACCAAAGTATACCCCAAAAGTTTCATTGCTCCAACGTGAGCCGTTTAGAAGAAATCGAATAACTGGTTTCAAGATGCACCCTGTTTCGGCTCTCCCATAAGAGCAATGTAAATATGTCGTTGCAGACCATTTTGGAAATCGGGAAAATGGTAGGAAATTTTCGATTTTGGGCAACGATAGGGGTCATTATCGAAAGCCGAAATCCTATAGAATCTTTTCCATACCATTTCCATCCTCAAATCGGTCAATTAACGTCAGCATCTCGCTAAGAAAATGGCTATTTTTGGCCCATTTCGGCCGAATTTTGACAGTCAACAAATTGGGTTAATTTTATTCCAAGGCATGCTGATTAAAATCGACGAAGTGTGCAGATTTGCAAAAATTGGCCGTCCCAGCTCGGAAAAACGTCGTTTTTCTCCCGATTGAAAGGAAATTTCAAAAATTTTGAAAAATAATAATGTTGTGAGAAATGATGGACGATGAAAATACGCTTATAGAGAACTCTCCGAAATGATATTTGTAGGAGGTATTCGTGACTAAACAGAACTTTTAGTGAAAAATGGTTGAAAATGGTTATATTTAATTTTTTTTAACCCTTTAGATCGTACGTCGAAACGTGCTCTTGGTATGAATCTGAAAGTACCATCATTCCGCGTGACGAAAAAGCAAAAAGATATGGAAAATGTTAAATAGGAAAGCGTATAGACGAAATTAAGTGTAGCGGTGACAAAAAAAAACATTTCCAAATTTTTAAAATTCAATCGTTAACAGTAATTTCGGTATTTAAATCGAAGAAACGAAAATATACGTATCGAATGTGATTTACCTCGAACTTTCCGGTAACGTAAACTAAAATTCGATCAAAAGCCGTTTTTACCTTGAAAAAAATGAAAATCCGTCCATTTTTACCCCGAAATATCAACTTGTTCTGTATTTTCAAATTTTTCCCATCTTCTAATAACTTTAGGTATAGAAAGATGTATTGATGGCACCTAGTTTTTGAGATGGGAAATCGAAAATTTAAAACCGCGTGACCCTCGGACCCACCCAGTTCGAGCTATTCGGTACCCGAAATGACCCTGTTTTGTCAAATTTCGACTTTGAAAAATTCTTTTAAATTACTTCTAATCGTCGTACGATACCCAATTTCAATAGGGTTCTGAAGCGGACGGTCATTGTCACACTCCAAAAATTTAAATCGAAAAAATTGCGATTTGCGACCTGAAATCCGGATCAACGGGAATCTCCGAAAAGTCGACTTTGGCGCTTAATAACTTCGAAACGGCACACCCTGTATACTCGAAAATTTGAGACAACACGCGCGCACTATCCGAAAGTAAAACCAAAAAGTTTCGTCGCTTCGACTCTGATAGTTTTTTCTCCAAAAATACGCAACCTCGAAAATGTCGAAAAAGACGACAACGGACGAACTCAAGGTCACTGGAAGGCTGTAATACATAGCGACCGGGACGGGCGCTATGTAACTAGGGGGGCATAGCCCCCCTAGGCGCTACCCGCGCAGGGGCCTCCGGCATCCACCTACATGCGTTTTTGTTATTACCTAGCCGCTCCGCGGCAGGGCTCCGCCGTTCACCTGTATGCGACAGATTCGCCTACATGTGTTTTTGTTATTATTACCTAGAATTTGACCACCGATTTGGGTGGATGCACCGAGAAGCTTGAATGTAGGTTGATGCTTTAATTCGTTGGCCACACTCCTGCGGACTGTGATGGGGGTACATAGCACCCAATTTCGTTCATTATAACATATGTTACCGTTTCACATTTTATGGAACCAGCTATAACCGATTGCGAAAAATCCGTTCACTATATTACGTATCGAATAGAGAAAAATATGTCAAGAATGACAGCTCTCAAAAAATAAACAACATTTTCGGATTCCTTGCATTCGAATTACATAATAACGATACCAAACTTGCGAAATTCCGTTGACCTTGTACCTATTATTGAACTAAGAAACGTCAATTTGACAGCTGTCAAAAAATAGATAAAAATTTCGAATTCCTCATACTAAAGTTGTATAGAAATGATGCTAAACTTGTTAAAATATGTTAACAAAAAAATGTTAAAAATGACAGCTGTCAAAAAATAAATACATTTTTCGTATACCTTATACTCTAATTATATAGAATCGATACCAAATTTTTGAAATTTTGTTAACCTTGCACTTATTCTTTACTATAGATTCATTAATTTGACAGCTGTCAGAAAATAAATTTAATTTTCGGACTCCTTACACTTAAATTATATTGAGACGATACTAAACTTGCGATATTTTGTTAACCTTGCATTTATTAATAATCTATGAAATGTTGATTTGACAGCTGTCAAAAAATATACAAAATTTTCGAATTCCTCATACTCAAATTATATAGAAACGAGACCAAACTCGTTAATTTTTGTTAACATTGCAACTATTACCAACGTAATATACGTCAATTTGACAGCTGTCAAAATATTAATAAAATTTTCGAATTGCCTGCATTCGAATTATACGAAATCGACACCAAATTTGCGAAATTCTGTTACCATAACGCCTATGATCGATAGTTAACCGAAATCAAAGAATTGTTAAAAATGACAGCTGTCAAAATAAGATTTAAATTTTCGGATTCCTCGCCCTCGAATTGTACGAAAACGACACCAAGTTTGTGAAATTTTATTAATCTTTCACTATTTACTAACCAAGGAAACGTCAATTTGACAGGTGTCAAAGAATTTAAAATATTTTTTAAATCCTTTTAGCAAAACTAACATAACGTACTACTTGAATTTTTTTCAAATTGCCAAGTTATCAAATTAAGCCTATGTCTCCACACTATGTGCATGATTTATTCAAATCTGATGAATTTAAACACTTGCCCTTGTCTAATTTTCACTAAATACCGTAGAAGCCACGCCTTTCATGCATTTCGAGCGAAAGTTGGAAATTTTGCTGTCACCGTTACGAATTTTCTTAGTTTTCTCCAAGTTCGCACATCTTTATGATAACTTTATATATAGCGAAATGTTCGGAAAAGATGAGGGAATCAGATAAACCTAGAAAGAAATCTCCAAAAGGAAAGTTATACAAGATATAGCAGAGGAAACTAGACTTTTGAAAAAAAAAATTTTGAGAAAACTTATAAAATATTTTTTTATCCGCCAAAGGATACTTTTGGGTCACACAGTCGATGTGGAACATAAAGGTAATTTATTCCTTTAAACGTTAGGCTAAAGAACGATTGAAAAAGTTACATACACTAGCGTACAGCCGGCTTTTAGTAAGAGGATGTGAAATTAGTGATTCTTGTCTAATCGATTGTAGTTATTCTTGTATAAGAAATTAAGAAACTAAACTATGGTTTTTAATCGTGTTCTGATGTGCTCTTTCCGATGACCTATATAACATTTCCATGAAATATTATTTTACCCTATAAATAGCAAAAAAAAATTTTGACGAAATCATCAAGTTCAGTTTTTCGCAAATTTCTCCATTTTATAGGCCTTTCAGCATGATATGATGTATTGTGAAATATTAGTATTTGAGATGACCTATTCACCGGTTCAAACCCGGAGCCAATCTATGCTACTCAACTCGATTAATTCATTATCGAAAATGACCCTGCATTGCCCATGATTTACAACATTAAAAAAATCGAAAACCTGACTTCCCGACATTTTATCAAAAAACTCTCGCGACGAGTTTTTCTAAATAAGTTTCTTGATAACATACTAGAATATACACTGAATCGCTTAAGTTTTACGAGACCGGCAAGTCGTAGAAAAAACTATTTAATTTTTTCACATTTTCTGATTATTTCGTTTAATAACTTATGAACGGCACACCCTGTATAATGACGTACATCGGCTTAGGATACTCCATATATACCAAAATATACCCAAAAAGTTTCATTGCTTCAACGTGGACCGATTAGAAGAAATGAAATAAATTGTGTCAAGATGCACCGTTTTTGGACCCTCCCATAAGCCCAATGTAAATAGGTCGTTGCAGGCCATTTTGGAAATCGGGAAAATGGTAGGAAATTTTCCATTTTGGGCAACGGTAGGGATCATTATCGAAAGCCGAAATCCCATAGAATCTTTTCCATACCATTGCCATCCTCAAATCGTTCAATTAACTTCAGGATCTCGCTAAGAAAATGGCTATTTTGGCCCATTTCGGCCGAATTTTGACAGTCAACAAATTGGGTTAATTTTATTCCAAGGCATGCTGATTAAAATCGACGAAGTGTGCAGATTTGCAAAAATTGGCCGTCCCAGCTCGGAAAAACGTAATTTTTCTCCCGATTGAAAGGAAATTTCGAAAATTTTGAAAAATAATAATGTTTAGAGAAAAGATGGACGGAAAGAATACGCCTATAAAGAACTCTCCGAAATGATATTTGTAGGAGTTATTCGTGACTGAACAAAACTTTTAGTGAAAAATGGGTGAAAATGGATATACTTAATTTTTTTTAACCCTTTAGATCGTAATTCGAAACGCGCTCTTGGTATGAATCTTAAAGTACCATCATTCCGCTTGACGCAAAAGTAAAAAGATATGGAAAATGTTAAATAGGAAAGCGTATAGACGAAATTAAGTGTAGCGGTGACAAATTCTTGCATTTCCAAAAAACTAAAATTCATTCTTTAATAGTAATTTTGGTATTTAAATCGAAGAAACGAAAATATACGTATCGAATGTGATCTACCTAGATCTTTCCTGTAACGTAAACTAAAATTCGATCAAAAGCCGTTTTTACCTCGAAAAAAATTAAAATCCGTCCATTTTTACCCCGAAATATCAACTTGTTCAGTATTTTCAAATTTTTCCCATTTTCTAATAACTTTAGGTATAGATAGATGTATTGATTGCAGCTAGTTTTTGAGATGGGAAATCTTAAATTTTAAACCGCGTCACCCTCGGACTCACCCAGTTCGAGCTATTAGGTACCAAAAATGACCCTTTTTTGTCAAATTTCGACTTTCAAAAATTCTTTTAAATTACTTCTAATCATCGTACGTTACCCAGTTTCAATAGGGTTCTGTAGCGACCGGTCTACGCTACACTCCGAAAATTTAAATCGAAAAAATTGAGTTTTGCGACTTGAAATGTGTTTCAACGGGAATCGCGGAAATTTCGACTTTGACACTTAATAACTTCGAAACGGTTCACCCTGTATATTTTAAATTTTGAGACAACACGCGTGCACTATCCAAAATTAAAACCAAAAAGTTTCGTCGTTTCAACGCTGACAGTTTCTTCGCAAAAAATTTGCAACCTCAAAAATGTCAAAAGATACGACGACGACGACGACGACGACAACGGACGAACTCAAGGTCACTGGAAAGCCGTAATACATAGCACCAGAATTGGTGCTATGTAACTAGGGGGGCATAGCCCCCCTAGGCGCTCCGCGCGGGGCTCCGCGGACCCTCTTTTTGCGACAGATTTGCCTATATGTGTTTTGTTATTACCTAGATTTGTCAGCCGATTTGCGTGGATGCATCGAGAAGTTTGAATGCAGGTTGATGCTTTAATTGGTTGGCCACACTCCTGCGGACTGTGATGGGGGTACATAGCACCCAAATTCGTTAATTATAACATATGTGACCGTTTCACATTTTAAGGTACCAGCTATAACCGATTGCGAACAATCCGTTCACTATTTTACGTATCGAATAGAAAAAAATATGTAAAAAATTACAGCTGTCAAAAATAAACAAAATTTTCGGATTCCTTGCATTCGAATTACATAAAAACGATACCAAACTTGCGAAATTCCGTTGACCTTGTACATACTACTGACTTAGGAAACGTCAATTTGACAGCTGTCAAAAAATAGATAAAAATTTCGGATTCCTCATACTCAAATTATATCGAATCGACACCAAACTTTTGAAATTCTGTTAACCTTGCACTTATTCTTTACTAAGGAATCCTAAATTTGACAGCTGTCAAAAAATCTATAAAATTTTCGAATTAGGTATTCCCCAAATTATATTAATTCCCAAGTATTTTCATTTTTAATTTTTTTTAATTTCTAAATAATCATGCATATGCCTTAAAAATTTGAAGAAATCGATATATTTCGATTTTATTCGAAAAGTATTATCTCTACGGTAAAATTGTATATATCGTAAAGATGCACTTTGATAAGGTCTACAAGAAAGTAGTCTATAAAATTTTCTGTATCTACTATAGTTGTTGAGTTATTGAGCAAATCATGATTTCTATATTCTTGCAAATATCTCAAAAACGATTACATTTGAGAAAAAAAGTTTCGAACAAACAAAATATACTATTAAATTCTCTATCAGAAAGGAAATATACAAATTTTTCCTATTGGTTTAGATTACGGAGATATTTAAGAAAAACTGAAAAATATCAAGAAATTTTGAAATTCTTAAAAATTCAAAAAAAAATTATTAAATATTCTTACATTTTATATAATATTTGATGTATACTGATAGAATAAATATATTATGTTTAGAAGGAAACCATTAATGAGTTACAAAATGCGACAGATTCTTACTAGGCGCTAAACGCGCAGGGGCCTCCGGCATCCACCTACATGCGTTTTTGTTATTACCTAGCCGCTCCGCGGCATGGCTCCGCCGTTCACCTGTATGCGACAGATTCGCCTACGTGTGTTTTTGTTATTATTACATAGAATTGACCACCGATTTGGGTGGATGCACCGAGAAGCTTGAATGTAGGTTGATGCATTAATTCGTTGGCCACACTCCTGCGGACTGTGATGGGGTTACATAGCACCCAAATTTGTTAATTATAACATATGTGACCGTTTCACATTTTAAGGTACCAGCTATAACCGATTGCGAACAATCCGTTCACTATTTTACGTATCGAATAGAAAAAAATATGTAAAAAATTACAGCTGTCAAAAAATAAATAACATTTTCGGATTCCTTGCATTCGAATTACATAAAAACGATACCAAACTTGCGAAATTCCGTTGACCTTGTACCTATTACTGACTTAAGAAACGTCAATTTGACAGCTGTCAAAAAATAGATAAAAATGTCGGATTCCTCATACTCAAATTATATAGAAACGATACCAAACTTGTGAAAATATATTAACAAAAAAATGTCAAAAATGACAGCTGTCAAAAAGTAAATAAATTTTTCGGATAACTTATACTCAAATTATATTGAATCGATACAAAATTTTTGAAATTTTGTTAACCTTGCACTTATTTTTTACTAAAGAATCATCAATTTGACAGCTGTCAATAAATAAATTCAATTTTCGGATTCCTTGCATTTGAATTACATAGAGACGATACTAAACCTGTGATATTTTGTTCACCTTGCACATATTACTAACCTAAGGAACGTCAATTTGACAGCTGTCAAAAAATATATAAAATTTTCGAATTCCTCATACTTAAATTATATAGATACGATACCAAACTCATGAATTTTTGTTAACATTGGAACTATTACCAACGTAATATATGCCAATTTGACAGCTGTCAAAAAATTTAAAAAATTTTCAGATTGCCTACATTCGAGTTATACGAAATCGACACCAACTTTGCGAAATTATGTTACCATTACGCCTATGATCGACAGTTAACCGAAATCAAAGAATTGTTAAAATGACAGCTGTCAAAATATGAATTAAATTTTCGGATTCCTTGCCCTCGACTTATACGAAAACGACACCAACTTTGTGAAATTCTATTAATCTTGCACTTTTTACTAACCAAGGAAACGTCAATTTGACAGGTGTCAAAAAATAAATAAAATTTTTTAAATTCCTTTAATATTACTAACATAATGTGCTACTTGATTTTTCTTCAATTTGACAATTTACTAAATTATTCCTATTTTTCCACAAAATGCGAAACGACCCTATTAAAAATTTGCTAAACATCCCATGTATTTTCACCAATTACGGTAAAAGCCACGCCTTTCATGCATATCGAGCCGAATTTAGAAATTTTGCTGTCACCGTTACGAATTTTATTAATTTTCTCCAAGATCAAACATCTTTATGGTAACTTTATATATATCAAAATGTTCGGAAAAGATGACGGAATCAGATAAACCTAGAAAGAAATCTCCAAAAGGAAAGCTATGGAAGATATAGCAGAGTAAACTGAACTTTTGGAAAAAAAAATTTTGAGAAAATTTATAAAATATTTTTTTTATCCGCCAAAGGATATTTTTGGGTCACGCAGTCGATGTGGAACGTAAAGGTAATTTATTCCTTTAAACGATAGGCTAAAGAACGATTGAAAAAGTTACATACACTAGCGTACAGATGGGTTTTAGTAAGCGGATGTCAAAATTAGTGCTTATTGCTTAATCGATTGTAGTTATTTTTGTATAAGAAATTAAGAAACTAAATTATGGCTTATAATCCTGTTTTGATGTGCTCTTTCTGATGACATATATAACATTTCGATGAAATATTATTTTACCCCATAAAAAGGAAAAAAAAATTTTGACGAAATCATCAAGTTCAGTTTTTCGCAAATTTCTCCATTTTATAGGTCTTTTAGCATGATATGATGTATTGTGAAATATTAGTATTTGAGATGACCTATCCACCGGTTCAAACCCGGTGCCAATCTATAAGACAGAAATCGAATAATTCATTATCGAAAATGACCCTGCATTTTAATGCTTCCCAACTTTAAAAAAATCAAAAAATTGACTTCCCGACATTTTATTGAAAAAATCTCGCGACGAGTTTTTCTAAATAAGTTTCTTGATAACATACTAGAATATAAACTGAATCGCTTAAGTTTTACGAGACCGGCAAGTCGTAGAAAAAATTATTTAATTTTTTGCACATTTTCTGCTTATTTCGTTTAATAACTTACGAATGGAACACCCTGTATAATGACGTACATCGGCTAAGGATACGCCATATATACCAAAGTATACCCCAAAAGTTTCATTGCTCCAACGTGAGCCGTTTAGAAGAAATCGAATAACTGGTTTCAAGATGCACCCGGTTTCGGCTCTCCCATAAGAGCAATGTAAATTGGTCGTTGCAGACCATTTTGGAAATCGGGAAAATGGTAGGAAATTTTCCATTTTGGGCAACGATAGGGGTCATTATCGAAAGCCGAAATCCCATAGAATCTTTTCCATACCATTTCCATCCTCAAATCGGTCAATTAACGTCAGCATCTCGCTAAGAAAATGGCTATTTTTGGCCTATTTCGACCGAATTTGACAGCCAAAATATTTAGTAAAATTTCATCCGTCCGTCCGTTAAAATCCGAGTAAAGTTCAAGTCCAGTCATCAGATTTGCAAAAATTGGCCATCCGAGCTCGGTAAATTGTCGTTTTTCTCCCGATTGGAAGGAAATTTCGAAAATTTTGAAAAATAATAATGTGGTGAGAAAGGATGGACGAAGAAATTACGCCTATAAAGAAATGTCCAAAGTGATATTTGTAGGAGTTATTCGTGACTAAACAGAACTTTTAGTGAAAAATGGTTGAAAATGGATATACTTAATTTTTTTTAACCCTTTAGATCGTAATTCGAAACGCGCTCTTGGTATGAATCTGAAAGTGCCATCATTCCGCTTGACGAAAAAGCAAAAAAATATGTAAAATGTTAAATAGGAAAGCGTATAGACGAAATTAAGTGTAGCGGTGACAAAAAAATAATTTCCAAATTTCTAAATTTCAATCGTTAATAGTATTTTCGGTTTTTAAATCGAAGAAACGAAATTATACGTATCGGATGTGATTTACCTCGAACTTTCCGGTAAAGGAAACTAAATTTCGATCAAAAGCCGTTTTTACCTTGAAAAAAATGAAAAACCGTCCATTTTTACCCCGAAATATCAACTTGTTCAGTATTTTCAATTTTTTCCCATCTTCCAATAACTTTAGGTATAGATAGATGTATTGATGGCACCTAGTTTTTGAGATGGGAAATCGAAAATTTAAAACCGCGTGACCCTCGGACCCACCCAGTTCGAGCTATTCGGTACCCGAAATGACCCTGTTTTGTCAAATTTCGACTTTCAAAAATTCTTTTAAATTACTTCTAATCGTCGTACGATACCCAATTTCAATAGGGTTCTGAAGCGACCGGTCATTGTCACACTCTGAAAATTTAAATCGAAAAAATTGCGATTTGCGACCTGAAATCCGGATCAACGGGAATCGCCGAAAAGTCGACTTTGACGCTTAATAACTTCGAAACGGCACACCCTGTATACTCGAAAATTTGAGACAATACGCGCGCACTATCCAAAAGTAAAACCAAAAAGTTTCGTCGTTTCGACTCTGATAGTTTTTTCTCCAAAAATACGCAAGCTCGAAAATGTCGAAAAAGACGGCAACGGACGAACTCAAGGTCACGTACTGGACGTAATACATAGCGTCCGAAGGGCGCTATGTAACTAGGGGGCATAGCCCCCTAGGCGCTCCGCGCGGGGCTCCGCGGACCCTCTTTTTGCGACAGATTCGCCTATATGTGTTTTGTTATTATTACCTAGATTTATCAACCGATTTGCGTGGATGCATCGAGAAGTTTGAATGCAGGTTGATGCTTTAATTGGTTGGCCACACTCCTGCGGACTGTGATGGGGGTACATAGCACCCAAATTCGTTCATTATAACATATGTTACCGTTTCGCATTTTAAGGAACCAGCTATTACCGATTGCGAAAAATCCGTTCACTATATTACGTATCGAATAGAGAAAAATATGTCAAGAATGACAGCTCTCAAAAAATAAACAACATTTTCGGATTCCTTGCATTCGAATTACATAAAAACGATACCAAACTTGTGAAATTCCGTTGACCTTGTACCTATTACTGACTTAAGAACAGACAGCTGTCAAAAAATAGATAAAAATTTCGGATTCCTCATACTCAAATTATATAGAAACGATACCAAACTTGTTAAAACATGTCAACAAAAAAATGTCAAAAATGACAGCTGTCAAAAAATAAATACATTTTTCGGATAACTTATACTCAAATTATATAGAATCGATACAAAATTTTTGAAATTTTGTTAACCTTGCACTTATTCTTTACTAAAGAATCATCAATTTGACAGCTGTCAAAAAATAAATTTAATTTTCGGACTCCTTGCATTTGAATTACATAGAGACGATACTAAACTTGCGTTATTTTGTTCACCTTGCACATATTACTAACCTAAGAAACGTCCATTTGACAGCTGTCAAAAAATATATAAAATTTTCGAATTCCTCATACTCAAATTATATAGAGGCGATACCAAACTCGTGAATTTTTGTTAACATTGCAACTATTAGCAACGTAATATACGTCAATTTGACAGCTGTCAAAAAATTAATAAATTTTTTGGATTGCCTGCATTCGAGTTATACGAAATCGACACCAACTTTGCGAAATTCTGTTACGATTACGCCTATGATCGACAGTTAACCGAAATCAAAGAATTGTTAAAAATGACAGCTGTCAAAATATGAATTAATTTTTCGGATTCCTTGCCCTCGAATTATACGAAAACGACACCAACTTTGTGAAATTCTATTAATCTTGCACTTTATACTAACCAAGGAAACGTCAATTTGACAGGTGTCAAAAAATTTAAAATATTTTTTAAATCCTTTTAGCAATATTAACATAACTTACTAGTTGAATTTTCTTCAAATTGGCAATTTATCAAATTAAGCCTATTTTTCCAGACGGTGTGCATGATTTAGTCAAATCTGATGAATTTAAACACTTGCCCTTGTCTAATTTTCACTAAATACTGTAAAAGCCACGCCATTCATGCATTTCGAGCGAAAGTTGGAAATTTTGCTGTCACCGTTACGAATTTTCTTAATTTTCTCCAAGTTCGAACATCTTTATGATAACTTTATATATATCAAAATGTTCGGAAAAGATGAGGGAATCAGATAAACCTAGAAAGAAATCTCCAACAGGAAAGTTATAGAAGATATAGCAGAATAAACTTGACTTTTAATAAAAAAAATTTCGAAAAAATTTATAAAATATTTTTTTTATCCGCCAAAGGATATTTTGGGGTCACGCAGTCGATGTGGAACGTAAAGGTAATTTATTCCTTTAAACGATAGGCTAAAGAACGATTGAAAAAGTTACATACACTAGCGTACAGATGGGTTTTAGTAAGAGGATGTCATAATTAGTGATTATTGCTTAATCGATTGTAGTTATTTTTGTATAAGAAATTAAGAAACTAAATTATGGTTTATAATCGTGCTCTGATGTGCTCTTTCTGATGACATATATAACATTTCGATGAAATATTATTTTACCCCTTAAAAAGGAAAAAGAAATTTTTACGAAATCATCAAGTTCAGTCTCTCGCAAATTCCTCCATTTTATAGGTCTTTTAACATGATATGATGTATTGTGAAATATTAGTATTTGAGATGACCTATCCACCGGTTCGAACCCGGTACCAATCTATAAGACAGAAATCGAATAATTCATTATCGAAAATGACCCTGCATTTTCATGTTTTCCAACTTTAAAAAAATCAAAAAATTGACTTCCCGACATTTTATTAAAAAAATCTCGCGACGAGTTTTTCTAAATAAGTTTCTTGATAACATACTAAAATATAAACTGAATCGTTTAAGTTTTACGAGACCGGCAAATCGTAGAAAGAAATATTTAATTTTTTGCACATTTTCTGACTATTTCGTTTAATAACTTATTAACGGGACACCCTGTATAATGTCGTACATCGGCTAAGTATACGCCATATATACCAAAGTATACCCCAAAAGTTTCATTGCTCCAACGTGAGCCGTTTAGAAGAAATCGAATAACTGGTTTCAAAATGCACCCTGTTTCGGCGCTCCCATAAGAGCAATGTAAATATGTCGTTGCAGACCATTTTGGAAATCGGGAAAATGGTAGGAAATTTTCGATTTTGGGCAACGATAGGGGTCATTATCGAAAGTAGAAATCCCATAGAATCTTTTCCATACCATTTCCATCCTCAAATCGTTCAATTAACTTCAGGATCTCGCTAAGAAAATGGCTATTTTGGCCCATTTCGGCCGAATTTTGACAGTCAACAAATTGGGTTAATTTTATTCCAAGGCATGCTGATTAAAATGGACGAAGTGTGCAGATTTGCAAAAATTGGCCGTCCCAGCTCGGAAAAACGTCATTTTTCTCCCGATTGAAAGGAAATTTCAAAAATTTTTAAAAATAATAATGTTGAGAGAAAAGATGGACGGAAAGAATACACCTATAAAGAACTCTCCTAAATGATATTTGTAGGAGTTATTCGTGACTAAACAGAACTTTTAGTGAAAAATGGTTGAAAATGGATATACTTAATTTTTTTTTACCCTTTAGATCGTAATTCGAAACGCGCTCTTGGTATGAATCTTAAAGTACCATCATTCCGCGTGACGAAAAAGTAATAAAATATTGAAAATGTTAAATAGGAAAGCGTATAGACGAAATTAAGTGTAGCGGTGACAAATTTTTACTTTTCCAAAAAACTAAAATTCAGTCGTTAATAGTAATTTCGGTATTTAAATCGAAGAAACGAAAATATACGTTTCTAATGTGGTCTACCTAGATCTTTCAGGTAACGTAAACTAAAATTCGATCAAAGGCCGTTTTTACCTTGAAAAAAATGAAAAACCGTCCATTTTTACCCCGAAATATCAACTTGTTCAGTATTTTCAAATTTTTCCCATCTTCTAATAACTTTAGGTATAGATAGATGTATTGATGGCACCTAGTTTTTGAGATGGGAAATCGAGAATTTAAAACCGCGAGACGCTCGGACGCACCCAGTTCGAGCTATTAGGTACCAAAAATGACCCTTTTTTGTCAAATTTCGACTTTCAAAAATTCTTTTAAATTACTTCTAATCGTCGTACGATACCCAATTTCAATAGGGTTCTGTAGCGACCGGTCCACTCCACACTCCGAAAATTTAAATCGAAAAAATTGAGTTTTGCGACTTGAAATGTGTCCCAACGGGAATCGCCGAAAAGTCGACTTTGACGCTTAATAACTTCGAAACGGTTCACCCTGTATATTTTAAAATTTGAGACAACACGCGCGCACTATCCAAAATTAAAACCAAAAAGTTTCATCGTTTCAACTCTGATAGTTTTCTCGCAAAAAAATCACAACCTCAAAAATGTCAAAAGATACGACGACGACGACGACAACGGACGAACTCAAGGTCACACGTAAGCCGTAATACATAGCATCCGAAGGGTGCTATGTAACTAGGGGGCATAGCCCCCTAGGCGCTCCGCGCGGGGCTCCGCGGACCCTCTTTTTGCGACAGATTCGCCTATATGTGTTTTGTTATTACCTAGATTTATCAACCGATTTGCGTGGATACACCGAGAAGCTTGAATGCAGGTTGATGCTTTAATTGGTCGGCCACACTCCTGCGGACTGTGATGGGGGTACATAGCACCCAAATTCGTTCATTACAACATATGTTACCGTTTCGCATTTTAAGGAACCAGCTATTACCGATTGCGAAAAATCCGTTCACTATATTACGTATCGAATAGAGAAAAATATGTCAAGAATGACAGCTCTCAAAAAATAAACAAAATTTTCGGATTCCTTGCATTCGAATTACATAAAAACGATACCAAACTTGCGAAATTCCGTTGACCTTGTACCTATTACTGACTTAAGAAACGTCAATTTGACAGCTGTCAAAAAATAGATAAAAATTTCGGATTCCTCATACTCAAATTATATAGAAACGATACCAAACTTGTTAAAACATGTCAACAAAAAAATGTCAAAAATGACAGCTGTCAAAAAATAAATACATTTTTCGGATAACTTATACTCAAATTATATAGAATCGATACAAAATTTTTGAAATTTTATTAATCTTGCACTTATTTTTTACTAAAGAATCATCAATTTGACAGCTGTCAAAAAATAAATTTAATTTTCGGACTCCCTGCATTTGAATTACATAGAGACGATACTAAACTTGCGTTATTTTGTTCACCTTGCACATATTACTAACCTAAGAAACGTCAATTTGACAGCTGTCAAAAAATATATAAAATTTTCGAATTCCTCATACTCAAATTATATAGAGGCGATACCAAACTCGTGAATTTTTGTTAACATTGCAACTATTAGCAACGTAATATACGTCAATTTGACAGCTGTCAAAAAATTAATAAATTTTTTGGATTGCCTGCATTCGAGTTATACGAAATCGACACCAACTTTGCGAAATTCTGTTACGATTACGCCTATGATCGACAGTTAACCGAAATCAAAGAATTGTTAAAAATGACAGCTGTCAAAATATGAATTAAATTTTCGGATTCCTTGCCCTCGAATTATACGAAAACGACACCAACTTTGTGAAATTCTATTGATCTTGCACTTTATACTAACCAAGGAAACGTCAATTTGACAGGTGTCAAAAAATTTAAAATATTTTTTAAATCCTTTTAGCAATATTA
Organism: Barypeithes pellucidus; assembly: GCA_963991005.1. Lineage (NCBI taxonomy): Eukaryota > Metazoa > Arthropoda > Insecta > Coleoptera > Curculionidae > Barypeithes > Barypeithes pellucidus. The sequence continues at coordinate 34,659,901 of OZ022563.1, read as the reverse complement.
ACATAACTTACTAGTTGAATTTTCTTCAAATTGCCAATTTATCAAATTAAGCCTATTTTTCCAGACGGTGTGCATGATTTATTCAAATCTGATGAATTTAAACACTTGCCCTTGTCTAATTTTCACTAAATACTGTAAAAGCCACGCCATTCAGGCATTTCGAGCGAAAGTTGGAAATTTTGCTGTCACCGTTACGAATTTTCTTAATTTTCTCCAAGTTCGAACATCTTTATGGTAACTTTATATATATCAAAATATTCGGAAAAGATGAGGGAATCAGATAAACCTAGAAAGAAATCTCCAACAGGAAAGTTATAGAAGATATAACAGAGTAAACTGAACTTTTGAAAAAAAAAATTTCGAAAAAATTTATAAAATATTTTTTTTATCCGCCAAAGGATATTTTGGGGTCACGCAGTCGATGTGGAACGTAAAGGTAATTTATTCCTTTAAACGATAGGCTAAAGAACGATTGAAAAAGTTACATACACTAGCGTACAGATGGGTTTTAGTAAGAGGATGTCATAATTAGTGATTATTGCTTAATCGATTGTAGTTATTTTTGTATAAGAAATTAAGAAACTAAATTATGGTTTATAATCGTGCTCTGATGTGCTCTTTCTGATGACATATACAACATTTCGATGAAATATTATTTTACCCCTTAAAAAGGAAAAAGAAATTTTTACGAAATCATCAAGTTCAGTCTCTCGCAAATGCCTCCATTTTATAGGTCTTTTAGCATGATATGATGTATTGTGAAATATTAGTATTTGAGATGACCTATCCACCGGTTTGAACCCGGTGCCAATCTATAAGACAGAAATCGAATAATTCATTATCGAAAATGACCCTGCATTTTCATGTTTTCCAACTTTAAAAAAATCAAAAAATTGACTTCCCGACATTTTATTAAAAAAATCTCGCGACGAGTTTTTCTAAATAAGTTTCTTGATAACATACTAAAATATAAACTGAATCGTTTAAGTTTTACGAGACCGGCAAGTCGTAGAAAGAAATATTTAATTTTTTGCACATTTTCTGACTATTTCGTTTAATAACTTATTAACGGGACACCCTGTATAATGTCGTACATCGGCTAAGTATACGCCATATATACCAAAGTATACCCCAAAAGTTTCATTGCTCCAACGTGAGCCGTTTAGAAGAAATCGAATAACTGGTTTCAAGATGCACCCGGTTTCGGCGCTCCCATAAGAGCAATGTAAATATGTCGTTGCAGACCATTTTGGAAATCGGGAAAATGGTAGGAAATTTTCGATTTTGGGCAACGATAGGGGTCATTATCGAAAGTCGAAATCCCATAGAATCTTTTCCATACCATTTCCATTCTCAAATCGGTCAATTAACTTCAGGATCTCGCTAAGAAAATGGCTATTTTGGCCCATTTCGGCCGAATTTTGACAGTCAACAAATTGGGTTAATTTTATTCCAAGGCATGCTGATTAAAATCGACGAAGTGTGCAGATTTGCAAAAATTGGCCGTCCCAGCTCGGAAAAACGTCGTTTTTCTCCCGATTGAAAGGAAATTTCAAAAATTTTGAAAGATAATAATGTTGAGAGAAAAGATGGACGGAAAGAATACGCCTATAAAGAACTCTCCGAGATGATATTTGTAGGAGTTATTCGTGACTAAACAGAACTTTTAGTGAAAAATGGTTGAAAATGGTTATATTTAATTTTTTTTAACCCTTTAGATCGTAATTCGAAACGCGCTCTTGGTATGAATCTTAAAGTACCATCATTCCGCTTGACGAAAAAGCAAAAAGATATGGAAAATGTTAAATAGGAAAGCGTATAGACGAAATTCAGTGTAGCGGTGACAAAAATACCATTTCCAAATTTTTAAAATTCAATCGTTAATAGTAATTTCGGTATTCAAATCGAAGAAACGAAATTATACGTATCGAATGTGATTTACCTCGAACTTTCCGGTAAAGTAAACTAAATTTCGATCAAAAGCCGTTTTTACCTTGAAAAAAATCAAAAACCGTCCATTTTTACCCCGAAATATCAACTTGTTCAGTATTTTCAAATTTTTCCCATCTTCTAATAACTTTAGGTATAGATAGATGTATTGATGGCACCTAGTTTTTGAGATGGGAAATCGAAAATTGGAAACCGCGTGACCCTCGGACGCACCCAGTTCGAGCTATTAGGTACCCACAATGACCCTGTTTTGTCAAATTTCGACTTTCAAAAATTCTTTTAAATTACTTCTAATTATCGTACGTTGCCCAGTTTCAATAGGGTTCTGTAGCGACCGGTCCACTCCACGCTCCGAAAATTTAAATCTAAAAAATTGAGTTTTGCGACTTGAAATGTGTTTCAACGGGAATCGCCGAAAAGTCGACTTTGACGCTTAATAACTTCGAAACTGTTCACCCTGTATATTTTAAATTTTGAGACAACACGCGCGCACTATCCGAAATTAAAACCAGAAAGTTTCGTCGTTCCGGCTCTGATAGTTTTCTCGCAAAAAATTCGCAACCGGAAAAATGTCAAAAGATACGACGACGACAACGGACGAACTCAAGGTCACACGTAAGCCGTAATACATAGCGTCCGAAGGGCGCTATGTAACTAGGGGGCATAGCCCCCTAGGCGCTCCGCGCGGGGCTCCGCGGACCCTCTTTTTGCGACAGATTCGCCTATATGTGTTTTTTATTACCCAGAGTTCTCAACCGATTTGCGTGGATGCATCGAGAAGTTTGAATGCAGGTTGATGCTTTAATTGGTTGGCCACACTCCTGCGGACTGTGATGGGGGTACATAGCACCCAAATTCGTTAATTATAACATATGTGACCGTTTCACATTTTAAGGTACCAGCTATAACCGATTGCAAACAATCCGTTCACTATTTTACGTATCGAATAGAAAAAAATATGTCAAAAATGACAGCTGTCAAAAATAAACAAAATTTTCGGATTCCTTGCATTCGAATTACATAAACACGATACCAAACTTGCGAAATTCCGTTGACCTTGTACATACGACTGACTTAGGAAACGTCAATTTGACAGCTGTCAAAAAATAGATAAAAATTTCGGATTCCTCATACTCAAATTATATCGAATCGACACCAAACTTTTGAAATTCTGTTAACCTTGCACTTATTCTTTACTAAGGAATCCTCAATTTGACAGCTGTCAAAAAATATATAAAATTTTCGAATTAGGTATTCCCCAAATTATATTAATTCCCAAGTATTTACATTTTTAATTTTTTTTTAATTTCTAAATAATTCATGCAATAAATGCCTTAAAAATTTGAAGAAATCGATATATTTCGATTTTATTCGAAAAGTATTATCTCTACGGTAAAATTGTATATATCGTAAAGATGCACTTTGATAAGGTCTACAAGAAAGTAGTCTATAAAATTTTCTGTATCTACTATAGTTGTTGAGTTATTGAGCAAATCATGATTTCTATATTCTTGCAAATATCTCAAAAACGATTACATTTGAGAAAAAAAGTTTCGAACAAACAAAATATACTATTAAATTCTCTATCAGAAAGGAAATATACAAATTTTTCCTATTGGTTTAGATTACGGAGATATTTAAGAAAAACTGAAAAATATCAAGAAATATTGAAATTCTTAAAAATTCAAAAAAAAAATTATTAAATATTCTTACATTTTATATAATATTTGATGTATACTGATAGAATAAATATATTATGTTTAGAAGGAAACCATTAATGAGTTACAAAATGCGACAGATTCTCACTAGGCGCTACACGCGCAGGGGCCTCCGGCATCCACCTACATGCGTTTTTGTTATTAACTAGCCGCTTCGCGGCAGGGCTCCGCCGTTCACCTGTATGCGACAGATTCGCCTACGTGTGTTTTTGTTATTATTACATAGAATTGACCACCGATTTGGGTTGATGCATTAATTCGTTGGCCACACTCCTGCGGACTGTGATGGGGGTACATAGCACCCAAATTTGTTAATTATAACATATGTGACCGTTTCACATTTTAAGGTACCAGCTATAACCGATTGCGAACAATCCGTTCACTATTTTACGTATCGAATAGAAAAAAAATATGTCAAAAATTACAGCTGTCAAAAAATAAATAACATTTTCGGATTCCTTGCATTCGAATTACATAAAAACGATACCAAACTTGCGAAATTCCGTTGACCTTGTACCTATTACTGACTTAAGAAACGTCAATTTGACAGCTGTCAAAAAATAGATAAAAATTTCGGATTCCTCATACTCAAATTATATAGAAACGATACCAAACTTGTGAAAATATATTAACAAAAAAATGTCAAAAATGACAGCTGTCAAAAAATAAATAGATTTTTCGGATAACTTATACTCAAATTATATAGAATCGATACAAATTTTTTGAAATTTTGTTAACCTTGCACTTATTCTTTACTAAAGAATCACCAATTTGACAGCTGTCAAAAAATAAATTTAATTTTCGGACTCCTTGCATTTGAATTACATAGAGTCGATACTAAACTTGCGATATTTTGTTCACCTTGCACATATTACTAACTTAAGAAACGTCAATTTGACAGCTGTCAAAAAATATATAAAATTTTCGAATTCCTCATACTCAAATTATATAGAAGCGATACCAAACTCGTGAATTTTTGTTAACATTGCAACTATTACCAACGTAATATACGTCAATTTGACAGCTGTCAAAAAATTTAAAAAATTTTCGGATTGCCTGCATTCGAGTTATACGAAATCGACACCAACTTTGCGAAATTATGTTACCATTACGCCTATGATCGACAGTTAACCGAAATCAAATAATTGTTAAAAATGACAGCTGTCAAAATATGAATTAAATTTTCGGATTCCTTGCCCTCGAATTATACGAAAACGACACCAACTTTGTGAAATTCTATTAATCTTGCACTTTTTACTAACCAAGGAAACGTCAATTTGACAGGTGTCAAAAAATTTAAGATATTTTTTAAATCCTTTTACCAATATTAACATAACGTACTAGTTGAATTTTCTTCAAATTGCCAAATTATCAAATTAAGCCTATTTTTCCAGACGGTGTGCATGATTTATTCAAATCTGATGAATTTAAACATTTGCCCTTGTCTAATTTTCACTAAATACGGTAAAAGCCACGCCTTTCATGCATATCGAGCCGAATTTAGAAATTTTGCTGTCACCGTTACGAATTTTATTAATTTTCTCCAAGATCGAACATCTTTATGATAACTTTATATATATCAAAATGTTCGGAAAAGATGAAGGAATCAGATAAACCTAGAAAGAAATCTCCAAAAGAAAAGTTGTCGAAGATATAGCAGAGTAAACTGAACTTTTGAAAAAAAAAATTTTGAGAAAATTTATAAAATATTTTTTTTATCCGCCAAAGGATATTTTTGGGTCACGCAGTCGATGTGGAACGTAAAGGTAATTTATTCCTTTAAACGATAGGCTAAAGAACGATTGAAAAAGTTACATACACTAGCGTACAGATGGGTTTTAGTAAGAGGATGTCAAAATTAGTGCTTATTGCTTAATCGATTGTAGTTATTTTTGTATAAGAAATTAAGAAACTAAATTATGGTTTATAATCCTGTTTTGATGTGCTCTTTCTGATGACATATATAACATTTCGATCAAATATTATTTTACCCCATAAAAAGGAAAAAAAATTTTGACGAAATCATCAAGTTCAGTTTTTCGCAAATTTCTCCATTTTATAGGCCTTTTAGCATGATATGATGTATTGTGAAATATTAGTATTTGAGATGACCTATCCACCGGTTCTAACCCGGAGCAAATCTATGCGACCCAAGTCGAATAATTAATTATCGAAAATGACCCTGCATTTCCATGCTTTCCAACTTTAAAAAAATCAAAAAATTGACTTCCCGACATTTTATCAAAAAAATCTCGCGACGAGTTTTTCTAAATAAGTTTCTTGATAACATACTAGAATTTAAACTGAATCGCTTACGTTTTACGAGACCGGCAAGTCGTCGAAGAAAATATTTAATTTTTTGCACATTTTCTGCTTATTTCGTTTAATAACTTATGAACGGAACACCCTGTATAATGTCGTACATCGGCTAAGGATACGCCATATATACCAAAGTATACCCAAAAAGTTTCATTGCTCCAACGTGAGCCGTTTAGAAGAAATCGAATAACTGGTTTCAAGATGCACCATTTTTGCATGCTCCCATAAGAGCAATGTAAATTGGTCGTTGCAGACCATTTTGGAAATCGGGAAAATGGTAGGAAATTTTCCATTTTGGGCAACGATAGGGGTCATTATCGAAAGCCGAAATCCCATAGAATCTTTTCCATACCATTTCCATTCTCAAATCGGTCAATTAACGTCAGCATCTCGCTAAGAAAATGGCTATTTTTGGCCTATTTCGACCGAATTTTGACAGCCAAAATATTTAGTAAAATTTCGTCCATCCGTCCGTTAAAATCCGAGTAAAGTTCAAGTCCAGTCGGCAGATTTGCAAAAATTGGCCGTCCCAGCTCAGTAAATTGTCGTTTTTCTCCCGATTGGAAGGAAATTTCGAAAATTTTGAAATATAATAATGTGGTGAGAAATGATGGACGATGAAAATACGCTTATAGAGAACTCTCCGAAATAATATTTGTAGGAGTTATTCGTGACTAAACAAAACTTTTAGTGAAAAATGGGTGAAAATGGTTATATTTAATTTCTTTTAACCCTTTAGATCGTAATTCGAAACGCGCTCTTGGTATGAATCTTCAAGTACCATCATTCCGCGTGACGAAAAAGCAATAAAATTTGGAAAATGTTAAATACGAAAGCGTATAGACGAAATTCAGTGTAGCGGTGACAAAAGTACAATTTCCAAATTTCTAAAATTCAATCGTTAATAGTAATTTCGGTTTTTAAATCAAAGAAACGAAAATATACGTATCGAATGTGATTTACCTCGAACTTTCCGGTAACGTAAACTAAATTTCGATCAAAAGCCGTTTTACCTCGAAAAAAATCAAAAACCGTCCATTTTTACCCCGAAATATCAACTTGTTCAGTATTTTCAATTTTTTCCCATCTTCTAATAACTTTAGGTATAGATAGATGTATTGATGGCACCTAGTTTTTGAGATGGGAAATCGAAAATTTAAAACCGCGTGTCGCTAGGACGCACCCAGTTCGAGCTATTAGGTACCGAAAATGACCCTTTTTTGTCAAATTTCGACTTTCAAAAATTCTTTTAAATTACTTCTAATCGTCGTACGTTACCCAAAAACTATAGGGTTCTGTAGCGCCCGATCATTGTCACACTCTGAAAATTTAAATCGAAAAAATTGCGATTTGCGACCTGAAACGAAGCACAACTGAAATCGCCGAAAAGTCGACTTTGACGCTTAATAACTTCGAAACGGCACACCCTGTATACTCGAAAATTTGAGACAACACGCGCGCACTATCCAAAAGTAAAACCAGAAAGTTTCGTCGTTTCGACTCTGACAGTTTTTTCTCCAGAAATTCGCAAGCTCGAAAATGTCAAAATCCACGACAACGGACGAACTCAAGGTCACTCTCACGCTGTAATACATAGCGACCGGGACGGGCGCTATGTAACTAGGGGGGCATAGCCCCCCTAGGCGCTACCCGCGCAGGGGCCTCCGGCATCCACCTATATGTGTTTTGGTTATTACCTAGCCGCTCCGCGGCGGGGCTCCGCCGTTCACCTGCATGTGACAGATTCCCACTAGGCGCTACCCGCGCAGGGGCCTCCGGCATCCACCTATATGTGTTTTGGTCATTACCTAGCCGCTCCGCGGCGAGGCTCCGCCGTTCACCTGCATGTGACAGATTCCCACTAGGCGCTACCCGCGCAGGGGCCTCCGGCATTCACCTATATGTGTTTTGGTTATTACGTAGCCGCTCCGCGGCGGGGCTCCGCCGTTCACCTGCATGTGACAGATTCCCACTAGGCGCTACCCGCGCAGGGTCCTCCGGCATCCACCTATATGTGTTTTGGTTATTACCTAGCCGCTCCGCGGCGGGGCTCCGCCGTTCACCTGCATGCGACAGATTCCCGCTAGGCGCTACCCGCGCATGGGCCTCCGGCATCCACCTACATGCGTTTTTGTTATTACCTAGCCGCTCCGCGGCAGGGCTCCGCTGTTCACCTGTATACGACAGATTCGCCTACATGTGTTTTTGTTATTATTACCTAGATTTAACCACCGATTTGAGTGGATGCACCGAGAAGCTTGAATATAGGTTGATGCTTTAATTCGTTGGCCACACTCCTGCGGACTGTGATGGGGGTACATAGCACCCAACTTCGTTCATTATAACATATGTGACCGTTTAACATTTTAAGAGACCAGCTATATCCGATTGCGAACGATTCGCTTACTATATTACGTATCGAATAGAAAAAAAAATGTCAAAAATGACAGCTGTAAAAAAATAAACAACATTTTCGGATTCCTTGCAATCGAATTACATAGAAACGATACCAAACTTTTGAAGTTCTGTTAACCTAGCCGCTCCGTGGCGGGGCTCCGCCGTCCACCTATTTGCGACAGATATCAAACCTTTGAAGTTCTGTTAACCTAGCCGCTCCGCGGCGGGGTTCCGCCGTCCACCTGTATGCGACAGATACCAAACATTTGAAGTTCAGTTAACCTAGCCGCTCCGCGGCGGGGCTCCGCCGTCCGCCTATATGCGACAGATATCAAACCTTTGAAGTTCTGTTAACCTAGCCGTCCGCGGCGGGGCTCCGCCGTCCACCTATATACAACAGATATCGAACCTTTGAAGTTCTGTTAACCTAGCCGCTCCGCGGCGGGGCTCCGCCGTCCACCTATATGCGACAGATACCAAACATTTGAAGTTCTGTTAACCTAGCCGCTCCGCGGCGGGGCTCCGCCGTCCACCTATTTGCGACAGATATGAAACCTTTGAAGTTCTGTTAACCTAGCCGCTCCGCGGCGGGGCTCTGCCGTCCACCTATATGCGATAGATATCAAACCTTTGAAGTTCTGTTAACCTAGCCGCTCCGCGGCGGGGCTCCGCCGTCCATCTATATGCGACAGATATCAAACCTTTGAAGTTCTGTTAATCTAGCCGCTCCGCCGTCCACCTATATGCGACAGATGCGAAACATTTGAAGCTCTGTTAACCTAGCCGCTCCGCGGCGGGGCTCCTCCGTCCACCTATTTGCGACAGATATGAAACCTTTGAAGTTCTGTTAACCTAGCCGCTCCGCGGCGGGGCTCCGCCGTCCATCTATATGCGACAGATATCAAACCTTTGAAGTTTTGTTAACCTAGCCGCTCCGCCGTCCACCTATATGCGACAGATGCGAAACATTTGAAGCTCTGTTAACCTAGCCGCTCCGCGGCGGGGCTCCTCCGTCCACCTATTTGCGACAGATATGAAACCTTTGAAGTTCTGTTAACCTAGCCGCTCCGCGGCGGGGCTCTGCCGTCCACCTATATGCGACAGATATCAAACCTTTGAAGTTCTGTTAACCTAGCCGCTCCGCGGCGGGGCTCCGCCGTCCACCTATATGCGACAGATATCAAACCTTTGAAGTTCTGTTAACCTAGCCGCTCCGCGGCAGGGCTCCGCCGTTCACCTGTATGCGACAGATTCGCCTACGTGTGTTTTTTTGTTATTATTACCTAAATTTGACCACCGATTAGGGTGGATGCACCGAGAAGCTTGAATGCAGGTTGTTGCTTTAATTGGTTGGCCACACTCCTGCGGACTGTGATGGGGGTACATAGCACCCAAATTTGTTAATTATAACATATGTGACCGTTTCACATTTTAAGGTACCAGCTATAACCGATTGCGAACAATCCGTTCACTATTTTACGTATCGAATAAATGAAAAATGAAAAAAATTACAGCTGTCAAAAAATAAACACCATTTTCGGATTCCTTGCATTCGAATTACATAAAAACGATACCAAACTTGCAAAATTCTGTTAACCTTGTACCTATTATTGACCTAAGAAACGTTAATTTAACAGCTGTGAAAATATAGATAAAAATTTCGGATTCCTCATACTCAAATTATATAGAAATGATACCAAACTTGTGAAAATATGTTAACAAAAAAATGTCAAAAATGACAGATGTCAAAAAGTAAATAAATTTTTTGGATACCTCATACTCAAATTATATAGAATCGATACAAAATTCTTGAAATTTTGTTAACCTTGCACTTATTCTTTACTAAAGATTCATTAATTTGACAGCTGTCAAAAAATAATTTTAATTTTCGGACTCCTTGCATTTGAATTACATAGAAACGATACTAAACTTGCGATAGTTTGTTCACCTTGCACATATTACTAACCTAAGGAACGTCAATTTGACAGCTGTCAAAAAATATATAAAATTTTCGAATTCCTCATACTCAAATTATATAGATGCGATACCAAACTCGTGAATTTTTGTTAACATTGGAACTATTACCAACGTAATATACGTCAATTTGACAGCTGTCAAAAAATTTAAAAATTTTTCGGATTGCCTGCATTCGAGTTATACGAAATCGACAATAACTTTGCGAAATTATATTACCATTAAGCCTATGATCGACAGTTAACCGAAATCAAAGAATTGTTAAAAATTACAGCTGTCAAAATATGAATTAAATTTTCGGATTCCTTGCCCTCGAATTATACGAAAACGACACCAACTTTGTGAAATTCTATTAATCTTGCACTTTTTACTAACCAAGGAAACGTCAATTTGACAGGTGTCAAAAAATAAATAAAATTTTTTAAATTCCTTTAATATTACTAACATAATGTGCTACTTGATTTTTCTTCAAATTGACAATTTACTAAATTATTCCTATTTTTCCACAAAATGCGAAACGACCCTATTAAAAATTTGCTAAACATCCCATGTATTTTCACCAATTACGGTAAAAGCCACGCCTTTCATGCATTTCCAGCGAAATTTAGAAATTTTGCTGTCACCGTTACGAATTTTATTAATTTTCTCCAAGATCGAACATCTTTATGGTAACTTTATATATATCAAAATGTTCGGAAAAGATGACGGAATCAGATAAACCTAGAAAGAAATCTCCAAAAGGAAAGCTATGGAAGATATAGCAGAGTAAACTGAACTTTTGAAAAAAATTTTTTTGACAAAATTTATAAAAAAATTTTTTTATCCGCCAAAGGATATTTTTGGATCACGCAGTCGATGTTGAACGTAAAGGTAATTTATTCCTTTAAATGATAGGCTAAAGAACGATTGAAAAAGTTACATACACTAGCGTACAGATGGGTTTTAGTAAGAGGATGTCAAAATTAGTGATTATTGCTTAATCGATTGTAGTTATTTTTGTATAAGAAATTAAGAAACTAAATTATGGTTTATAATCGTGTTCTGATGTGCTCTTTCTGATGACATATATAACATTTCGATGAAATAATATTTTACCCCATAAAAAGGAAAAAAAAATTTTGACGAAATCATCAAGTTCAGTTTCACGCAAATTTCTCCATTTTATAGGTCTTTTAGCATGATATGACGTATTGTGAAATATTAGTATTTGAGATGACCTATCCACCGGTTCCAACCCGGAGCAAATCTATGCGACCCAAGTCGAATAATTCATTATCGAAAATGACCCTGCATTTTCATGCTTTCCAACTTTAAAAAAATCAAAAAATTGACTTCCCGACATTTTATTAAAAAAATCTCGCGACGACTTTTTCTAAATAAGTTTCTTGATAACATACTAGAATATAAACTGAATCGCTTAAGTTTTACGAGACCGGCAAGCCGTAGAAAAAAATATTTAATTTTTTGCACATTTTCTGATTATTTCGTTTAATAACTTATGAATGGAACACCCTGTATAATGAAGTACATCGGCTAAAGATACGCCATATATACCAAAGTATACCCCAAAAGTTTCATTGCTCCAACGTGAGCCATTTAGAAGAAATCGAATAACTGGTTTCAAGATGCACCCTGTTTCGGCTCTCCCATAAGAGCAATGTAAATATGTCGTTGCAGACCATTTTGGAAATCGGGAAAATGGTAGGAAATTTTCCATTTTGGGCAACGATAGGGGTCATTATCGAAAGCCGAAATCCCATAGAATCTTTTCCATACCATTTCCATCCTCAAATCGGTCAATTAACTTCAGCATCTCGCTAAGAAAATGGCTATTTTTGGCCTATTTCGACCGAATTTGACAGCCAAAATATTTAGTAAAATTTCGTCCGTCCGTCCGTTAAAATCCGAGTAAAGTTCAAGTCCAGTCGGCAGATTTGGAAAAATTGGCCATCCCAGCTCGGTAAAATGTCATTTTTCTCCCGATTGGAAGGAAATTTCGAAAATTTTGAAAAATAATAATGTGGTGAGAAATGATGGACGATGCAAATGCGCATATAGAGAACTCTCCGAAATGATATTTGTAGGAGTTATTCGTGACTAAACAGAACTTTTAGTGAAAAATGGTTGAAAATGGATATACTTAATTTCGTTTAACCCTTTAGATCGTAATTCCAAACGTGCGCTTGGTATGAATCTTCAAGTACCATCATTCCGCTTGACGAAAAAGCAAAAAAATATGGAAAATGTTAAATAGGAAAGCGTATAGACGAAATTAAGTATAGCGGTGACAAACTTTTGCATTTCCAAAAAACTAAAATTCATTCTTTAATAGTAATTTCGGTATTTAAATCGAAGGAAGCAAAATATACGTATCGAATGTGAATTACCTAGATCTTTCCGGTAACGTAAACTAAAATTCGATCAAAAGCCGTTTTTACCTTGAAAAAAATGAAAAACCGTCCATTTTTACCCCGAAATATCAACTTGTTCAGTATTTTCAAATTTTTCCCATCTTCTAATAACTTTAGGTATAGATAGATGTATTGATGGCACCTAGTTTTTGAGATGGGAAATCGAAAATTTTAAACCGCGAGACCCTCGGACGCACCCAGTTCGAGCTATTAGGTACCGAAAATGACCCTTTTTTGTCAAATTTCGACTTTCAAAAATTCTTTTAAATTGCTTCTAATCATCGTACGTTGCCCAGTTTCAATAGGGTTCTGTAGCGACCGGTCCACTCCACACTCCGAAAATTTAAATCGAAAAAATTGAGTTTTGCGACTTGAAATGTGTTTCAACGGGAATCGCCGAAAAGTCGACTTTGACGCTTAATAACTTCGAAACGGTTCACCCTGTATATTTTAAATTTTGAGACAACACGCGCGCACTATCCAAAAGTAAAACCAAAAAGTTTCGTCGTTCCGACTCTGATAGTTTTCTCGCAAAAAATTCGCAACCTCAAAAATGTCAAAAGATACGACGACGACGACAACGGACGAACTCAAGGTCACACGTAAGGCGTAATACATAGCACCAGAATTGGTGCTATGTAATAAGAAATGTTGTTTCCAATAGTCATTTACCCTATTGAGTTTAATAGTGCCCATGTGAAACTAGGGGGCATAGCCCCCTAGGCGCTCCGCGCGGGGCTCCGCGGACCCTCTGTATGCGACAGATTCGCCTATATGTGTTTTGTTATTACCTAGATTTATCAACCGATTTGCGTGGATGCATCGATAAGCTTGAATGCAGATTGATGCTTTAATTGGTTGGCCACACTCCTGCGGACTGTGATGGGGGTACATAGCACCCAAATTCGTTCATTATAACGTATGTTACCGCTTCACATTTTAAGGGACCAGCTATAACCGATTGCGAACAATCCGTTCACTATATTACGTATCGAATAGAAAAAAATATGTCAAAAATGACAGCTGTCAAAAAATAAACAACATTTTCGGATTTCTTGCATTCGAATTACACAGACACGATACCAAACTTACAAAATTCCGTTAACCTTATACCTATTATTGACCTAAGAAACGTCAATTTGACAGCTGTCAAAAAATAGATAAAAATTTCGGATACCTCATTCTCAAATTATATCGAATCGACACCAAACTTTTGAAATTCTGTTAACCTTGCATTTATTCTTTACTAAGGAATCCTCAATTTGACAGCTGTCAAAAAATATATAAAATTTTCGAATTAGGTATTCCCCAAATTATATTAATTCCCAAGTATTTTCATTTTTAATTTTTTTTTTAATTTCTAAATAATTCATGCAAAGTTTGAAGAAATCGATATATTTCGATTTTATTCAAAAAGTATTATCTCTACGGTAAAATTGTATATATCGTAAAGATGCACTTTGATAAGGTCTACAAGAAAGTAGTCTATAAAATTTTCTGTATCTACTATAGTTGTTGAGTTATTGAGGAAATCATGATTTCTATATTCTTGCAAATATCTCAAAAACGATTACATTTGAGAAAAAAAGTTTCGAACAAACAAAATATACTATTAAATTCTCTATCAGAAAGGAAATATACAAATTTTTCCTATTGGTTTAGGTTACGGAGATATTTAAGAAAAACTGAAAAATATCAAGAAATTTTGAAATTCTTAAAAATTCAAAAAAAAAATTATTAAATATTCTTACATTTCATATAATATTTGATGTATACTGATAGAATAAATATATTATGTTTAGAAGGAAACCATTAATGAGTTACAAAATGCGACAGATTCTCACTAGGCGCTAACCGCGCAGGGGCCTCCGGCATCCACCTACATGCGTTTTTGTTATTACCTAGCCGCTCCGCGGCAGGGCTCCGCCGTTCACCTGTATGCGACAGATTCGCCTACGTGTGTTTTTTTGTTATTATTACCTAAATTTGACCACCGATTAGGGTGGATGCACCGAGAAGCTTGAATGCAGGTTATTGCTTTAATTGGTTGGCCACACTCCTGCGGACTGTGATGGGGGTACATAGCACCCAAATTTGTTAATTATAACATATGTGACCGTTTCACATTTTAAGGTACCAGCTATAACCGATTGCGAACAATCCGTTCACTATTTTACGTATCGAATAGAAAAAAATATGTAAAAAATTACAGCTGTCAAAAAATAAACAAAATTTTCGGATTCCTTGCATTCGAATTACATAAAAACGATACCAAACTTGCGAAATTCAGTTGACCTTGTACTTATTACTGACTTAAGAAACGTCAATTTGACAGCTGTCAAAAAATAGATAAAAATTTCGGATTCCTCATACTCAAATTATATAGAAACGATACCAAACTTGTTAAAACATGTCAACAAAAAAATGTCAAAAATGACAGCTGTCAAAAAATAAATAAATTTTTCGGATAACTTATACTCAAATTATATAGAATCGATACAAAATTTTTGAAATTTTGTTAACCTTGCACTTATTCTTTACTAAAGAATCACCAATTTGACAATTTTCGGACTCCTTGCATTTGAATTACATAGAGTCGATACTAAACTTGTGATATTTTGTTCACCTTGCACATATTACTAACCTAAGAAACGTCAATTTGACAGCTGTCAAAAAATATATAAAATTTTCGAATTCCTCATACTCAATTTGACAGCTGTCAAAAAATAGATAAAAATTTCGGATTCCTCATACTCAAATTATATAGAAACGATACCAAACTTGTTAAAACATGTCAACAAAAAAATGTCAAAAATGACAGCTGTCAAAAAATAAATAAATTTTTCGGATAACTTATACTCAAATTATATAGAAGCGATACCAAACTCGTGAATTTTTGTTAACATTGCAACTATTACCAACGTAATATACGTCAATTTGACAGCTGTCAAAAAATTAATAAATTTTTTGGATTGCCTGCATTCGAGTTATACGAAATCGACACCAACTTTGCGAAATTCTGTTACGATTACGCCTATGATCGACAGTTAACCGAAATCAATGAATTGTTAAAAATGACAGCTGTCAAAATATGAATTAAATTTTCGGATTCCTTGCCCTCGAATTATACGGAAACGACACCAACTTTGTGAAATTCTATTAATCTTGCACTTTATACTAACCAATGAAACGTCAATTTGACAGGTGTCAAAAAATTTAAAATATTTTTTAAATCCTTTTAGCAATATTAACATAACTTACTAGTTGAATTTTCTTCAAATTGCCAATTTATCAAATTAAGCCTATTTTTCCAGACGGTGTGCATGATTTATTCAAATCTGATGAATTTAAACACTTGCCCTTGTCTAATTTTCACTAAATACTGTAAAAGCCACGCCATTCATGCATTTCGAGCGAAAGTTGGAAATTTTGCTGTCACCGTTACGAATTTTCTTAATTTTCTCCAAGTTCGAATATCTTTATGATAACTTTATATATATCAAAATGTTCGGAAAAGATGAGGGAATCAGATAAACCTAGAAAGAAATCTCCAACAGGAAAGTTATAGAAGATATAGCAGAATAAACTTGACTTTTAATAAAAAAAATTTCGAAAAAATTTATAAAATATTTTTTTTATCCGCCAAAGGATATTTTGGGGTCACGCAGTCGATGTGGAACGTAAAGGTAATTTATTCCTTTAAACGATAGGCTAAAGAACGATTGAAAAAGTTACATACACTAGCGTACAGATGGGTTTTAGTAAGAGGATGTCAAAATTAGTGCTTATTGCTTAATCGATTGTAGTTATTTTTGTATAAGAAATTAAGAAACTAAATTATGGTTTATAATCGTGCTCTGATGTGCTCTTTCTGATGACATATATAACATTTCGATCAAATATTATTTTACCCCATAAAAAGCAAAAAAAATTTTTGACGAAATCATCAAGTTCAGTTTTTCGCAAATTTCTCCATTTTATAGATCTTTTAGCATGATATGATGTATTGTGAAATATTAGTATTTGAGATGACCTATCCACCGGTTCGAATCCGGTGCCAATCTATAAGACAGAAATCGAATAATTCATTTTCGAAAATGACCCTGCATTTCCATGCTTTCCAACTTTAAAAAAATCAAAAAATTGACTTCCCGACATTTTATTGAAAAAATCTCGCGACGACTTTTTCTAAATAAGTTTCTTGATAACATACTAGAATATGAACTGAATCGCTTAAGTTTTACGAGACCGGCAAGTCGTAGAAAAAAATATTTAATTTTTTGCACATTTTCTGCTTATTTCGTTTAATAACTTATGAACGGAACACCCTGTATAATGTCGTACATCGGCTAAGGATACGCCATATATACCAAAGTATACCCCAAAAGTTTCATTGCTCCAACGTGAGCCGTTTAGAAGAAATCGAATAACTGGTTTCAAGATGCACCCTGTTTCGGCTCTCCCATAAGAGCAATGTAAATATGTCGTTGCAGACCGTTTTGGAAATCGGGAAAATGGTAGGAAATTTTCCATTTTGGGCAACGATAGGGGTCATTATCGAAAGTCGAAATCCCATAGAATCTTTTCCATACCATTTCCATTCTCAAATCGGTCAATTAACTTCAGGATCTCGCTAAGAAAAAGGCTATTTTGGCCCATTTCGGCCGAATTTTGACAGTCAACAAATTGGGTTAATTTTATTCCAAGGCATGCTGATTAAAATCGACGAAGTGTGCAGATTTGCAAAAATTGGCCGTCCCAGCTCGGAAAAACGTCGTTTTTCTCCCGATTGAAAGGAAATTTCAAAAATTTTGAAAGATAATAATGTTGAGAGAAAAGATGGACGGAAAGAATACGCCTATAAAGAACTCTCCGAGATGATATTTGTAAGAGTTATTCGTGACTAAACACGACTTTTAGTGAAAAATGGGTGAAAATGGTTATATTTAATTTCTTTTAACCCTTTAGATCGTAATTCGAAGCGCGCTCTTGGTGTGAATCTTAAAGTACGATCATTCCGCGTGACGAAAAAGTCAAAAAATATGGAAAATGTTAAATAGGAAAGCGTATAGAAGAATTTAAGTGTGGTGGTGACAAAAACACAATTTCAAAATTTTTAAAATTCAATCGTTAATAGTATTTTCGGTATTTAAATCGAAGAAACGAAAATATACGTATCGAATGTGATTTACCTCGAACTTTCCGGTAAAGTAAACTAAATTTCGATCAAAAGCCGTTTTTACCTCGAAAAAAATGAAAAACCGTCCATTTTTACCCTTAAATTTCAACTTGTTCAGTATTTTCAAATTTCTCCCATCTTCTAATAACTTTAGGTATAGATAGATGTACTGATGGCACCTAGTTTTTGAGATGGGAAATCGAAAATTTTAAGCCGCGTGTCGCTAGGACCCACCCAGTTCGAGCTATTAGGTACCAAAAATGACCCTGTTTTGTCAAATTTCGACTTTCAAAAATTCTTTTAAATTACTTCTAATCGTCGTACGTTACCCAGTTTCAATAGGGTTCTGTAGCGTCCGGTCCACTCCACGTTCCGAAAATTTAAATCGAAAAAATTGCGATTTGCGACCTGAAACGTAGCACAACTGAAATCGCCGAAAAGTCGACTTTGACGCTTAATAACTTCGAAACGGCACACCCTGTATACTCGAAAATTTGAGACAATACGCGCGCACTATCCAAAAGTAAAACCAAAAAGTTTCGTCGTTTCGACTCTGACAGATTTCTCGCAAAAAAATCGAGACCTCGAAAATGTCAAAGGTGACGACGACAACATACGCACTCAAGGTCACTCGCACGGCGTAATACATAGCGTCCGAAGGGCGCTATGTAACTAGGGGGGCATAGCCCCCCTAGGCGCTCCGCGCGGGGCTCCGCGGACCCTCTTTTTGCGACAGATTCGCCTATATGTGTTTTGTTATTATCTAGATTTGTCAACCGATTTGCGTGGATGCACCGAGAAGTTTGAATGCAGGTTGATGCTTTAATTGGTTGGCCACACTCCTGCGGACTGTGTTGGGGGTACATAGCACCCAAATTCGTTCATTATAACATATGTTACCGTTTCACATTTTAAGGGACCAGCTATAACCGATTGCGAACAATCCGTTCACTATTTTACGTATCGAATAGAAAAAAATATTTAAAAAATGACAGCTGTCAAAAATAAACAAAATTTTCGGATTCCTTGCATTCGAATTACACAGAAACGATACCAAACTTGCGAAATTCCGTTGACCTTGTACATACTACTGACTTAGGAAACGTCAATTTGACAGCTGTCAAAAAATAGATAAAAATTTCGGATACCTCATTCTCAAATTATATCGAATCGACACCAAACTTTTGAAATTCTGTTAACCTTGCACTTATTCTTTACTAAGGAATCCTCAATTTGACAGCTGTCAAAAAATCTATAAAATTTTCGAATTAGGTATTCCCCAAATTATATTAATTCCCTAGTATTTTCATTTTTAATTTTTTTTTAATTTCTAAATAATTCATGCAAATGCCTTAAAAATTTGAAGAAATCGATATATTTCGATTTTATTCGAAAAGTATTATCTCTACGGTAAAATTGTATATATCGTAAAGATGCACTTTGATAAGGTCTACAAGAAAGTAGTCTATAAAATTTTCTGTATCTACTATAGTTGTTGAGTTATTGAGCAAATCATGATTTCTATATTCTTGCAAATATCTCAAAAACGATTACATTTGAGAAAAAAAGTTTCGAACAAACAAAATATACTATTAAATTCTCTATCAGAAAGGAAATATACAAATTTTTCCTATTGGTTTAGATTACGGAGATATTTAAGAAAAACTGAAAAATATCAAGAAATTTTGAAATTCTTAAAAATTCAAAAAAAAAATTATTAAATATTCTTACATTTTATATAATATTTGATGTATACTGATAGAATAAATATATTATGTTTAGAAGGAAACCATTAATGAGTTACAAAATGCGACAGATTCTCACTAGGCGCTAACCGCGCAGGGGCCTCCGGCATCCACCTACATGCGTTTTTGTTATTAACTAGCCGCTCCGCGGCAGGGCTCCGCCGTTCACCTGTATGCGACAGATTCGCCTACGTGTGTTTTTGTTATTATTACATAGAATTGACCACCGATTTGGGTGGATGCATCGAGAAGTTTGAATGCAGGTTGATGCATTAATTCGTTGGCCACACTCCTGCGGACTGTGATGGGGGTACATAGCACCCAAATTTGTTAATTATAACCGTAATGTGACCGTTTCACATTTTAAGGTACCAGCTACAATCGATTGCGAACAATCCGTTCACTATTTTACGTATCGAATAGAAAAAAATATGTCAAAAATTACAGCTGTCAAAAAATAAATAACATTTTCGGATTCCTTGCATTCGAATTACATAAAAACGATACGAAAACTTGCGAAATTCCGTTGACGTTGTACCTATTACTGACTTGAGAAACGTCAATTTGATAGCTGTCAAAAAATAGATAAAAATTTCGGATTCCTCATACTCAAATTATATAGAAACGATACCAAACTTGTGAAAATATGTTAACAAAAAAATGTCAAAAATGACAGCTGTCAAAAAATAAATACATTTTTCGGATAATTTATACTCAAATTATATAGAATCGATACAAAAATTTTGAAATTTTGTTAACCTTGCACTTATTCTTTACTAAAGAATCACCAATTTGACAGCTGTCAAAAAATAAATTTAATTTTCGGGCTTCTTGCATTTGAATTACATAGAGTCGATACTAAACTTGCGATATTTTGTTCACCTTGCACATATTACTAACCTAAGAAACGTCAATTTGACAGCTGTCAAAAAATGTATAAAATTTTCGAATTCCTCATACTCAAATTATATAGAAGCGATACCAAACTCGTGAATTTTTGTTAACTTTGGAACTATTACCAACGTAATATACGTCAATTTGACAGCTGTCAAAAAATTAATAAAATTTTCGGATTGCCTACATTCGAGTTATACGAAATCGACACCAACTTTGGGAAATTATGTTACCATTACGCCTATGATCGACAATTAACCGAAATCAAAGAATTGTTAAAATGACAGCTGTCAAAAT
This sequence comes from Barypeithes pellucidus, assembly GCA_963991005.1. NCBI lineage: Eukaryota > Metazoa > Arthropoda > Insecta > Coleoptera > Curculionidae > Barypeithes > Barypeithes pellucidus. Next base: position 34,639,017 of record OZ022563.1, on the reverse strand, counting down.
ATGAATTAAATTTTCGGATTCCTTGCCCTCGAATTATACGAAAACGACACCAACTTTGTGAAATTCTATTAATCTTGCAATTTTTACTAACAAAGAAAACGTCAATTTGACAGGTGTCAAAAAATAAATAAAATTTTTTAAATTCCTTTAATATTACTAACATAACGTGCTACTTGAATTTTCTTCAAATTGACCATTTACTAAATTATTCCTATTTTTCCACAAAATGCGAAACGACCCTATTAAAAATTTGCTAAACATCCCATGTATTTTCACGAATTACGGTAAAAGCCACGCCTTTCATACATTTCGAGCGAAAGTTAGAAATTTTGCTGTCACCGTTACGAATTTTCTTAATTTTCTCCAAGTTCGAACATCTTTATGATAACTTTATATACATCAAAATGTTCGGAAAAGATGAGGGAATCAGATAAACCTAGAAAGAAATCTCTAAACGAAAAGTTATAGAAGATATAGCAGAGTAAACTGAACTTTTGAAAAAAAAATTTTCGAAAAAATTTATAAAATATTTTTTTTATCCGCCAAAGGATATTTTTGGATCACGCAGTCGATGTTGAACGTAAAGGTAATTTATTCCTTTAAATGATAGGCTAAAGAACGATTGAAAAAGTTACATACACTAGCGTACAGATGGGTTTTAGTAAGAGGATGTCAAAATTAGTGCTTATTGCTTAATCGATTGTAGTTATTTTTGTATAAGAAATTAAGAAACTAAATTATGATTTATAATCCTGTTTTGATGTGCTCTTTCTGATGACATATATAACATTTCGATCAAATATTATTTTACCCCATAAAAAGCAAAAAAAAAAATTTACGAAATCATCAAGTTCAGTTTTTCGCAAATTTCTCCATTTTATAGGCCTTTTAGCATGATATGATGTATTGTGAAATATTAGTATTTGAGATGACCTATCCACCGGTTCTAACCCGGAGCAAATCTACGCGACCCAAGTCGAATAATTAATTATCGAAAATGACCCTGCATTTCCATGCTTTCCAACTTTAAAAAAATCAAAAAATTGACTTCCCGACATTTTATTGAAAAAATCTCGCGACGACTTTTTCTAAATAAGTTTCTTGATAACATACTAGAATATAAACTGAATCGCTTAAGTTTTACGAGACCGGCAAGTCGTAGAAAATAATATTTAATTTTTTGACATTTTCTGATTATTTCATTTAATAACTTATGAACGGAACACCCTGTATAATGTCGTACATCGGCTAAAGATACGCCATATATACCAAAGTATACCCCAAAAGTTTCATTGCTCCAACGTGAACCGTTTAGAAGAAATCGAATAACTGGTTTCAAGATGCACCCTGTTTCGGCTCTCCCATAAGCCCAATGTAAATAGGTCGTTGCAGACCATTTTGGAAATCGGGAAAATGGTAGGAAATTTTCCATTTTGGGCAACGATAGGGGTCATTATCGAAAGCCGAAATCCCATAGAATCTTTTCCATACCATTTCCATCCTCAAATCGGTCAATTAACTTCAGGATTTCGCTAAGAAAATGGCTATTTTTGGCCTATTTCGACCGAATTTGACAGCCAAAATATTTAGTAAAATTTCATCCGTCCGTCCGTTAAAATCCGAGTAAAGTTCAAGTCCAGTCGGCAGATTTGCAAAAATTGGCCGTCCCAGCTCGGTAAATTGTCGTTTTTCTCCCGATTGGAAGGAAATTTCGAAAATTTTGAAAAATAATAATGTGGTGAGAAATGATGGACGATGAAAATACGCTTATAGAGAACTCTCCGAAATAATATTTGTAGGAGTTATTCGTGACTAAACACGACTTTTAGTGAAAAATGGGTGAAAATGATTATATTTAATTTCGTTTAACCCTTTAGATCGTAATTCGAAGCGCGCTCTTGGTATGAATCTTCAAGTACCATCATTCCGCGTGACGAAAAAGCAATAAAATATGGAAAATGTTAAATACGAGAGCGTATAGAAGAATTTAAGTGTGGTGGTGACAAAAACACAATTTCAAAATTTTTAAAATTCAATCGTTAATAGTATTTTCGGTATTTAAATCGAAGAAACGAAAATATACGTATCGAATGTGATTTACCTCGAACTTTCCGGTAAAGTAAACTAAATTTCGATCAAAAGCCGTTTTTACCTCGAAAAAAATGAAAAACCGTCCATTTTTACCCTGAAATTTCAACTTGTTCAGTATTTTCAAATTTTTCCCATCTTCCACTAACTTTAGGTATAGATAGATGTATTGATGGCACCTAGTTTTTGAGATGGGAAATCTTAAATTTTAAACCGCGTGACCCTCGGACTCACCCAGTTCGAGCTATTAGGTACCAAAAATGACCCTTTTTTGTCAAATTTCTACTTTCAAAAATTCTTTTAAATTACTTCTAATCGTCGTACGTTACCCAGTTTCAATAGGGTTCTGTAGCGACCGGTCCACTCCACACTCCGAAAATTTAAATCGAAAAAATTGAGTTTTGCGACTTGAAATGTGTTTCAACGGGAATCGCCGAAAAGTCGACTTTGACGCTTAATAACTTTGAAACGGTTCACCCTGTATATTTTAAATTTTGAGACAACACGCGTGCACTATCCAAAATTAAAACCAAAAAGTTTCGTCGTTTCGACTCTGACAGTTTCTTCGCAAAAAATTTGCAACCTCAAAAATGTCAAAAGATACGACGACGACGACAACGGACGAACTCAAGGTCACTGGAAGGCCGTAATACATAGCGTCCGAAGGGCGCTATGTAACTAGGGGGCATAGCCCCCTAGGCGCTCCGCGCGGGGCTCCGCGGACCCTCTTTTTGCGACAGATTCGCCTATATGTGTTTTGTTATTATTACCTAGATTTATCAACTGATTTGCGTGGATGCATCGAGAAGTTTGAATGCAGGTTGATGCTTTAATTGGTTGGCCACACTCCTGCGGACTGTGATGGGGGTACATAGCACCCAAATTCGTTAATTATAACATATGTGACCGTTTCACATTTTAAGGTACCAGCTATAACCGATTGCGAACAATCCGTTCACTATTTTACTTATCGAATAGAAAAAAATATGTCAAAAATGACAGCTGTCAAAAATAAACAAAATTTTCGGATTCCTTGCATTCGAATTACATAAAAACGATACCAAACTTGCGAAATTCCGTTGACCTTGTACATACTACTGACTTAGGAAACGTCAATTTGACAGCTGTCAAAAAATAGATAAAAATTTCGGATTCCTCATACTCAAATTATATCGAATCGACACCAAACTTTTGAAATTCTGTTAACCTTGCACTTATTCTTTACTAAGGAATCCTCAATTTAACAGCTGTCAAAAAATCTATAAAATTTTCGAATTACTTATTCCCCAAATTATATTAATCCCGAAGTATTTTCATTTTTAATTTTTTTTTAATTTCTAAATAATTCATGCAAATGCCTTAAAAATTTGAAGAAATCGATATATTTCGATTTTATTCGAAAAGGATTATCACTACGGTAAAATTGTATATATCGTAAAGATGCACTTTGATAAGGTCTACAAGAAAGTAGTCTATAAAATTTTCTGTATCTACTAGAGTTGTTGAGTTATTGAGCAAATCATGATTTCTATATTCTTGCAAATATCTCAAAAACGATTACATTTGAGAAAAAAAGTTTCGAACAAACAAAATATACTATTAAATTCTCTATCAGAAAGGAAATATACAAATTTTTCCTATTGGTTTAGATTACGGAGATATTTAAGAAAAACTGAAAAATATCAAGAAATTTTGAAATTCTTAAAAATTCAAAAAAAAAATTATTAAATATTCTTACATTTCATATAATATTTGATGTATACTGATAGAATAAATATATTATGTTTAGAAGGAAACCATTAATGAGTTACAAAATGCGGCAGATTCTCACTAGGCGCTAAACGCGCAGGGGCCTCCGGCATCCACCTGCATGCGTGTTTGTTATTAACTAGCCGCTCCGCGGCAGGGCTCCGCCGTTCACCTGTATGCGACAGATTCGCCTACGTGTGTTTTTGTTATTATTACATAGAATTGACCACCGATTTGGGTGGATGCACCGAGAAGCTTGAATGTAGGTTGATGCTTTAATTGATTGGCCACACTCCTGCGGACTGTGATGGGGGTACATAGCACCCAAATTTGTTAATTATAACCGTAATGTGACCGTTTCACATTTTAAGGTACCAGCTATAACCGTTTGCGAACAATCCGTTCACTATTTTACGTATCGAATAGAAAAAAATATGTCAAAAATTACAGCTGTCAAAAAATAAATAACATTTTCGGATTCCTTGCATTCGAATTACATAAAAACGATACCAAACTTGCGAAATTCCGTTGACGTTGTACCTATTACTGACTTAAGAAACGTCAATTTGATAGCTGTCAAAAAATAGATAAAAATTTCGGATTCCTCATACTCAAATTATATAGAAATGATACCAAACTTGTTAAAATATGTTAACAAAAAAATGTCAAAAATGACAGCTGTCAAAAAATAAATAAATTTTTCGGATACCTCATACTCAACTTATATAGAATCGATACAAAATTCTTGAAATTTTGTTAACCTTGCACTTATTCTTTACTAAAGAATCACCAATTTGACAGCTGTCAAAAAATAAATTTAATCTTCGGACTCCTTGCATTTGAATTACATAGAGTCGATACTAAACTTGCGATATTTTGTTCACCTTGCACATATTACTAACCTAAGGAACGTCAATTTGACAGCTGTCAAAAAATGTATAAAATTTTCGAATTCCTCATACTCAAATTATATAGAAGCGATACCAAACTCGTGAATTTTTGTTAACTTTGGAACTATTACCAACGTAATATACGTCAATTTGACAGCTGTCAAAAAATTAATAAAATTTTCGGATTGCCTGCATTCGAGTTATACGAAATCGACACCAACTTTACGAAATTATTTTATCATTACGCCTATGATCGACAGTTAACCGAAATCAAAGAATTGTTAAAATGACAGCTGTCAAAATATGAATTAAATTTTCGGATTCCTTGCCCTCGAATTATACGAAAACGACACCAACTTTGTGAAATTCTATTAATCTTGCAATTTTTACTAACAAAGAAAACGTCAATTTGACAGGTGTCAAAAAATAAATAAAATTTTTTAAATTCCTTTAATATTACTAACATAATGTGCTACTTGATTTTTCTTCAAATTGACAATTTACTAAATTATTCCTATTTTTCCACAAAATGCGAAACGACCCTATTAAAAATTTGCTAAACATCCCATGTATTTTCACGAATTACGGTAAAAGCCACGCCTTTCATACATTTCGAGCGAAAGTTAGAAATTTTGCTGTCACCGTTACGAATTTTCTTAATTTTCTCCAAGTTCGAACATCTTTATGATAACTTTATATACATCAAAATGTTCGGAAAAGATGAGGGAATCAGATAAACCTAGAAAGAAATCTCTAAACGAAAAGTTATAGAAGATATAGCAGAGTAAACTGAACTTTTGAAAAAAAAATTTTCGAAAAAAATTTATAAAATATTTTTTTTATCCGCCAAAGGATATTTTTGGATCACACAGTCGATGTGGAACGTAAAGGTTATTTATTCCTTTAAACGATAGGCTAAAGAATCGTTGAAAAAGTTACATACACTAGCGTACAGCCGGCTTTCAGTAAGAGGATGTCAAAATTTGTCATTATTGCTTAATTGATTGTAGTTAATTTTGTATAAGAAATTAAGAAACTAAATTATGGTTTATAATCGTGTTCTGATGTGCTCTTTCCGATGACATATATAACATTTCGATGAAATATTATTTTACCCCATAAAAAGGAAAAAAAAATTTTGACGAAATCATCAAGTTCAGTTTTTCGCAAATTTCTCCATTTTATAGGTCTTTTAGCATGATATGATGTATTGTGAAATATTAGTATTTGAGATGACCTATCCACCGGTTCAAACCCGGTGCCAATCTATAAGACAGAAATCGAATAATTCATTATCGAAAATGACCCTGCATTTTAATGCTTCCCAACTTTAAAAAAATCAAAAAATTGACTTCCCGACATTTTATTGAAAAAATCTCGCGACGAGTTTTTCTAAATAAGTTTCTTGATAACATACTAGAATATAAACTGAATCGCTTAAGTTTTACGAGACCGGCAAGTCGTAGAAAAAAATATTTAATTTTTTGCACATTTTCTGCTTATTTCGTTTAATAACTTACGAACGGAACACCCTGTATAATGACGTACATCGGCTAAGGATACGCCATATATACCAAAGTATACCCCAAAAGTTTCATTGCTCCAACGTGAGCCGTTTAGAAGAAATCGAATAACTGGTTTCAAGATGCACCCGGTTTCGGCTCTCCCATAAGAGCAATGTAAATTGGTCGTTGCAGACCATTTTGGAAATCGGGAAAATGGTAGGAAATTTTCGATTTTGGGCAACGATAGGGGTCATTATCGAAAGCCGAAATCCCATAGAATCTTTTCCATACCATTTCCATTCTCAAATCGGTCAATTAACTTTAGGATCTCGCTAAGAAAAAGGCTATTTTGGCCCATTTCGGCCGAATTTTGACAGTCAACAAATTGGGTTAATTTTATTCCAAGGCATGCTGATTAAAATCGACGAAGTGTGCAGATTTGCAAAAATTGGCCGTCCCAGCTCGGAAAAACGTCGTTTTCCTCCCGATTGGAAGGAAATTTCGAAAATTTTGAAAAATAATAATGTGGTGAGAAAAGATGGACGGAAAGAATACACCTATAGAGAACTCTCCGAAATGATATTTGTAGGAGTTATTCGTGACTAAACAAAACTTTTAGTGAAAAATGGGTGAAAATGGATATACTTAATTTTTTTTAACCCTTTAGATCGTAATTCGAAACGCGCTCTTGGTATGAATCTTAAAGTGCCATCATTCCGCTTGACGAAAAAGCAAAAAAATATGGAAAATGTTAAATAGGAAAGCGTATAGACGAAATTAAGTGTAGCGGTGACAAATTTTTACTTTTCCAAAAAACTAAAATTCAGTCGTTAATAGTAATTTCGGTATTTAAATCGAAGAAACGAAAATATACGTTTCTAATGTGGTCTACCTAGATCTTTCCGGTAACGTAAACTAAAATTCGATCAAAAGGCGTTTTTACCTCGAAAAAAATTAAAAACCGTCCATTTTTACCCCGAAATATCAACTTGTTCAGTATTTTCAAATTTTTCCCATTTTCTAATAACTTTAGGTATAGATAGATGTATTGATTGCAGCTAGTTTTTGAGATGGGAAATCTTAAATTTTAAACCGCGTGACCCTCGGACGCACCCAGTTCGAGCTATTAGGTACCAAAAATGACCCTTTTTTGTCAAATTTCGACTTTCAAAAATTCTTTTAAATTACTTCTAATCGTCGTACGTTACCCAGTTTCAATAGGGTTCTGTAGCGACCGGTCCACTCCACGCTCCGAAAGTTTAAATCTAAAAAATTGAGTTTTGCGACTTGAAATGTGTTTCAACGGGAATCGCCGAAAAGTCGACTTTGACGCTTAATAACTTCGAAACTGTTCACCCTGTATATTTTAAATTTTGAGACAATACGCGCGCACTATCCAAAATTAAAACCAGAAAGTTTCGTCGTTTCGACTCTGATAGTTTTCTCGCAAAAAATTCGCAACCGGAAAAATGTCAAAAGATACGACGACGACAACGGACGAACTCAAGGTCACTGGAAAGCCGTAATACATAGCGTCCGAAGGGCGCTATGTAACTAGGGGGGCATAGCCCCCCTAGGCGCTCCGCGCGGGGCTCCGCGGACCCTCTTTTTGCGACAGATTCGCCTATATGTGTTTTGTTATTACCTAGATTTGTCAGCCGATTTGCGTGGATGCATCGAGAAGTTTGGATGCAGGTTGATGCTTTAATTGGTTGGCCACACTCCTGCGGACTGTGATGGGGGTACATAGCACCCAAATTCGTACATTATAACATATGTGACCGTTTCACATTTTAAGGTACCAGCTATAACCGATTGCAAACAATCCGTTCACTATTTTACGTATCGAATAGAAAAAAATATGTCAAAAATGACAGCTGTCAAAAATAAACAAAATTTTCGGATTCCTTGCATTCGAATTACATAAAAACGATACCAAACTTGCGAAATTCCGTTGATCTTGTACATACGACTGACTTAGGAAACGTCAATTTGACAGCTGTCAAAAAATAGATAAAAATTTCGGATTCCTCATACTCAAATTATATCGAATCGACACCAAACTTTTGAAATTCTGTTAACCTTGCACTTATTCTTTACTAAGGAATCCTCAATTTGACAGCTGTCAAAAAATATATAAAATTTTCGAATTAGGTATTCCCCAAATTATATTAATTCCCAAGTATTTTCATTTTTAATTTTTTTTTAATTTCTAAATAATTCATGCAATATGCCTTAAAAATTTGAAGAAATCGATATATTTCGATTTTATTCGAAAAGTATTATCTCTACGGTAAAATTGTATATATCGTAAAGATGCACTTTGATAAGGTCTACAAGAAAGTAGTCTATAAAATTTTCTGTATCTACTATAGTTGTTGAGTTATTGAGCAAATCATGATTTCTATATTCTTGCAAATATCTCAAAAACGATTACATTTGAGAAAAAAGTTTCGAACAAACAAAATATACTATTAAATTCTCTATCAGAAAGGAAATATACAAATTTTTCCTATTGGTTTAGATTACGGAGATATTTAAGAAAAACTGAAAAATATCAAGAAATTTTGAAATTCTTAAAAATTCAAAAAAAAAATTATTAAATATTCTTACATTTTATATAATATTTGATGTATACTGATAGAATAAATATATTATGTTTAGAAGGAAACCATTAATGAGTTACAAAATGCGACAGATTCTCACTAGGCGCTAAACGCGCAAGGGCCTCCGGCATCCACCTACATGCGTTTTTGTTATTAACTAGCCGCTCCGCGGCAGGGCTCCGCCGTTCACCTGTATGCGACAGATTCGCCTACGTGTGTTTTTGTTATTATTACATAGAATTGACCAACGATTTGGGTGGATGCACCGAGAAGCTTGAATGTAGGTTGATGCATTAATTCGTTGGCCACACTCCTGCGGACTGTGATGGGGGTACATAGCACCCAAATTTGTTAATTATAACCGTAATGTGACCGTTTCACATTTTAAGGTACCAGCTATAACCGTTTGCGAACAATCCGTTCACTATTTTACGTATCGAATAGAAAAAAATATGTCAAAAATTACAGCTGTCAAAAAATAAATAACATTTTCGGATTCCTTGCATTCGAATTACATAAAAACGATACCAAACTTGCGAAATTCCGTTGACGTTGTACCTATTACTGACTTAAGAAACGTCAATTTGATAGCTGTCAAAAAATAGATAAAAATTTCGGATTCCTCATACTCAAATTATATAGAAACGATACCAAACTTGTGAAAATATGTTAACAAAAAAATGTCAAAAATGACAGCTGTCAAAAAATAAATACATTTTTCGGATAATTTATACTCAAGTTATATAGAATCGATACAAAATTTTTGAAATTTTGTTAACCTTGCACTTATTCTTTACTAAAGAATCACCAATTTGCAAGCTGTCAAAAAATAAATTTAATTTTCGGACTCCTTGCATTTGAATTACATAGAGTCGATACTAAACTTGCGATATTTTGTTCACCTTGCACATATTACTAACCTAAGAAACGTCAATTTGACAGCTGTCAAAAAATGTATAAAATTTTCGAATTCCTCATACTCAAATTATATAGAAGCGATACCAAACTCGTGAATTTTTGTTAACTTTGGAACTATTACCAACGTAATATACGTCAATTTGACAGCTGTCAAAAAATTAATAAAATTTTCGGATTGCCTGCATTCGAGTTATACGAAATCGACACCAACTTTACGAAATTATGTTATCATTACGCCTATGATCGACAGTTAACCGAAATCAAAGAATTGTTAAAATGACAGCTGTCAAAATATGAATTAAATTTTCGGATTCCTTGCCCTCGAATTATACGAAAACGACACCAACTTTGTGAAATTCTATTAATCTTGCAATTTTTACTAACAAAGAAAACGTCAATTTGACAGGTGTCAAAAAATAAATAAAATTTTTTAAATTCCTTTAATATTACTAACATAATGTGCTACTTGATTTTTCTTCAAATTGACAATTTACTAAATTATTCCTATTTTTCCACAAAATGCGAAACGACCCTATTAAAAATTTGCTAAACATCCCATGTATTTTCACCAATTACGCTAAAAGCCACGCCTTTCATGCATTTCGAGCGAAATTTAGAAATTTTGCTGTCACCGTTACGAATTTTCTTAATTTTCTCCAAGATCGAACATGTTTCTGGTAACTTTATATATATCAAAATGTCCGGAAAAGATGAGGGAATCAGATAAACCTAGAATGAAATGTCCAAAAGGAAAGATATAGAAGATATAGCAGAGTAAACTGAACTTTTGAAAAAAAAAAATTTGAGAAAATTTATAAAATATTTTTTTTATCCGCCAAAGGATATTTTTGGGTCACGCAGTCGATATGGAACGTAAAGGTAATTTATTCCTTTAAACGATAGGCTAAAGAATCGTTGAAAATGTTACATACACTAGCGTACAGATGGGTTTTAGTAAGAGGATGTCAAAATTAGTGATTATTGCTTAATCGATTGTAGTTATTTTTGTATAAGAAATTAAGAAACTAAATTATGGTTTATAATCGTGTTCTGATGTGCTCTTTCTGATGACATATATAACATTTCAATGAAATATTATTTTACCCCATAAAAAGGAAAAAAAAATTTTGACGAAATCATCAAGTTCAGTTTTTCGCAAATTTCTCCATTTTATAGGTCTTTTAGCATGATATTGATGTATAGTGAAATATTAGTATTTGAGATGACCTATCCACCGGTTCTAACCCGGTGCCAATCTATAAGACAGAAATCGAATAATTCATTATCGAAAATGACCCTGCATTTTAATGCTTTCCAACTTTAAAAAAATCAAAAAATTGACTTCCCGACATTTTATTAAAAAAATCTCGCGACGACTTTTTCTAAATAAGTTTCTTGATAACATACTAGAATATAAACTGAATCGCTTAAGTTTTACGAGACCGGCAAGTCGTAGAAAAAAATATTTAATTTTTTGCACATTTTCTGAATATTTCGTTTAATAACTTATGAACGGAACACCCTGTATAATAACGTACATCGGCAAAAGATACGCCATATATACCAAAATATACCCAAAAAGTTTCATTGCTCCAACGTGAGCCGTTTAGAAGAAATGAAATAAATTGTGTCAAGATGCACCGTTTTTGCAAGCTCCCATAAGCCCAATGTAAATATGTCGTTGCAGACCATTTTGGAAATCGGGAAAATGGTAGTAAATTTTCCATTTTGGGCAACGATAGGGGTCATTATCGAAAGACGAAATCCCATAGAATCTTTTCCATACCATTTCCATTCTCAAATCGGTCAATTAACTTCTGCATCTCGCTAAGAAAATGGCTATTTTTGGCCTATTTCGACCGAATTTGACAGCCAAAATATTTAGTAAAATCTCGTCCGTCCGTCCGTTAAAATCCGAGTAAAGTTCAAGTCCAGTCATCAGATTTGGAAAAATTGGCCGTCCCAGCTCGGTAAATTGTCGTTTTTCTCCCGATTGGAAGGAAATTTCGAAAATTTTGAAAAATAATAATGTGGTGAGAAAGGATGGACGATGAAAATACGCTTATAGAGAACTCTCCGAAATTATATTTGTAGGAGTTATTCGTGACTAAACAAAACTTCTAGTGAAAAATGGGTGAAAATGGTTATATTTAATTTTTTTTAACCCTTTAGATCGTAATTCGAAACGCGCTCTTGGTATGAATCTGAAAGTGCCATCATTCCGCTTGACGAAAAAGCAAAAAAATATGGAAAATGTTAAATAGGAAAGCGTATAGACGAAATTCAGTGTAGCGGTGACAAAAAAAACATTTCCAAATTTCTAAAATTCAAACGTTAATAGTAATTTCGGTATTTAAATCGAAGAAACGAAAATATACGTATCGGATGTGGTCTACCTAGATCTTTCCGGTAACGTAAACTAAAATTCGATCAAAAGGCGTTTTTACCTCGAAAAAAATGAAAAACCGTCCATTTTTACCCCGAAATATCAACTTGTTCAGTATTTTCAAATTTTTCCCATTTTCTAATAACTTTAGGTATAGATAGATGTATTGATGGCACCTAGTTTTTGAGATGGGAAATCTTAAATTTTAAACCGCGAGACGCTCGGACGCACCCAGTTCGAGCTATTAGGTACCAAAAATGACCATTTTTTGTCAAATTTCGACTTTCAAAAATTCTTTTAAATTACTTCTAATCATCGTACGTTGCCCAGTTTCAATAGGGTTCTGTAGCGACCGGTCCACTCCACACTCCGAAAATTTAAATCGAAAAAATTGAGTTTTGCGACTTGAAATGTGTTTCAACGGGAATCGCCGAAAAGTCGACTTTGACGCTTAATAACTTCGAAACTGTTCACCCTGTATATTTTAAAATTTGAGACAACACGCGTGCACTATCCAAAATTAAAACCAAAAAGTTTCGTCGTTTCGACTCTGACAGTTTCTTCGCAAAAAATTCGCAACCTCAAAAATGTCAAAAGATACGACGACGACGACGACGACGACGACGACAACGGACGAACTCAAGGTCACACGTAAGCCGTAATACATAGCATCCGAAGGGTGCTATGTAACTAGGGGGGCATAGCCCCCCTAGGCGCTCCGCGCGGGGCTCCGCGGACCCTCTATATGCGACAGATTCGCCTATATGTGTTTTTTATTACCCAGAGTTCTCAACCGATTTGCGTGGATGCATCGAGAAGTTTGAATGCAGGTTGATGCTTTAATTGGTTGGCCACACTCCTGCGGACTGTGATGGGGGTACATAGCACCCAAATTCGTTAATTATAACATATGTGACCGTTTCACATTTTAAGGTACCAGCTATAACCGATTGCGAACAATCCGTTCACTATTTTACGTATCGAATAGAAAAAAATATGTAAAAAATTACAGCTGTCAAAAAATAAATAACATTTTCGGATTCCTTGCATTCGAATTACATAAAAACGATACCAAATTTGCGAAATTCCGTTGACCTTGTACCTATTACTGACTTAAGAAATGTCAATTTGACAGCTGTCAAAAAATAGATAAAAATTTCGGATTCCTCATACTCAAATTATATAGAAACGATACCAAACTTGTTAAAACATGTCAACAAAAAAATGTGAAAAATGACAGCTGTCAAAAAATAAGTTCATTTTTCGGATAACTTATACTCAAATTATATAGAATCGATACAAAATTTTTGAAATTTTGTTAATCTTGCACTTATTCTTTACTAAAGAATCACCAATTTGACAGCTGTCAAAAAATAAATTTAATTTTCGGACTCCTTGCATTTGAATTACATAGAGACGATACTAAACTTGCGATATTTTGTTCACCTTGCACATATTACTAACTTAAGAAACGTCAATTTGACAGCTGTCAAAAAATATATAAAATTTTCGAATTCCTCATACTCAAATTATATAGAGGCGATACCAAACTCGTGAATTTTTGTTAACATTGCTACTATTACCAACGTAATATACGTCAATTTGACAGCTGTCAAAAAATTTAAAAAATTTTCGGATTGCCTGCATTCGAGTTATACGAAATCGACACCAACTTTACGAAATTATGTTACCATTACGCCTATGATCGACAGTTAACCGAAATCAAATAATTGTTAAAAATGACAGCTGTCAAAATATGAATTAAATTTTCGGATTCCTTGCCCTCGAATTATACGAAAACGACACCAACTTTGTGAAATTCTATTAATCTTGCACTTTTTACTAACCAAGGAAACGTCAATTTGACAGGTGTCAAAAAATTTAAGATATTTTTTAAATCCTTTTACCAATATTAACATAACTTACTAGTTGAATTTTCTTCAAATTGCCAATTTATCAAATTAAGCCTATTTTTCCAGACGGTGTGCATGATTTATTCAAATCTGATGAATTTAAACACTTGCCCTTGTCTAATTTTCACTAAATACTGTAAAAGCCACGCCATTCATGCATTTCGAGCGAAAGTTGGAAATTTTGCTGTCACCGTTACGAATTTTCTTAATTTTCTCCAAGTTCGAACATCTTTATGATAACTTTATATATATCAAAATGTTCGGAAAAGATGAGGGAATCAGATAAACCTAGAAAGAAATCTCCAACAGGAAAGTTATAGAAGATATAGCAGAATAAACTTGACTTTTAATAAAAAAAATTTCGAAAAAATTTATAAAATATTTTTTTTATCCGCCAAAGGATATTTTGGGGTCACGCAGTCGATGTGGAACGTAAAGGTAATTTATTCCTTTAAACGATAGGCTAAAGAACGATTGAAAAAGTTACATACACTAGCGTACAGATGGATTTTAGTAAGAGGATGTCATAATTAGTTATTATTGCTTAATCGATTGTAGTTATTTTTGTATAAGAAATTAAGAAACTAAATTATGGTTTATAATCGTGCTCTGATGTGCTCTTTCTGATGAGATATATAACATTTCGATGAAATATTATTTTACCCCTTAAAAAGGAAAAAGAAATTTTTACGAAATCATCAAGTTCAGTCTCTCGCAAATTTCTCCATTTTATAGGTCTTTTAGCATGATATGATGTATTGTGAAATATTAGTATTTGAGATGACCTATCCACCGGTTCGAACCCGGTGCCAATCTATAAGACAGAAATCGAATAATTCATTATCGAAAATGACCCTGCATTTTCATGTTTTCCAACTTTAAAAAAATCAAAAAATTGACTTCCCGACATTTTATTGAAAAAATCTCGCGACGAGTTTTTCTAAATAAGTTTCTTGATAACATACTAAAATATAAACTGAATCGTTTAAGTTTTACGAGACCGGCAAGTCGTAGAAAGAAATATTTAATTTTTTGCACATTTTCTGACTATTTCGTTTAATAACTTATTAACGGGACACCCTGTATAATGTCGTACATCGGCTAAGTATACGCCATATATACCAAAGTATACCCCAAAAGTTTCATTGCTCCAACGTGAGACGTTTAGAAGAAATCGAATAACTGGTTTCAAGATGCACCCTGTTTCGGCGCTCCCATAAGAGCAATGTAAATATGTCGTTGCAGACCATTTTGGAAATCGGGAAAATGGTAGGAAATTTTCGATTTTGGGCAACGATAGGGGTCATTATCGAAAGCCGAAATCCCATAGAATCTTTTCCATACCATTTCCTTTCTCAAATCGGTCAATTAACTTCAGGATCTCGCTAAGAAAAAGGCTATTTTGGCCCATTTCGGCCGAATTTTGACAGTCAACAAATTGGGTTAATTTTATTCCAAGGCATGCTGATTAAAATCGACGAAGAGTGCAGATTTGCAAAAATTGGCCGTCCCAGCTCGGAAAAACGTCGTTTTTCTCCCGATTGAAAGGAAATTTCAAAAATTTTGAAAGATAATAATGTTGAGAGAAAAGATGGACGGAAAGAATACGCCTATAAAGAACTCTCCGAGATGATATTTGTAGGAGTTATTCGTGACTAAACAGAACTTTTAGTGAAAAATGGTTGAAAATGGTTATATTTAATTTTTTTTAACCCTTTAGATCGTAATTCGAAACGCGCTCTTGGTATGAATCTTAAAGTACCATCATTCCGCTTGACAAAAAAGCAAAAAGATATGGAAAATGTTAAATAGGAAAGCGTATAGACGAAATTAAGTGTAGCGGTGACAAATTTTTGCATTTCCAAAAAACTAAAATTCATTCTTTAATAGTAATTTCGGTATTTAAATCGAAGAAACGAAAATATACGTATCGAATGTGATTTACCTCGAACTTTCCGGTAACGTAAACTAAAATTCGATCAAAAGCCGTTTTTACCTCGAAAAAAATCAAAAACCGTCCATTTTTACCCCGAAATATCAACTTGTTCAGTATTTTCAAATTTTTCCCATCTTCTAATAACTTTAGGTATAGATAGATGTATTAATGGCACCTAGTTTTTGAGATGGGAAATCGAAAATTTAAAACCGCGTGACCCTCGGACCCACCCAGTTCGAGCTATTAGGTACCCAAAATGACCCTTTTTTGTCAAATTTCGACTTTCAAAAATTCTTTTAAATTACTTCTAATCGTCGTACGATACCCAAAAACAATAGGGTTCTGTAGCGCCCGGTCTACACCACACTCTGAAAATTTAAATCGAAAAAATTGCGATTTGCGACCTGAAACGTAGCACAACTGAAATCGCCGAAAAGTCGACTTTGACGCTTAATAACTTCGAAACGGCACACCCTGTATACTCGAAAATTTGAGACAACACGCGCGCACTATCCAAAAGTAAAACCAAAAAGTTTCATCGCTTCGACTCTGATAGTTTTTTCTCAAAAAATACGAGACCTCGAAAATGTCAAAGGTGACGACGACAACAGACGAACTCAAGGTCACTCTCACGCTGTAATACATAGCGACCGGGACGGGCGCTATGTAATAACTAGGGGGCATAGCCCCCTAGGCGCTCCGCGCGGGGCTCCGCGGACCCTCTTTTTGCGACAGATTCGCCTATATGTGTTTTGTTATTACCTAGATTTATCAACCGATTTGCGTGGATACACCGAGAAGTTTGAATGCAGGTTGATGCTTTAATTGGTTGGCCACACTCCTGCGGACTGTGTTGGGGGTACATAGCACCTAAATTCGTTCATTATAACATATGTTACCGTTTCACATTTTAAGGGACCAGCTATAACCGATTGCGAACAATCCGTTCACTATTTTACGTATCGAATAGAAAAAAATATTTAAAAAATGACAGCTGTCAAAAATAAACAAAATTTTCGGATTCCTTGCATTCGAATTACATAGAAACGATACCAAACTTGCGAAATTCCGTTGACCTTGTACATACTACTGACTTAGGAAACGTCAATTTGACAGCTGTCAAAAAATAGATAAAAATTTCGGATTCCTCATACTCAAGTTATATCGAATCGACACCAAACTTTTGAAATTCTGTTAACCTTGCACTTATTCTTTACTAAGGAATCCTCAATTTGACAGCTGTCAAAAAATCTATAAAATTTTCGAATTAGGTATTCCCCAAATTATATTAATTCCCAAGTATTTTCATTTTTAATTTTTTTTTAATTTCTAAATAATTCATGCAAATGCCTTAAAAATTTGAAGAAATCGATATATTTCGATTTTATTCGAAAAGTATTATCTCTACGGTAAAATTGTATATATCCTAAAGATGCACTTTGATAAGGTCTACAAGAAAGTAGTCTATAAAATTTTCTGTATCTACTATAGTTGTTGAGTTATTGAGCAAATCATGATTTCTATATTCTTGCAAATATCTCAAAAACGATTACATTTGAGAAAAAAAGTTTCGAACAAACAAAATATACTATTAAATTCTCTATCAGAAAGGAAATATACAAATTTTTCCTATTGGTTTAGATTACGGAGATATTTAAGAAAAACTGAAAAATATCAAGAAATTTTGAAATTCTTAAAAATTCAAAAAAAAAATTATTAAATATTCTTACATTTTATATAATATTTGATGTATACTGATAGAATAAATATATTATGTTTAGAAGGAAACCATTAATGAGTTACAAAATGCGACAGATTCTCACTAGGCGCTAAACGCGCAGGGGCCTCCGGCATCCACCTGCATGCGTTTTTGTTATTAACTAGCCGCTCCGCGGCAGGGCTCCGCCGTTCACCTGTATGCGACAGATTCGCCTACGTGTGTTTTTGTTATTATTACATAGAATTGACCACCGATTTGGGTGGATGCACCGAGAAGCTTGAATGTAGGTTGATGCATTAATTCGTTGGCCACACTCCTGCGGACTGTGATGGGGGTACATAGCACCCAAATTTGTTAATTATAACCGTAATGTGACCGTTTCACATTTTAAGGTACCAGCTATAACCGTTTGCGAACAATCCGTTCACTATTTTACGTATCGAATAGAAAAAAATATGTCAAAAATTACAGCTGTCAAAAAATAAATAACATTTTCGGATTCCTTGCATTCGAATTACATAGAAACGATACCAAACTTGCGAAATTCCGTTGACGTTGTACCTATTACTGACTTAAGAAACGTCAATTTGATAGCTGTCAAAAAATAGATAAAAATTTCGGATTCCTCATACTCAAATTATATAGAAACGATACCAAACTTGTGAAAATATGTTAACAAAAAAATGTCAAAAATGACAGCTGTCAAAAAATAAATACATTTTTCGGATAATTTATACTCAAATTATATAGAATCGATACAAAATTTTTGAAATTTTGTTAACCTTGCACTTATTCTTTACTAAAGAATCACCAATTTGACAGCTGTCAAAAAATAAATTTAATTTTCGGACTCCTTGCACTTGAATTACATAGAGTCGATACTAAACTTGCGATATTTTGTTCACCTTGCACATATTACTAACCTAAGAAACGTCAATTTGACAGCTGTCAAAAAATGTATAAAATTTTCGAATTCCTCATACTCAAATTATATAGAAGCGATACCAAACTCGTGAATTTTTGTTAACTTTGGAACTATTACCAACGTAATATACGTCAATTTGACAGCTGTCAAAAAATTAATAAAATTTTCGGATTTCCTGCATTCGAGTTATACGAAATCGACACCAACTTTACGAAATTATTTTATCATTACGCCTATGATCGACAGTTAACCGAAATCAAAGAATTGTTAAAATGACAGCTGTCAAAATATGAATTAAATTTTCGGATTCCTTGCCCTCGAATTATACGAAAACGACACCAACTTTGTGAAATTCTATTAATCTTGCAATTTTTACTAACAAAGAAAACGTCAATTTGACAGGTGTCAAAAAATAAATAAAATTTTTTAAATTCCTTTAATATTACTAACATAATGTGCTACTTGATTTTTCTTCAAATTGACAATTTACTAAATTATTCCTATTTTTCCACAAAATGCGAACCGGCCCTATTAAAAATTTGCTAAACATCCCATGTATTTTCACGAATTACGGTAAAAGCCACGCCTTTCATACATTTCGAGCGAAAGTTAGAAATTTTGCTGTCACCGTTACGAATTTTATTAATTTTCTCCAAGTTCGAACATCTTTATGGTAACTTTATATACATCAAAATGTTCGGAAAAGATGACGGAATCAGATAAAAATAGAAAGAAATCTCTAAACGAAAAGTTATAGAAGATATAGCAGAGTAAACTGAACTTTTGAAAAAAAAATTTTCGAAAAAATTTATAAAATATTTTTTTTATCCGCCAAAGGATATCTTTGGATCACACAGTCGATGTGGAACGTAAAGGTTATTTATTCCTTTAAATGATAGGCTAAAGAACGATTGAAAAAGTTACATACACTAGCGTACAGATGGGTTTTAGTAAGAGGATGTCAAAATTAGTGCTTATTGCTTAATCGATTGTAGTTATTTTTGTATAAGAAATTAAGAAACTAAATTATGGTTTATAATCCTGTTTTGATGTGCTCTTTCTGATGACATATATAACATTTCGATCAAATATTATTTTACCCCATAAAAAGCAAAAAAAAAATTTGACGAAATCATCAAGTTCAGTTTTTCGCAAATTTCTCCATTTTATAGGCCTTTTAGCATGATATGATGTATTGTGAAATAGTAGTATTTGAGATGACCTATCCACCGGTTCTAACCCGGAGCAAATCTATGTGACCCAAGTCGAATAATTAATTATCGAAAATGACCCTGCATTTCCATGCTTTCCAACTTTAAAAAAATCAAAAAATTGACTTCCCGACATTTTATTGAAAAAATCTCGCGACGAGTTTTTCTAAATAAGTTTCTTGATAACATACTAGAATATAAACTGAATCGCTTAAGTTTTACGAGACCGGCAAGTCGTAGAAAAATATATTTAATTTTTTGCACATTTTCTGCTTATTTCGTTTAATAACTTATGAACGGAACACCCTGTATAATAAAGTACATCGGCTAAAGATACGCCATATATACTAAAATATACCCCAAAAGTTTCATTGCTCCAACGTGAGCCGTTTAGAAGAAATCGAATAACTGGTTTCAAGATGCACCCTGTTTCGGCTCTCCCATAAGAGCAATGTAAATTGGTCGTTGCAGACCATTTTGGAAATCGGGAAAATGGTAGGAAATTTTCCATTTTGGGCAACGATAGGGGTCATTATCGAAAGCCGAAATCCCATAGAATCTTTTCCATACCATTTCCATCCTCAAATCGGTCAATTAACTTCAGCATCTCGCTAAGAAAAAGGCTATTTTGGCCCATTTCGGCCGAATTTTGACAGTCAACAAATTGGGTTAATTTTATTCCAAGGCATGCTGATTAAAATCGACGAAGTGTGCAGATTTGCAAAAATTGGCCGTCCCAGCTCGGAAAAACGTCGTTTTTCTCCCGATTGGAAGGAAATTTCGAAAATTTTGAAAAATAATAATGTTGAGAGAAAAGATGGACGGAAAGAATACGCTTATAGAGAACTCTCCGAAATGATATTTGTAGGAGTTATTCGTGACTAAACACGACTTTTAGTGAAAAATGGGTGAAAATGATTATATTTAATTTCGTTTAACCCTTTAGATCGTAATTCGAAACGCGCTCTTGGTATGAATCTTCAAGTACCATCATTCCGCGTGACGAAAAAGCAATAAAATATTGAAAATGTTAAATAGGAAAGCGTATAGACGAAATTTAGTGTAGCGGTGACGAAAGTACAATTTCCAAATTTCTAAAATTCAATCGTTAATAGTAATTTCGGTTTTTAAATCAAAGAAACCAAAATATACCTATCGAATGTGATTTACCTCGAACTTTCCGGTAACGTAAACTAAAATTTGATCAAAAGCCGTTTTTACCTCGAAAAAAATCAAAAACCGTCCATTTTTACCCCGAAATATCAACTTGTTCAGTATTTTCAATTTTTTTCCATCTTCTAATAACTTTAGGTATAGATAGATGTATTGATGGCATCTAGTTTTTGAGATGGGAAATCGAAAATTTTAAGCCGCGTGTCGCTAGGACCCACCCAGTTCGAGCTATTAGGTACCCGAAATGACCCTTTTTTGTCAAATTTCGACTTTCAAAAATTCTTTTAAATTACTTCTAATCGTCGTACGTTACCCAGTTTCAATAGGGTTCTGTAGCGACCGGTCCACTCCACGTTCCGAAAATTTAAATCGAAAAAATTGAGTTTTGCGACTTGAAATGGATTTCAACGGGAATCGCGGAAATTTCGACTTTGACGCTTAATAACTTCGAAACGGCACACCCTGTATACTCGAAAATTTGAGACAATACGCGCGCACTATCCAAAAGTAAAACCAAAAAGTTTCGTCGCTCCGACTCTGACCGTTTTTTCTCCAAAAATACGCAACCTCGAAAATGTCGAAAAACACGGCAACATCCGAACTCAAGGTCACGTACTGGACGTAATACATAGCGTCCGAAGGGCGCTATGTAATAATCCCAGGAATATTTTTACTTCTTCTAAAGTAATGTCTTTCCATCTGGTTATACGGCTGCTTACACCGGTACTTTGCGCTAAAATGTCAACCGCATATTCATTTGAACCATTTATAATTAGATCAAAAAACTCCTCATTGGCTATAAGGTAAAAATAATCAATTGGCTCATTACCTGCGGGTTTGCTCTTTAAACCAGGAACACCAGTAAAAGGCATTTTTTTAATGCTTGAAACCGATGACCAGGAACGCCCAAATAATGTGGTGGGTGGGGGGTTTTCATTTTCCATTTGATTTCCATCTATATTTTCTTTATCTTGTGTTTCTTCAGGTTCTTCGCCTATTTGTATCACTTCAATATTTTCTTCTTCCTCCTCGGAGCTCAAAAGCTCCTCGTCATTATCATTATAGCCCAGGTTATCTAGCTCATCTTCAGAATTTTCCAAAATGTCTAGCAATTCCCCATCCGTTAACGACCGTTTCATATCCCATGCTCTTTTTCTTTTTTTGGTATTCGACGGTCCAGCTGTATCCATCTAAAACAAAGTTTCATACATAACATTCTCTTAGTGCCACGACCGCGCTAGGCGCGTTTTAATTTAAAACAATGTTTATATCAACAAAAACTAAAAATTCGGTATGAACAACTGATTTTTTTTATGAACAATAAATAAAAATACTTGACACAACTTAAGTACAACTTTTAAAATTTCAATAACACTTACCTTTTGGCAAATTTAACACCACCAGACTAATACTCTGTTATTTTGCAAGAAATATAACCTCAAAATGACACAGACGTCTATTATTTTATTTTCAAATGAGGCCTATATGTTTGCTATATGCCCCGACCAACGGAAGAACTTTACCGCGGTGCCCAAATGATTAGCCAGCGTTTAAAATACATAGCGATCGAAACGCGATAGGCGCGTTGGTGGCAATTTTACAATGTCCAATAAAACGCGCTACGCGCGTTTTGGGCAGTGAAAGGGTTAAGTATCTTTTTGGTAACTTTATCACGCGAAAGATGATAGACTCCTCTAACTCGTCCTTATTGGGCAGTTGACGTGACCACTTTTGCGCGACAAGGTTTTCGTCCCCTAGTGCCAATTTTCTTGGTTAGTTGTGGTATGGGTATGACATCCTTAAGGAGAATGTTTCCCAGCAAACAATAGAACATTTTATAATCGTTTATCAAATGTTTTATTATAATAAGGCAATGTTTCGTTTACCATATCCAAAATGTTTCATTTAGTGCAAAATGTCATACTTAAATTTGTTACAATGTAACATTAATTTTTAAAGTAACGAAAAAGTAACATTATACAACGTTTCTCGGCAACTATAATAATTTCCGCAGTAACAAAAAAGTAACATTTATACAACGTTTGGCCTGAACAAGTACGGTTTTCGCAGTAACAAAAATAACATTTATACAACGTATATACTATTTTTTTAAAATACTCCTAAATGTTGTAAGAACGTTATTAAGGCCGTTCCTAAATGTTGCAGAAACATTTTAAAGCTATCACAAACCCGAATAATAATAATCACTGTCCCGATTATTTTATCTACGTTTTCATTTTATGAAGGATTGAGTGTACTACTATTACATACCTTCGTTTGGATTTTGTTTTATATTAATGTTATTCTATTACTGCCCTTTTTATGTTCGACGCACTTTAATAGGTATTATTAGTAATTTCTTTATAATTTTGTGTCATTGATTTTGATGATTGTGATATGAATTACGATCCGGGCAAGCATTGAACTGTTTTTAAAAAACAAGTTTTTACTGACAGAAGCGTCTATTCAAAATAAAGGTAACAATACAACTGAAGATGATATCTGATTTACTATTATTTATAAACATTTCTAGCTGATGTGGTTAAATATCATATTCTAATGAATAGGCATTACTACGGAATATAAATCCTCCGCCCTTAGATAAAAGCATACCCTTAAGGGTGTGGTTTTTAAAGTTTCAAAAGAAATATTTATATTTTTCAAAATTAAAGCATAATATATCAAATAATGATATCGTTATTTTGTTCAGTTTTAGATGGCTTTTTAGAATACCTATTCTTATACAGTTTGTAACCTATAAAGGCAAATATGGTGAAAATAAACAAATACAATAAAATTATCCAAAAACTGACTCTTTCGATAGATACTGGTGTGGTCATCTCATTGATTTTCCTCTTTTGGTCTTGAAGTTCGGCTTCGATTTCTTTAGTTTCTTTCAAATTGACAATATTCAAGTCCAGTGACGGCGGATTGAATATTTTTTCGTTTTGTTCATAATAATTTTGGGACAGGTCCAATTCTGGCAAAGAGATATCTTGATATGTAAGTTGCATTGGTTTATATGTGCATAGAATAAATGATTGAATTTGAATGCTGCATTGATTAGAGGCTTCGATTAAATATGATCCAAATAGTGGCGTGTTGTCCTTCGAATTTTTACAGGATATTGATACGACTAGGCGATTGGGTATCGTGACGATCCATTTTCCATCAATAATTCTTGTAATTTGAACTTCTTGCAGTCGAATATGGAATGGTTGACATGTAGTGACATTTGATTGATAGGTTATCAGTTGAACGGCACAAGGAGGGGCGTTACTGATATATGCTGTGTGGGCTTCTTTACAGAGGTACTCATTAGGCATTAATTGGGTGCAGATTTGATCCATATATGAATATTTAGCATTGCTAAGTGCTTGGTAAGGTTTGTGTGGGAGGTTAAGAAAAAATTCGGAAGTTTGGTTATTAGGAATAGGTAATGGATACAATCTGTAATAGTGATAAATTTCTGCTTCGACTAATGGTATTTCTAAAATAAAAGTAATAACGTTTTCTTTGGAATAACTTTTTATCTCGACAATTTTTTCAAAATTTAATACATTTTCTATATTGGCTTCTAAAAGGAGTACATATGTATTTAAGTTAGTTTTAAAGTTTTGTATTTCTTTAATTAATTCTATATGGTTTACTATTGAATTGTGAAGCGTATTTAATTTTGCAAAGGAAATAGCAATTTCTATTTTTTCGAAAATATCAAAGATTGTTTCATACATCATTGTTACTTGATTGGTCACTACATGAATTCTGAAATATTGGTGAGCAGTAATTTGTTGTAGAGCTACTTCTTTAATAGTACCTACGACTTGCATAATTCTTGATTTTAAAATTATTTGAATGTGTGAGATATTTGAAACGATATTTTGGAACTGATTGATTGATTTCTCCAAAAGAGTAATTTGATTATAAACGATATTTTTAAGTTTATTTTGGTTTTCTTGTAATTCTTTAATTTGTCTGTCATACTGTTCTGCGTCTGTTTGATCAAGATTACCTGTAATGCATTTTATAAAAGAACCAAGGGGGTTAAAAATACCATGTTTGTGTCTTTTATTAATAAAATTAGGGTTAATTTGATAAATTTTATTTTCAATCCTTTTTTCTATTGCTAATAATGGAATAAAGGTATTTTTATATTCTGTATGATAATGTGAGTTATTTTGAACGCTATTAAGTAAATCTTTTGCAAAGTGCTTAAGTGTAAACAATTCTTTAATTATTGAGGTTAGGTCATTAATTTGAATTAAGGACCAATGATTTGGCTGAATTTTGGTGGTTCCTAATTTATAAGGAAGGAGTCCTGGATACTTGTTTAAATTGTGAATTTTTATCTCGTTTGCTCTGATGTCGATGAATCCGATGCATCTGGAACAATTGGCATTATTTTAGTTTCGTTGATGTGAATTATGTCCGTTCGTTTTGTTTTCGGGTTCTCGATTTTAATTTTATTATTTTCTAGTATTTCTTTTAAAATAAATGTCCCTGTATAACGGTGTTTTAATTTGCCTAAACGTTTTTCTTATTTTTTATAAACTTGGGATCCTATTTGCAAATCTTGAGATTTTTTATCTTTATTAATTTTGTCTATCGTTTTTTGTTTTTGATATATTGTTTTTTCAACAATTTGTTCGTATAAGATTTTTGTATTATTTTTGTGTGTGTTAACGTATTCTGCGAATACTTGCGCGGGAATTAATTTCATAGGGTCACTCGAATCAGTGTGTCCTAATACTAATTCGTATGGGGTATGATTAGTACTTGTATGAATTGTACTATTGTATACAATAACAGCATAAGTCATTAAAAAAATTATATCGCTTTTATTATCGGTTCCTTTTAAAATTCGTAAATGTTCGATCAGAGTTTAATTTAATCTTTCTACTGGTGAATTTGATTCGTGATGATAAGGGACTGTAAAATGTATTTTAATATTATGAGCTTTGAATAATTCATTCATTACATCGTTTTTAAATTCAGTTCCATTGTCTGCGACAATCTGTTTTGGTATACGAAAAATGAAAAGAAATGGACTAACTTTTGACAGGCTGAAATGGCTGTGTCAAAATATGGTAAGGCTTGTCCGAATTTCGAGAATTTATCTAAGATTACTAAGAATTTTTGTTTTTCGGCAATAAGCGTGTCAACGTGTAAAATTTCAAAAGGTTTAGATGGCGTTTCAGTTAATACTAGTGCTTGATCGGGAGGTCTCCGATTGTATTTAGCTCTTTGACAAATTTCACAGTTATTAATAAATTTTGTTACATCCGATTTCATTGATTTCGTGATTTTAAGGCGTGTGAGTGTTTCCTGTATTCCACGGTGATTAGTTTTTCCTTCGTGAGAAAATCTCGTTATCATATCTCGTTCGTCTTCTTTTACGTTGTTAATCAGTTTGCTACATTCTACGCGTTTAAAGTTACAAAAATGTTTAGTTAGCGCTTCTTGAGAATAAACGCGAAGTTCTGTTGATAAGAAATATGTATGTATGTAGGTGGTTCTATCTTTTAAATATTCTTTAAGAAATGAAATTACAGCATTTAAATTACATGGAATTGTTGTATGAATTATTTTATTCCCATCAAAAGTTTTCATAGTCTGTTTTCACATAGGCGTCGTATGGGGATTTCTTTACAATAAACTGATATAATTTATTATTGATTATTTCGTCTAAAATTGGAATTTCTTTTAACGTTTCGTTGGTAGCTGTACTGTGTACAGTATTGGATTGATTGTTATTGTCCGGTGGTCATATTCTAATATCTTGAATAATATTGATTTTTGATTTGTTAGTATTAGATTCATTATTACATAGCACCCTTCGGATGCTATGTATTACGGCTTACGTGTGACCTTGAGTTCGTCCGTTGTCGTCGTCGTCGTCGTCGTCGTATCTTTTGACATTTTTGCAGTTGCGAATTTTTTGCGAAGAAACTGTCAGCGTTGAAACGACGAAACTTTTTGGTTTTAATTTTGGATAGTGCGCGCGTGTTGTCTCAAAATTTAAAATATACAGGGTGAGCCATTTCGAAGTTATTAAGCGTCAAAGTCGACTTTTCGGCGATTCCCGTTGAAACACGAGTGGACCGGTCGCTACAGAACCCTATTGAAACTGGGTAACGTACGACGATTAGAAGTAATTTAAAAGAATTTTTGAAAGTCGAAATTTGACAAAAAATGGTCATTTTTGGTACCTAATAGCTCGAACTGGGTGAGTCCGAGGGTCATGCGGTTTTAAATTTAAGATTTCCCATCTCAAAAACTAGGTGCCATCAATACATCTATCTATACCTAAAGTTATTAGAAAATGGGAAAAATTTGAAAATACTGATCAAGTTGATATTTCGGGGTAAAAATGGACTGTTTTTCATTTTTTTCGAGGTAAAAACGGCTTTTGATCGAAATTTAGTTTACTTTACCGGAAAGTTCAAGGTAAACCACATCCGATACGTAGATTTTCGTTTCTTCGATTTAAATACCGAAAATACTATTAACGATTGAATTTTAGAAATTTTGAAATTGTGTTTTTGTCACCACCACACTTAAATTCTTCTATACGCCCTCGTATTTAACATTTTTCATATTTTATTGCTTTTTCGTCACGCGGAATGATGGTACTTGAAGATTCATACCAAGAGCGCGCTTCGAATGACGATCTAAAGGGTTAAACGAAATTAAATATAACCATTTTCAACCATTTTTTACTAAAAGTTCTGTTTAGTCACGAATAACTCCTACAAATATCATCTCGGAGAGTTCTTTATAGGCGTATTCTTTCCGTCCATCTTTTCTCTCAACATTATTATCTTTCAAAATTTTTGAAATTTCCTTTCAATCGGGAGAAAAACGACGTTTTTCCGAGCTGGGACGGCCAATTTTTGCAAATCTGCACACTTCGTCGATTTTAATCAGTATGCCTTGGAATAAAATTAACCCAATTTGTTGACTGTCAAAATTCGGCCGAAATGGGCCAAAATAGCCTTTTTCTTAGCGAGATCCTGAAGTTAATTGACCGATTTGAGGATGGAAATGGTATGGAAAAGATTCTATGGGATTTCGACTTTCGATAATGACCCCTATCGTTGCCCAAAATCGAAAATTTCCTACCATTTTCCCGATTTCCAAAATGGTCTGCAACGACATATTTACATTGCTCTTATGGGAGCGCCGAAACAGGGTGCATCTTGAAACCAGTTATTCGATTTCTTCTAAACGGCTCACGTTGGAGCAATGAAACTTTTGGGGTATACTTTGGTATATATGGCGTATACTTAGCCGATGTACGACATTATACAGGGTGTCCCGTTAATAAGTTATTAAACGAAATAGTCAGAAAATGTGCAAAAAATTAAATATTTCTTTCTACGACTTGCCGGTCTCGTAAAACTTAAACGATTCAGTTTATATTTTAGTATGTTATCAAGAAACTTATTTAGAAAAACTCGTCGCGAGATTTTTTCAATAAAATGTCGGGAAGTCAATTTTTTGATTTTTTTAAAGTTGGGAAGCATTAAAATGCAGGGTCATTTTCGATAATGAATTATTCGATTTCTGTCTTATAGATTGGCACCGGGTTTGAACCGGTGGATAGGTCATCTCAAATACTAATATTTCACAATACATCATATCATGCTAAAAGACCTATAAAATGGAGGAATTTGCGAAAAACTGAACTTGATGATTTCGTCAAAATTTTTTTTTCCTTTTTATGGGGTAAAATAATATTTCATCGAAATGTTATATATGTCATCGGAAAGAGCTCATCAGAGCACGATTATAAACCATAAGTTAGTTTCTTAATTTCTTATACAAAAATAACTACAATCGATTAAGCAATAATCACTAATTATGACATCCTCTTACTAAAACCCATCGGTACGCTAGTGTATGTAACTTTTTCAATCGTTCTTTAGCCTATCGTTTAAAGGAATAAATTACCTTTACGTTCCACATCGACCGCGTGATCCAAAAATATCCTTTGGCGGATAAAAAAAATATTTTATAAATTTTTTCGAAATTTTTTTTATTAAAAGTCAAGTTTATTCTGCTATATCTTCTATAACTTTCCTGTTGGAGATTTCTTTCTAGGTTTATCTGATTCCCTCATCTTTTCCGAACATTTTGATGTATATAAAGTTATCATAAAGATGTTCGAACTTGGAGAAAATTAATTAAGAAAATTCGTAACGGTGACAGCAAAATTTTCAACATTCGCTCGAAATGCATGAATGGCGTGGCTTTTACCGTATTTAGTGAAAATTAGACAAGGGCAAGTGTTTAAATTCATCAGATTTGAATAAATCATGCACACCGTCTGGAAAAATAGGCTTAATTTGATAAATTGGCAATTTGAAGAAAATTCAACTAGTAAGTTATGTTAATATTGCTAAAAGGATTTAAAAAATATTTTAAATTTTTTGACACCTGTCAAATTGACGTTTCCTTTGTTAGTAAAAAGTGCAAGATTAATAGAATTTCACAAAGTTGTTGTCGTTTTCGTATAATTCGAGGGCAAGGAATCCGAAAATTTAATTCATATTTTGACAGCTGTCATTTTTAACAATTCTTTGATTTCGGTTAACTGTCGATCATAGGCGTAATGGTAACATAATTTAGCAAAGTTGGTGTCGATTTCGTATAACTCCAATGCAGGCAATTCGAAAATTTTATATATTTTTTGACAGCTGTCAAATTGACATTTCTTAGGTTAGTAATATGTGCAAGATTAACAAAATATCACAGGTTTAGTATCGTCTTATGTAATTCAAATGCAAGGAATCAGAAAATTGAATTTATTTATTGACAGCTGTCAAATTGATGATTCTTTAGTAAAAAATAAGTGCAAGGTTAACAAAATTTCAAAAATTTTGTATCGATTCAATATAATTTGAGTATAAGTTATCCGAAAAATTTATTTACTTTTTGACAGCTGTCATTTTTGACATTTTTTTTGTTAACATATTTTCACAAGTTTGGTATCGTTTCTATATAATTTGAGTATGAGGAATCCGAAATTTTTATCTATTTTTTGACAGCTGTCAAATTGACGTATCTTAAGTCAGTAATAGGTACAAGGTCAACGGAAGTTCGCAAGTTTGGTATCGTTTTTATGTAATTCGAATGAAAGGAATCCGAAAATTTTGTTTATTTTTTGACAGCTGTAATTTTTTACATATTTTTTTCTATTCGATACGTAAAATAGTGAACGGATTGTTCGCAATCGGTTATAGCTGGTACCTTAAAATGTGAAACGGTCACATATGTTATAATTAACAAATTTGGGTGCTATGTACCCCCATCACAGTCCGCAGGAGTGTGGCCAACCAATTAAAGCAACAACCTGCATTCAAGCTTCTCGGTGCATCCACCCTAATCGGTGGTCAAATTTAGGTAATAATAACAAAAAAACACACGTAGGCGAATCTGTCGCATACAGGTGAACGGCGGAGCACTGCCGCGGAGCGGCTAGGTAATAACAAAAAGGCATGTAGGTGGATGCCGGAGGCCCCTGCGCGGTTAGCGCCTAGTGAGAATCTGCCGCATTTTGTAACTCATTAATGGTTTCCTTCTAAACATAATATATTTATTCTATCAGTATACATCAAATATTATATGAAATGTAAGAATATTTAATAATTTTTTTTTTGAATTTTTAAGAATTTCAAAATTTCTTGATATTTTTCAGTTTTTCTTAAATATCTCCGTAACCTAAACCAATAGGAAAAATTTGTATATTTCCTTTCTGATAGAGAATTTAATAGTATATTTTGTTTGTTCGAAACTTTTTTTCTCAAATGTAATCGTTTTTGAGATATTTGCAAGAATATAGAAATCATGATTTCCTCAATAACTCAACAACTATAGTAGATACAGAAAATTTTATAGACTACTTTCTTGTAGACCTTATCAAAGTGCATCTTTACGATATATACAATTTTACCGTAGAGATAATACTTTTCGAATAAAATCGAAATATATCGATTTCTTCAAATTTTTAAGGCATTTGCATTGAATTATTTAGAAATAAAAAAAAAATTAAAAATGAAAATACTTGGGGATTAATATAATTTGGGGAATAAGTAATTCGAAAATTTTATATATTTTTTGACAGCTGTCAAATTGAGGATTCCTTAGTAAAGAATAAGTGCAAGGTTAACAGAATTTCAAAAGTTTGCTATCGATTCGATATAATTTGAGAATGAGGTATACGAAATTTTTATCTATTTTTTGACAGCTGTCAAATTGACGTTTCTTAGGTCAATAATAGGTATAAGGTTAACGGAATTTTGTAAGTTTGGTATCGTTTCTATGTAATTCGAATGCAAGGAATCCGAAAATGTTGTTTATTTTTTGACAGCTGTCATTTTTGACATATTTTTTTCTATTCGATACGTAATATAGTGAACGGTTTGTTTGCAATCGGTTATAGCTGGTCCCTTAAAATGTAAAATGGTAACATATGTTATAATGTACGAATTTGGGTGCTATGTACCCCCATCACAGTCCGCAGGAGTGTGGCCAACCAATTAAAGCATCAACCTGCATTCAAACTTCTCGATGCATCCACCCAAATCGGTTGACAAATCTAGGTAATAACAAAACACATATAGGCGAATCTGTCGCATACAGAGGGTCCGCGGAGCCCCGCGCGGAGCGCCGAGGGGGCTATGCCCCCTCGTTACATAGCGCCCTTCGGACGCTATGTATTACGTCCAGTACGTGACCTTGAGTTCGTCCGTTGTCGTCGTATCTTTTGACATTTTTCCGGTTGCGAATTTTTTGCGAGAAAACTATCAGAGCCGGAACGACGAAACTTTTTGGTTTTAATTTTGGATAGTGCACGCGTGTTGTCTTAAAATTTAAAATATACA
The DNA here is from genome assembly GCA_963991005.1 of Barypeithes pellucidus. Lineage (NCBI taxonomy): Eukaryota > Metazoa > Arthropoda > Insecta > Coleoptera > Curculionidae > Barypeithes > Barypeithes pellucidus. Next base: position 34,607,111 of record OZ022563.1, on the reverse strand, counting down.
GGGTGAACAGTTTCGAAGTTATTAAGCGTCAAAGTCGACTTTTCGGCGATTCCCGTTGAAACACATTTCAAGTCGCAAAACTCATTTTTTTCGATTTAAATTTTCAGAGTGTGGAGTGGACCGGTCGCTACAGAACCCTATTGAAACTGGGTAACGTACGATGATTAGAAGTAATTTAAAAGAATTTTTGAAAGTCGAAATTTGACAAAAAAGGGTCATTTTGGGTACCTAATAGCTCGAACTGGGTGCGTCCGAGGGTCACGCGGTTTTAAATTTTCGATTTCCCATCTCAAAAACTAGGTACCATCAATACATCTATCTATACCTAAAGTTATTAGAAAATGGGAAAAATTTGAAAATACTGAACAAGTTGATATTTCGGGGTAAAAATGGACGGATTTTAATTTTTTTCGAGGTAAAAACGGCCTTTGATCGAATTTTGGTTTACGTTACCGGAAAGTTCGAGGTAAATCACATTCGATACGTATAATTTGCTTTCTTCGATTTAAATATCGAAATTACTATAAACGAATGAATTTTAGTTTTTTGGAAATGCAAAAATTTGTCACCGCTACACTTAATTTCGTCTATACGCTTTCCTATTTAACATTTTCCATATTTTTTTGCTTTTTCGTCAAGCGGAATGATGGTACTTTAAGATTCATACCAAGAGCGCGTTTCGAATTACGATCTAAAGGGTTAAAAAAAATTGAGTATATCCATTTTCAACCATTTTTCACTAAAAGTTCTGTTTAGTCACGAATAACTCCTACAAATATCATCTTGGAGAGTTCTTTATAGGCGTATTCTTTCCGTCCATCTTTTCTCTCAACATTATTATTTTTCAAAATTTTTGAAATTTCCTTTCAATCGGGAGAAAAACGACGTTTTTCCGAGCTGGGACGGCCAATTCTTGCAAATCTGCACACTTCGTCGATTTTAATCAGCATGCCTTGGAATAAAATTAACCCAATTTGTTGACTGTCAAAATTCGGCCGAAATGGGCCAAAATAGCCTTTTTCTTAGCGAGATCCTGAAGTTAATTGACCGATTTGAGAATGGAAATGGTATGGAAAAGATTCTATGGGATTTCGGCTTTCGATAATGACCCCTATCGTTGCCCAAAATCGAAAATTTCCTACCATTTTCCCGATTTCCAAAATGGTCTGCAACGACATATTTACATTGCTCTTATGGGAGCGCTGAAACAGGGTGCATCTTGAAACCAGTTTTTCGATTTCTTCTAAACGGCTCACGTTGGAGCAATGAAACTTTTGGGGTATACTTTGGTATATATGGCGTATACTTAGCCGATGTACGACATTATACAGGGTGTCCCGTTAATAAGTTATTAAACGAAATAGTCAGAAAATGTGCAAAAAATTAAATATTTCTTTCTACGACTTGCCGGTCTCGTAAAACTTAAACGATTCAGTTTATATTTTAGTATGTTATCAAGAAACTTATTTAGAAAAACTCGTCGCGAGATTTTTTCAATAAAATGTCGGGAAGTCAATTTTTTGATTTTTTTAAAGTTGGAAAACATTAAAATGCAGGGTCATTTTCGAAAATGAATTATTCGATTTCTGTCTTATAGATTGGCACCGGATTCGAACCGGTGGATAGGTCATCTCAAATACTAATATTTCACAATACATCATATCATGCTAAAAGACCTATAAAATGGAGAAATTTGCGAGAGACTGAACTTGATGATTTCGTAAAAATTTCTTTTTCCTTTTTAAGGGGTAAAATAATATTTCATCGAAATGTTATATATGTCATCAGAAAGAGCACATCAGAGCACGATTATAAACCATAATTTAGTTTCTTAATTTCTTATACAAAAATAACTACAATCGATTAAGCAATAATCACTAATTATGACATCCTCTTACTAAAACCCATCTGTACGCTAGTGTATGTAACTTTTTCGATCGTTCTTTAGCCTATCGTTTAAAGGAATAAATTACCTTTACGTTCCACATCGACTGCGTTACCCAAAAATATCCTTTGGCGGATAAAAAAAATATTTTATAAATTTTTTCGAAATTTTTTTTATTAAAAGTCAAGTTTATTCTGCTATATCTTCTATAATTTTCCTTTTGGAGATTTCTTTCTAGGTTTATCTGATTCCCTCATCTTTTCCGAACATTTTGATATATATAAAGTTAGCAGAAACAGGTTCGATCTTGGAGAAAATTAAGAAAATTCGTAACGGTGACAGCAAAATTTCCAACTTTCGCTCGAAATGCATCAAAGGCGTGGCATTTGCCGTATTTAGTAAAAATTAGACAAGGGCAAGTGTTTAAATTCATCAGATTTGAATAAATCATGCACGCCGTCTGGAAAAATAGGCTTAATTTGATAATTTGGCAATTTGAAGAAAATTCAACTAGTACGTTATGTTAATATTGCTAAAAGGATTTAAAAAATATTTTAAATTTTTTGACACCTGTCAAATTGACGTCTCCTTGGTTAGTAAAAAGTGCAAGATTAATAGAATTTCACAAAGTTGGTGTCGTTTTCGTATAATTCGAGGGCAAGGAATCCGAAAATTTAATTCATATTTTGACAGCTGTCATTTTTAACAATTCTTTGATTTCGGTTAACTGTCGATCATAGGCGTAATCGTACCAGAATTTCGCAAAGTTGGTGTCGATTTCGTATAACTCGAATGCAGGCAATCCAAAAAATTTATTAATTTTTTGACAGCTGTCAAATTGACGTATATTACGTTGGTAATAGTTGCAATGTTAACAAAAATTCACGAGTTTGGTATCGCCTCTATATAATTTGAGTATGAGGAATTCGAAAATGTTATATAATTATTGACAGCTGTCAAATTGACGTTTCTTAAGTCAGTAATAGGTACAAGGTCAACGGAATTTCACAAGTTTGGTATCGTTTTTATGTAATTCGAATGCAAGGAATCCGAAAATGTTGTTTATTTTTTGAGAGCTGTCATTATTGACATATTTTTCTCTATTCGATACGTAATATAGTGAACGCATTTTTCGCAATCGGTTATAGCTGGTTCCTTAAAATGCGAAACGGTAACATATGTTATAATGAACGAATTTGGGTGCTATGTACCCCCATCACAGTCCGCAGGAGTGTGGCCGACCAATTAAAGCATCAACCTGCATTCAAACGGCTCGATGCATCCACACAAATCGGTTGACAAATCTAGGTAATAACAAAACACATATAGGCGAATCTGTCGCATACAGAGGGTCCGCGGAGCCCCGCGCGGAGCGCCGAGGGGGCTATGCCCCCTCGTTACATAGCGCCCTTCGGACGCTATGTATTACGGCTTGAGAGTGACCTTGAGTGCGTCCGTTGTCGTCGTCGTCGTCGTATCTTTTAACATTTTTGAGGTTGCGAATTTTTTGCGAGAAAACTATCAGCGTTGAAACGACGAAACTTTTTGGTTTTAATTTCGGATAGTGCGCGCGTGTTGACTCAAAATTTAAAATATACAGGGTGTACCGTTTCGAAGTTATTAAACGTCAAAGTCGACTTTTCGGCGATTCCCGTTGAAACACATTTCAAGTCGCAAAACTCAATTTTTTAGATTTAAATTTTCGGAGCGTGGAGTGGACCGGTCGCTACAGAACCCTATTGAAACTGGGTAACGTACGACGATTAGAAGTAATTTAAAAGAATTTTTGAAAGTCGAAATTTGACAAAAAAGGGTCATTTTTGGTACCTAATAGCTCGAACTGGGTGCGTCCGAGGGTCACGCGGTTTAAAATTTAAGATTTCCCATCTCAAAAACTAGTTGCAATCAATACATCTATCTATACCTAAAGTTATTAGAAAATGGGAAAAATTTGAAAATACTGAACAAGTTGATATTTCGGGGTAAAAATGGACGGTTTTTAATTTTTTTCGAGGTAAAAACGGTTTTTGATCGAATTTTAGTTTACGTTACCGGAAAGATCTAGGTAGACCACATTAGAAACGTATATTTTCGTTTCTTCGATTTAAATACCGAAATTACTATTAACGACTGAATTTTAGTTTTTTGGAAATGCAAAAATTTGTCACCGCTACACTTAATTTCGTCTATACGCTTTCCTATTTAACATTTTCCATATCTTTTTGCTTTTTCGTCAAGCGGAATGATGGTACTTTAAGATTCATACCAAGAGCGCGTTTCGAATTACGATCTAAAGGGTTAAAAAAAATTAAATATAACCATTTTCAACCATTTTTTACTAAAAGTTCTGTTTAGTCACGAATAACTCCTACAAATATCATCTCGGAGAGTTCTTTATAGGCGTATTCTTTCCGTCCATCTTTTCTCTCAACATTATTATCTTTCAAAATTTTTGAAATTTCCTTTCAATCGGGAGAAAAACGACGTTTTTCCGAGCTGGGACGGCCAATTTTTGCAAATCTGCACACTTCGTCGATTTTAATCAGCATGCCTTGGAATAAAATTAACCCAATTTGTTGACTGTCAAAATTCGGCCGAAATGGGCCAAAATAGCCTTTTTCTTAGCGAGATCCTGAAGTTAATTGACCGATTTGAGAATGGAAATGGTATGGAAAAGATTCTATGGGATTTCGACTTTCGATAATGACCCCTATCGTTGCCCAAAATCGAAAATTTCCTACCATTTTCCCGATTTCCAAAATGGTCTGCAACGACCTATTTACATTGGGCTTATGGGAGCGCCGAAACAGGGTGCATCTTGAAACCAGTTATTCGATTTCTTCTAAACGGCTCACGTTGGAGCAATGAAACTTTTGGGGTATACTTTGGTATATATGGCGTATACTTAGCCGATGTACGACATTATACAGGGTGTTCCGTTCATAAGTTATTAAACGAAATAAGCAGAAAATGTGCAAAAAATTAAATATATTTTTCTACGACTTGCCGGTCTCGTAAAACTTAAGCGATTCAGTTTATATTCTAGTATGTTATCAAGAAACTTATTTAGAAAAAGTCGTCGCGAGATTTTTTCAATAAAATGTCGGGAAGTCAATTTTTTGATTTTTTTAAAGTTGGAAAGCATGAAAATGCAGGGTCATTTTCGATAATTAATTATTCGATTTCTGTCTTATAGATTGGCACCGGGTTGGAACCGGTGGATAGGTCATCTCAAATACTAATATTTCACAATACATCATATCATGCTAAAAGGCCTATAAAATGGAGAAATTTGCGAAAAACTGAACTTGATGATTTCGTCAAAATTTTTTTTGCTTTTTATGGGGTAAAATAATATTTCATCGAAATGTTATATATGTCATCAGAAAGAGCACATCAAAGCAGGATTATAAACAATAATTTAGTTTCTTAATTTCTTATAGAAAAATAACTACAATCAATTAAGCAATAATGACAAATTTTGACATCCTCTTACTGAAAGCCGGCTGTACGCTAGTGTATGTAACTTTTTCAACGATTCTTTAGCCTATCGTTTAAAGGAATAAATAACCTTTACGTTCCACATCGACTGTGTGATCCAAAAATATCCTTTGGCGGATAAAAAAAATATTTTATAAATTTTTTCGAAATTTTTTTTTTCAAAAGTTCAGTTTACTCTGCTATATCTTCTATAACTTTTCGTTTAGAGATTTCTTTCTAGGTTTATCTGATTCCCTCATCTTTTCCGAACATTTTGATGTATATAAAGTTATCATAAAGATGTTCGAACTTGGAGAAAATTAAGAAAATTCGTAACGGTGACAGCAAAATTTCTAACTTTCGCTCGAAATGTATGAAAGGCGTGGCTTTTACCGTAATTCGTGAAAATACATGGGATGTTTAGCAAATTTTTAATAGGGTCGTTTCGCATTTTGTGGAAAAATAGGAATAATTTAGTAAATTGTCAATTTGAAGAAAAATCAAGTAGCACATTATGTTAGTAATATTAAAGGAATTTAAAAAAATTTATTTATTTTTTGACACCTGTCAAATTGACGTTTCCTTGGTTAGTAAAAAGTGCAAGATTAATAGAATTTCACAAAGTTGGTGTCGTTTTCGTATAATTCGAGGGCAAGGAATCCGAAAATTTAATTCATATTTTGACAGCTGTCATTTTAACAATTCTTTGATTTCGGTTAACTGTCGATCATAGGCGTAATGATAACATAATTTCGTAAAGTTGGTGTCGATTTCGTATAACTCGAATGCAGGCAATCCGAAAATTTCATTAATTTTTTGACAGCTGTCAAATTGACGTATATTACGTTGGTAATAGTTGCAATGTTAACAAAAATTCACGAGTTTGGTATCGCTTCTATATAATTTGAGTATGAGGAATTCGAAAATTTGATATATTTTTTGACAGCTGTCAAATTGACGTTTCTTAGGTTAGTAATATGTGCAAGGTGAACAAAATATCGCAAGTTTAGTATCGACTCTATGTAATTCAAATGCAAGGAGTCCGAAAATTAAATTTATTTTTTGACAGCTGTCAAATTGGTGATTCTTTAGTAAAGAATAAGTGCAAGGTTAACAAAATTTCAAAAATTTTGTATCGATTCTATATAATTTGAGTATAAGTTATCCGAAAAATGTATTTATTTTTTGACAGCTGTCATTTTTGACATTTTTTTGTTGACATGTTTTAACAAGTTTGGTATCGTTTCTATATAATTTGAGTATGAGGAATCCGAAATTTTTATCTATTTTTTGACAGCTGTCAAATTGACGTTTCTTAAGTCAGTAATAGGTACAAGGTCAACTGAATTTCGCAAGTTTGGTATCGTTTTTATGTAATTCGAATGCAAGGAATCCGAAAATTTTGTTTATTTTTTGACAGCTGTAATTTTTTACATATTTTTTTCTATTCGATACGTAAAATAGTGAACGGATTGTTCGCAATCGGTTATAGCTGGTACCTTAAAATGTGAAACGGTCACATATGTTATAATTAACAAATTTGGGTGCTATGTACCCCCATCACAGTCCGCAGGAGTGTGGCCAACCAATTAAAGCAACAACCTGCATTCAAGCTTCTCGGTGCATCCACCCTAATCGGTGATCAAATTTAGGTAATAATAACAAAAAAACACACGTAGGCGAATCTGTCGCATACAGGTGAACGGCGGAGCCCTGCCGCGGAGCGGCTAGGTAATAACAAAAACGCATGTAGGTGGATGCCGGAGGCGCCTGCGCGGTTAGCGCCTAGTGAGAATCTGTCGCATTTTGTAACTCATTAATGGTTTCCTTCTAAACGTAATATATTTATTCTATCAGTATACATCAAATATTATATGAAATGTAAGAATATTTAATAATTTTTTTTTTGAATTTTTAAGAATTTCAAAATTTCTTGATATTTTTCAGTTTTTCTTAAATATCTCCGTAACCTAAACCAATAGGAAAAATTTGTATATTTCCTTTCTGATAGAGAATTTAATAGTATATTTTGTTTGTTCGAAACTTTTTTTCTCAAATGTAATCGTTTTTGAGATATTTGCAAGAATATAGAAATCATGATTTCCTCAATAACTCAACAACTATAGTAGATACAGAAAATTTTATAGACTACTTTCTTGTAGACCTTATCAAAGTGCATCTTTACGATATATACAATTTTACCGTAGAGATAATACTTTTTGAATAAAATCGAAATATATCGATTTCTTCAAATTTTTAAGGCATTTGCATGAATTATTTAGAAATTAAAAAAAAATTAAAAATGAAAATACTTGGGAATTAATATAATTTGGGGAATACCTAATTCGAAAATTTTATATATTTTTTGACAGCTGTCAAATTGAGGATTCCTTAGTAAAGAATAAATGCAAGGTTAACAGAATTTCAAAAGTTTGGTGTCGATTCGATATAATTTGAGAATGAGGTATCCGAAATTTTTATCTATTTTTTGACAGCTGTCAAATTGACGTTTCTTAGGTCAATAATAGGTATAAGGTTAACGGAATTTTGTAAGTTTGGTATCGTTTCTGTGTAATTCGAATGCAAGGAATCCGAAAATGTTGTTTATTTTTTGACATCTGTCATTTTTGACATATTTTTTTCTATTCGATACGTAATATAGTGAACGGATTGTTCGCAATCGGTTATAGCTGGTCCCTTAAAATGTGAAGCGGTAACATATGTTATAATGAACGAATTTGGGTGCTATGTACCCCCATCACAGTCCGCAGGAGTGTGGCCAACCAATTAAAGCATCAATCTGCATTCAAGCTTATCGATGCATCCACGCAAATCGGTTGATAAATCTAGGTAATAACAAAACACATATAGGCGAATCTGTCGCATATAGAGGGTCCGCGGAGCCCCGCGCGGAGCGCCTAGGGGGCTATGCCCCCTAGTTACATAGCGCCCTTCGGACGCTATGTATTACGTCCAGTGGGTGACCTTGAGTTCGGATGTTGCCGTGTTTTTTGACATTTTGGAGGTTGCGTATTTTTGGAGAAAAAACTATCAGAGTCGAAACGATGAAACTTTTTGGTTTTACTTTTGGATAGTGCGCGCGTGTTGTCTCAAATTTTCGAGTATACAGGGTGTGCCGTTTCGAAGTTATTAAGCGTCAAAGTCGACTTTTCGGCGATTTCAGTTGTGCTACGTTTCAGGTCGCAAATCGCAATTTTTTCGATTTAAATTTTCAGAGTGTGGTGTAGACTGGACCCTACAGAACCCTATTGTTTTTGGGTAACGTACGACGATTAGAAGTAATTTAAAAGAATTTTTCAAAGTCGAAATTTGGCAAAAAAGGGTCATTTTGGGTACCTAATAGCTCGAACTGGGTGCGTCCTAGCGACACGCGGTTTTAAATTTTCGATTTCCCATCTCAAAAACTAGGTGCCATCAATACATCTATCTATACCTAAAGTTATTAGAAGATGGGAAAAATTTGAAAATACTGAACAAGTTGATATTTCGGGGTAAAAATGGACGGTTTTTCATTTTTTTCGAGGTAAAAACGGCTTTTGATCGAATTTTAGTTTACGTTACCGGAAAGTTCGAGGTAAATCACATTCGATACGTATATTTTCGTTTCTTCGATTTAAATACCGAAAATACTATTAACGATTGAATTTTAAAAATTTTGAAATTGTGTTTTTGTCACCACCACACTTAAATTCTTCTATACGCTCTCGTATTTAACATTTTCCATATTTTATTGCTTTTTCGTCACGCGGAATGATGGTACTTGAAGATTCATACCAAGAGCGCGCTTCGAATGACGATCTAAAGGGTTAAACGAAATTAAATATAATCATTTTCACCCATTTTTCACTAAAAGTCGTGTTTAGTCACGAATAACTCCTACAAATATTATTTCGGAGAGTTCTCTATAAGCGTATTTTCATCGTCCATCATTTCTCACCACATTATTATTTTTCAAAATTTTCGAAATTTCCTTCCAATCGGGAGAAAAACGACAATTTACCGAGCTGGGACGGCCAATTTTTGCAAATTTGCAAGCTGGACTTGAACTTTACTCGGATTTTAACGGACGGACGGACGAAATTTTACTAAATATTTTGGCTGTCAAAATTCGGTCGAAATAGGCCAAAAATAGCCATTTTCTTAGCGAGATGCTGACGTTAATTGACCGATTTGAGGATGGAAATGGTATGGAAAAGATTCTATGGGATTTCGGCTTTCGATAATGACCCCTATCGTTGCCCAAAATGGAAAATTTCCTACCATTTTCCCGATTTCCAAAATGGTCTGCAACGACATATTTACATTGCTCTTATGGGAGAGCCGAAACAGGGTGCATCTTGAAACCAGTTATTCGATTTCTTCTAAACGGCTCACGTTGGAGCAATGAAACTTTTGGGGTATACTTTGGTATATATGGCGTATCCTTTGCCGATGTACGACATTATACAGGGTGTTCCGTTCATAAGTTATTAAACGAAATAAGCAGAAAATGTGCAAAAAATTAAATATTTTTTTCTACGACTTGCCGGTCTCGTAAAACTTAAGCGATTCAGTTTATATTCTAGTATGTTATCAAGAAATTTATTTAGAAAAAGTCGTCGCGAGATTTTTTTAATAAAATGTCGGGAAGTCAATTTTTTGATTTTTTTAAAGTTGGAAAGCATGAAAATGCAGGGTCATTTTCGATAATTAATTATTCGATTTCTGTCTTATAGATTGGCACCGGGTTCGAACCGGTGGATAGGTCATCTCAAATACTAATATTTCACAATACATCATATCATGCTGAAAGACCTATAAAATGGAGAAATTTGCGAAAAACTGAACTTGATGATTTCGTCAAAATTTTTTTTTCCTTTTTATGGGGTAAAATAATATTTCATCGAAATGTTATATATGTCATCAGAAAGAGCACATCAGAACACGATTATAAACCATAATTTAGTTTCTTAATTTCTTATACAAAAATAACTACAATCAATTAAGCAATAATGACAAATTTTGACATCCTCTTACTGAAAGCCGGCTGTACGCTAGTGTATGTAACTTTTTCAACGATTCTTTAGCCTATCGTTTAAAGGAATAAATAACCTTTACGTTCCACATCGACTGTGTGATCTAAAAATATCCTTTGGCGGATAAAAAAAATATTTTATAAATTTTTTCGAAAATTTTTTTTTCAAAAGTTCAGTTTACTCTGCTATATCTTCTATAACTTTTCGTTTAGAGATTTCTTTCTAGGTTTATCTGATTCCCTCATCTTTTCCGAACATTTTGATGTATATAAAGTTATCATAAAGATGTTCGAACTTGGAGAAAATTAAGAAAATTCGTAACGGTGACAGCAAAATTTCTAACTTTCGCTCGAAATGTATGAAAGGCGTGGCTTTTACCGTAATTCGTGAAAATACATGGGATGTTTAGCAAATTTTTAATAGGGTCGTTTCGCATTTTGTGGAAAAATAGGAATAATTTAGTAAATTGTCAATTTGAAGAAAAATCAAGTAGCACATTATGTTAGTAATATTAAAGGAATTTAAAAAATTTTATTTATTTTTTGACACCTGTCAAATTGACGTTTTCTTTGTTAGTAAAAATTGCAAGATTAATAGAATTTCACAAAGTTGATGTCGTTTTCGTATAATTCGAGGGCAAGGAATCCGAAAATTTAATTCATATTTTGACAGCTGTCATTTTAACAATTCTTTGATTTCGGTTAACTGTCGATCATAGGCTTAATGGTAATATAATTTCGCAAAGTTGGTGTCGATTTCGTATAACTCGAATGCAGGCAATCCGAAAATTTTATTAATTTTTTGACAGCTGTCAAATTGACGTATATTACGTTGGTAATAGTTCCAAAGTTAACAAAAATTCACGAGTTTGGTATCGCTTCTATATAATTTGAGTATGAGGAATTCGAAAATTTTATACATTTTTTGACAGCTGTCAAATTGACGTTTCTTAGGTTAGTAATATGTGCAAGGTGAACAAAATATCGCAAGTTTAGTATCGTCTCTATGTAATTCAAATGCAAGGAGTCCGAAAATTAAATTTATTTTTTGACAGCTGTCAAATTGGTGATTCTTTAGTAAAGAATAAGTGCAAGGTTAACAAAATTTCAAAAATTTTGTATCGATTCTATATAATTTGAGTATAAATTATCCGAAAAATGTATTTATTTTTTGACAGCTGTCATTTTTGACATTTTTTTGTTAACATATTTTCACAAGTTTGGTATCGTTTCTATATAATTTGAGTATGAGGAATCCGAAATTTTTATCTATTTTTTGACAGCTGTCAAATTGACGTTTCTTAAGTCAGTAATAGGTACAACGTCAACGGAATTTCGCAAGTTTGGTATCGTTTTTATGTAATTCGAATGCAAGGAATCCGAAAATGTTATTTATTTTTTGACAGCTGTAATTTTTGACATATTTTTTTCTATTCGATACGTAAAATAGTGAACGGATTGTTCGCAAACGGTTATAGCTGGTACCTTAAAATGTGAAACGGTCACATTACGGTTATAATTAACAAATTTGGGTGCTATGTACCCCCATCACAGTCCGCAGGAGTGTGGCCAACGAATTAATGCATCAACCTACATTCAAGCTTCTCGGTGCATCCACCCAAATCGGTGGTCAATTCTATGTAATAATAACAAAAACACACGTAGGCGAATCTGTCGCATACAGGTGAACGGCGGAGCCATGCCGCGAAGCGGCTAGTTAATAACAAAATCGCATGTAGGTGAATGCCGGAGGCCCCTGCGCGTTTAGCGCCTAGTGAGAATCTGTCGCATTTTGTAACTCATTAATGGTTTCCTTCTAAACATAATATATTTATTCTATCAGTATACATCAAATATTATATAAAATGTAAGAATATTTAATAATTTTTTTTTTGGAATTTTTAAGAATTTCAAAATTTCTTGATATTTTTCAGTTTTTCTTAAATATCTCCGTAATCTAAACCAATAGGAAAAATTTGTATATTTCCTTTCTGATAGAGAATTTAATAGTATATTTTGTTTGTTCGAAACTTTTTTTCTCAAATGTAATCGTTTTTGAGATATTTGCAAGAATATAGAAATCATGATTTGCTCAATAACTCAACAACTATAGTAGATACAGAAAATTTTATAGACTACTTTCTTGTAGACCTTATCAAAGTGCATCTTTAGGATATATACAATTTTACCGTAGAGATAATACTTTTCGAATAAAATCGAAATATATCGATTTCTTCAAATTTTTAAGGCATTTGCATGAATTATTTAGAAATTAAAAAAAAATTAAAAATGAAAATACTTGGGAATTAATATAATTTGGGGAATACCTAATTCGAAAATTTTATATATTTTTTGACAGCTGTCAAATTTAGGATTCCTTAGTAAAGAATAAGTGCAAGGTTAACAGAATTTCAAAAGTTTGGTGTCGATGCGATATAATTTGAGTATGAGGAATCCGAAATTTTTATCTATTTTTTGACAGCTGTCAAATTGACGTTTCCTAAGTCAGTAGTATGTACAAGGTCAACGGAATTTCGCAAGTTTGGTATCGTTTTTATGTAATTCGAATGCAAGGAATCCGAAAATTTTGTTTATTTTTGACAGCTGTCATTTTTGACATATTTTTTTCTATTCGATACGTAAAATAGTGAACGGATTGTTCGCAATCGGTTATAGCTGGTACCTTAAAATGTGAAACGGTCACATATGTTATAATTAACGAATTGGGGTGCTATGTACCCCCATCACAGTCCGCAGGAGTGTGGCCAACCAATTAAAGCATCAACCTGCATCCAAACTTCTCGATGCATCCACGCAAATCGGTTGACAAATCTAGGTAATAACAAAACACATATAGGCGAATCTGTCGCATACAGAGGGTCCGCGGAGCGCCGCGCGGAGCGCCTAGGGGGGCTATGCCCCCCTAGTTACATAGCGCCCTTCGGACGCTATGTATTACGTCCAGTACATGACCTTGAGTTCGGATGTTGTCGTGGATTTTGACATTTTCGAGGTTGCGTATTTTTGGAGAAAAAACGGTCAGAGTCGAAACGACGAAACTTTCTGGTTTTACTTTTGGATAGTGCGCGCGTATTGTCTCAAATTTTCGATTATACAGGGTGTGCCGTTTCGAAGTTATTAAGCGTCAAAGTCGACTTTTCGGCGATTCCCGTTGATCCGGATTTCAGGTCGCAAATCGCAATTTTTTCGATTTAAATTTTCAGAGTGTGACAATGACCGGGCGCTTCAGAACCCTATTGAAATTGGGTATCGTACGATGATTAGAAGTAATTTAAAAGAATTTTTCAAAGTCGAAATTTGACAAAAACGGGTCATTTCGGGTACCGAATAGCTCGAACTGGGTGGGTCCGAGGGTCATGCGGTTTTAAATTTTCGATTTCCCATCTCAAAAACTAGGTGCCATCAATACATCTATCTATACCTAAAGTTATTAGAAGATGGGAAAAATTTGAAAATACTGAACAAGTTGATATTTCGGGGTAAAAATGGACGGTTTTTCATTTTTTTCGAGGTAAAAACGGCTTTTGATCGAAATTTAGTTTACTTTACCGGAAAGTTCGAGGTAAATCACATCCGATACGTATAATTTCGTTTCTTCGATTTAAATACCGAAATTACTGTTAACGATTGAAATTTAGAAATTTGGGAATTGTACTTTTGTCACCGCTACACTTAATTTCGTCTATACGCTTTCCTATTTAACATTTTCCATATTTTTTTACTTTTTCGTCACGCGGAATGATGGCACTTTAAGATTCATACCAAGAGCGCGTTTCGAATTACGATCTAAAGGGTTAAAAGAAATTAAATATAACCATTTTCACCCATTTTTCACTAAAAGTTTTGTTTAGTCACGAATAACTCCTACAAATATCATTTCGGAGAGTTCTCTATAAGCGTATTTTCATCGTCCATCCTTTCTCACCACATTATTATTTTTCAAAATTTTCGAAATTTCCTTCCAATCGGGAGAAAAACGACAATTTACCGAGCTGGGACGGCCAATTTTTGCAAATCTGTTGACTGGACTTGAACTTTACTCGGATTTTAACGGACGGACGGATGAAATTTTACTAAATATTTTGGCTGTCAAATTCGGTCGAAATAGGCCAAAAATAGCCATTTTCTTAGCGAGATGCTGACGTTAATTGACCGATTTGAGGATGGAAATGGTATGGAAAAGATTCTATGGGATTTCGGCTTTCGATAATGACCCCTATCGTTGCCCGAAATGGAAAATTTCCTACCATTTTCCCGATTTCCAAAACGGTCTGCAACGACTTATTTACATTGCTCTTATGGGAGAGCCGAAACAGGGTGCATCTTGAAACCAGTTATTCGATTTCTTCTAAACGGCTCACGTTGGAGCAATGAAACTTTTGGGGTATATTTTAGTATATATGGCGTATCCTTAGCCGATGTACTTTATTATACAGGGTGTTCCATTCATAAGTTATTAAACGAAATAGTCAGAAAATGTGCAAAAAATTAAATATTTTTTTCTACGACTTGCCGGTCTCGTAAAACTTAAGCGATTCAGTTTATATTCTAGTATGTTATCAAGAAACTTATTTAGAAAAAGTCGTCGCGAGATTTTTTTAATAAAATGTCGGGAAGTCAATTTTTTGATTTTTTTAAAGTTGGAAAGCATGGAAATGCAGGGTCATTTTCGATAATTAATTATTCGATTTCTGTCTTATAGATTGGCACCGGGTTAGAACCGGTGGATAGGTCATCTCAAATACTAATATTTCACAATACATCATATCATGCTAAAAGGCCTATAAAATGGAGAAATTTGCGAAAAACTGAACTTGATGATTTCGTCAAATTTTTTTTTTCCTTTTTATGGGGTAAAATAATATTTGATCGAAATGTTATATATGTCATCAGAAAGAGCACATCAAAACAGGATTATAAACCATAATTTAGTTTCTTCATTTCTTATACAAAAATAACTACAATCGATTAAGCAATAAGCACTAATTTTGACATCCTCTTACTAAAAGCTGGCTGTACGCTACTACGATTCTTTAGCCTATCGTTTAAAGGAATAAATAACCTTTACGTTCCACATTGACTGCGTGATCCAAAAATATCCTTTGGCGGATAAAAAAAATATTTTATAAATTTTGTCAAAATTTTTTTTATTAAAAGTCTGTTTTATTATGCTATATTTTCTAAAATATTGTCCTTGGAAGATTCTTTATAGGTTTATCTGATTCCCTTATCTTTTCCGAACATTTTGATATATATAAAGTTACCATAAAGATGTTCGATCTTGGAGAAAATTAATAAAATTCGTAACGGTGACAGCAAAATTTCTAAATTTCGCTGGAAATGCATGAAAGGCGTGGCTTTTACCGTAATTCGTGAAAATACATGGGATGTTTAGCAAATTTTTAATAGGGTCGTTTCGCATTTTGTGGAAAAATAGGAATAATTTAGTAAATTGTCAATTTGAAGAAAAATCAAGTAGCACATTATGTTAGTAATATTAAAGGAATTTAAAAATTTTTATTTATTTTTTGACACCTGTCAAATTGACGTTTCCTTGGTTAGTAAAAAGTGCAAGATTAATAGAATTTCACAAAGTTGGTGTCGTTTTCGTATAATTCGAGGGCAAGGAATCCGAAAATTTAATTCATATTTTGACAGCTGTAATTTTTAACAATTCTTTGATTTCGGTTAACTGTCGATCATAGGCTTAATGGTAATATAATTTCGCAAAGTTGGTGTCGATTTCGTATAACTCGAATGCAGGCAAACCGAAAATTTTTTAAATTTTTTGACAGCTGTCAAATTGACCTATATTACGTTGGTAATAGTTGCAATGTTAACAAAAATTCACGAGTTTGGTATCGCTTCTATATAATTTGAGTATGAGGAATTCGAAAATTTTATATATTTTTTGACAGCTGTCAAATTGACGTTTCTTAAGTTAGTAATATGTGCAAGGTGAACAAAATATCGCAAGTTTAGTATCGTCTCTATGTAATTCAAATGCAAGGAGTCCGAAAATTAAATTTATTTTTTGACAGCTGTCAAATTGGTGATTCTTTAGTAAAGAATAAGTGCAAGGTTAACAAAATTTCAAAAATTTTGTATCGATTCTATATAATTTGAGTATAAGTTATCCGAAAAATGTATTTATTTTTTGACAGCTGTCAAATTGACGTTTCTTAAGTCAGTAATAGGTACAAGGTCAACGGAATTTCGCAAGTTTGGTATCGTTTTTATGTAATTCGAATGCAAGGAATCCGAAAATGTTATTTATTTTTTGACAGCTGTAATTTTTTACATATTTTTTTCTATTCGATACGTAAAATAGTGAACGGATTGTTCGCAATCGGTTATAGCTGGTACCTTAAAATGTGAAACGGTCACATATGTTATAATTAACAAATTTGGGTGCTATGTACCCCCATCACAGTCCGCAGGAGTGTGGCAAACCAATTAAAGCATCAACCTGCATTCAAGCTTCTCGGTGTATCTACCCAAATCGGTGGTCAATTCTATGTAATAATAACAAAAACACACGTAGGCGAATCTGTCGCATACAGGTGAACGGCGGAGCCCTGCCGCGGAGCGGCTAGTTAATAACAAAAACGCATGTAGGTGGATGCCGGAGGCCCCTGCGCGTTTAGCGCCTAGTGAGAATCTGTCGCATTTTGTAACTCATTAATGGTTTCCTTCTAAACATAATATATTTATTCTATCAGTATACATCAAATATTATATAAAATGTAAGAATATTTAATAATTTTTTTTTTGAATTTTTAAGAATTTCAAAATTTCTTGATATTTTTCAGTTTTTCTTAAATATCTCCGTAATCTAAACCAATAGGAAAAATTTGTATATTTCCTTTCTGATAGAGAATTTAATAGTATATTTTGTTTGTTCGAAACTTTTTTTCTCAAATGTAATCGTTTTTGAGATATTTGCAAGAATATAGAAATCATGATTTGCTCAATAACTCAACAACTATAGTAGATACAGAAAATTTTATAGACTACTTTCTTGTAGACCTTATCAAAGTGCATCTTTAGGATATATACAATTTTACCGTAGAGATAATACTTTTCGAATAAAATCGAAATATATCGATTTCTTCAAATTTTTAAGGCATTTGCATGAATTATTTAGAAATTAAAAAAAAATTAAAAATGAAAATACTTGGGAATTAATATAATTTGGGGAATACCTAATTCGAAAATTTTATAGATTTTTTGACAGCTGTCAAATTGAGGATTCCTTAGTAAAGAATAAGTGCAAGGTTAACAGAATTTTAAAAGTTTGGTGTCGATTCGATATAATTTGAGTATGAGGAATCCGAAATTTTTATCTATTTTTTGACAGCTGTCAAATTGACGTTTCCTAAGTCAGTAGTATGTACAAGGTCAACGGAATTTCGCAAGTTTGGTATCGTTTTTATGTAATTCGAATGCAAGGAATCCGAAAATGTTGTTTATTTTTGACAGCTGTCATTTTTTAAATATTTTTTTCTATTCGATACGTAAAATAGTGAACGGATTGTTCGCAATCGGTTATAGCTGGTCCCTTAAAATGTGAAACGGTAACATATGTTATAATGAACGAATTTGGGTGCTATGTACCCCCAACACAGTCCGCAGGAGTGTGGCCAACCAATTAAAGCATCAACCTGCATTCAAACTTCTCGGTGTATCCACGCAAATCGGTTGATAAATCTAGGTAATAACAAAACACATATAGGCGAATCTGTCGCAAAAAGAGGGTCCGCGGAGCCCCGCGCGGAGCGCCTAGGGGGCTATGCCCCCTAGTTACATAGCGCCCGTCCCGGTCGCTATGTATTACAGCCTTCCAGTGACCTTGAGTTCGTCCGTTGTCGTCTTTTTCGACATTTTAGAGGTTGCGAATTTCTGGAGAAAAAACTGTCAGAGTCGAAGCGACGAAACTTTTTGGTGTTACTTTTGGATAGTGCGCGCGTATTGTTTCAAATTTTCGAGTATACAGGGTGTGCCGTTTCGAAGTTATTAAGCGTCAAAGTCGACTTTTCGGCGATTCCCGTTGATCCGGATTTCAGGTCGCAAATCGCAATTTTTTCGATTTAAATTTTCAGAGTGTGACAATGACCGGTCGCTTCAGAACCCTATTGAAATTGGGTATCGTACGACGATTAGAAGTAATTTAAAAGAATTTTTCAAAGTCGAAATTTGGCAAAAAAGGGTCATTTTGGGTACCTAATAGCTCGAACTGGGTGCGTCCTAGCGACACGCGGTTTTAAATTTTCGATTTCCCATCTCAAAAACTAGGTGCCATCAATACATCTATCTATACCTAAAGTTATTAGAAGATGGGAGAAATTTGAAAATACTGAACAAGTTGAAATTTCGGGGTAAAAATGGACGGTTTTTCATTTTTTTCGAGGTAAAAACGGCTTTTGATCGAAATTTAGTTTACTTTACCGGAAAGATCCAGCTAAACCACATCCGATACGTATAATTTCGTTTCTTCGATTTAAATACCGAAAATACTATTAACGATTGAATTTTAAAAATTTTGAAATTGTGTTTTTGTCACCACCACACTTAAATTCTTCTATACGCTCTCGTATTTAACATTTTCCATATTTTATTGCTTTTTCGTCACGCGGAATGATGGTACTTGAAGATTCATACCAAGAGCGCGCTTCGAATGGCGATCTAAAGGGTTAAACGAAATTAAATATAATCATTTTCACCCATTTTTCACTAAAAGTCGTGTTTAGTCACGAATAACTCCTACAAATATTATTTCGGAGAGTTCTCTATAAGCGTATTTTCATCGTCCATCATTTCTCACCACATTATTATTTTTCAAAATTTTCGAAATTTCCTTTCAATCGGGAGAAAAACGACGTTTTTCCGAGCTGGGACGGCCAATTTTTGCAAATCTGCACACTTCGTCGATTTTAATCAGTATGCCTTGGAATAAAATTAACCCAATTTGTTGACTGTCAAAATTCGGCCGAAATGGGCCAAAATAGCCTTTTTCTTAGCGAGATCCTGAAGTTAATTGACCGATTTGAGAATGGAAATGGTATGGAAAAGATTCTATGGGATTTCGACTTTCGATAATGACCCCTATCGTTGCCCAAAATCGAAAATTTCCTACTATTTTCCCGATTTCCAAAATGGTCTGCAACGACCAATTTACATTGCTCTTATGGGAGAGCCGAAACAGGGTGCATCTTGAAACCAGTTATTCGATTTCTTCTAAACGGCTCACGTTGGAGCAATGAAACTTTTGGGGTATATTTTGGTATATATGGCGTATACTTAGCCGATGTACGACATTATACAGGGTGTTCCGTTAATAAGCTATTAAACGAAATAAGCAGAAAATGTGCAAAAAATTTGATATTTTCTTCGACGACTTGCCGGTCTCGTAAAACTTAAACGATTCAGTTTATATTTTAGTATGTTATCAAGAAACTTATTTAGAAAAACTCGTCGCGAGATTTTTTCAATAAAATGTCGGGAAGTCAATTTTTTGATTTTTTTAAAGTTGGGAAGCATTAAAATGCAGGGTCATTTTCGATAATGAATTATTCGACTTGAGTCGCATAGATTTGCTCCGGGTTAGAACCGGTGGATAGGTCATCTCAAATACTAATATTTCACAATACATCATATCATGCTAAAAGGCCTATAAAATGGAGAAATTTGCGAAAAACTGAACTTGATGATTTCGTCAAATTTTTTTTTTGCTTTTTATGGGGTAAAATAATATTCGATCGAAATGTTATATATGTCATCAGAAAGAGCACATCAAAACAGGATTATAAACCATAATTTAGTTCCTTAATTTCTTATACAAAAATAACTACAATCGATTAAGCAATAAGCACTAATTTTGACATCCTCTTACTAAAACCCATCTGTACGCTAGTGTATGTAACTTTTTCAATCGTTCTTTAGCCTATCATTTAAAGGAATAAATTACCTTTACGTTCAACATCGACTGCGTGATCCAAAAATATCCTTTGGCGGATAAAAAAAATATTTTATAAATTTTGTCAAAAAATTTTTTTTCAAAAGTTCAGTTTACTCTGCTATATCTTCCATAGCTTTCCTTTTGGAGATTTCTTTCTACTTTTATCTGATTCCGTCATCTTTTCCGAACATTTTGATATATATAAAGTTACCATAAAGATGTTCGATCTTGGAGAAAATTAATAAAATTCGTAACGGTGACAGCAAAATTTCTAAATTTCGCTGGAAATGCATTAAAGGCGTGGCTTTTACCGTAATTCGTGAAAATACATGGGATGTTTAGCAAATTTTTAATAGGGCCGGTTCGCATTTTGTGGAAAAATAGGAATAATTTAGTAAATTGTCAATTTGAAGAAAAATCAAGTAGCACATTATGTTAGTAATATTAAAGGAATTTAAAAAATTTTATTTATTTTTTGACACCTGTCAAATTGACGTTTTCTTTGTTAGTAAAAATTGCAAGATTAATAGAATTTCACAAAGTTGGTGTCGTTTTCGTATAATTCGAGGGCAAGGAATCCGAAAATTTAATTCATATTTTGACAGCTGTAAATTTTAACAATTCTTTGATTTCGGTTAACTGTCGATCATAGGCGTAATGGTAATATAATTTCGCAAAGTTTGTGTCGATTTCGTATAACTCGAATGCAGGCAATCCGAAAATTTTTTAAATTTTTTGACAGCTGTCAAATTGACGTATATTACGTTGGTAATAGTTGCAATGTTAACAAAAATTCACGAGTTTGGTATCGCTTCCATATAATTTGAGTATGAGGAATTCGAAAATTTTATATATTTTTTGACAGCTGTCAAATTGACGTTTCTTAGGTTAGTAATATGTGCAAGGTGAACAAAATATCGCAAGTTTAGTATCGACTCTATGTAATTCAAATGCAAGGAGTCCGAAAATTAAATTTATTTTTTGACAGCTGTCAAATTGGTGATTCTTTAGTAAAGAATAAGTGCAAGGTTAACAAAATTTCAAAAATTTTGTATCGATTCTATATAATTTGAGTATAAGTTATCCGAAAAATGTATTTATTTTTTGACAGCTGTCATTTTTGACATTTTTTTGTTGACATGTTTTAACAAGTTTGGTATCGTTTCTATATAATTTGAGTATGAGGAATCCGAAATTTTTATCTATTTTTTGACAGCTGTCAAATTGACGTTTCTTAAGTCAGTAATAGGTACAACGTCAACGGAATTTCGCAAGTTTGGTATCGTTTTTATGTAATTCGAATGCAAGGAATCCGAAAATGTTATTTATTTTTTGACAGCTGTAATTTTTGACATATTTTTTTCTATTCGATACGTAAAATAGTGAACGGATTGTTCGCAAACGGTTATAGCTGGTACCTTAAAATGTGAAACGGTCACATTACGGTTATAATTAACAAATTTGGGTGCTATGTACCCCCATCACAGTCCGCAGGAGTGTGGCCAACGAATTAATGCATCAACCTACATTCAAGCTTCTCGGTGCATCCACCCAAATCGGTGGTCAATTCTATGTAATAATAACAAAAACACACGTAGGCGAATCTGTCGCATACAGGTGAACGGCGGAGCCCTGCCGCGGAGCGGCTAGGTAATAACAAAAACGCATGTAGGTGGATGCCGGAGGCCCCTGCGCGTTTAGCGCCTAGTGAGAATCTGACGCATTTTGTAACTCATTAATGGTTTCCTTCTAAACATAATATATTTATTCTATCAGTATACATCAAATATTATATGAAATGTAAGAATATTTAATAATTTTTTTTTTGAATTTTTAAGAATTTCAAAATTTCTTGATATTTTTCAGTTTTTCTTAAATATCTCCGTAATCTAAACCAATAGGAAAAATTTGTATATTTCCTTTCTGATAGAGAATTTGATAGTATATTTTGTTTGTTCGAAACTTTTTTTCTCAAATGTAATCGTTTTTGAGATATTTGCAAGAATATAGAAATCATGATTTGCTCAATAACTCAACAACTATAGTAGATACAGAAAATTTTATAGACTACTTTCTTGTAGACCTTATCAAAGTGCATCTTTACGATATATACAATTTTACCGTAGAGATAATACTTTTCGAATAAAATCGAAATATATCGATTTCTTCAAATTTTTAAGGCATTTGCATGAATTATTTAGAAATTAAAAAAAAATTAAAAATGAAAATACTTGGGAATTAATATAATTTGGGGAATACCTAATTCGAAAATTTTATATATTTTTTGACAGCTGTCAAATTGAGCATTCCTTAGTAAAGAATAAATGCAAGGTTAACAGAATTTCAAAAGTTTGGTATCGATTCGATATAATTTGAGTATGAGGAATCCGAAATTTTTATCTATTTTTTGACAGCTGTCAAATTGACGTTTCTTAAGTCAGTAATAGGTACAAGGTCAACGGAATTTCGCAAGTTTGGTATCGTTTTTATGTAATTCGAATGCAAGGAATCCGAAAATGTTATTTATTTTTTGACAGCTGTAATTTTTTACATATTTTTTTCTATTCGATACGTAAAATAGTGAACGGATTGTTCGCAATCGGTTATAGCTGGTACCTTAAAATGTGAAACGGTCACATATGTTATAATTAACGAATTTGGGTGCTATGTACCCCCATCACAGTCCGCAGGAGTGTGGCCAACCAATTAAAGCATCAACCTGCATTCAAACTTCTCGATGCATCCACGCAAATCGGTTGACAAATCTAGGTAATAACAAAACACATATAGGCGAATCTGTCGCAAAAAGAGGGTCCGCGGAGCCCCGCGCGGAGCGCCTAGGGGGGCTATGCCCCCCTAGTTACATAGCGCCCTTCGGACGCTATGTATTACGCCGTGCGAGTGACCTTGAGTGCGTATGTTGTCGTCGTCACCTTTGACATTTTCGAGGTCTCGATTTTTTTGCGAGAAATCTGTCAGAGTCGAAACGACGAAACTTTTTGGTTTTACTTTTGGATAGTGCGCGCGTATTGTCTCAAATTTTCGAGTATACAGGGTGTGCCGTTTCGAAGTTATTAAGCGTCAAAGTCGACTTTTCGGCGATTTCAGTTGTGCTACGTTTCAGGTCGCAAATCGCAATTTTTTCGATTTAAATTTTCGGAACGTGGAGTGGACCGGACGCTACAGAACCCTATTGAAACTGGGTAACGTACGACGATTAGAAGTAATTTAAAAGAATTTTTGAAAGTCGAAATTTGACAAAACAGGGTCATTTTTGGTACCTAATAGCTCGAACTGGGTGGGTCCTAGCGACACGCGGCTTAAAATTTTCGATTTCCCATCTCAAAAACTAGGTGCCATCAGTACATCTATCTATACCTAAAGTTATTAGAAGATGGGAGAAATTTGAAAATACTGAACAAGTTGAAATTTAAGGGTAAAAATGGACGGTTTTTCATTTTTTTCGAGGTAAAAACGGCTTTTGATCGAAATTTAGTTTACTTTACCGGAAAGTTCGAGGTAAATCACATTCGATACGTATATTTTCGTTTCTTCGATTTAAATACCGAAAATACTATTAACGATTGAATTTTAAAAATTTTGAAATTGTGTTTTTGTCACCACCACACTTAAATTCTTCTATACGCTTTCCTATTTAACATTTTCCATATTTTTTGACTTTTTCGTCACGCGGAATGATCGTACTTTAAGATTCACACCAAGAGCGCGCTTCGAATTACGATCTAAAGGGTTAAAAGAAATTAAATATAACCATTTTCACCCATTTTTCACTAAAAGTCGTGTTTAGTCACGAATAACTCTTACAAATATCATCTCGGAGAGTTCTTTATAGGCGTATTCTTTCCGTCCATCTTTTCTCTCAACATTATTATCTTTCAAAATTTTTGAAATTTCCTTTCAATCGGGAGAAAAACGACGTTTTTCCGAGCTGGGACGGCCAATTTTTGCAAATCTGCACACTTCGTCGATTTTAATCAGCATGCCTTGGAATAAAATTAACCCAATTTGTTGACTGTCAAAATTCGGCCGAAATGGGCCAAAATAGCCTTTTTCTTAGCGAGATCCTGAAGTTAATTGACCGATTTGAGAATGGAAATGGTATGGAAAAGATTCTATGGGATTTCGACTTTCGATAATGACCCCTATCGTTGCCCAAAATGGAAAATTTCCTACCATTTTCCCGATTTCCAAAACGGTCTGCAACGACATATTTACATTGCTCTTATGGGAGAGCCGAAACAGGGTGCATCTTGAAACCAGTTATTCGATTTCTTCTAAACGGCTCACGTTGGAGCAATGAAACTTTTGGGGTATACTTTGGTATATATGGCGTATCCTTAGCCGATGTACGACATTATACAGGGTGTTCCGTTCATAAGTTATTAAACGAAATAAGCAGAAAATGTGCAAAAAATTAAATATTTTTTTCTACGACTTGCCGGTCTCGTAAAACTTAAGCGATTCAGTTCATATTCTAGTATGTTATCAAGAAACTTATTTAGAAAAAGTCGTCGCGAGATTTTTTCAATAAAATGTCGGGAAGTCAATTTTTTGATTTTTTTAAAGTTGGAAAGCATGGAAATGCAGGGTCATTTTCGAAAATGAATTATTCGATTTCTGTCTTATAGATTGGCACCGGATTCGAACCGGTGGATAGGTCATCTCAAATACTAATATTTCACAATACATCATATCATGCTAAAAGATCTATAAAATGGAGAAATTTGCGAAAAACTGAACTTGATGATTTCGTCAAAAATTTTTTTTGCTTTTTATGGGGTAAAATAATATTTGATCGAAATGTTATATATGTCATCAGAAAGAGCACATCAGAGCACGATTATAAACCATAATTTAGTTTCTTAATTTCTTATACAAAAATAACTACAATCGATTAAGCAATAAGCACTAATTTTGACATCCTCTTACTAAAACCCATCTGTACGCTAGTGTATGTAACTTTTTCAATCGTTCTTTAGCCTATCGTTTAAAGGAATAAATTACCTTTACGTTCCACATCGACTGCGTGACCCCAAAATATCCTTTGGCGGATAAAAAAAATATTTTATAAATTTTTTCGAAATTTTTTTTATTAAAAGTCAAGTTTATTCTGCTATATCTTCTATAACTTTCCTGTTGGAGATTTCTTTCTAGGTTTATCTGATTCCCTCATCTTTTCCGAACATTTTGATATATATAAAGTTATCATAAAGATATTCGAACTTGGAGAAAATTAAGAAAATTCGTAACGGTGACAGCAAAATTTCCAACTTTCGCTCGAAATGCATGAATGGCGTGGCTTTTACAGTATTTAGTGAAAATTAGACAAGGGCAAGTGTTTAAATTCATCAGATTTGAATAAATCATGCACACCGTCTGGAAAAATAGGCTTAATTTGATAAATTGGCAATTTGAAGAAAATTCAACTAGTAAGTTATGTTAATATTGCTAAAAGGATTTAAAAAATATTTTAAATTTTTTGACACCTGTCAAATTGACGTTTCATTGGTTAGTATAAAGTGCAAGATTAATAGAATTTCACAAAGTTGGTGTCGTTTCCGTATAATTCGAGGGCAAGGAATCCGAAAATTTAATTCATATTTTGACAGCTGTCATTTTTAACAATTCATTGATTTCGGTTAACTGTCGATCATAGGCGTAATCGTAACAGAATTTCGCAAAGTTGGTGTCGATTTCGTATAACTCGAATGCAGGCAATCCAAAAAATTTATTAATTTTTTGACAGCTGTCAAATTGACGTATATTACGTTGGTAATAGTTGCAATGTTAACAAAAATTCACGAGTTTGGTATCGCTTCTATATAATTTGAGTATAAGTTATCCGAAAAATTTATTTATTTTTTGACAGCTGTCATTTTTGACATTTTTTTGTTGACATGTTTTAACAAGTTTGGTATCGTTTCTATATAATTTGAGTATGAGGAATCCGAAATTTTTATCTATTTTTTGACAGCTGTCAAATTGAGTATGAGGAATTCGAAAATTTTATATATTTTTTGACAGCTGTCAAATTGACGTTTCTTAGGTTAGTAATATGTGCAAGGTGAACAAAATATCACAAGTTTAGTATCGACTCTATGTAATTCAAATGCAAGGAGTCCGAAAATTGTCAAATTGGTGATTCTTTAGTAAAGAATAAGTGCAAGGTTAACAAAATTTCAAAAATTTTGTATCGATTCTATATAATTTGAGTATAAGTTATCCGAAAAATTTATTTATTTTTTGACAGCTGTCATTTTTGACATTTTTTTGTTGACATGTTTTAACAAGTTTGGTATCGTTTCTATATAATTTGAGTATGAGGAATCCGAAATTTTTATCTATTTTTTGACAGCTGTCAAATTGACGTTTCTTAAGTCAGTAATAAGTACAAGGTCAACTGAATTTCGCAAGTTTGGTATCGTTTTTATGTAATTCGAATGCAAGGAATCCGAAAATTTTGTTTATTTTTTGACAGCTGTAATTTTTTACATATTTTTTTCTATTCGATACGTAAAATAGTGAACGGATTGTTCGCAATCGGTTATAGCTGGTACCTTAAAATGTGAAACGGTCACATATGTTATAATTAACAAATTTGGGTGCTATGTACCCCCATCACAGTCCGCAGGAGTGTGGCCAACCAATTAAAGCAATAACCTGCATTCAAGCTTCTCGGTGCATCCACCCTAATCGGTGGTCAAATTTAGGTAATAATAACAAAAAAACACACGTAGGCGAATCTGTCGCATACAGGTGAACGGCGGAGCCCTGCCGCGGAGCGGCTAGGTAATAACAAAAACGCATGTAGGTGGATGCCGGAGGCCCCTGCGCGGTTAGCGCCTAGTGAGAATCTGTCGCATTTTGTAACTCATTAATGGTTTCCTTCTAAACATAATATATTTATTCTATCAGTATACATCAAATATTATATGAAATGTAAGAATATTTAATAATTTTTTTTTTGAATTTTTAAGAATTTCAAAATTTCTTGATATTTTTCAGTTTTTCTTAAATATCTCCGTAACCTAAACCAATAGGAAAAATTTGTATATTTCCTTTCTGATAGAGAATTTAATAGTATATTTTGTTTGTTCGAAACTTTTTTTCTCAAATGTAATCGTTTTTGAGATATTTGCAAGAATATAGAAATCATGATTTCCTCAATAACTCAACAACTATAGTAGATACAGAAAATTTTATAGACTACTTTCTTGTAGACCTTATCAAAGTGCATCTTTACGATATATACAATTTTACCGTAGAGATAATACTTTTTGAATAAAATCGAAATATATCGATTTCTTCAAACTTTGCATGAATTATTTAGAAATTAAAAAAAAAATTAAAAATGAAAATACTTGGGAATTAATATAATTTGGGGAATACCTAATTCGAAAATTTTATATATTTTTTGACAGCTGTCAAATTGAGGATTCCTTAGTAAAGAATAAATGCAAGGTTAACAGAATTTCAAAAGTTTGGTGTCGATTCGATATAATTTGAGAATGAGGTATCCGAAATTTTTATCTATTTTTTGACAGCTGTCAAATTGACGTTTCTTAGGTCAATAATAGGTATAAGGTTAACGGAATTTTGTAAGTTTGGTATCGTGTCTGTGTAATTCGAATGCAAGAAATCCGAAAATGTTGTTTATTTTTTGACAGCTGTCATTTTTGACATATTTTTTTCTATTCGATACGTAATATAGTGAACGGATTGTTCGCAATCGGTTATAGCTGGTCCCTTAAAATGTGAAGCGGTAACATACGTTATAATGAACGAATTTGGGTGCTATGTACCCCCATCACAGTCCGCAGGAGTGTGGCCAACCAATTAAAGCATCAATCTGCATTCAAGCTTATCGATGCATCCACGCAAATCGGTTGATAAATCTAGGTAATAACAAAACACATATAGGCGAATCTGTCGCATACAGAGGGTCCGCGGAGCCCCGCGCGGAGCGCCTAGGGGGCTATGCCCCCTAGTTACATAGCACCCTTCGGATGCTATGTATTACGGCTTACGTGTGACCTTGAGTTCGTCCGTTGTCGTCGTCGTCGTCGTCGTCGTATCTTTTGACATTTTTGCAGTTGCGAATTTTTTGCGAAGAAACTGTCAGCGTTGAAACGACGAAACTTTTTGGTTTTAATTTTGGATAGTGCGCGCGTGTTGTCTCAAATTTTAAAATATACAGGGTGAACCGTTTCGAAGTTATTAAGCGTCAAAGTCGACTTTTCGGCGATTCCCGTTGAAACACATTTCAAGTCGCAAAACTCAATTTTTTCGATTTAAATTTTCAGAGTGTGATAATAACCGGTCGCTTCAGAACCCTATTGAAATTGGGTATCGTACGACGATTAGAAGTAATTTAAAAGAATTTTTGAAAGTCGAAATTTGGCAAAAAAGGGTCATTTCGGGTACCTAATAGCTCGAACTGGGTGAGTCCTAGCGACACGCGGTTTTAAATTCTCGATTTCCCATCTCAAAAACTAGGTGCCATCAATACATCTATCTATACCTAAAGTTATTAGAAGATGGGAGAAATTTGAAAATACTGAACAAGTTGAAATTTCGGGGTAAAAATGGACGGTTTTTCATTTTTTTCGAGGTAAAAACGGCTTTTGATTGAAATTTAGTTTACTTTGCCGGAAAGTTCCAGCTAAACCACATCCGATACGTATATTTTCGTTTCTTCGATTTAAATACCGAAAATACTATTAACGATTGAATTTTAAAAATTTTGAAATTGTGTTTTTGTCACCACCACACTTAAATTCTTCTATACGCTCTCGTATTTAACATTTTCCATATTTTATTGCTTTTTCGTCACGCGGAATGATGGTACTTGAAGATTCATACCAAGAGCGCGCTTCGAATGGCGATCTAAAGGGTTAAACGAAATTAAATATAATCATTTTCACCCATTTTTCACTAAAAGTCGTGTTTAGTCACGAATAACTCCTACAAATATTATTTCGGAGAGTTCTCTATAAGCGTATTTTCATCGTCCATCATTTCTCACCACATTATTATTTTTCAAAATTTTCGAAATTTCCTTTCAATCGGGAGAAAAACGACGTTTTTCCGAGCTGGGACGGCCAATTTTTGCAAATCTGCACACTTCGTCGATTTTAATCAGTATGCCTTGGAATAAAATTAACCCAATTTGTTGACTGTCAAAATTCGGCCGAAATGGGCCAAAATAGCCTTTTTCTTAGCGAGATCCTGAAGTTAATTGACCGATTTGAGAATGGAAATGGTATGGAAAAGATTCTATGGGATTTCGACTTTCGATAATGACCCCTATCGTTGCCCAAAATCGAAAATTTCCTACCATTTTCCCGATTTCCAAAATGGTCTGCAACGACCAATTTACATTGCTCTTATGGGAGAGCCGAAACAGGGTGCATCTTGAAACCAGTTATTCGATTTCTTCTAAACGGCTCACGTTGGAGCAATGAAACTTTTGGGGTATATTTTGGTATATATGGCGTATACTTAGCCGATGTACGACATTATACAGGGTGTTCCGTTAATAAGTTATTAAACGAAATAAGCAGAAAATGTGCAAAAAATTAAATATTTTCTTCGACGACTTGCCGGTCTCGTAAAACGTAAGCGATTCAGTTTATATTCTAGTATGTTATCAAGAAACTTATTTAGAAAAAGTCGTCGCGAGATTTTTTCAATAAAATGTCGGGAAGTCAATTTTTTGATTTTTTTAAAGTTGGGAAGCATTAAAATGCAGGGTCATTTTCGATAATGAATTATTCGACTTGGGTCGCATAGATTTGCTCCGGGTTAGAACCGGTGGATAGGTCATCTCAAATACTAATATTTCACAATACATCATATCATGCTAAAAGGCCTATAAAATGGAGAAATTTGCGAAAAACTGAACTTGATGATTTCGTCAAATTTTTTTTTTGCTTTTTATGGGGTAAAATAATATTTGATCGAAATGTTATATATGTCATCAGAAAGAGCACATCAAAACAGGATTATAAACCATAATTTAGTTTCTTAATTTCTTATACAAAAATAACTACAATCGATTAAGCAATAAGCACTAATTTTGACATCCTCTTACTAAAACCCATCTGTACTCTAGTGTATGTAACTTTTTCAATCGTTCTTTAGCCTATCATTTAAAGGAATAAATTACCTTTACGTTCAACATCGACTGCGTGATCCAAAAATATCCTTTGGCGGATAAAAAAAATATTTTATAAATTTTGTCAAAAAATTTTTTTTCAAAAGTTCAGTTTACTCTGCTATATCTTCCATAGCTTTCCTTTTGGAGATTTCTTTCTATTTTTATCTGATTCCGTCATCTTTTCCGAACATTTTGATATATATAAAGTTACCATAAAGATGTTCGAACTTGGAGAAAATTAAGAAAATTCGTAACGGTGACAGCAAAATTTCTAACTTTCGCTCGAAATGTATGAAAGGCGTGGCTTTTACCGTAATTCGTGAAAATACATGGGATGTTTAGCAAATTTTTAATAGGGCCGGTTCGCATTTTGTGGAAAAATAGGAATAATTTAGTAAATTGTCAATTTGAAGAAAAATCAAGTAGCACATTATGTTAGTAATATTAAAGGAATTTAAAAAATTTTATTTATTTTTTGACACCTGTCAAATTGACGTTTTCTTTGTTAGTAAAAATTGCAAGTTTAATAGAATTTCACAAAGTTGGTGTCGTTTTCGTATAATTCGAGGGCAAGGAATCCGAAAATTTAATTCATATTTTGACAGCTGTCATTTTAACAATTCTTTGATTTCGGTTAACTGTCGATCATAGGCGTAATGATAACATAATTTCGTAAAGTTGGTGTCGATTTCGTATAACTCGAATGCAGGCAATCCGAAAATTTTTTAAATTTTTTGACAGCTGTCAAATTGACGTATATTACGTTGGTAATAGTTGCAATGTTAACAAAAATTCACGAGTTTGGTATCGCTTCCATATAATTTGAGTATGAGGAATTCGAAAATTTTATATATTTTTTGACAGCTGTCAAATTGACGTTTCTTAGGTTAGTAATATGTGCAAGGTGAACAAAATATCGCAAGTTTAGTATCGACTCTATGTAATTCAAATGCAAGGAGTCCGAAAATTAAATTTATTTTTTGACAGCAGTCAAATAGGTGATTCTTTAGTAAAGAATAAGTGCAAGGTTAACAAAATTTCAAAAATTTTGTATCGATTCTATATAATTTGAGTATAAGTTATCCGAAAAATGTATTTATTTTTTGACAGCTGTCATTTTTGACATTTTTTGTTGACATGTTTTAACAAGTTTGGTATCGTTTCTATATAATTTGAGTATGAGGAATCCGAAATTTTTATCTATTTTTTGACAGCTATCAAATTGACGTTTCTTAAGTCAGTAATAGGTACAACGTCAACGGAATTTCGCAAGTTTGGTATCGTTTTTATGTAATTCGAATGCAAGGAATCCGAAAATGTTATTTATTTTTTGACAGCTGTAATTTTTTACATATTTTTTTCTATTCGATACGTAAAATAGTGAACGGATTGTTCGCAAACGGTTATAGCTGGTACCTTAAAATGTGAAACGGTCACATTACGGTTATAATTAACAAATTTGGGTGCTATGTACCCCCATCACAGTCCGCAGGAGTGTGGCCAACCAATTAAAGCATCAACCTACATTCAAGCTTCTCGGTGCATCCACCCAAATCGGTGGTCAATTCTATGTAATAATAACAAAAACACACGTAGGCGAATCTGTCGCATACAGGTGAACGGCGGAGCCCTGCCGCGGAGCGGCTAGGTAATAACAAAAACGCATGTAGGTGGATGCCGGAGGCCCCTGCGCGTTTAGCGCCTAGTGAGAATCTGTCGCATTTTGTAACTCATTAATGGTTTCCTTCTAAACATAATATATTTATTCTATCAGTATACATCAAATATTATATAAAATGTAAGAATATTTAATAATTATTTTTTTTGAATTTTTAAGAATTTCAAAATTTCTTGATATTTTTCAGTTTTTCTTAAATATCTCCGTAATCTAAACCAATAGGAAAAATTTGTATATTTCCTTTCTGATAGAGAATTTAATAGTATATTTTGTTTGTTCGAAACTTTTTTTCTCAAATGTAATCGTTTTTGAGATATTTGCAAGAATATAGAAATCATGATTTGCTCAATAACTCAACAACTATAGTAGATACAGAAAATTTTATAGACTACTTTCTTGTAGACCTTATTAAAGTGCATCTTTACGATATATACAATTTTACCGTAGTGATAATCCTTTTCGAATAAAATCGAAATATATCGATTTCTTCAAATTTTAAGGCATTTGCATGAATTATTTAGAAATTAAAAAAAAATTAAAAATGAAAATACTTCGGGAATAATATAATTTGGGGAATAAGTAATTCGAAAATTTTATAGATTTTTTGACAGCTGTCAAATTGAGGATTCCTTAGTAAAGAATAAGTGCAAGGTTAACAGAAATTCAAAAGTTTGGTGTCGATTCGATATAATTTGAGTATGAGGAATCCGAAATTTTTATCTATTTTTTGACAGCTGTCAAATTGACGTTTCCTAAGTCAGTAGTATGTACAAGGTCAACGGAATTTCGCAAGTTTGGTATCGTTTCTATGTAATTCGAATGCAAGGAATCCGAAAATTTTGTTTATTTTTGACAGCTGTCATTTTTTAAATATTTTTTTCTATTCGATACGTAAAATAGTGAACGGATTGTTCGCAATCGGTTATAGCTGGTCCCTTAAAATGTGAAGCGGTAACATATGTTATAATTAACAAATTTGGGTGCTATGTACCCCCAACACAGTCCGCAGGAGTGTGGCCGACCAATTAAAGCATCAACCTGCATTCAAACGGCTCGATGCATCCACACAAATCGGTTGACAAATCTAGATAATAACAAAACACATATAGGCGAATCTGTCGCAAAAAGAGGGTCCGCGGAGCCCCGCGCGGAGCGCCTAGGGGGGCTATGCCCCCCTAGTTACATAGCGCCCTTCGGACGCTATGTATTACGGCCAGTACGTGACCTTGAGTTCGTCCGTTGTCCTTTTCGACATTTTAGAGCTTGCGAATTTCTGGAGAAAAAACTATCAGAGTCGAAGCGACGAAACTTTTTGGTTTTACTTTTGGATAGTGCGCGCGTGTTGTCTCAAATTTTCGAGTATACAGGGTGTGCCGTTTCGAAGTTATTAAGCGTCAAAGTCGACTTTTCGACGATTTCAGTTGTGCTACGTTTCAGGTCGCAAATCGCAATTTTTTCGATTTAAATTTTCAGAGTGTGACAATGACCGGGCGCTACAGAACCCTATTGTTTTTGGGTATCGTACGACGATTAGAAGTAATTTAAAAGAATTTTTGAAAGTCGAAATTTGGCAAAAAAGGGTCATTTAGGGTACCGAATAGCTCGAACTGGGTGGGTCCTAGCGACACGCAGTTTTAAATTTTCGATTTCCCATCTCAAAAACTAGGTACCATCAATACATCTATCTATACCTAAAGTTATTAGAAGATGGAAAAAATTTGAAAATACTGAACAAGTTGATATTTCGGGGTAAAAATGGACGGTTTTTGATTTTTTTCGAGGTAAAAACGGCTTTTGATCGAAATTTAGTTTACTTTACCGGAAAGTTCGAGGTAAATCACATTCGATACGTATAATTTCGTTTCTTCGATTTAAAAACCGAAAATACTATTAACGATTCAATTTTAAAAATTTGGAAATTTTACTTTTGTCACCGCTACACTTAATTTCGTCTATACGCTTTCCTATTTAACATTTTCCAAATTTTATTGCTTTTTCGTCAAGCGGAATGATGGAACTTTCAGATTCATACCAAGAGCGCGTTTCGAATTACGATCTAAAGGGTTAAAAAAAATTAAGTATATCCATTTTCAACCATTTTTCACTAAAAGTCGTGTTTAGTCACGAATAACTCCTACAAATATTATTTCGGAGAGTTCTCTATATGCGCATTTGCATCGTCCATCATTTCTCACCACATTATTATTTTTCAAAATTTTCGAAATTTCCTTTCAATCGGGAGAAAAACGACAATTTACCGAGCTCGGACGGCCAATTTTTGCAAATCTGCACACTTCGTCGATTTTATTCAGCATGCCTTGGAATAAAATTAACCCAATTTGTTGACTGTCAAAATTCGGCCGAAATGGGCCAAAATAGCCTTTTTCTTAGCGAGATCCTGAAGTTAATTGACCGATTTGAGGATGGAAATGGTATGGAAAAGATTCTATGGGATTTCGGCTTTCGATAATGACCCCTATCGTTGCCCAAAATGGAAAATTTCCTACCATTTTCCCGATTTCCAAAATGGTCTGCAACGACATATTTACATTGCTCTTATGGGAGAGCCGAAACCGGGTGCATCTTGAAACCAGTTATTCGATTTCTTCTAAACGGCTCACGTTGGAGCAACGAAACTTTCGGGGTATACTTTGGTATATATGGCGTATCCTTAGCCGATGTACGTCATTATACAGGGTGTTCCGTTCGTAAGTTATTAAACGAAATAAGCAGAAAATGTGCAAAAAATTAAATATTTTTTTCTACGACTTGCCGGTCTCGTAAAACTTAAGCGATTCAGTTTATATTCTAGTATGTTATCAAGAAACTTATTTAGAAAAACTCGTCGCGAGATTTTTTCAATAAAATGTCGGGAAGTCAATTTTTTGATTTTTTTAAAGTTGGGAAGCATTAAAATGCAGGGTCATTTTCGATAATGAATTATTCGATTTCTGTCTTATAGATTGGCACCGGGTTTGAACCGGTGGATAGGTCATCTCAAATACTAATATTTCACAATACATCATATCAAGCTAAAAGACCTATAAAATGGAGAAATTTGCGAAAAACTGAACTTGATGATTTCGTCAAAATTTTTTTTTCCTTTTTATGGGGTAAAATAATATTTCATCGAAATGTTATATATGTCATCGGAAAGAGCACATCAGAACACGATTATAAACCATAATTTAGTTTCTTAATTTCTTATACAAAAATAACTACAATCAATTAAGCAATAATGACAAATTTTGACATCCTCTTACTGAAAGCCGGCTGTACGCTAGTGTATGTAACTTTTTCAACGATTCTTTAGCCTATCGTTTAAAGGAATAAATAACCTTTACGTTCCACATCGACTGTGTGATCCAAAAATATCCTTTGGCGGATAAAAAAATTATTTTATAAATTTTTTCGAAATTTTTTTTTTCAAAAGTTCAGTTTACTCTGCTATATCTTCTATAACTTTTCGTTTAGAGATTTCTTTCTAGGTTTATCTGATTCCCTCATCTTTTCCGAACATTTTGATGTATATAAAGTTATCATAAAGATGTTCGAACTTGGAGAAAATTAAGAAAATTCGTAACGGTGACAGCAAAATTTCTAACTTTCGCTCGAAATGTATGAAAGGCGTGGCTTTTACCGTAATTCGTGAAAATACATGGGATGTTTAGCAAATTTTTAATAGGGTCGTTTCGCATTTTGTGGAAAAATAGGAATAATTTAGTAAATTGTCAATTTGAAGAAAAATCAAGTAGCACATTATGTTAGTAATATTAAAGGAATTTAAAAAATTTTATTTATTTTTTGACACCTGTCAAATTGACGTTTTCTTTGTTAGTAAAAATTGCAAGATTAATAGAATTTCACAAAGTTGGTGTCGTTTTCGTATAATTCGAGGGCAAGGAATCCGAAAATTTAATTCATATTTTGACAGCTGTCATTTTAACAATTCTTTGATTTCGGTTAACTGTCGATCATAGGCGTAATGATAACATAATTTCGTAAAGTTGGTGTCGATTTCGTATAACTCGAATGCAGGCAATCCGAAAATTTTATTAATTTTTTGACAGCTGTCAAATTGACGTATATTACGTTGGTAATAGTTCCAAAGTTAACAAAAATTCACGAGTTTGGTATCGCTTCTATATAATTTGAGTATGAGGAATTCGAAAATTTTATACATTTTTTGACAGCTGTCAAATTGACGTTTCTTAGGTTAGTAATATGTGCAAGGTGAACAAAATATCGCAAGTTTAGTATCGTCTCTATGTAATTCAAATGCAAGGAGTCCGAAAATTAAATTTATTTTTTGACAGCTGTCAAATTGGTGATTCTTTAGTAAAGAATAAGTGCAAGGTTAACAAAATTTCAAAAATTTTGTATCGATTCTATATAATTTGAGTATAAATTATCCGAAAAATGTATTTATTTTTTGACAGCTGTCATTTTTGACATTTTTTTGTTAACATATTTTCACAAGTTTGGTATCGTTTCTATATAATTTGAGTATGAGGAATCCGAAATTTTTATCTATTTTTTGACAGCTATCAAATTGACGTTTCTTAAGTCAGTAATAGGTACAACGTCAACGGAATTTCGCAAGTTTGGTATCGTTTTTATGTAATTCGAATGCAAGGAATCCGAAAATGTTATTTATTTTTTGACAGCTGTAATTTTTGACATATTTTTTTCTATTCGATACGTAAAATAGTGAACGGATTGTTCGCAATCGGTTATAGCTGGTCCCTTAAAATGTGAAGCGGTCACATTACGGTTATAATTAACAAATTTGGGTGCTATGTACCCCCATCACAGTCCGCAGGAGTGTGGCCAACGAATTAATGCATCAACCTACATTCAAGCTTCTCGGTGCATCCACCCAAATCGGTGGTCAATTCTATGTAATAATAACAAAAACACACGTAGGCGAATCTGTCGCATACAGGTGAACGGCGGAGCCCTGCCGCGAAGCGGCTAGTTAATAACAAAAACGCATGTAGGTGGATGCCGGAGGCCCCTGCGCGTTTAGCGCCTAGTGAGAATCTGTCGCATTTTGTAA
Organism: Barypeithes pellucidus; assembly: GCA_963991005.1. Classification (NCBI taxonomy): domain Eukaryota; kingdom Metazoa; phylum Arthropoda; class Insecta; order Coleoptera; family Curculionidae; genus Barypeithes; species Barypeithes pellucidus. The sequence continues at coordinate 34,569,815 of OZ022563.1, read as the reverse complement.
CTCATTAATGGTTTCCTTCTAAACATAATATATTTATTCTATCAGTATACATCAAATATTATATAAAATGTAAGAATATTTAATAATTTTTTTTTTGAATTTTTAAGAATTTCAAAATTTCTTGATATTTTTCAGTTTTTCTTAAATATCTCCGTAATCTAAACCAATAGGAAAAATTTGTATATTTCCTTTCTGATAGAGAATTTAATAGTATATTTTGTTTGTTCGAAACTTTTTTTCTCAAATGTAATCGTTTTTGAGATATTTGCAAGAATATAGAAATCATGATTTGCTCAATAACTCAACAACTATAGTAGATACAGAAAATTTTATAGACTACTTTCTTGTAGACCTTATCAAAGTGCATCTTTAGGATATATACAATTTTACCGTAGAGATAATACTTTTCGAATAAAATCGAAATATATCGATTTCTTCAAATTTTTAAGGCATTTGCATGAATTATTTAGAAATTAAAAAAAAATTAAAAATGAAAATACTTGGGAATTAATATAATTTGGGGAATACCTAATTCGAAAATTTTATAGATTTTTTGACAGCTGTCAAATTGAGGATTCCTTAGTAAAGAATAAGTGCAAGGTTAACAGAATTTCAAAAGTTTGGTGTCGATTCGATATAATTTGAGTATGAGGAATCCGAAATTTTTATCTATTTTTTGACAGCTGTCAAATTGACGTTTCCTAAGTCAGTAGTATGTACAAGGTCAACGGAATTTCGCAAGTTTGGTATCGTTTTTATGTAATTCGAATGCAAGGAATCCGAAAATTTTGTTTATTTTTGACAGCTGTCATTTTTTAAATATTTTTTTCTATTCGATACGTAAAATAGTGAACGGATTGTTCGCAATCGGTTATAGCTGGTCCCTTAAAATGTGAAACGGTAACATATGTTATAATGAACGAATTTGGGTGCTATGTACCCCCAACACAGTCCGCAGGAGTGTGGCCAACCAATTAAAGCATCAACCTGCATTCAAACTTCTCGGTGTATCCACGCAAATCGGTTGATAAATCTAGGTAATAACAAAACACATATAGGCGAATCTGTCGCAAAAAGAGGGTCCGCGGAGCCCCGCGCGGAGCGCCTAGGGGGCTATGCCCCCTAGTTACATAGCGCCCTTCGGACGCTATGTATTACGGCTTGAGAGTGACCTTGAGTGCGTCCGTTGTCGTCGTCGTCGTCGTATCTTTTAACATTTTTGAGGTTGCGAATTTTTTGCGAGAAAACTATCAGCGTTGAAACGACGAAACTTTCTGGTTTTAATTTTGGATAGTGCGCGCGTATTGTCTCAAAATTTAAAATATACAGGGTGAACAGTTTCGAAGTTATTAAGCGTCAAAGTCGACTTTTCGGCGATTCCCGTTGAAACACATTTCAAGTCGCAAAACTCAATTTTTTCGATTTAAATTTTCGGAACGTGGAGTGGACCGGTCGCTACAGAACCCTATTGAAACTGGGTAACGTACGACGATTAGAAGTAATTTAAAAGAATTTTTCAAAGTCGAAGTTTTGCAAAAAAGGGTCATTTCGGGTACCGAATAGCTCGAACTGGGTGAGTCCGAGGGTCACGCGGTTTTAAATTTTAGATTTCCCATCTCAAAAACTAGGTGCCATCAATACATCTATCTATACCTAAAGTTATTAGAAGATGGAAAAAAATTGAAAATACTGAACAAGTTGATATTTCGGGGTAAAAATTGACGGTTTTTCATTTTTTTCGAGGTAAAAACGGCTTTTGATCGAAATTTAGTTTCCTTTACCGGAAAGTTCGAGGTAAATCACATCCGATACGTATAATTTCGTTTCTTCGATTTAAATACCGAAATTACTATTAACGATTGAATTTTAGAAATTTGGAAATAATTTTTTTGTCACCGCTACACTAAATTTCGTCTATACGCTTTCCTATTTAACATTTTCCATATTTTTTTTCTTTTTCGTCAAGCGGAATGATGGTACTTGAAGATTCATACCAAGCGCACGTTTCGAATGACGATCTAAAGGGTTAAAAGAAATTAAGTATATCCATTTTCACCCATTTTTCACTAGAAGTTTTGTTTAGTCACGAATAACTCCTACAAATATTATTTCGGAGAGTTCTCTATAAGCGTATTTTCATCGTCCATCATTTCTCACCACATTATTATTTTTCAAAATTTTCGAAATTTCCTTCCAATCGGGAGAAAAACGACAATTTACCGAGCTGGGACGGCCAATTTTTCCAAATCTGATGACTGGACTTGAACTTTACTCGGATTTTAACGGACGGACGGACGAGATTTTACTAAATATTTTGGCTGTCAAATTCGGTCGAAATAGGCCAAAAATAGCCATTTTCTTAGCGAGATGCAGAAGTTAATTGACCGATTTGAGAATGGAAATGGTATGGAAAAGATTCTATGGGATTTCGGCTTTCGATAATGAGCCCTACCGTTGCCCAAAATGGAAAATTTCCTACCATTTTCCCGATTTCCAAAATGGTCTGCAACGACATATTTACATTGCTCTTATGGGAGAGCCGAAACAGGGTGCATCTTGAAACCAGTTATTCGATTTCTTCTAAACGGCTCACGTTGGAGCAATGAAACTTTTGGGGTATACTTTGGTATATATGGCGTATCCTTAGCCGATGTACGACATTATACAGGGTGTTCCGTTCATAAGTTATTAAACGAAATAGTCAGAAAATGTGCAAAAAATTAAATATTTTTTTCGACGACTTGCCGGTCTCGTACAACTTAAGCGATTCAGTTTATATTCTAGTATGTTATCAAGAAACTTATTTAGAAAAAGTCGTCGCGAGATTTTTTTAATAAAATGTCGGGAAGTCAATTTTTTGATTTTTTTAAAGTTGGAAAGCATGAAAATGCAGGGTCATTTTCGATAATTAATTATTCGACTTGGGTCGCATAGATTTGCTCCGGGTTAGAACCGGTGGATAGGTCATCTCAAATACTAATATTTCACAATACATCATATCATGCTAAAAGACCTATAAAATGGAGAAATTTGCGAAAAACTGAACTTGATGATTTCGTCAAAATTTTTTTTCCTTTTTATGGGGTAAAATAATATTTCATCGAAATGTTATATATGTCATCGGAAAGAGCACATCAGAACACGATTATAAACCATAATTTAGTTTCTTAATTTCTTATACAAAAATAACTACAATCAATTAAGCAATAATGACAAATTTTGACATCCTCTTACTGAAAGCCGGCTGTACGCTAGTGTATGTAACTTTTTCAACGATTCTTTAGCCTATCGTTTAAAGGAATAAATAACCTTTACGTTCCACATCGACTGTGTGATCCAAAAATATCCTTTGGCGGATAAAAAAAATATTTTATAAATTTTTTCGAAATTTTTTTTTTCAAAAGTTCAGTTTACTCTGCTATATCTTCTATAACTTTTCGTTTAGAGATTTCTTTCTAGGTTTATCTGATTCCCTCATCTTTTCCGAACATTTTGATGTATATAAAGTTATCATAAAGATGTTCGAACTTGGAGAAAATTAAGAAAATTCGTAACGGTGACAGCAAAATTTCTAACTTTCGCTCGAAATGTATGAAAGGCGTGGCTTTTACCGTAATTCGTGAAAATACATGGGATGTTTAGCAAATTTTTAATAGGGTCGTTTCGCATTTTGTGGAAAAAATAGGAATAATTTAGTAAATTGTCAATTTGAAGAAAAATCAAGTAGCACATTATGTTAGTAATATTAAAGGAATTTAAAAAATTTTATTTATTTTTTGACACCTGTCAAATTGACGTTTTCTTTGTTAGTAAAAATTGCAAGATTAATAGAATTTCACAAAGTTGGTGTCGTTTTCGTATAATTCGAGGGCAAGGAATCCGAAAATTTAATTCATATTTTGACAGCTGTCATTTTAACAATTCTTTGATTTCGGTTAACTGTCGATCATAGGCGTAATGATAACATAATTTCGTAAAGTTGGTGTCGATTTCGTATAACTCGAATGCAGGCAATCCGAAAATTTTATTAATTTTTTGACAGCTGTCAAATTGACGTATATTACGTTGGTAATAGTTCCAAAGTTAACAAAAATTCACGAGTTTGGTATCGCTTCTATATAATTTGAGTATGAGGAATTCGAAAATTTTATACATTTTTTGACATCTGTCAAATTGACGTTTCTTAGGTTAGTAATATGTGCAAGGTGAACAAAATATCGCAAGTTTAGTATCGTCTCTATGTAATTCAAATGCAAGGAGTCCGAAAATTAAATTTATTTTTTGACAGCTGTCAAATTGGTGATTCTTTAGTAAAGAATAAGTGCAAGGTTAACAAAATTTCAAAAATTTTGTATCGATTCTATATAATTTGAGTATAAATTATCCGAAAAATGTATTTATTTTTTGACAGCTGTCATTTTTGACATTTTTTTGTTAACATATTTTCACAAGTTTGGTATCGTTTCTATATAATTTGAGTATGAGGAATCCGAAATTTTTATCTATTTTTTGACAGCTATCAAATTGACGTTTCTTAAGTCAGTAATAGGTACAACGTCAACGGAATTTCGCAAGTTTGGTATCGTTTTTATGTAATTCGAACGCAAGGAATCCGAAAATGTTATTTATTTTTTGACAGCTGTAATTTTTGACATATTTTTTTCTATTCGATACGTAAAATAGTGAACGGATTGTTCGCAAACGGTTATAGCTGGTACCTTAAAATGTGAAACGGTCACATTACGGTTATAATTAACAAATTTGGGTGCTATGTACCCCCATCACAGTCCGCAGGAGTGTGGCCAACGAATTAATGCATCAACCTACATTCAAGCTTCTCGGTGCATCCACCCAAATCGGTGGTCAATTCTATGTAATAATAACAAAAACACACGTAGGCGAATCTGTCGCATACAGGTGAACGGCGGAGCCCTGCCGCGAAGCGGCTAGGTAATAACAAAAACGCATGCAGGTGGATGCCGGAGGCCCCTGCGCGTTTAGCGCCTAGTGAGAATCTGTCGCATTTTGTAACTCATTAATGGTTTCCTTCTAAACATAATATATTTATTCTATCAGTATACATCAAATATTATATAAAATGTAAGAATATTTAATAATTTTTTTTTTGAATTTTTAAGAATTTCAAAATTTCTTGATATTTTTCAGTTTTTCTTAAATATCTCCGTAATCTAAACCAATAGGAAAAATTTGTATATTTCCTTTCTGATAGAGAATTTAATAGTATATTTTGTTTGTTCGAAACTTTTTTTCTCAAATGTAATCGTTTTTGAGATATTTCCAAGAATATAGAAATCATGATTTGCTCAATAACTCAACAACTATAGTAGATACAGAAAATTTTATAGACTACTTTCTTGTAGACCTTATCAAAGTGCATCTTTACGATATATACAATTTTACCGTAGAGATAATACTTTTCGAATAAAATCGAAATATATCGATTTCTTCAAATTTTTAAGGCATTTGCAGAATTATTTAGAAATTAAAAAAAAATTAAAAATGAAAATACTTGGGAATTAATATAATTTGGGGAATACCTAATTCGAAAATTTTATAGATTTTTTGACAGCTGTCAAATTGAGGATTCCTTAGTAAAGAATAAGTGCAAGGTTAACAGAATTTCAAAAGTTTGGTGTCGATTCGATATAATTTGAGTATGAGGAATCCGAAATTTTTATCTATTTTTTGACAGCTGTCAAATTGACGTTTCCTAAGTCAGTAGTATGTACAAGGTCAACGGAATTTCGCAAGTTTGGTATCGTTTTTATGTAATTCCAATGCAAGGAATCCGAAAATTTTGTTTATTTTTGACAGCTGTAATTTTTTACATATTTTTTTCTATTCGATACGTATATATACGTATAGCTGGTACCTTAAAATGTGAAACGGTCACATATGTTATAATTAACGAATTTGGGTGCTATGTACCCCCATCACAGTCCGAAGGAGTGTGGCCAACCAATTAAAGCATCAATCTGCATTCAAGCTTCTCGGTGTATCCACGCAAATCGGTTGACAAATCTAGGTACTAACAAAACACATATAGGCGAATCTGTCGCAAAAAGAGGGTCCGCGGAGCCCCGCGCGGAGCGCCTAGGGGGCTATGCCCCCTAGTTACATAGCACCAATTCTGGTGCTATGTATTACGCCTTACGTGTGACCTTGAGTTCGTCCGTTGTCGTCGTCGTCGTATCTTTTGACATTTTTGAGGTTGCGAATTTTTTGCGAGAAAACTATCAGAGTCGGAACGACGAAACTTTTTGGTTTTACTTTTGGATAGTGCGCGCGTGTTGTCTCAAAATTTAAAATATACAGGGTGAACCGTTTCGAAGTTATTAAGCGTCAAAGTCGACTTTTCGGCGATTCCCGTTGAAACACATTTCAAGTCGCAAAACTCAATTTTTTCGATTTAAATTTTCGGAGTGTGGAGTGGACCGGTCGCTACAGAACCCTATTGAAACTGGGCAACGTACGATGATTAGAAGCAATTTAAAAGAATTTTTGAAAGTCGAAATTTGACAAAAAAGGGTCATTTTCGGTACCTAATAGCTCGAACTGGGTGCGTCCGAGGGTCTCGCGGTTTAAAATTTTCGATTTCCCATCTCAAAAACTAGGTGCCATCAATACATCTATCTATACCTAAAGTTATTAGAAGATGGGAAAAATTTGAAAATACTGAACAAGTTGATATTTCGGGGTAAAAATGGACGGTTTTTCATTTTTTTCAAGGTAAAAACGGCTTTTGATCGAATTTTAGTTTACGTTACCGGAAAGATCTAGGTAATTCACATTCGATACGTATATTTTGCTTCCTTCGATTTAAATACCGAAATTACTATTAAAGAATGAATTTTAGTTTTTTGGAAATGCAAAAGTTTGTCACCGCTATACTTAATTTCGTCTATACGCTTTCCTATTTAACATTTTCCATATTTTTTTGCTTTTTCGTCAAGCGGAATGATGGTACTTGAAGATTCATACCAAGCGCACGTTTGGAATTACGATCTAAAGGGTTAAACGAAATTAAGTATATCCATTTTCAACCATTTTTCACTAAAAGTTCTGTTTAGTCACGAATAACTCCTACAAATATCATTTCGGAGAGTTCTCTATATGCGCATTTGCATCGTCCATCATTTCTCACCACATTATTATTTTTCAAAATTTTCGAAATTTCCTTCCAATCGGGAGAAAAATGACATTTTACCGAGCTGGGATGGCCAATTTTTCCAAATCTGCCGACTGGACTTGAACTTTACTCGGATTTTAACGGACGGACGGACGAAATTTTACTAAATATTTTGGCTGTCAAATTCGGTCGAAATAGGCCAAAAATAGCCATTTTCTTAGCGAGATGCTGAAGTTAATTGACCGATTTGAGGATGGAAATGGTATGGAAAAGATTCTATGGGATTTCGGCTTTCGATAATGACCCCTATCGTTGCCCAAAATGGAAAATTTCCTACCATTTTCCCGATTTCCAAAATGGTCTGCAACGACATATTTACATTGCTCTTATGGGAGAGCCGAAACAGGGTGCATCTTGAAACCAGTTATTCGATTTCTTCTAAATGGCTCACGTTGGAGCAATGAAACTTTTGGGGTATACTTTGGTATATATGGCGTATCTTTAGCCGATGTACTTCATTATACAGGGTGTTCCATTCATAAGTTATTAAACGAAATAATCAGAAAATGTGCAAAAAATTAAATATTTTTTTCTACGGCTTGCCGGTCTCGTAAAACTTAAGCGATTCAGTTTATATTCTAGTATGTTATCAAGAAACTTATTTAGAAAAAGTCGTCGCGAGATTTTTTTAATAAAATGTCGGGAAGTCAATTTTTTGATTTTTTTAAAGTTGGAAAGCATGAAAATGCAGGGTCATTTTCGATAATGAATTATTCGACTTGGGTCGCATAGATTTGCTCCGGGTTGGAACCGGTGGATAGGTCATCTCAAATACTAATATTTCACAATACGTCATATCATGCTAAAAGACCTATAAAATGGAGAAATTTGCGTGAAACTGAACTTGATGATTTCGTCAAAATTTTTTTTTCCTTTTTATGGGGTAAAATATTATTTCATCGAAATGTTATATATGTCATCAGAAAGAGCACATCAGAACACGATTATAAACCATAATTTAGTTTCTTAATTTCTTATACAAAAATAACTACAATCGATTAAGCAATAATCACTAATTTTGACATCCTCTTACTAAAACCCATCTGTACGCTAGTGTATGTAACTTTTTCAATCGTTCTTTAGCCTATCATTTAAAGGAATAAATTACCTTTACGTTCAACATCGACTGCGTGATCCAAAAATATCCTTTGGCGGATAAAAAAATTTTTTTATAAATTTTGTCAAAAAATTTTTTTTCAAAAGTTCAGTTTACTCTGCTATATCTTCCATAGCTTTCCTTTTGGAGATTTCTTTCTAGGTTTATCTGATTCCGTCATCTTTTCCGAACATTTTGATATATATAAAGTTACCATAAAGATGTTCGATCTTGGAGAAAATTAATAAAATTCGTAACGGTGACAGCAAAATTTCTAAATTTCGCTGGAAATGCATGAAAGGCGTGGCTTTTACCGTAATTGGTGAAAATACATGGGATGTTTAGCAAATTTTTAATAGGGTCGTTTCGCATTTTGTGGAAAAATAGGAATAATTTAGTAAATTGTCAATTTGAAGAAAAATCAAGTAGCACATTATGTTAGTAATATTAAAGGAATTTAAAAAATTTTATTTATTTTTTGACACCTGTCAAATTGACGTTTCCTTGGTTAGTAAAAAGTGCAAGATTAATAGAATTTCACAAAGTTGGTGTCGTTTTCGTATAATTCGAGGGCAAGGAATCCGAAAATTTAATTCATATTTTGACAGCTGTAATTTTTAACAATTCTTTGATTTCGGTTAACTGTCGATCATAGGCTTAATGGTAATATAATTTCGCAAAGTTATTGTCGATTTCGTATAACTCGAATGCAGGCAATCCGAAAAATTTTTAAATTTTTTGACAGCTGTCAAATTGACGTATATTACGTTGGTAATAGTTCCAATGTTAACAAAAATTCACGAGTTTGGTATCGCATCTATATAATTTGAGTATGAGGAATTCGAAAATTTTATATATTTTTTGACAGCTGTCAAATTGACGTTCCTTAGGTTAGTAATATGTGCAAGGTGAACAAACTATCGCAAGTTTAGTATCGTTTCTATGTAATTCAAATGCAAGGAGTCCGAAAATTAAAATTATTTTTTGACAGCTGTCAAATTAATGAATCTTTAGTAAAGAATAAGTGCAAGGTTAACAAAATTTCAAGAATTTTGTATCGATTCTATATAATTTGAGTATGAGGTATCCAAAAAATTTATTTACTTTTTGACATCTGTCATTTTTGACATTTTTTTGTTAACATATTTTCACAAGTTTGGTATCATTTCTATATAATTTGAGTATGAGGAATCCGAAATTTTTATCTATATTTTCACAGCTGTTAAATTAACGTTTCTTAGGTCAATAATAGGTACAAGGTTAACAGAATTTTGCAAGTTTGGTATCGTTTTTATGTAATTCGAATGCAAGGAATCCGAAAATGGTGTTTATTTTTTGACAGCTGTAATTTTTTTCATTTTTCATTTATTCGATACGTAAAATAGTGAACGGATTGTTCGCAATCGGTTATAGCTGGTACCTTAAAATGTGAAACGGTCACATATGTTATAATTAACAAATTTGGGTGCTATGTACCCCCATCACAGTCCGCAGGAGTGTGGCCAACCAATTAAAGCAACAACCTGCATTCAAGCTTCTCGGTGCATCCACCCTAATCGGTGGTCAAATTTAGGTAATAATAACAAAAAAACACACGTAGGCGAATCTGTCGCATACAGGTGAACGGCGGAGCCCTGCCGCGGAGCGGCTAGGTTAACAGAACTTCAAAGGTTTGATATCTGTCGCATATAGGTGGACGGCGGAGCCCCGCCGCGGAGCGGCTAGGTTAACAGAACTTCAAAGGTTTGATATCTGTCGCATATAGGTGGACGGCAGAGCCCCGCCGCGGAGCGGCTAGGTTAACAGAACTTCAAAGGTTTCATATCTGTCGCAAATAGGTGGACGGAGGAGCCCCGCCGCGGAGCGGCTAGGTTAACAGAGCTTCAAATGTTTCGCATCTGTCGCATATAGGTGGACGGCGGAGCGGCTAGGTTAACAAAACTTCAAAGGTTTGATATCTGTCGCATATAGATGGACGGCGGAGCCCCGCCGCGGAGCGGCTAGGTTAACAGAACTTCAAAGGTTTCATATCTGTCGCAAATAGGTGGACGGAGGAGCCCCGCCGCGGAGCGGCTAGGTTAACAGAGCTTCAAATGTTTCGCATCTGTCGCATATAGGTGGACGGCGGAGCGGCTAGATTAACAGAACTTCAAAGGTTTGATATCTGTCGCATATAGATGGACGGCGGAGCCCCGCCGCGGAGCGGCTAGGTTAACAGAACTTCAAAGGTTTGATATCTATCGCATATAGGTGGACGGCAGAGCCCCGCCGCGGAGCGGCTAGGTTAACAGAACTTCAAAGGTTTCATATCTGTCGCAAATAGGTGGACGGCGGAGCCCCGCCGCGGAGCGGCTAGGTTAACAGAACTTCAAATGTTTGGTATCTGTCGCATATAGGTGGACGGCGGAGCCCCGCCGCGGAGCGGCTAGGTTAACAGAACTTCAAAGGTTCGATATCTGTTGTATATAGGTGGACGGCGGAGCCCCGCCGCGGACGGCTAGGTTAACAGAACTTCAAAGGTTTGATATCTGTCGCATATAGGCGGACGGCGGAGCCCCGCCGCGGAGCGGCTAGGTTAACTGAACTTCAAATGTTTGGTATCTGTCGCATACAGGTGGACGGCGGAACCCCGCCGCGGAGCGGCTAGGTTAACAGAACTTCAAAGGTTTGATATCTGTCGCAAATAGGTGGACGGCGGAGCCCCGCCACGGAGCGGCTAGGTTAACAGAACTTCAAAAGTTTGGTATCGTTTCTATGTAATTCGATTGCAAGGAATCCGAAAATGTTGTTTATTTTTTTACAGCTGTCATTTTTGACATTTTTTTTTCTATTCGATACGTAATATAGTAAGCGAATCGTTCGCAATCGGATATAGCTGGTCTCTTAAAATGTTAAACGGTCACATATGTTATAATGAACGAAGTTGGGTGCTATGTACCCCCATCACAGTCCGCAGGAGTGTGGCCAACGAATTAAAGCATCAACCTATATTCAAGCTTCTCGGTGCATCCACTCAAATCGGTGGTTAAATCTAGGTAATAATAACAAAAACACATGTAGGCGAATCTGTCGTATACAGGTGAACAGCGGAGCCCTGCCGCGGAGCGGCTAGGTAATAACAAAAACGCATGTAGGTGGATGCCGGAGGCCCATGCGCGGGTAGCGCCTAGCGGGAATCTGTCGCATGCAGGTGAACGGCGGAGCCCCGCCGCGGAGCGGCTAGGTAATAACCAAAACACATATAGGTGGATGCCGGAGGACCCTGCGCGGGTAGCGCCTAGTGGGAATCTGTCACATGCAGGTGAACGGCGGAGCCCCGCCGCGGAGCGGCTACGTAATAACCAAAACACATATAGGTGAATGCCGGAGGCCCCTGCGCGGGTAGCGCCTAGTGGGAATCTGTCACATGCAGGTGAACGGCGGAGCCTCGCCGCGGAGCGGCTAGGTAATGACCAAAACACATATAGGTGGATGCCGGAGGCCCCTGCGCGGGTAGCGCCTAGTGGGAATCTGTCACATGCAGGTGAACGGCGGAGCCCCGCCGCGGAGCGGCTAGGTAATAACCAAAACACATATAGGTGGATGCCGGAGGCCCCTGCGCGGGTAGCGCCTAGGGGGGCTATGCCCCCCTAGTTACATAGCGCCCTTCGGACGCTATGTATTACGTCCAGTGGGTGACCTTGAGTTCGGATGTTGCCGTGTTTTTTGACATTTTGGAGGTTGCGTATTTTTGGAGAAAAAACTATCAGAGTCGAAACGATGAAACTTTTTGGTTTTACTTTTGGATAGTGCGCGCGTGTTGTCTCAAATTTTCGAGTATACAGGGTGTGCCGTTTCGAAGTTATTAAGCGTCAAAGTCGACTTTTCGGCGATTTCAGTTGTGCTACGTTTCAGGTCGCAAATCGCAATTTTTTCGATTTAAATTTTCAGAGTGTGGTGTAGACTGGACCCTACAGAACCCTATTGTTTTTGGGTAACGTACGACGATTAGAAGTAATTTAAAAGAATTTTTCAAAGTCGAAATTTGGCAAAAAAGGGTCATTTTGGGTACCTAATAGCTCGAACTGGGTGCGTCCTAGCGACACGCGGTTTTAAATTTTCGATTTCCCATCTCAAAAACTAGGTGCCATCAATACATCTATCTATACCTAAAGTTATTAGAAGATGGGAAAAATTTGAAAATACTGAACAAGTTGATATTTCGGGGTAAAAATGGACGGTTTTTCATTTTTTTCGAGGTAAAAACGGCTTTTGATCGAATTTTAGTTTACGTTACCGGAAAGTTCGAGGTAAATCACATTCGATACGTATATTTTCGTTTCTTCGATTTAAATACCGAAAATACTATTAACGATTGAATTTTAAAAATTTTGAAATTGTGTTTTTGTCACCACCACACTTAAATTCTTCTATACGCTCTCGTATTTAACATTTTCCATATTTTATTGCTTTTTCGTCACGCGGAATGATGGTACTTGAAGATTCATACCAAGAGCGCGCTTCGAATGACGATCTAAAGGGTTAAACGAAATTAAATATAATCATTTTCACCCATTTTTCACTAAAAGTCGTGTTTAGTCACGAATAACTCCTACAAATATTATTTCGGAGAGTTCTCTATAAGCGTATTTTCATCGTCCATCATTTCTCACCACATTATTATTTTTCAAAATTTTCGAAATTTCCTTCCAATCGGGAGAAAAACGACAATTTACCGAGCTGGGACGGCCAATTTTTGCAAATTTGCAAGCTGGACTTGAACTTTACTCGGATTTTAACGGACGGACGGACGAAATTTTACTAAATATTTTGGCTGTCAAAATTCGGTCGAAATAGGCCAAAAATAGCCATTTTCTTAGCGAGATGCTGACGTTAATTGACCGATTTGAGGATGGAAATGGTATGGAAAAGATTCTATGGGATTTCGGCTTTCGATAATGACCCCTATCGTTGCCCAAAATGGAAAATTTCCTACCATTTTCCCGATTTCCAAAATGGTCTGCAACGACATATTTACATTGCTCTTATGGGAGAGCCGAAACAGGGTGCATCTTGAAACCAGTTATTCGATTTCTTCTAAACGGCTCACGTTGGAGCAATGAAACTTTTGGGGTATACTTTGGTATATATGGCGTATCCTTTGCCGATGTACGACATTATACAGGGTGTTCCGTTCATAAGTTATTAAACGAAATAAGCAGAAAATGTGCAAAAAATTAAATATTTTTTTCTACGACTTGCCGGTCTCGTAAAACTTAAGCGATTCAGTTTATATTCTAGTATGTTATCAAGAAATTTATTTAGAAAAAGTCGTCGCGAGATTTTTTTAATAAAATGTCGGGAAGTCAATTTTTTGATTTTTTTAAAGTTGGAAAGCATGAAAATGCAGGGTCATTTTCGATAATTAATTATTCGATTTCTGTCTTATAGATTGGCACCGGGTTCGAACCGGTGGATAGGTCATCTCAAATACTAATATTTCACAATACATCATATCATGCTGAAAGACCTATAAAATGGAGAAATTTGCGAAAAACTGAACTTGATGATTTCGTCAAAATTTTTTTTTCCTTTTTATGGGGTAAAATAATATTTCATCGAAATGTTATATATGTCATCAGAAAGAGCACATCAGAACACGATTATAAACCATAATTTAGTTTCTTAATTTCTTATACAAAAATAACTACAATCAATTAAGCAATAATGACAAATTTTGACATCCTCTTACTGAAAGCCGGCTGTACGCTAGTGTATGTAACTTTTTCAACGATTCTTTAGCCTATCGTTTAAAGGAATAAATAACCTTTACGTTCCACATCGACTGTGTGATCTAAAAATATCCTTTGGCGGATAAAAAAAATATTTTATAAATTTTTTCGAAAATTTTTTTTTCAAAAGTTCAGTTTACTCTGCTATATCTTCTATAACTTTTCGTTTAGAGATTTCTTTCTAGGTTTATCTGATTCCCTCATCTTTTCCGAACATTTTGATGTATATAAAGTTATCATAAAGATGTTCGAACTTGGAGAAAATTAAGAAAATTCGTAACGGTGACAGCAAAATTTCTAACTTTCGCTCGAAATGTATGAAAGGCGTGGCTTTTACCGTAATTCGTGAAAATACATGGGATGTTTAGCAAATTTTTAATAGGGTCGTTTCGCATTTTGTGGAAAAATAGGAATAATTTAGTAAATTGTCAATTTGAAGAAAAATCAAGTAGCACATTATGTTAGTAATATTAAAGGAATTTAAAAAATTTTATTTATTTTTTGACACCTGTCAAATTGACGTTTTCTTTGTTAGTAAAAATTGCAAGATTAATAGAATTTCACAAAGTTGATGTCGTTTTCGTATAATTCGAGGGCAAGGAATCCGAAAATTTAATTCATATTTTGACAGCTGTCATTTTAACAATTCTTTGATTTCGGTTAACTGTCGATCATAGGCTTAATGGTAATATAATTTCGCAAAGTTGGTGTCGATTTCGTATAACTCGAATGCAGGCAATCCGAAAATTTTATTAATTTTTTGACAGCTGTCAAATTGACGTATATTACGTTGGTAATAGTTCCAAAGTTAACAAAAATTCACGAGTTTGGTATCGCTTCTATATAATTTGAGTATGAGGAATTCGAAAATTTTATACATTTTTTGACAGCTGTCAAATTGACGTTTCTTAGGTTAGTAATATGTGCAAGGTGAACAAAATATCGCAAGTTTAGTATCGTCTCTATGTAATTCAAATGCAAGGAGTCCGAAAATTAAATTTATTTTTTGACAGCTGTCAAATTGGTGATTCTTTAGTAAAGAATAAGTGCAAGGTTAACAAAATTTCAAAAATTTTGTATCGATTCTATATAATTTGAGTATAAATTATCCGAAAAATGTATTTATTTTTTGACAGCTGTCATTTTTGACATTTTTTTGTTAACATATTTTCACAAGTTTGGTATCGTTTCTATATAATTTGAGTATGAGGAATCCGAAATTTTTATCTATTTTTTGACAGCTGTCAAATTGACGTTTCTTAAGTCAGTAATAGGTACAACGTCAACGGAATTTCGCAAGTTTGGTATCGTTTTTATGTAATTCGAATGCAAGGAATCCGAAAATGTTATTTATTTTTTGACAGCTGTAATTTTTGACATATTTTTTTCTATTCGATACGTAAAATAGTGAACGGATTGTTCGCAAACGGTTATAGCTGGTACCTTAAAATGTGAAACGGTCACATTACGGTTATAATTAACAAATTTGGGTGCTATGTACCCCCATCACAGTCCGCAGGAGTGTGGCCAACGAATTAATGCATCAACCTACATTCAAGCTTCTCGGTGCATCCACCCAAATCGGTGGTCAATTCTATGTAATAATAACAAAAACACACGTAGGCGAATCTGTCGCATACAGGTGAACGGCGGAGCCATGCCGCGAAGCGGCTAGTTAATAACAAAATCGCATGTAGGTGAATGCCGGAGGCCCCTGCGCGTTTAGCGCCTAGTGAGAATCTGTCGCATTTTGTAACTCATTAATGGTTTCCTTCTAAACATAATATATTTATTCTATCAGTATACATCAAATATTATATAAAATGTAAGAATATTTAATAATTTTTTTTTTGGAATTTTTAAGAATTTCAAAATTTCTTGATATTTTTCAGTTTTTCTTAAATATCTCCGTAATCTAAACCAATAGGAAAAATTTGTATATTTCCTTTCTGATAGAGAATTTAATAGTATATTTTGTTTGTTCGAAACTTTTTTTCTCAAATGTAATCGTTTTTGAGATATTTGCAAGAATATAGAAATCATGATTTGCTCAATAACTCAACAACTATAGTAGATACAGAAAATTTTATAGACTACTTTCTTGTAGACCTTATCAAAGTGCATCTTTAGGATATATACAATTTTACCGTAGAGATAATACTTTTCGAATAAAATCGAAATATATCGATTTCTTCAAATTTTTAAGGCATTTGCATGAATTATTTAGAAATTAAAAAAAAATTAAAAATGAAAATACTTGGGAATTAATATAATTTGGGGAATACCTAATTCGAAAATTTTATATATTTTTTGACAGCTGTCAAATTTAGGATTCCTTAGTAAAGAATAAGTGCAAGGTTAACAGAATTTCAAAAGTTTGGTGTCGATGCGATATAATTTGAGTATGAGGAATCCGAAATTTTTATCTATTTTTTGACAGCTGTCAAATTGACGTTTCCTAAGTCAGTAGTATGTACAAGGTCAACGGAATTTCGCAAGTTTGGTATCGTTTTTATGTAATTCGAATGCAAGGAATCCGAAAATTTTGTTTATTTTTGACAGCTGTCATTTTTGACATATTTTTTTCTATTCGATACGTAAAATAGTGAACGGATTGTTCGCAATCGGTTATAGCTGGTACCTTAAAATGTGAAACGGTCACATATGTTATAATTAACGAATTGGGGTGCTATGTACCCCCATCACAGTCCGCAGGAGTGTGGCCAACCAATTAAAGCATCAACCTGCATCCAAACTTCTCGATGCATCCACGCAAATCGGTTGACAAATCTAGGTAATAACAAAACACATATAGGCGAATCTGTCGCATACAGAGGGTCCGCGGAGCGCCGCGCGGAGCGCCTAGGGGGGCTATGCCCCCCTAGTTACATAGCGCCCTTCGGACGCTATGTATTACGGCTTTCCAGTGACCTTGAGTTCGTCCGTTGTCGTCGTCGTATCTTTTGACATTTTTCCGGTTGCGAATTTTTTGCGAGAAAACTATCAGAGTCGAAACGACGAAACTTTCTGGTTTTAATTTTGGATAGTGCGCGCGTATTGTCTCAAAATTTAAAATATACAGGGTGAACAGTTTCGAAGTTATTAAGCGTCAAAGTCGACTTTTCGGCGATTCCCGTTGAAACACATTTCAAGTCGCAAAACTCAATTTTTTAGATTTAAACTTTCGGAGCGTGGAGTGGACCGGTCGCTACAGAACCCTATTGAAACTGGGTAACGTACGACGATTAGAAGTAATTTAAAAGAATTTTTGAAAGTCGAAATTTGACAAAAAAGGGTCATTTTTGGTACCTAATAGCTCGAACTGGGTGCGTCCGAGGGTCACGCGGTTTAAAATTTAAGATTTCCCATCTCAAAAACTAGCTGCAATCAATACATCTATCTATACCTAAAGTTATTAGAAAATGGGAAAAATTTGAAAATACTGAACAAGTTGATATTTCGGGGTAAAAATGGACGGTTTTTAATTTTTTTCGAGGTAAAAACGCCTTTTGATCGAATTTTAGTTTACGTTACCGGAAAGATCTAGGTAGACCACATTAGAAACGTATATTTTCGTTTCTTCGATTTAAATACCGAAATTACTATTAACGACTGAATTTTAGTTTTTTGGAAAAGTAAAAATTTGTCACCGCTACACTTAATTTCGTCTATACGCTTTCCTATTTAACATTTTCCATATTTTTTTGCTTTTTCGTCAAGCGGAATGATGGCACTTTAAGATTCATACCAAGAGCGCGTTTCGAATTACGATCTAAAGGGTTAAAAAAAATTAAGTATATCCATTTTCACCCATTTTTCACTAAAAGTTTTGTTTAGTCACGAATAACTCCTACAAATATCATTTCGGAGAGTTCTCTATAGGTGTATTCTTTCCGTCCATCTTTTCTCACCACATTATTATTTTTCAAAATTTTCGAAATTTCCTTCCAATCGGGAGGAAAACGACGTTTTTCCGAGCTGGGACGGCCAATTTTTGCAAATCTGCACACTTCGTCGATTTTAATCAGCATGCCTTGGAATAAAATTAACCCAATTTGTTGACTGTCAAAATTCGGCCGAAATGGGCCAAAATAGCCTTTTTCTTAGCGAGATCCTAAAGTTAATTGACCGATTTGAGAATGGAAATGGTATGGAAAAGATTCTATGGGATTTCGGCTTTCGATAATGACCCCTATCGTTGCCCAAAATCGAAAATTTCCTACCATTTTCCCGATTTCCAAAATGGTCTGCAACGACCAATTTACATTGCTCTTATGGGAGAGCCGAAACCGGGTGCATCTTGAAACCAGTTATTCGATTTCTTCTAAACGGCTCACGTTGGAGCAATGAAACTTTTGGGGTATACTTTGGTATATATGGCGTATCCTTAGCCGATGTACGTCATTATACAGGGTGTTCCGTTCGTAAGTTATTAAACGAAATAAGCAGAAAATGTGCAAAAAATTAAATATTTTTTTCTACGACTTGCCGGTCTCGTAAAACTTAAGCGATTCAGTTTATATTCTAGTATGTTATCAAGAAACTTATTTAGAAAAACTCGTCGCGAGATTTTTTCAATAAAATGTCGGGAAGTCAATTTTTTGATTTTTTTAAAGTTGGGAAGCATTAAAATGCAGGGTCATTTTCGATAATGAATTATTCGATTTCTGTCTTATAGATTGGCACCGGGTTTGAACCGGTGGATAGGTCATCTCAAATACTAATATTTCACAATACATCATATCATGCTAAAAGACCTATAAAATGGAGAAATTTGCGAAAAACTGAACTTGATGATTTCGTCAAAATTTTTTTTTCCTTTTTATGGGGTAAAATAATATTTCATCGAAATGTTATATATGTCATCGGAAAGAGCACATCAGAACACGATTATAAACCATAATTTAGTTTCTTAATTTCTTATACAAAATTAACTACAATCAATTAAGCAATAATGACAAATTTTGACATCCTCTTACTGAAAGCCGGCTGTACGCTAGTGTATGTAACTTTTTCAACGATTCTTTAGCCTATCGTTTAAAGGAATAAATAACCTTTACGTTCCACATCGACTGTGTGATCCAAAAATATCCTTTGGCGGATAAAAAAAATATTTTATAAATTTTTTTCGAAAATTTTTTTTTCAA
Organism: Barypeithes pellucidus; assembly: GCA_963991005.1. Lineage (NCBI taxonomy): Eukaryota > Metazoa > Arthropoda > Insecta > Coleoptera > Curculionidae > Barypeithes > Barypeithes pellucidus. Next base: position 34,550,591 of record OZ022563.1, on the reverse strand, counting down.
AAGTTCAGTTTACTCTGCTATATCTTCTATAACTTTTCGTTTAGAGATTTCTTTCTAGGTTTATCTGATTCCCTCATCTTTTCCGAACATTTTGATGTATATAAAGTTATCATAAAGATGTTCGAACTTGGAGAAAATTAAGAAAATTCGTAACGGTGACAGCAAAATTTCTAACTTTCGCTCGAAATGTATGAAAGGCGTGGCTTTTACCGTAATTCGTGAAAATACATGGGATGTTTAGCAAATTTTTAATAGGGTCGTTTCGCATTTTGTGGAAAAATAGGAATAATTTAGTAAATTGTCAATTTGAAGAAAAATCAAGTAGCACATTATGTTAGTAATATTAAAGGAATTTAAAAAATTTTATTTATTTTTTGACACCTGTCAAATTGACGTTTTCTTTGTTAGTAAAAATTGCAAGATTAATAGAATTTCACAAAGTTGGTGTCGTTTTCGTATAATTCGAGGGCAAGGAATCCGAAAATTTAATTCATATTTTGACAGCTGTCATTTTAACAATTCTTTGATTTCGGTTAACTGTCGATCATAGGCGTAATGATAAAATAATTTCGTAAAGTTGGTGTCGATTTCGTATAACTCGAATGCAGGCAATCCGAAAATTTTATTAATTTTTTGACAGCTGTCAAATTGACGTATATTACGTTGGTAATAGTTCCAAAGTTAACAAAAATTCACGAGTTTGGTATCGCTTCTATATAATTTGAGTATGAGGAATTCGAAAATTTTATACATTTTTTGACAGCTGTCAAATTGACGTTCCTTAGGTTAGTAATATGTGCAAGGTGAACAAAATATCGCAAGTTTAGTATCGACTCTATGTAATTCAAATGCAAGGAGTCCGAAAATTAAATTTATTTTTTGACAGCTGTCAAATTGGTGATTCTTTAGTAAAGAATAAGTGCAAGGTTAACAAAATTTCAAGAATTTTGTATCGATTCTATATAAGTTGAGTATGAGGTATCCGAAAAATTTATTTATTTTTTGACAGCTGTCATTTTTGACATTTTTTTGTTAACATATTTTAACAAGTTTGGTATCATTTCTATATAATTTGAGTATGAGGAATCCGAAATTTTTATCTATTTTTTGACAGCTATCAAATTGACGTTTCTTAAGTCAGTAATAGGTACAACGTCAACGGAATTTCGCAAGTTTGGTATCGTTTTTATGTAATTCGAATGCAAGGAATCCGAAAATGTTATTTATTTTTTGACAGCTGTAATTTTTGACATATTTTTTTCTATTCGATACGTAAAATAGTGAACGGATTGTTCGCAAACGGTTATAGCTGGTACCTTAAAATGTGAAACGGTCACATTACGGTTATAATTAACAAATTTGGGTGCTATGTACCCCCATCACAGTCCGCAGGAGTGTGGCCAATCAATTAAAGCATCAACCTACATTCAAGCTTCTCGGTGCATCCACCCAAATCGGTGGTCAATTCTATGTAATAATAACAAAAACACACGTAGGCGAATCTGTCGCATACAGGTGAACGGCGGAGCCCTGCCGCGGAGCGGCTAGTTAATAACAAACACGCATGCAGGTGGATGCCGGAGGCCCCTGCGCGTTTAGCGCCTAGTGAGAATCTGCCGCATTTTGTAACTCATTAATGGTTTCCTTCTAAACATAATATATTTATTCTATCAGTATACATCAAATATTATATGAAATGTAAGAATATTTAATAATTTTTTTTTTGAATTTTTAAGAATTTCAAAATTTCTTGATATTTTTCAGTTTTTCTTAAATATCTCCGTAATCTAAACCAATAGGAAAAATTTGTATATTTCCTTTCTGATAGAGAATTTAATAGTATATTTTGTTTGTTCGAAACTTTTTTTCTCAAATGTAATCGTTTTTGAGATATTTGCAAGAATATAGAAATCATGATTTGCTCAATAACTCAACAACTCTAGTAGATACAGAAAATTTTATAGACTACTTTCTTGTAGACCTTATCAAAGTGCATCTTTACGATATATACAATTTTACCGTAGTGATAATCCTTTTCGAATAAAATCGAAATATATCGATTTCTTCAAATTTTTAAGGCATTTGCATGAATTATTTAGAAATTAAAAAAAAATTAAAAATGAAAATACTTCGGGATTAATATAATTTGGGGAATAAGTAATTCGAAAATTTTATAGATTTTTTGACAGCTGTTAAATTGAGGATTCCTTAGTAAAGAATAAGTGCAAGGTTAACAGAATTTCAAAAGTTTGGTGTCGATTCGATATAATTTGAGTATGAGGAATCCGAAATTTTTATCTATTTTTTGACAGCTGTCAAATTGACGTTTCCTAAGTCAGTAGTATGTACAAGGTCAACGGAATTTCGCAAGTTTGGTATCGTTTTTATGTAATTCGAATGCAAGGAATCCGAAAATTTTGTTTATTTTTGACAGCTGTCATTTTTGACATATTTTTTTCTATTCGATAAGTAAAATAGTGAACGGATTGTTCGCAATCGGTTATAGCTGGTACCTTAAAATGTGAAACGGTCACATATGTTATAATTAACGAATTTGGGTGCTATGTACCCCCATCACAGTCCGCAGGAGTGTGGCCAACCAATTAAAGCATCAACCTGCATTCAAACTTCTCGATGCATCCACGCAAATCAGTTGATAAATCTAGGTAATAATAACAAAACACATATAGGCGAATCTGTCGCAAAAAGAGGGTCCGCGGAGCCCCGCGCGGAGCGCCTAGGGGGCTATGCCCCCTAGTTACATAGCGCCCTTCGGACGCTATGTATTACGGCCAGTGGGTGACCTTGAGTTCGTCCGTTGTCGTCGTATCTTTTGACATTTTTCCGGTTGCGAATTTTTTGCGAGAAAACTATCAGAGCCGGAACGACGAAACTTTTTGGTTTTAATTTCGGATAGTGTGCGCGTGTTCTCTCAAAATTTAAAATATACAGGGTGAACAGTTTCGAAGTTATTAAGCGTCAAAGTCGACTTTTCGGCGATTCCCGTTGAAACACATTTCAAGTCGCAAAACTCAATTTTTTAGATTTAAATTTTCGGAGCGTGGAGTGGACCGGTCGCTACAGAACCCTATTGAAACTGGGTAACGTACGACGATTAGAAGTAATTTAAAAGAATTTTTGAAAGTCGAAATTTGACAAAAAAGGGTCATTTTTGGTACCTAATAGCTCGAACTGGGTGCGTCCTAGCGACACGCGGCTTAAAATTTTCGATTTCCCATCTCAAAAACTAGGTGCCATCAATACATCTATCTATACCTAAAGTTATTAGAAAATGGGAAAAATTTGAAAATACGGAACAAGTTGTTATTTCGGGGTAAAAATGGACGGTTTTTCATTTTTTTCAAGGTAAAAACGGCTTTTGATCGAATTTTAGTTTACGTTACCAGAAAGTTCGAGGTAAATCACATTCGATACGTATATTTTCGTTTCTTCGATTTAAATACCGAAATTACTATTAAAGAATGAATTTTAGTTTTTTGGAAATGCAAAAATTTGTCACCGCTACACTTAATTTCGTCTATACGCTTTCCTATTTAACATTTTCCATATCTTTTTGCTTTTTCGTCAAGCGGAATGATGGTACTTTAAGATTCATACCAAGAGCGCGTTTCGAATTACGATCTAAAGGGTTAAAAAAAATTAAATATAACCATTTTCAACCATTTTTCACTAAAAGTTCTGTTTAGTCACGAATAACTCCTACAAATATCATCTCGGAGAGTTCTTTATAGGCGTATTCTTTCCGTCCATCTTTTCTCTCAACATTATTATTTTTCAAAATATTTGAAATTTCTTTTCAATCGGGAGAAAAACGACGTTTTTCCGAGCTGGGACGGCCAATTTTTGCAAATCTGCACACTTCGTCGATTTTAATCAGCATGCCTTGGAATAAAATTAACCCAATTTGTTGACTGTCAAAATTCGTCCGAAATGGGCCAAAATAGCCTTTTTCTTAGCGAGATCCTGAAGTTAATTGACCGATTTGAGGATGGAAATGGTATGGAAAAGATTCTATGGGATTTCGGCTTTCGATAATGACCCCTATCGTTGCCCAAAATCGAAAATTTCCTACCATTTTCCCGATTTCCAAAATGGTCTGCAACGACATATTTACATTGCTCTTATGGGAGAGCCGAAACAGGGTGCATCTTGAAACCAGTTATTCGATTTCTTCTAAACGGCTCACGTTGGAGCAATGAAACTTTTGGGGCATATTTTGGTATATATGGCGTATCTTTAGCCCATATACTTCATTATACAGGGTGTTCCGTTCGTAAGTTATTAAACGAAATATTCAGAAAATGTGCAAAAAATTAAATATTTTTTTCTACGACTTGCCGGTCTCGTATAACTTAAGCGATTCAGTTTATATTTTAGTATGTTATTAAGAAACTTATTTAGAAAAAGTCGTCGCGAGATTTTTTCAATAAAATGTCGGGAAGTCACTTTTTTGATTTTTTTAAAGTTTGAAAGCATGGAAATGCAGGGTCATTTTCGATAATTAATTATTCGACTTGGGTCGCATAGATTTGCTCCGGGTTCGAACCGGTGGATAGGTCATCTCAAATACTAATATTTCACAATACATCATATCATGCTAAAAGACCTATAAAATGGAGGAATTTGCGAAAAACTGAACTTGATGATTTCGTCAAAATTTTTTTTTCCTTTTTATGGGGTAAAATAATATTTCATCGAAATGTTATATATGTCATCGGAAAGAGCACATCAGAACACGATTATAAACCATAATTTAGTTTCTTAATTTCTTATACAAAAATAACTACAATCAATTAAGCAATAATCACTAATTATGACATCATCTTACTAAAACCCATCTGTACGCTAGTGTATGTAACTTTTTCAATCGTTCTTTAGCCTATCGTTTAAAGGAATAAATAACCTTTACGTTCCACATCGACCGCGTGATCCAAAAATATCCTTTGGCGGATAAAAAAAATATTTTATAAATTTTTTCGAAATTTTTTTTATTAAAAGTCAAGTTTATTCTGCTATAGCTTCTATCACTTTCCTTTTGGAGATTTCTTTCTAGGTTTATCTGATTCCCTCATCTTTTCCGAACATTTTGATGTATATAAAGTTATCATAAAGATGTTCGAACTTGGAGAAAATTAAGAAAATTCGTAACGGTGACAGCAATATTTCTAACTTTCGCTCGAAATGTATGAAAGGCGTGGCTTTTACCGTAATTCGTGAAAATACATGGGATGTTTAGCAAATTTTTAATAGGGTCGTTTCGCATTTTGTGGAAAAATAGGAATAATTTAGTAAATTGTCAATTTGAAGAAAAATCAAGTAGCACATTATGTTAGTAATATTAAAGGAATTTAAAAAATTTTATTTATTTTTTGACACCTGTCAAATTGACGTTTTCTTTGTTAGTAAAAATTGCAAGATTAATAGAATTTCACAAAGTTGGTGTCATTTTCGTATAATTCGAGGGCAAGGAATCCGAAAATTTAATTCATATTTTGACAGCTGTCATTTTAACAATTCTTTGATTTCGGTTAACTGTCGATCATAGGCGTAATGATAACATAATTTCGTAAAGTTGGTGTCGATTTCGTATAACTCGAATGCAGGCGATCCGAAAATTTTATTAATTTTTTGACAGCTGTCAAATTGACGTATATTACGTTGGTAATAGTTCCAAAGTTAACAAAAATTCACGAGTTTGGTATCGCTTCTATATAATTGGATTATGAGGAATTCGAAAATTTTATACATTTTTTGACAGCTGTCAAATTGACGTTTCTTAGGTTAGTAATATGTGCAAGGTGAACAAAATATCGCAAGTTTAGTATCGTCTCTATGTAATTCAAATGCAAGGAGTCCGAAAATTAAATTTATTTTTTTGACAGCTGTCAAATTGGTGATTCTTTAGTAAAGAATAAGTGCAAGGTTAACAAAATTTCAAAAAGTTTGTATCGATTCTATATAATTTGAGTATAAATTATCCGAAAAATGTATTTATTTTTTGACAGCTGTCATTTTTGACATTTTTTTGTTAACATATTTTCACAAGTTTGGTATCGTTTCTATATAATTTGAGTATGAGGAATCCGAAATTTTTATCTATTTTTTGACAGCTATCAAATTGACGTTTCTTAAGTCAGTAATAGGTACAACGTCAACGGAATTTCGCAAGTTTGGTATCGTTTTTATGTAATTCGAATGCAAGGAATCCGAAAATGTTATTTATTTTTTGACAGCTGTAATTTTTGACATATTTTTTTCTATTCGATACGTAAAATAGTGAACGGATTGTTCGCAAACGGTTATAGCTGGTACCTTAAAATGTGAAACGGTCACATTACGGTTATAATTAACAAATTTGGGTGCTATGTACACCCATCACAGTCCGCAGGAGTGTGGCCAACGAATTAATGCATCAACCTACATTCAAGCTTCTCGGTGCATCCACCCAAATCGGTGGTCAATTCTATGTAATAATAACAAAAACACACGTAGGCGAATCTGTCGCATACAGGTGAACGGCGGAGCCCTGCCGCGGAGCGGCTAGTTAATAACAAAAACGCATGTAGGTGGATGCCGGAGGCCCCTGCGCGTTTAGCGCCTAGTGAGAATCTGTCGCATTTTGTAACTCATTAATGGTTTCCTTCTAAACATAATATATTTATTCTATCAGTATACATCAAATATTATATAAAATGTAAGAATATTTAATAATTTTTTTTTTGAATTTTTAAGAATTTCAAAATTTCTTGATATTTTTCAGTTTTTCTTAAATATCTCCGTAATCTAAACCAATAGGAAAAATTTGTATATTTCCTTTCTGATAGAGAATTTAATAGTATATTTTGTTTGTTCGAAACTTTTTTTCTCAAATGTAATCGTTTTTGAGATATTTGCAAGAATATAGAAATCATGATGTGCTCAATAACTCAAAGACTATAGTAGATACAGAAAATTTTATAGACTACTTTCTTGTAGACCTTATCAAAGTGCATCTTTAGGATATATACAATTTTACCGTAGAGATAATACTTTTCGAATAAAATCGAAATATATCGATTTCTTCAAATTTTTAAGGTTTGCATGAATTATTTAGAAATTAAAAAAAAATTAAAAATGAAAATACTTGGGAATTAATATAATTTGGGGAATACCTAATTCGAAAATTTTATAGATTTTTTGACAGCTGTCAAATTGAGGATTCCTTAGTAAAGAATAAGTGCAAGGTTAACAGAATTTCAAAAGTTTGGTGTCGATTCGATATAATTTGAGTATGAGGAATCCGAAATTTTTATCTATTTTTTGACAGCTGTCAAATTGACGTTTCCTAAGTCAGTAGTATGTACAAGGTCAACGGAATTTCGCAAGTTTGGTATCGTTTTTATGTAATTCGAATGCAAGGAATCCGAAAATTTTGTTTATTTTTGACAGCTGTCATTTTTTAAATATTTTTTTCTATTCGATACGTAAAATAGTGAACGGATTGTTCGCAATCGGTTATAGCTGGTCCCTTAAAATGTGAAACGGTAACATATGTTATAATGAACGAATTTGGGTGCTATGTACCCCCAACACAGTCCGCAGGAGTGTGGCCAACCAATTAAAGCATCAACCTGCATTCAAACTTCTCGGTGTATCCACGCAAATCGGTTGATAAATCTAGGTAATAACAAAACACATATAGGCGAATCTGTCGCAAAAAGAGAGTCCGCGGAGCCCCGCGCGGAGCGCCTAGGGGGCTATGCCCCCTAGTTACATAGCGCCCTTCGGACGCTATGTATTACGGCTTTCCAGTGACCTTGAACGTCCGTTGTCGTCGTCGTCGTCGTCGTATCTTTTGACATTTTTGAGGTTGCGAATTTTTTGCGAGAAAACTATCAGAGTCGAAACGACGAAACTTTCTGGTTTTAATTTTGGATAGTGCGCGCGTGTTGTCTCAAATTTTAAAATATACAGGGTGAACCGTTTCGAAGTTATTAAACGTCAAAGTCGACTTTTCGGCGATTCCCGTTGGAACACATTTCAAGTCGCAAAACTCAATTTTTTCGATTTAAATTTTCGGAGTGTGGAGTGGACCGGTCGCTACAGAACCCTATTGAAATTGGGTATCGTACGACGATTAGAAGTAATTTAAAAGAATTTTTGAAAGTCGAAATTTGACAAAAAAGGGTCATTTTTGGTACCTAATAGCTCGAACTGGGTGCGTCCGAGGGTCATGCGGTTTAAAATTTTCGATTTCCCATCTCAAAAACTAGGTGCCATCAATACATCTATCTATACCTAAAGTTATTAGAAGATGGGAAAAATTTGAAAATACTGAACAAGTTGATATTTCGGGGTAAAAATGGACGGTTTTTAATTTTTTTCAAGGTAAAAACGGTTTTTGATCGAATTTTAGTTTACGTTACCGGAAAGTTCGAGGTAAATCACATTCGATACGTATATTTTCGTTTCTTCGATTTAAATACCGAAATTACTATTAAAGAATGAATTTTAGTTTTTTGGAAATGGAAAAATTTGTCACCGCTACACTTAATTTCGTCTATACGCTTTCCTATTTAACATTTTCCATATTTTTTTGCATTTTCGTCAAGCGGAATGATGGTACTTTAAGATTCATACCAAGAGCGCGTTTCGAATTACGATCTAAAGGGTTAAAAAAAATTAAGTATATCCATTTTCAACCATTTTTTACTAAAAGTTCTGTTTAGTCACGAATAACTCCTACAAATATCATCTCGGAGAGTTCTTTATAGGCGTATTTTCATCGTCCATCTTTTCTCTCAACATTATTATTTTTCAAAATTTTTGAAATTTCCTTTCAATCGGGAGAAAAACGACGTTTTTCCGAGCTGGGACGGCCAATTTTTGCAAATCTGCACAATTGGTCGATTTTAATCAGCATGCCTTGGAATAAAATTAACCCAATTTGTTGACTGTCAAAATTCGGCCGAAATGGGCCAAAATAGCCTTTTTCTTAGCGAGATCCTGAAGTTAATTGACCGATTTGAGAATGGAAATGGTATGGAAAAGATTCTATGGGATTTCGACTTTCGATAATGACCCCTATCGTTGCCCAAAATCGAAAATTTCCTACCATTTTCCCGATTTCCAAAATGGTCTGCAACGACATATTTACATTGCTCTTATGGGAGCGCCGAAACAGGGTGCATCTTGAAACCAGTTATTCGATTTCTTCTAAACGGCTCACGTTGGAGCAATGAAACTTTTGGGTTATACTTTGGTATATATGGCGTATACTTAGCCGATGTACGACATTATACAGGGTGTCCCGTTAATAAGTTATTAAACGAAATAGTCAGAAAATGTGCAAAAAATTAAATATTTCTTTCTACGATTTGCCGGTCTCGTAAAACTTAAACGATTCAGTTTATATTTTAGTATGTTATCAAGAAACTTATTTAGAAAAACTCGTCGCGAGATTTTTTTAATAAAATGTCGGGAAGTCAATTTTTTGATTTTTTTAAAGTTGGAAAACATGAAAATGCAGGGTCATTTTCGATAATGAATTATTCGATTTCTGTCTTATAGATTGGCACCGGGTTTGAACCGGTGGATAGGTCATCTCAAATACTAATATTTCACAATACATCATATCATGCTAAAAGACCTATAAAATGGAGGAATTTGCGAGAGACTGAACTTGATGATTTCGTAAAAATTTCTTTTTCCTTTTTAAGGGGTAAAATAATATTTCATCGAAATGTTATATATGTCATCAGAAAGAGCACATCAGAGCACGATTATAAACCATAATTTAGTTTCTTAATTTCCTATACAAAAATAACTACAATCGATTAAGCAATAATCACTAATTATGACATCCTCTTACTAAAACCCATTTGTACGCTAGTGTATGTAACTTTTTCAATCGTTCTTTAGCCTATCGTTTAAAGGAATAAATTACCTTTACGTTCCACATCGACTGCGTGACCCCAAAATATCCTTTGGCGGATAAAAAAAATATTTTATAAATTTTTTCGAAATTTTTTTTATTAAAAGTCAAGTTTATTCTGCTATATCTTCTATAACTTTCCTGTTGGAGATTTCTTTCTAGGTTTATCTGATTCCCTCATCTTTTCCGAACATTTTGATATATATAAAGTTATCATAAAGATGTTCGAACTTGGAGAAAATTAAGAAAATTCGTAACGGTGACAGCAAAATTTCCAACTTTCGCTCGAAATGCATGAATGGCGTGGCTTTTACAGTATTTAGTGAAAATTAGACAAGGGCAAGTGTTTAAATTCATCAGATTTGAATAAATCATGCACACCGTCTGGAAAAATAGGCTTAATTTGATAATTTGGCAATTTGAAGAAAATTCAACTAGTACGTTATGTTAATATTGGTAAAAGGATTTAAAAAATATTTTAAATTTTTTGACACCTGTCAAATTGACGTTTCCTTGGTTAGTAAAAAGTGCAAGATTAATAGAATTTCACAAAGTTGGTGTCGTTTTCGTATAATTCGAGGGCAAGGAACCCGAAAATTTAATTCATATTTTGACAGCTGTCATTTTTAACAATTCTTTGATTTCGGTTAACTGTCGATCATAGGCGTAATCGTAACAGAATTTCGCAAAGTTGGTGTCGATTTCGTATAACTCGAATGCAGGCAATCCGAAAATTTTTTAAATTTTTTGACAGCTGTCAAATTGACGTATATTACGTTGGTAATAGTTGCAATGTTAACAAAAATTCACGAGTTTGGTATCGCTTCTATATAATTTGAGTATGAGGAATTCGAAAATTTTATATATTTTTTGACAGCTGTCAAATTGACGTTTCTTAGGTTAGTAATATGTGCAAGGTGAACAAAATATCTCAAGTTTAGTATCGACTCTATGTAATTCAAATGCAAGGAGTCCGAAAATTAAATTTATTTTTTGACAGCTGTCAAATTGGTGATTCTTTAGTAAAGAATAAGTGCAAGGTTAACAAAATTTCAAAAATTTTGTATCGATTCTATATAATTTGAGTATAAGTTATCCGAAAAATGTATTTATTTTTTGACAGCTGTCATTTTTGACATTTTTTTGTTGACATGTTTTAACAAGTTTGGTATCGTTTCTATATAATTTGAGTATGAGGAATCCGAAATTTTTATCTATTTTTTGACAGCTGTCAAATTGACGTTTCTTAAGTCAGTAATAGGTACAAGGTCAACTGAATTTCGCAAGTTTGGTATCGTTTTTATGTAATTCGAATGCAAGGAATCCGAAAATTTTGTTTATTTTTTGACAGCTGTAATTTTTTACATATTTTTTTCTATTCGATACGTAAAATAGTGAACGGATTGTTCGCAATCGGTTATAGCTGGTACCTTAAAATGTGAAACGGTCACATATGTTATAATTAACAAATTTGGGTGCTATGTACCCCCATCACAGTCCGCAGGAGTGTGGCCAACCAATTAAAGCAACAACCTGCATTCAAGCTTCTCGGTGCATCCACCCTAATCGGTGGTCAAATTTAGGTAATAATAACAAAAAAACACACGTAAGCGAATCTGTCGCATATAGGTGAACGGCGGAGCCCTGCCGCGGAGTGGCTAGGTAATAACAAAAACGCATGTAGGTGGATGCCGGAGGCCCCTGCGCGGTTAGCGCCTAGTGAGAATCTGTCGCATTTTGTAACTCATTAATGGTTTCCTTCTAAACATAATATATTTATTCTATCAGTATACATCAAATATTATATGAAATGTAAGAATATTTAATAATTTTTTTTTTGAATTTTTAAGAATTTCAAAATTTCTTGATATTTTTCAGTTTTTCTTAAATATCTCCGTAACCTAAACCAATAGGAAAAATTTGTATATTTCCTTTCTGATAGAGAATTTAATAGTATATTTTGTTTGTTCGAAACTTTTTTTCTCAAATGTAATCGTTTTTGAGATATTTGCAAGAATATAGAAATCATGATTTCCTCAATAACTCAACAACTATAGTAGATACAGAAAATTTTATAGACTACTTTCTTGTAGACCTTATCAAAGTGCATCTTTACGATATATACAATTTTACCGTAGAGATAATACTTTTTGAATAAAATCGAAATATATCGATTTCTTCAAATTTTTAAGGCATTTGCATGAATTATTAGAAATTAAAAAAAAATTAAAAATGAAAATACTTGGGAATTAATATAATTTGGGGAATAAGTAATTCGAAAATTTTATATATTTTTTGACAGCTGTCAAATTGAGGATTCCTTAGTAAAGAATAAATGCAAGGTTAACAGAATTTCAAAAGTTTGGTGTCGATTCGATATAATTTGAGAATGAGGTATCCGAAATTTTTATATATTTTTTGACAGCTGTCAAATTGACGTTTCTTAGGTCAATAATAGGTATAAGGTTAACGGAATTTTGTAAGTTTGGTATCGTTTCTGTGTAATTCGAATGCAAGGAATCCGAAAATTTTGTTTATTTTTGACAGCTGTCATTTTTGACATATTTTTTTCTATTTGATACGTAATATAGTGAACGGATTGTTCGCAATCGGTTATAGCTGGTCCCTTAAAATGTGAAGCGGTAACATATGTTATAATGAACGAATTTGGGTGCTATGTACCCCCATCACAGTCCGCAGGAGTGTGGCCAACCAATTAAAGCATCAATCTGCATTCAAGCTTATCGATGCATCCACGCAAATCGGTTGATAAATCTAGGTAATAACAAAACACATATAGGCGAATCTGTCGCATACAGAGGGTCCGCGGAGCCCCGCGCGGAGCGCCTAGGGGGGCTATGCCCCCCTAGTTACATAGCACCCTTCGGATGCTATGTATTACGGCTTACGTGTGACCTTGAGTTCGTCCGTTGTCGTCGTCGTCGTCGTATCTTTTGACATTTTTGAGGTTGTGATTTTTTTGCGAGAAAACTATCAGAGTTGAAACGATGAAACTTTTTGGTTTTAATTTTGGATAGTGCACGCGTGTTGTCTCAAATTTTAAAATATACAGGGTGAACCGTTTCGAAGTTATTAAGCGTCAAAGTCGACTTTTCGGCGATTCCCGTTGGGACACATTTCAAGTCGCAAAACTCAATTTTTTCGATTTAAATTTTCGGAGTGTGGAGAGGACCGGTCGCTACAGAACCCTATTGAAATTGGGTATCGTACGATGATTAGAAGTAATTTAAAAGAATTTTTGAAAGTCGAAATTTGACAAAAAAGGGTCATTTTTGGTACCTAATAGCTCGAACTGGGTGCGTCCGAGCGTCTCGCGGTTTTAAATTCTCGATTTCCCATCTCAAAAACTAGGTGCCATCAATACATCTATCTATACCTAAAGTTATTAGAAAATGGGAAAATTTTGAAAATACTGAACAAGTTGATATTTCGGGGTAAAAATGGACGGATTTTAATTTTTTTCGAGGTAAAAACGGTTTTTGATCGAATTTTAGTTTACGTTACCTGAAAGATCTAGGTAGACCACATTAGAAACGTATATTTTCGTTTCTTCGATTTAAATACCGAAATTACTATTAACGATTGAATTTTAGAAATTTGGAACTGGTTTTTTTTGTCACCGCTACACTTAATTTCGTCTATACGCTTTCCTATTTAACATTTTCCATATTTTTTTGCTTTTTCGTCAAGCGGAATGATGGTACTTTAAGATTCATACCAAGAGCGCGTTTCGAATTACGATCTAAAGGGTTAAAAAAAATTGAGTATATCCATTTTCAACCATTTTTCACTAAAAGTTCTGTTTAGTCACGAATAACTCCTACAAATATCATCTCGGAGAGTTCTTTATAGGCGTATTTTTTCCGTCCATCTTTTCTCTCAACATTATTATTTTTCAAAATTTTTGAAATTTCCTTTCAATCGGGAGAAAAACGACGTTTTTCCGAGCTGGGACGGCCAATTCTTGCAAATCTGCACACTTCGTCGATTTTAATCAGCATGCCTTGGAATAAAATTAACCCAATTTGTTGACTGTCAAAATTCGGCCGAAATGGGCCAAAATAGCCTTTTTCTTAGCGAGATCCTGAAGTTAATTGACCGATTTGAGAATGGAAATGGTATGGAAAAGATTCTATGGGATTTCGGCTTTCGATAATGACCCCTATCGTTGCCCAAAATCGAAAATTTCCTACCATTTTCCCGATTTCCAAAATGGTCTGCAACGACATATTTACATTGCTCTTATGGGAGCGCCGAAACAGGGTGCATCTTGAAACCAGTTTTTCGATTTCTTCTAAACGGCTCACGTTGGAGCAATGAAACTTTTGGGGTATACTTTGGTATATATGGCGTATAGTTAGCCGATGTACGACATTATACAGGGTGTCCCGTTAATAAGTTATTAAACGAAATAGTCAGAAAATGTGCAAAAAATTAAATATTTCTTTCTACGACTTGCTGGTCTCGTAAAACTTAAACGATTCAGTTTATATTTTAGTATGTTATCAAGAAACTTATTTAGAAAAACTCGTCGCGAGATTTTTTCAATAAAATGTCGGGAAGTCAATTTTTTGATTTTTTTAAAGTTGGAAAACATTAAAATGCAGGGTCATTTTCGAAAATGAATTATTCGATTTCTGTCTTATAGATTGGCACCGGATTCGAACCGGTGGATAGGTCATCTCAAATACTAATATTTCACAATACATCATATCATGCTAAAAGACCTATAAAATGGAGAAATTTGCGAGAGACTGAACTTGATGATTTCGTAAAAATTTCTTTTTCCTTTTTAAGGGGTAAAATAATATTTCATCGAAATGTTATATATGTCATCAGAAAGAGCACATCAGAGCACGATTATAAACCATAATTTAGTTTCTTAATTTCTTATACAAAAATAACTACAATCGATTAAGCAATAATCACTAATTATGACATCCTCTTACTAAAACCCATCTGTACGCTAGTGTATGTAACTTTTTCGATCGTTCTTTAGCCTATCGTTTAAAGGAATAAATTACCTTTACGTTCCACATCGACTGCGTTACCCAAAAATATCCTTTGGCGGATAAAAAAAATATTTTATAAATTTTTTCGAAATTTTTTTTATTAAAAGTCAAGTTTATTCTGCTATATCTTCTATAACTTTCCTTTTGGAGATTTCTTTCTAGGTTTATCTGATTCCCTCATCTTTTCCGAACATTTTGATATATATAAAGTTAGCAGAAACAGGTTCGATCTTGGAGAAAATTAAGAAAATTCGTAACGGTGACAGCAAAATTTCCAACTTTCGCTCGAAATGCATCAAAGGCGTGGCATTTGCCGTATTTAGTAAAAATTAGACAAGGGCAAGTGTTTAAATTCATCAGATTTGAATAAATCATGCACGCCGTCTGGAAAAAAAGGCTTAATTTGATAATTTGGCAATTTGAAGAAAATTCAACTAGTACGTTATGTTAATATTGCTAAAAGGATTTAAAAAATATTTTAAATTTTTTGACACCTGTCAAATTGACGTCTCCTTGGTTAGTAAAAAGTGCAAGATTAATAGAATTTCACAAAGTTGGTGTCGTTTTCGTATAATTCGAGGGCAAGGAATCCGAAAATTTAATTCATATTTTGACAGCTGTCATTTTTAACAATTCTTTGATTTCGGTTAACTGTCGATCATAGGCGTAATCGTAACAGAATTTCGCAAAGTTGGTGTCGATTTCGTATAACTCGAATGCAGGCAATCCAAAAAATTTATTAATTTTTTGACAGCTGTCAAATTGACGTATATTACGTTGGTAATAGTTGCAATGTTAACAAAAATTCACGAGTTTGGTATCGCCTCTATATAATTTGAGTATGAGGAATTCGAAAATGTTATATAATTATTGACAGCTGTCAAATTGACGTTTCTTAGGTTAGTAATATGTGCAAGGTGAACAAAATAACGCAAGTTTAGTATCGTCTCTATGTAATTCAAATGCAAGGAGTCCGAAAATTAAATTTATTTTTTGACAGCTGTCAAATTGGTGATTCTTTAGTAAAGAATAAGTGCAAGGTTAACAAAATTTCAAAAATTTTGTATCGATTCTATATAATTTGAGTATAAGTTATCCGAAAAATATATTTATTTTTTGACAGCTGTCATTTTTGACATTTTTTTGTTGACATGTTTTAATAAGTTTGGTATCGTGTCTATATAATTTGAGTATGAGGAATCAGAAATTTTTATCAATTTTTTGACAGCTGTCAAATTGACGTTTCTTAAGTCAGTAATAGGTACAAGGTCAACGGAATTTCACAAGTTTGGTATCGTTTTTATGTAATTCGAATGCAAGGAATCCGAAAATGTTGTTTATTTTTTGAGAGCTGTCATTATTGACATATTTTTCTCTATTCGATACGTAATATAGTGAACGGATTTTTCGCAATCGGTTATAGCTGGTTCCTTAAAATGCGAAACGGTCACATATGTTATAATGTACGAATTCGGGTGCTATGTACCCCCATCACAGTCCGTAGGAGTGTGGCCGACCAATTAAAGCATCAACCTGCATTCAAACGGCTCGATGCATCCACACAAATCGGTTGACAAATCTAGGTAATAACGAAACACATATAGGCGAATATGTCGCATACAGAGGGTCCGCGGAGCCCCGCGCGGAGCGCCGAGGGGGCTATGCCCCCTCGTTACATAGCGCCCGTCCCGGTCGCTATGTATTACAGCCTTCCAGTGACCTTGAGTTCGTCCGTTGCCGTGTTTTTCGACATTTTCGAGGTTGCGTATTTCTGGAGAAAAAACTGTCAGAGTCGAAGCGACGAAACTTTTTGGTTTTACTTTTGGATAGTGCGCGCGTGTTGTCTCAAATTTTCGAGTATACAGGGTGTGCCGTTTCGAAGTTATTAAGCGTCAAAGTCGACTTTTCCGCGATTCCCGTTGAAATCCATTTCAAGTCGCAAAACTCAATTTTTTCGATTTAAATTTTCGGAACGTGGAGTGGACCGGTCGCTACAGAACCCTATTGAAACTGGGTAACGTACGACGATTAGAAGTAATTTAAAAGAATTTTTGAAAGTCGAAATTTGACAAAACAGGGTCATTTCGGGTACCGAATAGCTCGAACTGGGTGGGTCCGAGGGTCACGCGGTTTCAAATTTTCGATTTCCCATCTCAAAAACTAGGTGCCATCAATACATCTATCTATACCTAAAGTTATTAGAAGATGGGAAAAATTTGAAAATACTGAACAAGTTGATATTTCGGGGTAAAAATGGACGGTTTTTCATTTTTTTCGAGGTAAAAACGGCTTTTGATCGAAATTTAGTTTACTTTACCGGAAAGTTCGAGGTAAATCACATTCGATACGTATATTTTCGTTTCTTCGATTTAAATACCGAAAATACTATTAACGATTGAATTTTAAAAATTTGGAAATGTTTTTTTTGTCACCACCACACTTAAATTCTTCTATACGCTCTCGTATTTAACATTTTCCATATTTTATTGCTTTTTCGTCACGCGGAATGATGGTACTTGAAGATTCATACCAAGAGCGCGCTTCGAATGACGATCTAAAGGGTTAAACGAAATTAAATATAATCATTTTCACCCATTTTTCACTAAAAGTTCTGTTCAGTCAGGAATAACTCCTACAAATATTATTTCGGAGAGTTCTCTATAAGCGTATTTTCATCGTCCATCATTTCTCACCACATTATTATTTTTCAAAATTTTCGAAATTTCCTTCCAATCGGGAGGAAAACGACAATTTACCGAGCTCGGACGGCCAATTTTTGCAAATCTGCCGACTGGACTTGAACTTTACTCGGATTTTAACGGACGGACGGACGAAATTTTACTAAATATTTTGGCTGTCAAAATTCGGTCGAAATAGGCCAAAAATAGCCATTTTCTTAGCGAGATGCTGACGTTAATTGACCGATTTGAGGATGGAAATGGTATGGAAAAGATTCTATGGGATTTCGGCTTTCGATAATGACCCCTATCGTTGCCCAAAATGGAAAATTTCCTACCATTTTCCCGATTTCCAAAATGGTCTACAACGACATATTTACATTGCTCTTATGGGAGAGCCGAAACAGGGTGCATCTTGAAACCAGTTATTCGATTTCTTCTAAACGGCTCACGTTGGAGCAATGAAACTTTTGGGGTATACTTTGGTATATATGGCGTATCTTTAGCCGATGTACGACATTATACAGGGTGTTCCGTTCATAAGTTATTAAACGTAATAAGCAGAAAATGTGCAAAAAATTAAATATTTTTTTCTACGACTTGCCGGTCTCGTAAAACTTAAGCGATTCAGTTTATATTCTAGTATGTTATCAAGAAACTTATTTAGAAAAAGTCGTCGCGAGATTTTTTCAATAAAATGTCGGGAAGTCAATTTTTTGATTTTTTTAAAGTTGGAAAGCATGAAAATGCAGGGTCATTTTCGATAATTAATTATTCGACTTGGGTCGCATAGATTTGCTCCGGGTTAGAACCGGTGGATAGGTCATCTCAAATACTAATATTTCACAATACATCATATCATGCTAAAAGGCCTATAAAATGGAGAAATTTGCGAAAAACTGAACTTGATGATTTCGTCAAATTTTTTTTTTGCTTTTTATGGGGTAAAATAATATTTCATCGAAATGTTATATATGTCATCGGAAAGAGCACATCAGAACACGATTATAAACCATAATTTAGTTTCTTAATTTCTTATACAAAAATAACTACAATCAATTAAGCAATAATGACAAATTTTGACATCCTCTTACTGAAAGCCGGCTGTACGCTAGTGTATGTAACTTTTTCAACGATTCTTTAGCCTATCGTTTAAAGGAATAAATAACCTTTACGTTCCACATCGACTGTGTGATCCAAAAATATCCTTTGGCGGATAAAAAAAATATTTTATAAATTTTTTCGAAATTTTTTTTTTCAAAAGTTCAGTTTACTCTGCTATATCTTCTATAACTTTTCGTTTAGAGATTTCTTTCTAGGATTATCTGATTCCCTCATCTTTTCCGAACATTTTGATGTATATAAAGTTATCATAAAGATGTTCGAACTTGGAGAAAATTAAGAAAATTCGTAACGGTGACAGCAAAATTTCTAACTTTCGCTCGAAATGTATGAAAGGCGTGGCTTTTACCGTAATTCGTGAAAATACATGGGATGTTTAGCAAATTTTTAATAGGGTCGTTTCGCATTTTGTGGAAAAATAGGAATAATTTAGTAAATTGTCAATTTGAAGAAAAATCAAGTAGCACATTATGTTAGTAATATTAAAGGAATTTAAAAAATTTTATTTATTTTTTGACACCTGTCAAATTGACGTTTTCTTTGTTAGTAAAAATTGCAAGATTAATAGAATTTCACAAAGTTGGTGTCGTTTTCGTATAATTCGAGGGCAAGGAATCCGAAAATTTAATTCATATTTTGACAGCTGTCATTTTAACAATTCTTTGATTTCGGTTAACTGTCGATCATAGGCGTAATGGTAACATAATTTCGTAAAGTTGGTGTCGATTTCGTATAACTCGAATGCAGGCAATCCGAAAATTTTATTAATTTTTTGACAGCTGTCAAATTGACGTATATTACGTTGGTAATAGTTCCAAAGTTAACAAAAATTCACGAGTTTGGTATCGCATCTATATAATTTGAGTATGAGGAATTCTAAAATTTTATACATTTTTTGACAGCTGTCAAATTGACGTTTCTTAGGTTAGTAATATGTGCAAGGTGAACAAAATATCGCAAGTTTAGTATCGTCTCTATGTAATTCAAATGCAAGGAGTCCGAAAATTAAATAAATTTTTTGACAGCTGTCAAATTGGTGATTCTTTAGTAAAGAATAAGTGCAAGGTTAACAAAATTTCAAGAATTTTGTATCGATTCTATATAATTTGAGTATAAATTATCCGAAAAATGTATTTATTTTTTGACAGCTGTCATTTTTGACATTTTTTTGTTAACATATTTTCACAAGTTTGGTATCGTTTCTATATAATTTGAGTATGAGGAATCCGAAATTTTTATCTATTTTTTGACGTTTCTTAAGTCAGTAATAGGTACAACGTCAACGGAATTTCGCAAGTTTGGTATCGTTTTTATGTAATTCGAATGCAAGGAATCCGAAAATGTTATTTATTTTTTGACAGCTGTAATTTTTGACATATTTTTTTCTATTCGATACGTAAAATAGTGAACGGATTGTTTGCAATCGGTTATAATTGGTACCTTAAAATGTGAAACGGTCACATATGTTATAATTAACAAATTTGGGTGCTATGTACCCCCATCACAGTCCGCAGGAGTGTGGCCAACCAATTAAAGCATCAACCTGCATCCAAACTTCTCGATGCATCCACGCAAATCGGTGGTCAATTCTATGTAATAATAACAAAAACACACGTAGGCGAATCTGTCGTATACAGGAGAACGGCGGAGCCCTGCCGCGGAGCGGCTAGTTAATAACAAAAACGCATGTAGGTGGATGCCGGAGGCCCCTGCACGTTTAGCGCCTAGTGAGAATCTGTCGCATTTTGTAACTCATTAATGGTTTCCTTCTAAACATAATATATTTATTCTATCAGTATACATCAAATATTATATAAAATGTAAGAATATTTAATAATTTTTTTTTTGAATTTTTAAGAATTTCAAAATTTCTTGATATTTTTCAGTTTTTCTTAAATATCTCCGTAATCTAAACCAATAGGAAAAATTTGTATATTTCCTTTCTGATAGAGAATTTAATAGTATATTTTGTTTGTTCGAAACTTTTTTTCTCAAATGTAATCGTTTTTGAGATATTTGCAAGAATATAGAAATCATGATTTGCTCAATAACTCAACAACTATAGTAGATACAGAAAATTTTATAGACTACTTTCTTGTAGACCTTATCAAAGTGCATCTTTACGATATATACAATTTTACCGTAGAGATAATACTTTTCGAATAAAATCGAAATATATCGATTTCTTTAAATTTTTAAGGCATTTGCATGAATTATTTAGAAATTAAAAAAAAATTAAAAATGAAAATACTTGGGAATTAATATAATTTGGGGAATACCTAATTCGAAAATTTTATATATTTTTTGACAGCTGTCAAATTGAGGATTCCTTAGTAAAGAATAAGTGCAAGGTTAACAGAATTTCAAAAGTTTGGTGTCGATTCGATATAATTTGAGTATGAGGAATCCGAAATTTTTATCTATTTTTTGACAGCTGTCAAATTGACGTTTCCTAAGTCAGTAATAGGTACAAGGTCAACGGAATTTCACAAGTTTGGTATCGTTTTTATGTAATTCGAATGCAAGGAATCCGAAAATGTTGTTTATTTTTGACAGCTGTCATTTTTAAATATTTTTTTCTATTCGATACGTAAAATAGTGAACGAATTGTTCGCAATCGGTTATAGCTGGTCCCTTAAAATGTGAAACGGTAACGGTTATAATGAACGAATTTGGGTGCTATGTACCCCCAACACAGTCCGCAGGAGTGTGGCCAACCAATTAAAGCATCAACCTGCATTCAAACTTCTCGGTGTATCCACGCAAATCGGTTGATAAATCTAGGTAATAACAAAACACATATAGGCGAATCTGTCGCAAAAAGAGGGTCCGCGGAGCCCCGCGCGGAGCGCCTAGGGGGGCTATGCCCCCCTAGTTACATAGCGCCCGTCCCGGTCGCTATGTATTACGTCCTACGTGTGACCTTGAGTTCGTCCGTTGTCGTGGATTTCGACATTTTCGAGGTTGCGTATTTCTGGAGAAAAAACTGTCAGAGTTGGAGCGACGAAACTTTTTGGTTTTACTTTTGGATAGTGCGCGCGTATTGTCTCAAATTTTCGAGTATACAGGGTGTGCCGTTTCGAAGTTATTAAGCGTCAAAGTCGACTTTTCGGCGATTCCCGTTGATCCGGATTTCAGGTCGCAAATCGCAATTTTTTCGATTTAAATTTTTGGAGTGTGACAATGACCGGCCGCTTCAGAACCCTATTGAAATTGGGTATCGTACGACGATTAGAAGTAATTTAAAAGAATTTTTGAAAGTCGAAATTTGACAAAACAGGGTCATTTTTGGTACCTAATAGCTCGAACTGGGTGGGTCCGAGGGTCACGCGGTTTTAAATATTCGATTTCCCATCTCAAAAACTAGATGCCATCAATACATCTATCTATACCTAAAGTTATTAGAAGATGGAAAAAAATTGAAAATACTGAACAAGTTGATATTTCGGGGTAAAAATGGACGGTTTTTGATTTTTTTCGAGGTAAAAACGGCTTTTGATCGAAATTTAGTTTCCTTTACCGGAAAGTTCGAGGTAAATCACATCCGATACGTATAATTTCGTTTCTTCGATTTAAATACCGAAATTACTATTAACGATTGAATTTTAAAAATTTTTAAATTGTGTTTTTGTCACCACCACACTTAAATTCTTCTATACGCTCTCGTATTTAACATTTTCCATATTTTATTGCTTTTTCGTCACGCGGAATGATGGTACTTGAAGATTCATACCAAGAGCGCGCTTCGAATGGCGATCTAAAGGGTTAAACGAAATTAAATATAATCATTTTCACCCATTTTTCACTAAAAGTCGTGTTTAGTCACGAATAACTCCTACAAATATTATTTCGGAGAGTTCTCTATAAGCGTATTTTCATCGTCCATCATTTCTCACCACATTATTATTTTTCAAAATTTTCGAAATTTCCTTCCAATCGGGAGAAAAACGATAATTTACCGAGCTCGGACGGCCAATTTTTCCAAATCTGCCGACTGGACTTGAACTTTACTCGGATTTTAACGGACGGACGGACGAGATTTTACTGAATATTTTGGCTGTCAAAATTCGGTCGAAATAGGCCAAAAATAGCCATTTTCTTAGCGAGATGCTGACGTTAATTGACCGATTTGAGGATGGAAATGGTATGGAAAAGATTCTATGGGATTTCGGCTTTCGATAATGACCCCTATCGTTGCCCGAAATGGAAAATTTCCTACCATTTTCCCGATTTCCAAAATGGTCTGCAACGACCAATTTACATTGCTCTTATGGGAGAGCCGAAACAGGGTGCATCTTGAAACCAGTTATTCGATTTCTTCTAAACGGCTCACGTTGGAGCAATGAAACTTTTGGGGTATACTTTGGTATATATGGCGTATCCTTAGCCGATGTACTTTATTATACAGGGTGTTCCGTTCGTAAGTTATTAAACGAAATAAGCAGAAAATGTGCAAAAAATTTGATATTTTCTTCGACGGCTTGCCGGTCTCGTAAAACTTAAGCGATTCAGTTTATATTCTAGTATGTTATCAAGAAACTTATTTAGAAAAAGTCGTCGCGAGATTTTTTTAATAAAATGTCGGGAAGTCAATTTTTTGATTTTTTTAAAGTTGGAAAGCATGAAAATGCAGGGTCATTTTCGATAATTAATTATTCGACTTGGGTCGCATAGATTTGCTCCGGGTTTGAACCGGTGCATAGGTCATCTCAAATACTAATATTTCACGATACATCATATCATGCTAAAAGGCCTATAAAATGGAGAAATTTGCGAAAAACTGAACTTGATGATTTCGTCAAAAATTTTTTTTGCTTTTTATGGGGTAAAATAATATTTGATCGAAATGTTATATATGTCATCAGAAAGAGCACATCAAAACAGGATTATAAACCATAATTTAGTTTCTTAATTTCTTATACAAAAATAACTACAATCGTTTAAGCAATAATCACTAATTTTGACATCCTCTTACTAAAACCCATCTGTACGCTAGTGTATGTAACTTTTTCAATCGTTCTTTAGCCTATCGTTTAAAGGAATAAATTACCTTTACGTTCCACATCGACCGCGTGACCCCAAAATATCCTTTGGCGGATAAAAAAAATATTTTATAAATTTTTTCGAAATTTTTTTTATTAAAAGTCAAGTTTATTCTGCTATATCTTCTATAACTTTCCTGTTGGAGATTTCTTTCTAGGTTTATCTGATTCCCTCATCTTTTCCGAACATTTTGATGTATATAAAGTTATCATAAAGATGTTCGAACTTGGAGAAAAATTAGAAAATTCGTAACGGCGACAGCAAAATTTCCAACTTTCGCACGAAATACATGAATGGCGTGGCTTTTACAGTATTTAGTGAAAATTAGACAAGGGCAAGTGTTTAAATTCATCAGATTTGAATAAATCATGCACACCGTCTGGAAAAATAGGCTTAATTTGATAAATTGGCAATTTGAAGAAAATTCAACTAGTACGTTATGTTAATATTGGTAAAAGGATTTAAAAAATATTTTAAATTTTTTGACACCTGTCAAATTGACGTTTCCTTGGTTAGTAAAAAGTGCAAGATTAATAGAATTTCACAAAGTTGGTGTCGTTTTCGTATAATTCGAGGGCAAGGAATCCGAAAATTTAATTCATATTTTGACAGCTGTCATTTTTAACAATTCTTTGATTTCGGTTAACTGTCGATCATAGGCGTAATGGTAATATAATTTCGCAAAGTTTGTGTCGATTTCGTATAACTCGAATGCAGGCAATCCGAAAATTTTTTAAATTTTTTGACAGCTGTCAAATTGACGTATATTACGTTGGTAATAGTTGCAATGTTAACAAAAATTCACGAGTTTGGTATCGCTTCCATATAATTTGAGTATGAGGAATTCGAAAATTTTATATATTTTTTGACAGCTGTCAAATTGACGTTTCTTAGGTTAGTAATATGTGCAAGGTGAACAAAATATCCCAAGTTTAGTATCGACTCTATGTAATTCAAATGCAGGGAGTCCGAAAATTAAATTTATTTTTTGACAGCTGTCAAATTGGTGATTCTTTAGTAAAGAATAAGTGCAAGGTTAACAAAATTTCAAAAATTTTGTATCGATTCTATATAATTTGAGTATAAGTTATCCGAAAAATGTATTTATTTTTTGACAGCTGTCATTTTTGACATTTTTTTTGTTGACATGTTTTAACAAGTTTGGTATCGTTTCTATATAATTTGAGTATGAGGAATCCGAAATTTTTATCTATTTTTTGACAGCTGTCAAATTGACGTTTCTTAAGTCAGTAATAGGTACAAGGTCAACGGAATTTCACAAGTTTGGTATCGTTTTTATGTAATTCGAATGCAAGGAATCCGAAAATTTTGTTTATTTTTTGACAGCTGTAATTTTTTACATATTTTTTTCTATTCGATACGTAAAATAGTGAACGGATTGTTCGCAATCGGTTATAGCTGGTACCTTAAAATGTGAAACGGTCACATATGTTATAATTAACAAATTTGGGTGCTATGTACCCCCATCACAGTCCGCAGGAGTGTGGCCAACCAATTAAAGCAACAACCTGCATTCAAGCTTCTCGGTGCATCCACCCTAATCGGTGGTCAAATTTAGTAATAATAACAAAAAAACACACGTAGGCGAATCTGTCGCATATAGGTGAACGGCGGAGCCCTGCCGCGGAACGGCTAGGTAATAACAAAAACGCATGTAGGTGGATGCCGGAGGCCCCTGCGCGGTTAGCGCCTAGTGAGAATCTGTCGCATTTTGTAACTCATTAATGGTTTCCTTCTAAACATAATATATTTATTCTATCAGTATACATCAAATATTATATGAAATGTAAGAATATTTAATAATTTTTTTTTTGAATTTTTAAGAATTTCAAAATTTCTTGATATTTTTCAGTTTTTCTTAAATATCTCCGTAACCTAAACCAATAGGAAAAATTTGTATATTTCCTTTCTGATAGAGAATTTAATAGTATATTTTGTTTGTTCGAAACTTTTTTTCTCAAATGTAATCGTTTTTGAGATATTTGCAAGAATATAGAAATCATGATTTCCTCAATAACTCAACAACTATAGTAGATACAGAAAATTTTATAGACTACTTTCTTGTAGACCTTATCAAAGTGCATCTTTACGATATATACAATTTTACCGTAGAGATAATACTTTTTGAATAAAATCGAAATATATCGATTTCTTCAAATTTTTAAGGCATTTGCATGAATTATTTAGAAATTAAAAAAAAATTAAAAATGAAAATACTTGGGAATTAATATAATTTGGGGAATACCTAATTCGAAAATTTTATATATTTTTTGACAGCTGTCAAATTGAGGATTCCTTAGTAAAGAATAAGTGCAAGGTTAACAGAATTTCAAAAGTTTGGTGTCGATTCGATATAATTTGAGTATGAGGAATCCGAAATTTTTATCTATTTTTTGACAGCTGTCAAATTGACGTTTCCTAAGTCAGTAATAGGTACAAGGTCAACGGAATTTCACAAGTTTGGTATCGTTTTTATGTAATTCGAATACAAGGAATCCGAAAATGTTATTTATTTTTTGACAGCTGTCATTCTTGACATATTTTTCTCTATTCGATACGTAATATAGTGAACGGATTGTTCGCAATCGGTTATAGCTGGTACCTTAAAATGTGAAACGGTCACATATGTTATAATTAACAAATTTGGGTGCTATGTACCCCCATCACAGTCCGCAGGAGTGTGGCCAACCAATTAAAGCAACAACCTGCATTCAAGCTTCTCGGTGCATCCACCCTAATCGGTGGTCAAATTTAGGTAATATTAACAAAAAAACACACGTAGGCCAATCTGTCGCATATAGGTGAACGGCGGAGCCCTGCCGCGGAGCGGCTAGGTAATAACAAAAACGCATGTAGGTGGATGCCGGAGGCCCCTGCGCGGTTAGCGCCTAGTGAGAATCTGTCGCATTTTGTAACTCATTAATGGTTTCCTTCTAAACATAATATATTTATTCTATCAGTATACATCAAATATTATATGAAATGTAAGAATATTTAATAATTTTTTTTTTGAATTTTTAAGAATTTCAAAATTTCTTGATATTTTTCAGTTTTTCTTAAATATCTCCGTAACCTAAACCAATAGGAAAAATTTGTATATTTCCTTTCTGATAGAGAATTTAATAGTATAATTTGTTTGTTCGAAACTTTTTTTCTCAAATGTAATCGTTTTTGAGATATTTGCAAGAATATAGAAATCATGATTTCCTCAATAACTCAACAACTATAGTAGATACAGAAAATTTTATAGACTACTTTCTTGTAGACCTTATCAAAGTGCATCTTTACGATATATACAATTTTACCGTAGAGATAATACTTTTTGAATAAAATCGAAATATATCGATTTCTTCAAATTTTTAAGGCATTTGCATGAATTATTTAGAAATTAAAAAAAAAATTAAAAATGAAAATACTTGGGAATTAATATAATTTGGGGAATACCTAATTCGAAAATTTTATATATTTTTTCACAGCTGTCAAATTGAGGATTCCTTAGTAAAGAATAAATGCAAGGTTAACAGAATTTCAAAAGTTTGGTGTCGATTCGATATAATTTGAGAATGAGGTATCCGAAATTTTTATCTATTTTTTGACAGCTGTCAAATTGACGTTTCTTAGGTCAATAATAGGTATAAGGTTAACGGAATTTTGTAAGTTTGGTATCGTTTCTGTGTAATTCGAATGCAAGGAATCCGAAAATGTTGTTTATTTTTTGACAGCTGTCATTTTTGACATATTTTTTTCTATTCGATACGTAATATAGTGAACGGATTGTTCGCAATCGGTTATAGCTGGTCCCTTAAAATGTGAAGCGGTAACATATGTTATAATGAACGAATTTGGGTGCTATGTACCCCCATCACAGTCCGCAGGAGTGTGGCCAACCAATTAAAGCATCAATCTGCATTCACACTTCTCGGTGCATCCACGCAAATCGGTTGACAAATCTAGGTAATAACAAAACACATATAGGCGAATCTGTCGCAAAAAGAGGGTCCGCGGAGCCCCGCGCGGAGCGCCTAGGGGGCTATGCCCCCTAGTTACATAGCGCCCGTCCCGGTCGCTATGTATTACGTCCAGTGGGTGACCTTGAGTTCGTCCGTTGCCGTGTTTTTCGACATTTTCGAGCTTGCGTATTTTTGGAGAAAAAACTGTCAGAGTCGAAGGGACGAAACTTTTTGGTTTTACTTTTGGATAGTGCGCGCGTGTTGTCTCAAATTTTCGAGTATACAGGGTGTGCCGTTTCGAAGTTATTAAGCGTCAAAGTCGACTTTTCCGCGATTCCCGTTGAAATCCATTTCAAGTCGCAAAACTCAATTTTTTCGATTTAAATTTTCGGAACGTGGAGTGGACCGGTCGCTACAGAACCCTATTGAAACTGGGTAACGTACGACGATTAGAAGTAATTTAAAAGAATTTTTGAAAGTCGAAATTTGACAAAACAGGGTCATTTTTGGTACCTAATAGCTCGAACTGGGTGCGTCCTAGCGACACGCGGCTTAAAATTTTCGATTTCCCATCTCAAAAACTAGGTGCCATCAATACATCTATCTATACCTAAAGTTATTAGAAAATGGGAAAAAATTGAAAATACTGATCAAGTTGATATTTCGGGGTAAAAATGGACTGTTTTTCATTTTTTTCGAGGTAAAAACGGCTTTTGATCGAAATTTAGTTTACTTTACCGGAAAGTTCGAGGTAAATCACATACGATACGTATAATTTCGTTTCTTCGATTTAAATACCGAAAATACTATTAACGATTGAATTTTAAAAATTTTGAAATTGTGTTTTTGTCACCACCACACTTAAATTCTTCTATACGCTCTCGTATTTAACATTTTTCATATTTTATTGCTTTTTCGTCACGCGGAATGATGGTACTTGAAGATTCATACCAAGAGCGCGCTTCGAATGACGATCTAAAGGGTTAAACGAAATTAAATATAACCATTTTCACCCATTTTTCACTAAAAGTCGTGTTTAGTCACGAATAACTCCTACAAATATTATTTCGGAGAGTTCTCTATAAGCGTATTTTCATCGTCCATCATTTCTCACCACATTATTATTTTTCAAAATTTTCGAAATTTCCTTCCAATCGGGAGGAAAACGACAATTTACCGAGCTGGGACGGCCAATTTTTGCAAATTTGCAAGCTGGACTTGAACTTTACTCGGATTTTAACGGACGGACGGACGAGATTTTACTGAATATTTTGGCTGTCAAAATTCGGTCGAAATAGGCCAAAAATAGCCATTTTCTTAGCGAGATGCTGACGTTAATTGACCGATTTGAGGATGGAAATGGTATGGAAAAGATTCTATGGGATTTCGGCTTTCGATAATGACCCCTACCGTTGCCCAAAATGGAAAATTTCCTACCATTTTCCCGATTTCCAAAATGGTCTGCAACGACCAATTTACATTGCTCTTATGGGAGAGCCGAAACAGGGTGCATCTTGAAACCAGTTATTCGATTTCTTCTAAACGGCTCACGTTGGAGCAATGAAACTTTTGGGGTATATTTTAGTATATATGGCGTATCTTTAGCCGATGTACTTTATTATACAGGGTGTTCCGTTCATAAGTTATTAAACGAAATAAGCAGAAAATGTGCAAAAAATTAAATATTTTTTTCTACGACTTGCCGGTCTCGTAAAACTTAAGCGATTCAGTTTATATTCTAGTATGTTATCAAGAAACTTATTTAGAAAAAGTCGTCGCGAGATTTTTTCAATAAAATGTCGGGAAGTCAATTTTTTGATTTTTTTAAAGTTGGAAAGCATGAAAATGCATGGTCATTTTCGATAATTAATTATTCGACTTGGGTCGCATAGATTTGCTCCGGGTTAGAACCGGTGGATAGGTCATCTCAAATACTAATATTTCACAATACATCATATCATGCTAAAAGGCCTATAAAATGGAGAAATTTGCGAAAAACTGAACTTGATGATTTCGTCAAATTTTTTTTTTGCTTTTTATGGGGTAAAATAATATTTGATCGAAATGTTATATATGTCATCAGAAAGAGCACATCAAAACAGGATTATAAACCATAATTTAGTTTCTTAATTTCTTATACAAAAATAACTACAATCGATTAAGCAATAAGCACTAATTTTGACATCCTCTTACTAAAACCCATCTGTACGCTAGTGTATGTAACTTTTTCAATCGTTCTTTAGCCTATCATTTAAAGGAATAAATTACCTTTACGTTCAACATCGACTGCGTGATCCAAAAATATCCTTTGGCGGATAAAAAAAATATTTTATAAATTTTGTCAAAAAATTTTTTTTCAAAAGTTCAGTTTACTCTGCTATATCTTCGACAACTTTTCTTTTGGAGATTTCTTTCTAGGTTTATCTGATTCCGTCATCTTTTCCGAACATTTTGATATATATAAAGTTACCATAAAGATGTTCGATCTTGGAGAAAATTAATAAAATTCGTAACGGTGACAGCAAAATTTCTAAATTTCGCTGGAAATGCATGAAAGGCGTGGCTTTTACCGTAATTGGTGAAAATACATGGGATGTTTCGCAAATTTTTAATAGGGTCGTTTCGCATTTTGTGGAAAAATAGGAATAATTTAGTAAATTGTCAATTTGAAGAAAAATCAAGTAGCACATTATGTTAGTAATATTAAAGGAATTTAAAAAAATTTATTTATTTTTGACACCTGTCAAATTGACGTTTCCTTGGTTAGTAAAAAGTGCAAGATTAATAGAATTTCACAAAGTTGGTGTCGTTTTCGTATAATTCGAGGGCAAGGAATCCGAAAATTTAATTCATATTTTGACAGCTGTCATTTTTAACAATTCTTTGATTTCGGTTAACTGTCGATCATGGGCGTAATGGTAACATAATTACGTAAAGTTGGTGTCGATTTCGTATAACTCGAATGCAGGCAATCCGAAAATTTTTTAAATTTTTTGACAGCTGTCAAATTGACGTATATTACGTTGGTAATAGTTGCAATGTTAACAAAAATTCACGAGTTTGGTATCGCTTCTATATAATTTGAGTATGAGGAATTCGAAAATTTTATATATTTTTTGACAGCTGTCAAATTGACGTTTCCTAGGTTAGTAATATGTGCAAGGTGAACAAAATATCGCAAGTTTAGTATCGTCTCTATGTAATTCAAATGCAAGGAGTCCGAAAATTAAATTTATTTTTTGACAGCTGTCAAATTGGTGATTCTTTAGTAAAGAATAAGTGCAAGGTTAACAAAATTTCAAAAATTTTGTATCGATTCTATATAATTTGAGTATAAGTTATCCGAAAAATGTATTTATTTTTTGACAGCTGTCATTTTTGACATTTTTTTTGTTGACATGTTTTAACAAGTTTGGTATCGTTTCTATATAATTTGAGTATGAGGAATCCGAAATTTTTATCTATTTTTTGACAGCTGTCAAATTGACGTTTCTTAAGTCAGTAATAGGTACAAGGTCAACGGAAGTTCGCAAGTTTGGTATCGTTTTTATGTAATATGTTATAATTAACAAATTTGGGTGCTATGTACCCCCATCACAGTCCGCAGGAGTGTGGCCAACGAATTAATGCATCAACCTACATTCAAGCTTCTCGGTGCATCCACCCAAATCGGTGGTCAATTCTATGTAATAATAACAAAAACACACGTAGGCGAATCTGTCGCATACAGGTGAACGGCGGAGCCCTGCCGCGGAGCGGCTAGTTAATAACAAAAACGCATGTAGGTGGATGCCGGAGGCCCCTGCGCGGTTAGCGCCTAGTGAGAATCTGTCGCATTTTGTAACTCATTAATGGTTTCCTTCTAAACATAATATATTTATTCTATCAGTATACATCAAATATTATATGAAATGTAAGAATATTTAATAATTTTTTTTTTGAATTTTTAAGAATTTCAAAATTTCTTGATATTTTTCAGGTTTTCTTAAATATCTCCGTAACCTAAACCAATAGGAAAAATTTGTATATTTCCTTTCTGATAGAGAATTTAATAGTATATTTTGTTTGTTCGAAACTTTTTTTCTCAAATGTAATCGTTTTTGAGATATTTGCAAGAATATAGAAATCATGATTTCCTCAATAACTCAACAACTATAGTAGATACAGAAAATTTTATAGACTACTTTCTTGTAGACCTTATCAAAGTGCATCTTTACGATATATACAATTTTACCGTAGAGATAATACTTTTCGAATAAAATCGAAATATATCGATTTCTTCAAATTTTTAAGGCATTTGCATGAATTATTTAGAAATTAAAAAAAAATTAAAAATGAAAATACTTGGGAATTAATATAAATTGGGGAATACCTAATTCGAAAATTTTATATATTTTTTGACAGCTGTCAAACTGAGGATTCCTTAGTAAAGAATAAGTGCAAGGTTAACAGAATTTCAAAAGTTTGGTGTCGATTCGATATAATTTGAGAATGATGTATCCGAAATTTTTATCTATTTTTTGACAGCTGTCAAATTGACGTTTCTTAGGTCAATAATAGGTATAAGGTTAACGGAATTTTGTAAGTTTGGTATCGTTTCTGTGTAATTCGAATGCAAGGAATCCGAAAATGTTGTTTATTTTTTGACAGCTGTCATTTTTGACATATTTTTTTCTATTCGATACGTAAAATAGTGAACGGATTGTTCGCAATCGGTTATAGCTGGTCCCTTAAAATGTGAAGCGGTAACATATGTTATAATGAACGAATTTGGGTGCTATGTACCCCCATCACAGTCCGCAGGAGTGTGGCCAACCAATTAAAGCATCAACCTGCATTCAAACTTCTCGATGCATCCACGCAAATCGGTTGATAAATCTAGGTAATAATAAAACACATATAGGCAAATCTGTCGCATATAGAGGGTCCGCGGAGCCCCGCGCGGAGCGCCTAGGGGGGCTGTGCCCCCCTAGTTACATAGCGCCCTTCGGACGCTATGTATTACGGCCTTCCGATGACCTTGAGTTCGTCCGTTGTCGTCGTCGTCGTCGTCGTATCTTTTGACATTTTTGAGGTTGCGAATTTTTTGTGATGAAACTGTCAACGTTGAAACGACGAAACTTTTTGGTTTTAATTTCGGATAGTGCGCGCGTGTTGTCTCAAATTTTAAAATATACAGGGTGAACCGTTTCAAAGTTATTAAGCGTCAAAGTCGACTTTTCGGCGATTCCCGTTGGGACACATTTCAAGTCGCAAAACTCAATTTTTTCGATTTAAATTTTCAGAGTGTGGAGTGGACCGGTCGCTACAGAACCCTATTGAAACTGGGTAACGTACGACGATTAGAAGTAATTTAAAAGAATTTTTGAAAGTCGAAATTTGACAAAAAATGGTCATTTTTGGTACCTAATAGCTCGAACTGGGTGCGTCCGAGCGTCTCGCGGTTTAAAATTTAAGATTTCCCATCTCAAAAACTAGGTGCCATCAATACATCTATCTATACCTAAAGTTATTAGAAGATGGGAAAAAATTGAAAATACTGAACAAGTTGATATTTCGGGGTAAAAATGGACGGTTTTTGATTTTTTTCGAGGTAAAAACGGCTTTTGATCGAAATTTAGTTTACTTTACCGGAAAGATCTAGGTAGACCACATTGGAAACGTATAATTTGATTTCTTCGAGTTAAATACCGAAATTACTATTAACGATTGAATTTTAGAAATTTGGAACTGGTTTTTTTTGTCACCGCTACACTTAATTTCGTCTATACGCTTTCCTATTTAACATTTTCCATATTTTTTTGCTTTTTCGTCAAGCGGAATGATGGTACTTTAAGATTCATACCAAGAGCGCGTTTCGAATTACGATCTAAAGGGTTAAAAAAAATTGAGTATATCCATTTTCACCCATTTTTCACTAAAAGTTCTGTTTAGTCACGAATAACTCCTACAAATATCATCTCGGAGAGTTCTTTATAGGCGTATTCTTTCCGTCCATCTTTTCTCTCAACATTATTATTTTTCAAAATTTTTGAAATTTCCTTGCAATCGGGAGAAAAACGACGTTTTTCCGAGCTGGGACGGCCAATTTTTGCAAATCTGCACACTTCGTCGATTTTAATCAGCATGCCTTGGAATAAAATTAACCCAATTTGTTGACTGTCAAAATTCGGCCGAAATGGGCCAAAATAGCCTTTTTCTTAGCGAGATCCTGAAGTTAATTGACCGATTTGAGAATGGAAATGGTATGGAAAAGATTCTATGGGATTTCGGCTTTCGATAATGACTCCTATCGTTGCCCAAAATCGAAAATTTCCTACCATTTTCCCGATTTCCAAAATGGTCTGCAACGACATATTTACATTGCTCTTATGGGAGCGCCGAAACAGGGTGCATCTTGAAACCTGTTATTCGATTTCTTCTAAACGGCTCACGTTGGAGCAATGAAACTTTTGGGGTATACTTTGGTATATATGGCGTATACTTAGCCGATGTACGACATTATACAGGGTGTCCCGTTAATAAGTTATTAAACGAAGTAGTCAGAAAATGTGCAAAAAATTAAATATTTCTTTCTACGACTTGCCGGTCTCGTAAAACTTAAACGATTCAGTTTATATTTTAGTATGTTATCAAGAAACTTATTTAGAAAAACTCGTCGCGAGATTTTTTCAATAAAATGTCGGGAAGTCAATTTTTTGATTTTTTTAAAGTTGGAAAACATTAAAATGCAGGGTCATTTTCGAAAATGAATTATTCGATTTCTGTCTTATAGATTGGCACCGGATTCGAACCGGTGGATAGGTCATCTCAAATACTAATATTTCACAATACATCATATCATGCTAAAAGACCTATAAAATGGAGAAATTTGCGAGAGACTGAACTTGATGATTTCGTAAAAATTTCTTTTTCCTTTTTAAGGGGTAAAATAATATTTCATCGAAATGTTATATATGTCATCAGAAAGAGCACATCAGAGCACGATTATAAACCATAATTTAGTTTCTTAATTTCTTATACAAAAATAACTACAATCGATTAAGCAATAATCACTAATTATGACATCCTCTTACTAAAACCCATCTGTACGCTAGTGTATGTAACTTTTTCGATCGTTCTTTAGCCTATCGTTTAAAGGAATAAATTACCTTTACGTTCCACATCGACTGCGTTACCCAAAAATATCCTTTGGCGGATAAAAAAAATATTTTATAAATTTTTTCGAAATTTTTTTTATTAAAAGTCAAGTTTATTCTGCTATATCTTCTATAACTTTCCTTTTGGAGATTTCTTTCTAGGTTTATCTGATTCCCTCATCTTTTCCGAACATTTTGATATATATAAAGTTAGCAGAAACAGGTTCGATCTTGGAGAAAATTAAGAAAATTCGTAACGGTGACAGCAAAATTTCCAACTTTCGCTCGAAATGCATCAAAGGCGTGGCATTTGCCGTATTTAGTAAAAATTAGACAAGGGCAAGTGTTTAAATTCATCAGATTTGAATAAATCATGCACGCCGTCTGGAAAAATAGGCTTAATTTGATAATTTGGCCATTTGAAGAAAATTCAACTAGTACGTTATGTTAATATTGCTAAAAGGATTTAAAAAATATTTTAAATTTTTTGACACCTGTCAAATTGACGTCTCCTTGGTTAGTAAAAAGTGCAAGATTAATAGAATTTCACAAAGTTGGTGTCGTTTTCGTATAATTCGAGGGCAAGGAATCCGAAAATTTAATTCATATTTTGACAGCTGTCATTTTTAACAATTCTTTGATTTCGGTTAACTGTCGATCATAGGCGTAATCGTAACAGAATTTCGCAAAGTTGGTGTCGATTTCGTATAACTCGAATGCAGGCAATCCAAAAAATTTATTAATTTTTTGACAGCTGTCAAATTGACGTATATTACGTTGGTAATAGTTGCAATGTTAACAAAAATTCACGAGTTTGGTATCGCCTCTATATAATTTGAGTATGAGGAATTCGAAAATGTTATATATTTATTGACAGCTGTCAAATTGACGTTTCTTAGGTTAGTAATATGTGCAAGGTGAACAAAATAACGCAAGTTTAGTATCGTCTCTATGTAATTCAAATGCAAGGAGTCCGAAAATTAAATTTATTTTTTGACAGCTGTCAAATTGGTGATTCTTTAGTAAAGAATAAGTGCAAGGTTAACAAAATTTCAAAAATTTTGTATCGATTCTATATAATTTGAGTATAAGTTATCCGAAAAATATATTTATTTTTTGACAGCTGTCATTTTTGACATTTTTTTTGTTGACATGTTTTAATAAGTTTGGTATCGTGTCTATATAATTTGAGTATGAGGAATCAGAAATTTTTATCAATTTTTTGACAGCTGTCAAATTGACGTTTCTTAAGTCAGTAATAGGTACAAGGTCAACGGAATTTCACAAGTTTGGTATCGTTTTTATGTAATTCGAATGCAAGGAATCCGAAAATGTTGTTTATTTTTTGAGAGCTGTCATTATTGACATATTTTTCTCTATTCGATACGTAATATAGTGAACGGATTTTTCGCAATCGGTTATAGCTGGTTCCTTAAAATGCGAAACGGTAACATATGTTATAATGAACGAATTTGGGTGCTATGTACCCCCATCACAGTCCGCAGGAGTGTGGCCGACCAATTAAAGCATCAACCTGCATTCAAACTTCTCGATGCATCCACGCAAATCGGTTGATAAATCTAGGTAATAATAACAAAACACATATAGGCGAATCTGTCGCAAAAAGAGGGTCCGCGGAGCCCCGCGCGGAGCGCCGAGGGGGCTATGCCCCCTCGTTTTGTATCATATCGAGTTGTCGACTGACGTCATCAGGGTCTAAATTTTCGGGGTTAAATTGGTTATAACTATCGTCTAAGAATTTATCAATATCAAAATTTATGTCACCTGGGTTATTATAAACAGAATCGGTTTCAAGTGCGTTTAATTGAATTCGCGATAAAGCATCTGCGTTCGTATTTTGTTTTTGTAGATGGTCAAGAGATTCATTTATTTCTGTATCAGTCTTCATTTTTTCGATAAAATTAATTTCGGTTTCTTCTAATAATTCGATATCGAAAGGTTCATCAATGTTTATGTTAATAGTTTTTTCGGATAGGTTTGTGATCATAGTATAAGCATAATAGTTTGTAATTTTTGCAAGTGATTTTGACATTTCGGCGTCGCAAAAATTTAAGAAATTTAAGATACTATACCGGTACTTTAACTTTTTGAGATGTTCGTGGAGGTATTGTCAATGTCGTGTGTTGTTGCACTTGCTTGGGTTTGTTATTGTATATCAGGTTTCTATTTTGATAGTGCAAGGACAAATGTACATTAGGTGTTTCTAAAGTTGAATTACTAAGATTTATTTTTGCACTAATTTGTATTGAAAATTCGATTCCTAATAATCCATCGAATTTATCCGAAAAATCAAATAAATAAAATTTATGATTATCATTGATTTTAAAAGAAGGGAATATCGGTATATTCATAACTTCACTGTGTATAGAAGTTGCATGGGCTGTTTGTACAGAAAAATATTCGTTAGTTATAAATTGGGGGTAAATTTGATATGCTAAATTAGGGTTAATAAAGCTTTTACCGCTTCCTGTGTCAATAAGAAATTTTGCATTTATTTCAGGGATGAAAATTACAGGAAGGTTTGAATTAACGTAATTATTAAGATATACTATGTTATCTTGTCCGTATTCGGAATAATCTGAAAATTTTCATCATTTTCGGTATTATACTCTTCGTATGGGTTATTGTTATCAATACATTGATCGTTATAATATTGGTCATAGTTGTTATAATCGATAGTGCGATCATAAGAATAATGGTCTTGCTGTGCAATATTAGTGTCATAGTCGGTTGTTAATTCGGAATTTAACAATTGGGTTTGTAAATTTGTTTGTGAGGGCGTGTCATCGCCAATTTTTGAATTATTTAATAAATCGACTGATTGATTAAAAAGTAAAGGTCTTTGTACGGAATCTGGACGTGCGAATCTACCAGATGTTGTTTCCATGGGTTCTACGTTTCTTTCGTTATTTCTCGGAAATGCGCTTGTACTATTATTAATGTTACGATTAAAGGGTGATGGCGTTGCCATAGGTGTAAATGGTCTCGGATTAAAACGATTGGGTTGTATAAAATTTCGTTGAGATAGGTTAGGTGTCACAGCTGCGCTATGCCTAAAATTTTGGTTATAATTTGGGTTAAAATTTGAATTAAATCGTGGGGTAAAGTTTGGATTAAATCTTGAAATAAAATTTGGGTTAAAAATTGATTGAGGTCTAAATAATTGTGGTGATTGGTTATTATTAAATTGATTTGACATGGGTCTATTAAAAATTGTTTTATTTGGTACTTGTGGCAAATTTTTATTTACGAAACTAGACCTATTTTTGTAGTAATTAATAAAATTTTCTTCTTCGCAAACATAAGACATTGCTTTTTGGAGAGAATCAGGATTTTTGAGACGTACAACTAATTGCATATGGTTGTTTAAATTATTAATAAAAGTTTTAAGACATAAATCATCATATTGTGTTATTTTTAAAACTTTCAGTTCTGCTGTAATATTTAAGTTATTAATTTTTTGTAAATAATAAGCTACGTGAATCTTGTAACCGTAAACCAAAATTTTGAATGGGTTCATTTTTGTCTGGTGGCATGCAGATAATATCTTGAACTAAACAGTCTTCAGATCTTTGATCGGAAAAAGTTGTAACAAGTGCATCTTTAATTAATTGCCAAGTGTTTAATTCCATTCGTGACGCTATTAAATCGGCGGCTCTACCTGTGAGTTTACCAATGATAGTATCAAATAAGCAAATATTAATTTGAGCTGCAGGATTAACTGCATCTTGATGGTTTTGTAAAAAATGTTCACAAGATCTTAAAAAACGACTTAATTGTTTTGGGTTACCATCGAAAGAAGGGATATTATCAGCTTGATATCTGATAAGATTATAATTTGGGTTTGCCATATTTTGGTGATCAATTAATTCTTGTATTAAAACTTGATTGTCCTGCTGATCAATTACCAAGTTTTGTAATAAATTGAGTAAATCTTCCGTTTTGAATATTTTCAAAAACAACGAAAAATAAAGTAAAAATAAGTCGAAATCAGATTTAAACACTAGAACTGGGAAAAATAAGGATATGTTCAAAGGATTACTTACAATGCTAAAATTTGGATTGTGATGAGTTTCATTGATTTCCTTTCTTAATCTAGGGTCCAATAGGAGTAGCGATTTTTGCCTTCTCCCTGGCTAATACTATGGAGGTTTTCTTCTTAATCTAGGTTCCAATAGGAGTAGCGATTTTTGTCTTCTCCCGTGGCTATGCTATGGAGATCGGACGATTTTTGTTCCTCACGCCGCAACAATAGG
Organism: Barypeithes pellucidus; assembly: GCA_963991005.1. Lineage (NCBI taxonomy): Eukaryota > Metazoa > Arthropoda > Insecta > Coleoptera > Curculionidae > Barypeithes > Barypeithes pellucidus. The sequence continues at coordinate 34,511,394 of OZ022563.1, read as the reverse complement.
GCTGTAGATCGATTTTTGTATCTGTCCCCTGGTCAGTGAGTTGCTTGCACCTTTTACTTTGATTGTCCGTTCGCGTTTTTAAGACAGTTAATTGTAAAAACAAACGGCAGATAGCTGGTACACGGATATTTGCGTTCCGAAACAACGATTGTACGAAAAGTAACAATTTTCCGAAAATACACTGAACTACCCTGTCTATATCCTACCGACTGCGCCAATTACGATCCGGGCAAGCGCTGAACTGTTTTTAAAAAACAAGTTTTAACTGACAGACGCGTCTATTCAAATTAAAGGTAACAATACAACTGAAGATTATATCTGATTTACTATTATTTATAAACATTTCTAGCTGATGTGGTTAAATATCATATTCTAATGAATAGGCATTACTACGGAATATAACTTATGCATATAACTAATGTATTAACCCTTTCACTACCACAGGTACATGAGGGTACCAGAATACCGTACCCTACTGAAATCCCATAAAACCATTTCTCATGAAATTGAATATTTTTGTTGTGGTTTTAGGATCAATTTACTGTCATAATTGTCAGGAAAACCCCGAAAAATATATATATATATTTTTTCATATAAAAAAAATGGCGGTACCTAGGTGTACCGTTGGATGAAATTGTTTGATAAAAATAAAAAGCTGCATATTTTACCAAAATTATAATTTATTTAGTTTTGATTAAAAAATTCAAATTCAAATTTATTAACTTATTTAACTATTACTAAAAAAGTACAAAATATTGATATATATGACTTAGCTTTAGTTAACGATACCATGATATTCTGAAAAACAATTCTTGTTGGCATTCACACATAAAAATACTTTACAAAGTGAGCAGATTGATGCTGGTTTTGACTGAATGGCTTTTGAGCTGCATACTTCGCACCTTCCACGTCTTTCAACAAAATGTGGCCAATGGCTACCTAAATTTGTTAGCCTTATGCCTGAAGGGACACTATAATCAAATCGACGTTTTTTCCCTGGGGGAGTTTGACTTGGCGTATATTTTCTTTTGTTTACTCTAAAGGGGGAGAGGTAGCAAAGGCTTCTAGTTAGATCTCTACGAAAATTGAGTAAGTTATCAGGGGTTTCCTCAAGCACTTTTTTTGAAATTACAAATGAATTTATTAACGTAATTTCTATGCAACCCCAAAATATACGCTGCCACCACTTTTTGGACCTACGGTCTAAACCATAGCACTGGCGCAATTGGTCGTGATGGTCTACACCACCCATTGATTCATTGTAATCTTTGATAATTTTGGGTGCGGATATTTCAATAGATGTGCCATCACGTTGTTTTCGCTTCACTTGTGTGGATTCGGTTCCATGAAAATTTGATGCAATGTTTACAACTCGATTATCTTTCCATTTGAAAAAAGATATTCCTGTATTAGAAACACGATAATCAAATTCGCCCCTACTAAGTTTTTTGTCATCTGTCATTTTTAACGGTAAATTTTTTCTATTACTCCTAACTGTCCCACAAGCTAAAGTATTTTCTGCTTTCAATTTTTCAAGTAAGTTCACCGTTGTGTAAAAATTGTCAAAATAAACTATTTTATTTTTATTCCAGTCTTGTTCTGTCAGGTATAAGACAATTCTTTCTCCCAAAGCATATGTCTTATATTTATCATCAATTTTCTCATTTTTACCTTGATATATGTCAAACTTTTTAATAAAGCCATGCATATCACTGTAACACCACAGCTTGAACCCACGTTTGATAGGCTTCATAGGGTTATATTGCTTTAGCGAAGAACGTCCTTTGAACTTGATGATAGATTCATCAACTGACATATTTTGTCCCCCACAATAATTTATGAATTGACTATTTAATGCATCTAATAAAGGTCTTACTTTATATAAACGATCAGTATTATTTTTGGGTATACGAGTGTTATCGTTTATATGTAAAAACGACAAAATTGCCTGAAATCTATTTCGTGGCATGGTTTCTGACACAAAAGGAACTGACAAATCATCTTGCGTAGACCAGTAATTTGCAACTGAAGGAAGAATGTGGTATCCCATCAAAAAATTAATGCCAATAAAAGTAAGAAATTCTTCTTTTGTCATACCCAAGTTTTTTCCTTTTTGTGTAGCGTATAAATTTGTCTGGTAAGTTATATCTTCGGAAATATTGCCCAACAACTTTAAAAATTGATTTGATTGAACTTCCACAATCCATAAAATGAGATTCCTCCCAAACACAATCTGGTTCAACATAATCAGGTATCTCTGTAATTTTTTCACACTTGCTCCAACGTCTCTCTACTTTTTCCTGCTTTTCAGTTTGGGCAGGTATCTCTTGATTTTCACGTTCTCCTGTTGATTCTCCACCATTCTGTTCTTGAACTGGTCCGGCATTTTCAGATTCCTCAATTTCAATAGTTGGCTCTTCTGTTTCACGGGCTGTACTTAAAGGCATTCTGTTAGGTTCTGTCACTTGTATTTCTATATATGGTTCATCATCATCAGATTCTAGGTCAGTATCTTCACTATTATCAATTGGCGGCAAGAAATCATCAAGATCGTCATCATTTTCTAATAATTGAAGTAGTTCTTGATCTGTCAGAATTTTATTTTTCCACTTATTATGGTTTGCCATACTAAAATTTAAAAAAAAATACTAATTTATCTAAATAAACACATTTAATAGCATAAACTTTAAAAAAAAACTTTATTTAGACGTGACGTAAAATCAAATAAAATGATATGCAAAAAATCCCAACGGTACTTGTAGGTACCTTTCCTAAATACAGTTTTTTTTTAATCCAGATAACAGATTAGAATCAATCAGATATATTTTCTTGTGAAAACTAACTTACCTCTTTAATTTTATCAAAAACGGGATCAAAAACACTTAAAAAACAGCGGGATACCAGTCTCAGAAGGAACAAGAAAAGTTAACCTCTAAACGCAGCGACTGTCAATATTATTATGCTTAGTTCACACTAGTGCGTGCAGATCAAACGGATTTATTGTGTTGTGCAAGTAGTCATGAGTGGTACAAAGACGTACCTTTGGCAAAAGTAGATTAAAATAGCATTGGTTTAATTTTAACAGCACGCAAATCTGCCGGTACGCTCATGTACCGGTGGTAGTTAAAGGGCTACATTTTTTTTGTTGAGTCTGGGAGTTAAAGGGTTAAATAAGATAATGTAATTATGTAATTGGGCTTTGCCCGTTTATTGACTAATAAATAAACAAATTACTAGTAATTTTTGTCTCGAGCCAGTCGCGTCTTGCTGAATCGCAGCCAGTCAGCTACTGTCAGCTCAAAATCTTTATCCTAATAAAAAAAAATAATAAATTACTAATATATGTCATGATGTAACGAAATAAACATTTAATGAAATCTTTAACGATATAAACATTTAATGAAATCTCGTTAAAAATACAAAACTACTAATATTAATATTTTTAACCCTATAAAATTTTAAATGTTTTCTTTCTTTATGCGTTTATGAACCAATAAAGAAAATCTGCATTTTGAAATACTGTGATCCCTCACAGCCGATAACATTCTCGCTTAAAGCTAGAAATAGAAGTTTGTTATTTTTTGCCCTTCTTCACTTAACTCCATATCTCTACTAAACTATAAAAAAAGGATGTGGCAGATTGCCAAGTTGATTCCATAAGTTCTCAATTTTGGTACAGAATACTAATAACTGTTAGATATGCATGAAAATAATCGAGAATAATAAATATGTTTAACTCACTTTTTAATATATCCAATAATTTTAACTCCTTAACTCTAAAGTTATTTTTCTGGCCTGTTAGCGAACAGGAAGTTCCTAGATGATTCGACATAAGGAAACTTAACCCTCTCTTGATAAAATTTGTGGCGTCGATGCCACCAATCTTAGAAAGCCGGCAAAGCTGAAAGAAAAAAAATATATTGAAGAGTCGATCGTTCCTAACTCAAAAATTAAACCAATTTGGGTGAAATACTATCTACATGCATGTATACATATACAAATACTATCTACATGCATGATTTATAATTATAATTTGCCTTAAACACCCAATATTGGTTTTTAAAAAAAAAATATTTTCTAAATAGGTAAGAATTTCTTGTATTTAATAATGTTAAAATTTGTAAAGGAAAGCAAAAACAATTTGTAAATTTTGTGACTACTATAATAGGTATACAGGGTGGCCCATTTGTGTGACAAAGTAATATAACGGCTCTACCATTAAAGATATAAAAAAAATGTTAATAAAAGTTGTGAGGTATTAAGAAATACATGTTCTAAAAATATTTTTAAGTATACAGAGTGGTCCAGAAAAGTAGGACAATAAAAATATGTCTTTTTCTAAATGGAACACCCTACATATTTTTGCATTTTTGGATTCGCCACAAAATTATACATATTACCCCATTTTTTGTTTTTCGTTTTTTTGCAACGTTGCCCAACAAAATAGAAATTTCTTAAAATTTTTGAAAAACATGATAGTATAAAATTACCTGTATTTCTCAATTAGAAAATCCAAAATCGATAATTTCTTGTAAGCTCTTAAGTATAGGGATAGAAAACTTTTGTCAATAATAAAGTAGTTAAATTTTTGTACAGGGTGTTTTCTGTTTAAATTACGATAACTCGGTTATTTCAAATGAAACACCCTATATATTTTAGGCTTATACTATAGATATTTTAAGTATCTTTCATTCTTATTAAGTCATTCCTATACCTAAAGTTACTTCTTTTGCTTAGAATTCGATTTTTATTGAAATTTTCGTAAACAGACTGTGTTTTTTATTTTTCTAGTTATGATCAACAAAATCAAAACAAATGTTAAATGTCAATTTACCAAAATGGCAAATTAGGCTTCAAGTATTTGTGCCAATTTGTGATATATTCTAGGTTTTTCTCGTTAAATTTAAAAGATGAATTTTTCAAATACTGAAATGATTGACATTACATTCTTGGGGCACGTGACAAAAATACATTGTTTGCAACAAGACATTATCACGAAAAATATCCAGATAGATGACAACCAAATAAACGAGCTTTCGAAAAATTGATGGAGGGGTTTGACAGAACAGGAAGTGTGACTTATAATAAAAATAATAAAAGAAAAACTGTTAGTACGGAAGAAAATGAGCTAAATGTTTTATTGACTATCACTGAAGATCCCCATGTCGGCCAACGACCTCTGGCACAACAAACTGATATCTCGAGATCATCCGTACAAAGGATAATATGGGCTAATAAAATGCACCCGTACCATGTACAACTATTGCAAGAGCTTCATGGTGAAGATTATAATAAAAGAGTAGTTTTTTTGTGAGTGGGTTCAGAACAAAATGAGAGAACAATTTTCTAATGCTCTTTTCTGATGAAGCAACTTTTCACAAAAATGGAAACGTAAATGACACAATTTTCATTATTATGCGACTACTAATCCTCATTTTGTGAGATTGCACTCTCAAAATAGGTGGTCCTTAAATGACAGGTGACATATATTTGTACTTTTTACAAAATCACTTGCCACAATTAATTGACCATATTCCACATGCAATTAGGGAACGAATGTGGTTTCTTCACGATGGAGCACCCGTTCACTCTACGAAGCCCGTTATTGATCATTTGAATGAAACGTACGGAGAGCGATGGATAGGAAGACGCGGGACAGTTTTATGGCCACCCAGGTCACCAGATCTAACAAAAATGGATTTTAGTATTTGGGGGTATGTGAAAGATACGGTCTATAAAATGTCTCCTTCAACATTACATGATATGAAAAATAGAATTCGAAATTGTTTCCAGAATATTACATCTGAAATGTGTACAAATTTAAGTGAGTCATTTCATAGACGCGTCGAATTGTGTTTAGAAGCAAATGGAATCCACTTTGAACATTTGTATAATTAGGAAAAATATTGTTTTTGTTCTGATTTATAATTTATTGTTATTGCAGTTAGTTTAAATTAAAAATAAATAATTAATACAGAAGTATTGTTATTAATTGATTTCCATTTGACATTGAAAATGTCAATTTTACATTTGTTTTGATTTTGTTGGTCATGGCTAACTAGAAAAATAAAAAAAACACAGTCTGTTTACGAATCAATAAAAATCGAATTCTAAGCAAAAGAAGTAATTTTAGGTATAGGAATGAAAGATACTTAAAATGTCTATAGTATAAGCCTAAAATATATAGGGTGTTTCATTTGAAATAACCGAGTTATCGTAATTTAAAATTTCCTATATACGAATTTCAACAGAAAACACCCTGTACAAAATTTTAACTACTTTATTATTAAAAGTTTTCTATCCCTATACTTAAGAGCTTACAAGAAATGACCGATTTTGGATTTTCTAATTGAGAAATACAGGTAATTTTATACTATCATGTTTTTTCAAAAATTTTAAGAAATTTCTATTTTGTTGGGCAACGTTGCAAAAAAACGAAAAACTAAAAATGGGGTTATATGTATAATTTTGTGGCGAATCCAAAAATGCAAAAATATGTAGGGTGTTCCATTTAGAAAAAGACATATTTTTATTGTCCTACTTCTGGACCACTCTGTATACTTAAAAATATTTTTAGATCATGTATGTCTTAATACCTTACAACTTTTATTAACACTTTTTTTATATCTTCAATGGTAGAGCCGTTATATTACTTTGTCACACAAATGGGCCACCCGTATAAGAAAAATTAAAGATAAAAATTTACCAGTTGCTCTCGGTAGCTCTCGTCTTGCAATAGATCCTCTTCAATTTTGAGCAGGTCATCAATGTTCTTTAAAGGAAACTTATCTTTAAGTTGATCGTTTTTTGGGGGGCTTAACAATCTGATTGAGGTCAATAACATTTATTTTCCTCAAGATCATCTGCAGCATCGATCTGTTTTCTAAAACTAAATCTAGCAAAGCTTGATACTTGTAGTCGGGAATAGCTGTAAAACTTTCAATGGTTACATTATCATTTTTTGTCGTGTTAATTTCATCGTTTACTTCTACTTCTACAATACTCTTCTGAGTAATCTGACCGACTTTATCCTGTGTGATTAAATCTTCACTTTCGTCTTTACTTGGACATTCGTCGCTATTACTGTTCGTTACATTGTCAAGTGGAAATGAATACGAGTCTACAAAAGTAATATTGGCAAAATTAAAAATCCTTTATTTTAAATGTTAATATTTAAAACGGTTGTTTCTAGTAAAGTTAACAAATAGTAACGTTTACAAATACAGAATTCATATACATATTGAAAAAAAATCTGTAACCAAAAAATGTACTGACAAGGAAATCATCCGGAATTTGAATATCCCCTAGGATTGTAATTAAACTTGGTAAGGTTAAAAATCATCTCAAATAATGACACATACAGGGTCCGCAAACGAAGCGTGGATGGAAGATTAAATCGTTATCGAAGAACTTATCAACAATACTAAAACAGCTTGAGATATTGGATTAAACGCGGCATGTTTTAAAAATATTTTACATTATACAGGGTGGCCCAAAAAAGTGTGACAGCATAAAGTTATATTTTTTAAATGGCACATATTTTATTGCATATTTAGGTTCGTATTACTATCGTTTATAAGTGCCTTAAATTTTATTTAATTTGGTTTCGTAGTTTCGGAGAAATAAATTAAAAACTAAAAAAAAAGTTTTGCAGTCCTGAATAAAAAAATCAAAAAAAAAACAATCCAGAACTATTTTTTTAACCTCAATATTGAGTGAAATTTATGACAAGAGGTCTAGAGATACTATGAATGTAATTGCGTTTATTTATTTTATACAGGGTGTTCATAATAAGCTTTCAAAAACCCCGCATTTTAAAATTTTTTCTCAAGTTTTTTAAATGGAACACCCTGTATATTATTTGGCTATTTGACGTAGAATTCATAGACAATTTTTTTTTGTAATACAAGCATATAAGTTATATCCAGCCGTTTTCGAAATAATTATTAATATCATAAATTATGTTGTTTAGAGTTTTTATTGGGAAATTTTCTTATATGCGACTAGACTAATAATTGTAAACTAAAGTAAATGTTGCTTTTACTCTTAGAGTTTACCGTATTTTAGTTATTTCGATATAAATTTTAAAAGCCTACATTTTTGCTACTTTTATTTACTTAATTTTATTTTTTATTCTTAATCGAGTTGCCATGATTTTTTTTTGATTGTCACTATGGCAGCCAAATAAAAGTATTTACATTTGTTCAGTCGACGAAATTAAGTACTAACTTACACAAAATGTCGAATTTTACAACTTTAGAAATGGTAAATATGATTTTTATACTGGATGAATGTGCAAGAACGGGTATATGCTGAAAGATACCCAGATATTGAGAGAAAGCCGAGCCCAGAAACCTTCGAGAAGTTGTTGCAAAGATTTGTAGCAACAGGAAGCACTGCATACACAAAAAGGATGATAATCAATTAACCCGTTATTAATGAAGAAAATGAATTAAGAGTTCTGTTGGAGTAGT